>CM070770.1:232859056-233459056 GCA_036346955.1 Dipus sagitta | reverse complement strand
GCCTTGATTGACTTAGACTCCTCAGTGATTCATGAGAACTTATCAAGCCTGCACTCCATTTAATAGTCCAGTGCCATAAAGGGTGACCCACAGAAGAGAGAGTTTGCCTATCAATCTCTGTTGGGAGTTCCATTTTGAATATAAGTATGCCATGCAAGTGTTTGGGGTGTGCCAAGAGTATGTACCCAATAGTTATGGGGGAATTAATATGTGCCGGACACTACATATGTATGGGTGTATGTATGTACACACATATGTACATGTATATTTACATACTGATCTACATATCAGACCTAATCAAATATATATATATATATGCATATAGGTAGCATTCATTTTATTTGCCCAAAACCTTGTGATGTGATTAGTATTATTTTGTTCATTTCTTGCATGGATAAAGAAAGGAAAAGAGAATCTAGGGAATCTTCTCAAAGTCACATAGCCACCAAGTAGCACATGTGGAGTTCCAAGTCTAGAATTTTCATTCTCAGGCAGAAAGCTGGGTCCTAACCTTGACAAGTCCATGTGCTTGACATACCAGCACAGAACAAAGTCCTGTCCATGTGACACAAGAGGAAATGCTCACAGACAGATGCTGTTGGCGAGCTGGTTTCTGGGTGTAGGGCCATACAGCCACCCTTGTTCCTTAAGTGGCATGTTTGCTCTGTTGAATCGGGCTCAGCTTGTTTAAGTGCATAGTGATTTGGAAGGGTTGTTTGAGGGAGTACAGGACTCAGTAACTCAGGAATCAAGTTGTTGTGACTACATCCCAGGCCGAAATATGGAACCGGATTGATAAAGCCAGGAAAGGTGCCTTGTTGATGGTCATGTTTAGCAACACTTCCCATTTTAATTTAACATGCAAGTAACATTTGATTTCCCGGGCATTTTCATGTTTAACTAGAGCCCTGGATTCCAACCTAATTAGCACCATTACCTCCAAATTGGAGCTTTCCTCTCTCAGGGAATGGGAGAGCCATTAGAGAACACTTCCTGCCTGTTGTCCTCCCTTTCTGCACACTGATTTCAGTTGGTTTAACTTTTCCCTCATGACCCACAGAGCCCGGCGGAACACAGAATATAATTTACTTTGCGCCACACCTAGCATTTTGCTGCTTTCTGCTTGGTAAGGTTGGAAAACAAAACACCTCAACGTGGCTATTTTCTCCAGTGGTTGGAGGCCAGCCCTGACATTTCAAAGAAACCTCATTTGTTCAAGATTTAGGAAAACAATCGCTGCCCAGCAAACATTGATATGACTTTTAATAGCCACTTACCTGATTAATATCCTTTCTTGCACAAGGCAGCACGAGACGCAGAGCTTTAATGAAAGCCAACCACCAGGCGTGGACCAGGTGCGTTACTAAGAAACAATCTCTTGCGTGATTTCATTAGGCAAAGCAGGGCAGGGAGCAATTATAAGCAAACTTATAGAAGTGGCAGCAGTATGGAGCTCTCTGCTCAAAGATTTTTTTTTTAAAGAAAGACATCATGATTTAATAATTGTACATCTCAAGTGAAAGAAGAAATTCCTCTTTAATTGGTAACCCACAGGGGAAAAATAATCACACACTAATTCCAATTTCTAGATCTTCTACCTCCCTTTTCTTAATTGGAAGAAATATAAATGACTTATAATAATTTCTAGGAGGATTTAAAAATGATTACTCCTGTTATTCTTGCTTATTTTGTTTTGTCTTTCCTTGAATTCCACATTCAATATCACTTTTAAAATGACATTCTTATTGGTGTGGCAACTTTGGAGAAAACTTGGAATAATCTGCCTGGTTAGACTGAGAGCAGGACATAAGAGTTGCCTGTTTTTTTTTTTTTTTTTTTGTATTGTTACATATAAAAGAATTAGAGTAGTGATAGTTTGATGGGGCTTTCTTCTGTTTAATCCTCATGTGTTGGTTTAATGATGTGTCAACCTGCCACAGAGAGATTGACTGGCATAATGCTTATTACTTAAGATAAAGATAGATCTCCTATGTGATGTCGGAGCTTAACAATAGATAGGGTCTTATCAGGAAAGTCTGCCTAACCCAGGTAGGATTTGTGACTGACTTCTACATTTCAGTGCTGTGTATGTCTACTTAAATAAAGAGGCAAGTGCCCAATGTAGAGGAAAATAAAGACTTCAGATCCAGAAAAATGAAACTTCCTTCTCTGTCCATAGTTCTTGATACCACACTCCTGTGTTTGGGGTCTGGGATGAATTGGTGCACAGAGAAGACCCAAATTTCCTTAAAATATGAGAAGTTGGTTGAGTATCATATGCCCTTAAAGAGTTCTTTATCTGGGAACACAGGGTGAGCTAGGTGGAATCACTTCAGCTCCTTTTACTGTGTATAGATCTCCTTACTTAAAAAAAAAATAATTAATTGAATTGAATTGAATTGAAATAGACAGAAAGAGGTGGATATGTAGAGAGAATGGGCATTCCAGGACTTCTAGCCACTGCAAGTGTACTCCAGACACACGCAACACCTTGTGCATATGGCTTATGTGGGTATGGGGAATAGAACCTGGGTCCTCAAGCTTCGCAAGCAAGTGCCTTAACTGCTAAGCCATCTCTCCAGCCCTGTATAGAGCTCTTAATGTATAATGTGCTATTTAGGATCTAGAATCTCTACTTGGTACTGAGGCTTTGGGACCTTGTGCCAGTGATGAGTTATGCTCAGTGATGCTACAAGATAAGAGTCACTGTCACTATCATGGGTTTGTACAGTGGTTGACCTGAAACAGACTTGGTAAAGAGTATCTTTTGGGAACACGGCTACAGCTTTCATCATATTGTAGGTCTTGTCCTACCATGGCCTGACTAGTGGAGCGACTTCCATATCTGTTCCATAAATCTTAACCTGTTTACTATCTGGCTCTTTAGGGCTGGCCTTATACAATGTCAAGGAGAATTTGTGATGAGAAACCTTGGCTTCTGAAGGCTGAATGAATACATAATTGAGAATGGCCCTTGAGGGATCCACTCCCCATTTCCCAGTGTCCAAGTGGCTCAAACTGAGAGGAACAGTTTGAACAAGAGGGAGTTAGACCACTTAATACACTGGGAGGAGTTTCCCAGGAGCTAGAATCCCAGGATACAGTTGAAATCCATCTGGAAAGAGTGAGGAGGCCATTGTTAGCTTTTAAATCATAAGTTGTGAAATGAATTAGTGTATAAGTCTCTGGACTACAAAGCCATATGCTCTAAGCTCTTTGTATGGCTAAAATACATATGCTTTGCACATAGAATTTTTCTTCTATGTAAGTCCTTTAATTTCACAAGAAATGCATGAATTTATTTGCTAAGAATACTGGAAGAGTGAAGATAACACCAATGAGCAAGAACAGCTGGGGCTATGCATGGACCAATCAGATGGGAGCCAGTTCAGATGATGAGTGATTCTCATGATCTGTCCTGGTGCGGTATGTACTCTGCAAATGGCCCCTTTGACCATTCACCCCTGACTCCCATCCAGTTCATTCTTGTTCCCTTTGTTCTTGATTTGGCATATAACTTTCTGGACAGTGTGGCATGCTTTCATATGGACCCCCAGGGAATTTAGATTACTTTGTGGACAGTTTTTCTATAAATAGCATCATTGTATAACTTGTTATTCCAGTTACACAATTCAATAGGTCCTTCATCACCAATAGAGAAGGCTACCTCATTGCTTTTAGCTGCTACATAGCACAACATAGTTGAGATGCACTCAGAAACCTCGAAAGACATTTTTTAATGAATAAAATGTTCTTAATAAAATATTGGCTCACCTCAAGTCACTAAATATGGGCTGCAGAGATGGCTCAGCAGTTGTTGGTGCTTGCTGGTAAGGCCTGATGGCCCAGATTTGATTCTCCAGTACCACATAAAGCCAGATTCATAAAGTAGTACATGTGTTTCCAGTGGCAGGAGGTCCTGGTGAGTCCATACTCACTCTCTTTCTTTCAGTTAAGTAAATAATTTTTTTTTAATTTAAGGGCCGGAGAGATGACTTAGCAGTTAAGGTGCTTGTCTGTAAAGCCTAAGGACCAAGGTTCAATTCCCCAGTACATACATAAAGCCAGATGCATAAAGTGGCAGATTCATCTGTGTTCCTTTGAAGTGGCTAAAGGCCCTGGGGTACTTATTCGTTCCTTCTGTTTCTCTGTCACCCTTTGCAAATAAATAAAAAAAATTAAATATACTTTTAAAGTCACTAAATTAACCATTTTAACACAGTTAGGCAAAATACAGCAGCTCACCTGGCAATCAGAGAAATAGTTTTTGTTGTTGTTGTTATGAAGAGAGGCAGGAAATGAATAAACCAAAAAGTATCTATATTCACATATTTGCCTGCTTGGACATAAAAGTCTTTGGAAGAACTCAAAATGCAAAGTTAAAAACTGCAGATAAATACCAATGCAATTCTTGGCCATCATTTTATAATCTGTATATTCCTCATTTGTCTCCTCTTGACTGGGATAAAAGCACTATTAAATAAAAAAAAAAAAAAAAAAACCTGAGAAAGCCATTGCCTTTGCTGAATGAATTTTGACACTAGGGTAAATAGGAGATAATCTTTTGGTAGATTTAGAATTTTGTTGTGTAATTCTATTGATTGTTTAAAAGAATAAAAATAAAAACATACCAATAACAAAACAGCAGAAGGAAGTGTCTTGGACTCGGTGTTGAGATTATCAGGTCAGGTCTATGACCCCCAAGCAATCGTTCTTAAATTAGACCAAGTAATTGAGCACTTAAATTACTATCAACAACCTCAAGGGAGGACAGGGGCTTTCCTGAAATAAACTGAGATTGAAATTCTTTTCTTGAAAAAAAAAAAAGAACTATAAAATACAGGTCTGCTGAATTAAGATTGTTTCATTGAAACTTAAACAGATGATCCCCACAGGACCCATCCCAGCAAGCAGGCAGCTGCTGCTCCCTGCATAGCCCTCCCCTTCCCAGCTTCCATTTGACCTTTGGATCCCAGGGTCATAGGCGCATATGCCCCTCCCATGACCCATCAGGCCTGTGAGTGACAGAGGATGGAGGAGCATCTGTTTCTGACAGGCATTAGGCCCAGATGACAAGGCCAGGGCCCCTGGCCTCAGTCCCTAGCCCCTCCCCGAATAGCAGGGTTAAGGTAGAAGGAGCCTTTGTCTCTCAATTCACCTCTGAGCCTGTAAGAATCCATGAGAAATCTCATAGCAAGGATGGCAGAAGAACTTCCAACATACTTATTATCAATGGAAAATTATCCAGGCTAGTGGCCAAATTCCTCTTTTTGTAATCTTGTATAACAGCAAACATTTGTTGAGCATTTACTGTGTGTTCAACAGTTTATTTATTTATTTATGTTTATTTATTTGTTTGGTACTAAGGACTAAACCCAGCGCCTTGCACTTGCTAGGCAAGATCTCTTCCACTGAGATAAATCCCCAAGCTAAAAAGTGGGTTGTTGGGCTGGAGGAATGGTTTAGCAGTTATGGCGTTTGCCTGCAAAGCCAAAGGACACAGGTTCAATCCCCCAGGACCCAAGTTAACCAGATGCACAAGGGGGTGCACGCTTTTGGAATTTGTTTTGCAGTGGCTGGAGGCCCTGGAATGCCCATTCTCTCTCTTTCTCTCTCTTTTCCTCTTTCTCTGTCAAAAAAAGTGGGTTGTTGATTTATCATTGAGATACATACTAACATAATACCCATAGTACTAAAGAAGCTCAAAGTGGTTAAAGATTGAATCGCCCAGCTCATCCTACCTTTCCGGTATCCCAAAGACTCACCTGCACATTTTGTTGGTAGTGTAAATACTCCTGCTTGTGCAGTGAGAGATGGGGCATCTTGATAATCCACACTGAGAGCTCCTAACCCTGATGCTAACTTCTGAGGTGATGCTTTTGAGCAGGAAAGCTTCCCATTGGGACCAAGCAATGCACCCAGGTGTGCTCAGAATCATCTTGGTTCTGAGTCAGAACAAGTAAAGTACTACAGCACAGTGTGTATAATGACAGGCTGTGTGGACAGTGGCGGTGCCCCCAGATTACAAAGGAGTAGCAAAGTTCCTACCACTTCATGGTGTCATTACCCCACAGTATCACACGTTGGTTGTGGTGTAAATGAATTTTACTGCCCTGACATCGTAGAGGACCCCCTTCATGTGCAGTACATGATGCTTGGTAATGATGCAACTGTGTCACTTGCTGAAGTATTTCCTGTGCTATCCTTTGAGTCATTATTTTAGAGTCTCTCCACTCATTAGGAAAAATGTGTATTGTAAGATAGTCCATTACGCCAGCAGAGCTTTCTGAGTGAGTAATGGGCTTCTGAGGACATCAAGAGACCTCCTCCAGTGCTTGCACTGCCCATCTCGATTTGTGTCAGCACACACTAAGATGTTAGCCCAACGACAGAATTGCTTAATGACCAATTTCTCAGAAAATGTCCTCATTGTTGCACAGCGCATGATTGTACAATTATATCCAGTAATTACTGGGCACTCCACACCAGGCTCTATTGTAAGATGTCCACTTACCACATGGACTCAGGATCATCTTATGGGCTAAGATTTTGTGTTTCTCTCATTTCGCAGATGAGGAAACTGAATCCTGGAGAGATTTAGTGTCTTACAGATACTGAAAGGATAAGGCTAGGGTTCAAACTTACATCTTTTCTAATATCATATGCCATAGCATGTCATCGCATATCAATCATATATACTCTTACATAATGTATCATATCATATGATGAATCTCTCATTGGTGGTGTTCATACTGACCATCTGTGTAATGTGTCTTGTAGGCTCTCTACTGTTTTCCCCTTCCCATTGTCTATAACTTGTGGCTCATTAAGTCCCGCATATACTCACAGGGAGGGAACTATGCTTTCCCTCCTGTGTGGGGCATATCGACATAATCTAATGAGGAAGTCTTTGGTGAGGAAGATTTTTCCTTTTCCCCATTTACTTGCCCATTCAAGCAGCTCCTTACATCTGCATGGACTCGTGCGCATGGGTTTGCAGTTTGGGTTACTGTCAAATCTGCTCTGACTTGCTTCCCAAAAGCCCTCTGGGGTTGGCCAGTGCATTGCTCTGACATGCTCTCACCTGTTCGTGTTTCAAACACTTCCTTACTTTCCTCCTTATCCGTAGACTCAGTCATTACTCTAGGAGCCTTGTTTATTTTGAACAATGTCATTTAGAAACCAAAGTTGAGACTCTGAGTGTGCTTATCATCACCCAGCACACTTTTGTCCAAAACCTTCTCAGTGGACAGAGCTAGGAGATGTTTGTATTTACATCTATACCATCTATAACTACCTCCACATTAACATTATATACAGATATGTGTATATTTTCCATATATGTATATGTATAGATATGCAATGCATATATAAATGCATATATATGCTAACCAATGTGTGCATATATGTATATAATCATTGCTGCATCTGTCTACCTCTTTATAAATTAAATGTTCATGAGTTCATACTAATGCTAATTCAGCACAATTGATTACTTCTTTCTTTCCTCAATTACTTATTTGTAAATTTATTTTTTTCTGGTAGTGAGAAATCTGGTTTCCATGAATCTACTATTCATTGACTTTTTGTTCATCCTTAGCATCCTTGTGGGTTAAAAACTGTTAGCCTATGTGCCCGAGAGAAACAGCTGGAGTATAATCAATACGTACAGATTATTTTTTCATTGTTTTTATTCATACAATTTCCATTCAAACTACCATTTTCTTAGTGACGTAGGTCAACACTATACTCTTGCAAGGAGCAAAGCTGGGTGGGGATCATGAGTTGTGATTGACATCAATCCTTTTCCCTGAGGTTTTTCTTGTTCTCTTTTTTCAGACATGTAGTTTAGATAAGAGCATGGTACTTGCTTTTCCTGGTGAAATGCAAGAAAGGGTGACACATGCCACTTCTAGGAAGAAGCAACCGATTGCTTGCTACAAGGTTCCATAGCCCTCTCTTCTTGTCTTGGCAATGATAGAAAGGTACTTTCCTGTGAAAGCACCTGGTTCATAGCATGGAAGACAGGAGGTTGGGAGAGCCATCGAACAGGCTCATAGTAGACCTTAGCTCAGAATTTCATATCTATCATTTTACATTCCTGAGATTTTAGAGTGAAGGATTATTGTGACATTGTCTTATATACCAACAAGTATAATTATAAATGAATAAATAAGTGCTGGAGAGGTAGCTGAGTTGGTAAGGTGCTTCCTGTGCAATCATGAGGACCAGAGTTCGGATCCTCAGAACCTACATAAATGCTAATGAAGCAGCCCTGCTTGTAATTCCAGCACTCAGGAGACGTTGCCTCTGGCCTCCACACACAGGTTCATACACATGTTCATGCACACCACACACATAAAACATGGAAAACAATTTCAAAAACAAACGAAAATATATTTTAAAACTCAAGCGTTTTATGGGAAAAATTTGGAAAACAGAGATATGTTATGAATCATGATTCTTAAATCTATCTGGGCTCACAAGTTCATATGGGGTTCTAATGAATGCCATCACTCCCCACACCCACTCCTACCCAAGTGCTGTAATAGTTATTTTTCTTGTTGCAGTGACAGAATACCTGACGGAAGCAACTTCAGGAAGGATTTGTGGAGGCTCACGGTTTGAGGGGTGCTCATAATGGCTGGGAAAGCATGGAAACAGGCAGACGGGTCACTTTTGGTGGCTGGATACACCACCCTCTTGGGCAGGAGTGGAGATCTAGAACAGAGGTGGGACCAGCCAAGAAATCTCAAAGCCCAGCTTTATGACCCTCCGCCACACAACTAGACTCCAAATTCCAATGATTCCATAACCTCCCAAAACATCACTACCATCTGGGGACCATAGATTCAAACAGATGAGCCTGTGGGGGTCTTTCGCCTCTAAAGGTACACATACACAGCATGTCACATTCCATTTTGACTAGTTCCATGGATTTCTAGAGCTCTATCCAGATCATGTTTCCCTTCTCAAGTAGGCATATGCCACTCATCTTCACCTACAACCTGCCATGTGGCACCCAACATCAGGGCATGATTTTTGGCCAGTAATGTCCTGGTGGATCTTTGCAGGCTGTGTGGGAAGGCCATCTGAGAGAGATTCTTGAATGAGCCTTCTGTTTAAGTTGAGCCTTAACTGAAAGACAGAAGAGAATGGGAATCAGGTTTCAAGAGACGTGAAAGAAGTAGGAAAAGAGGTCTATAAGCTCAGGCTTCCTTTTTGGGGGGTGGGAGGAGAGGCTGAAGAGATGGCTTAGAAATTGAAAAGATTGCCAGCAAAGCCAAAGGACCCAGGTTCAGTTCCCCACTTCCCACGTAAAGCCAGATGCACAAGGTACTGCATGCATCTAGAGTTCATTTGCAGTGGTTAGAGGCCCAGGCATGTCCATTCTCTGTCTATTTATGTATCTTCTCCCTCATTTATTAATAAATAATTAAATTTGCTACTCTCACTTTGGGTAGAGAATCTTCTCTTTTCAGATGGCAGTGACCTTGGGACAACTCAGAAGGTATCATAGTGCTGGAAAGAAGTGACTGGAGTACTGAGTAACATCTCAATGACACCTTCCAAGGATCAGGGTCTAATGTGGAAGAGGTGGCGGAAAGAATGTAAGAGCCAAAGGAAGGTTAGGACTCCTTACAAAGTTCTCCCTCCAGACATAAAATGGCCTGGGTATCCATGACCTCATAGTGCCTGACACTTATCTACAACAAGACCATCATAATAGGAGGAAAAGATGATGACATCAACAAAAAGAGAGACTGATTGAGATGGGGAGGGCATATGATGGAGAATGGAATTTCAAAGGGGAAAGTGGGGGGGAGGGAAGGTATTACCATGGGAAATCTTTTATAATCATGGAAAATGTTAATAAAAATTGAGAAAAAGTAAAAAATAAAAATAAATAAATAACTAAATTAATAAATAAGTTGATTAATTATTTATTATTTGCAAGCAGAGAGAGAGAGAGAGAAGAGAGACAGACAGACAGAGAGAATTGGTGTGCCAGGCTCTCTAGCTGCTACAAATGAACTCCAGATGTATCTGCCATTTTGTACATCTGGCTTTACATGGGTTCTGGAGAACTGAACCCAGGTCATTAAGCTTTGCAGGCAAGTGCCTTAATCACTGAACCATCTCTCCAGCCCAACTCAGGCTGTCTTGATGGGCTCCTAGACCTAATGGGTGAGTGGAGTAAGGTTTCAAAGGCTTTAAGAGTGGCTGAAAACACAGTACCCCTCAATGCCCAGCAGGCTGGACCAAAGAATGAATTGAGACAGGTGCAGGACATAGGAATCCTGTGGTGAACTAAAGCATGTGAGGGCCATCCCAAAGGAATGGCTACTGCCCATCTTCACTAACAGCTGGCACAGGAGTGTGACGACAAGCTAGCATGGTTCTATTGTCCAAGGGAAAAATGGAGTTTGGGGTAAACTCTTCTGATTCCTCAACAGCAGACATAACCAGAGCAGGTGACACACAGAGCCATCACATTCAATGAGTGTCTTCAAGTAGGTCTCCCCAGAGGAGGGATACTCAGTTCTAATTCATACACAGGTGTGCGGAGGCTGGAAAAGCCTATGTCAGCCCAGATCTACCCTGTGGTTCTCTGATTTGCCAGGATGTTTTGGTATGTCTCATTTTCTCTGTTCTGAGCAGGTCTTTCTTTCTTTCTTTTCATTTTTTATTATTAGATATGGACATATTTGTACATAAACATCACATGTTGGTACCATCTTTTCCCTCATCCCTGCCCATTTTCTGAAGAGGCCTTCCTCATTGGAGATGCAGGTCAACCCCATGGGGACTCTGGGTCATGCATTATGGGGACAGCAGTCAGTTATGTGGGAGAGGCAATGTCTCTGTGCAAAATGTCACAACTTGTGCTCCAACAATCTTTCCACCCTTTCTTCCACAATATTCCCTGAACCATGCTGGGAGCATTTTAAGTCTACTTCAATGATGGGAACTTAGGAGCATCTAGATGTCTGGTTTGGTAGGTGTTGAGTGTCCTCAGTATCTTTCTCCATCACCCTTGTGCTGATATCAGCTTAACTAAGAGAGCAGCATTCTTGCTCATTTCCACAATTCCTCTGTGGTTTCAGGTGGAGCCAAGATGGAGTGCGCTGGGACGTTCATGTCCTAAAGTCCAGTTCCCATCTGATAAAGAGAAGCAGATTTTCCAATGGAGAGTAAAGTCAGTGCCACTTAAATGCATAATAATTATTAAATTAGAGAGAATTATAAGGGTTTAGACACTCTTATAGTGTAAGGTTAGTGGGAGCTTGACAATGGAAAGCACAATCATTATATAGATATGATGATTCCCAGCAGATCTTTCTTTTAAGTCAGTGTAAGCAGCTTATAAGACACCCCCAATTTAAAAAAAAATCTCCTGCTCTCACCTATGTGTGAAACCCTGCTTCCCTAGGGAGTGAAGCAGGTGTTGGTGGGCACTTTGAGTGCTAACTGCTGGCCACTTCTAAGCAGATGCTACAGCATCACCTGACTTTTGCAGAAGTCCGTGCAAATTGGATCACCTAATTCTTGTCCACTCAAAGGTGGGATAAAGGCAAACAAATGCCTGGTAAAATTATGAATTATGAGCACCCTATGCATCCTATGCACCGTGCACATAATGCCAGTAATTTAGAGAGAAGTAACTGTCTAAGCTGTCATTGTAGGCACTGACATATTTCTCTGTTTTCATATTCCATGAACCACTTCTTGATAGAGGTTTCGGTTTTCCTCTCCTTTTCTTCAATTATGTGGCTATTCAGGCAACAAAATAAGTAGAAAGATGTTTCAGGTTTCCTTACCACAGCAACAAGCTTACCTTCTCCCTGGAGAAATTCAGAATTATAATCAAACCAAATTTTTAGAGCAAATGGTAAAATCTAAAGCTCTGCCCATGGAAAAGAAATGGGTTCTCTAGAGAATGGGGCTGTGGCTGTTGAGGTCCCTTCATGGCATTGGGAGGCCTCAATGCTCCACGTAAGGTTGTGAGTATCCACTGGCTTCTGAGAGACCCACAGCATTCAGTAGAGGGGCCAATGGCACAAAAATAATCCAGAAATACCAACAAAGCTGTACCCCTGGGACACACAGAAAAGAAATATGAGGAGGTAATGCTCCTATGTTAAAGAAATCTTTCTTTCTGTATCATTAGTAAGACCTTTCATTTCTTTTTGTTATTTTTCATTATTTTCCTTTGCTTTTATTGGCATTGCCATTACAGTCCCAATGTCCTTCCTCATGCAAGTTTTGTTTTTGCCCCAAGGAGGCAAATATCTAAAACCAAGAAAGAAAGAATAGAGAAAAATTTAAGAAAGTCAAGGAGGGTCTGGATTCAAAAGTTTCTCTTTCTTTTCTGGCTTGTGTATAATCAGGAAAGAAAAGGAACTCATGTACTGTGTTGCTTGCTGCTCTGTGGAAGGTAGGTGGAGAAGCCTTAAAGGACACTGATGGGTGATATGGTTGACTTTTCTGTGTTGGTGCCTGCACAGCACCTTCTGACACTATGAAAACTAGCCAGCAAGAAGGAAGTTTTGACACCAGCTCCAACTTATTTTCCTTGTATCACTTAACCAATAGTTGTGGTGTCTTCAACAGCAGGGTTTAACTTTTTTGTTCTTAGGGGTAGCCAAGATCCATAGCAATAGCTTGTATTATTTTGGGGGGTCTCAAAGGCATCACTGACCAATAACTGAATGAAAGGTGTTTCATGCCTTGCACTGATATTATTTGCTAGCCTGTGGTACTAGGAGTAGCATTATTTATCTGTTTAGTCTATTATTTTTGATATCTTTTATTAAGTTTACAAAGTAGAATGTTTTCTTACAGCATTTTATGGCCCATAGTTTTGATTTTTTTTTCTCCTGCCACTCCCTTTTCTCATTCACCTCTCTGCCCCTTCTCCCTGCTTAACTCTTTTCAGCCCCAGTGTCCCATGCCTCCACTGTTTTCATACTACATGTGTCCCACTTTCTTCTCCCCTTAAGGCCTCTTCCACCAACTGTTAGCATTTTTGTAACTTTTTGGTCTCTATAGACACTCCAAGTTGTGCTCATGGGTCTGGAGATTTGATGCTAAGATCCATAAATGAGAGAGAACTTGCAGGGTTTATCTTGTTTTTTTTCTTTTTGAGTCTAAGTTGCCTCATTCAATATATTTTCCTATTCCATCCATTTTCCTAAAATGTTCATAATTTCTTTCATTTTCTTCATAGCTGAATGGACCACATTATCATCATCCATTTACCAGCTGATGGAAATCTAGGCTGGTTCCATATCCTAGCTATTATAACTACAGCAGCAATGGACATGGACATACAAGTCTTTCTACAGTAGGCTCTCGAGTTCTTTCAGTGTATGTCCCGACATGGTACAGCTGGCTCATATGGTAATTCTAGTTTTAGGAACCTCTACACTAATTTCCAT
This sequence comes from Dipus sagitta, assembly GCA_036346955.1. Taxonomy (NCBI): domain Eukaryota; kingdom Metazoa; phylum Chordata; class Mammalia; order Rodentia; family Dipodidae; genus Dipus; species Dipus sagitta. The sequence continues at coordinate 233,445,614 of CM070770.1, read as the reverse complement.
AGCACCAGTTTACACTCTCACTAACAGTGAGATTTTCTTTCCCACATCTCTTAGCCAGCATTTGTTTTCTTGATAATTGCCACTCTGTCTGGACTGAGACGGAAACTCAAAGCAGTTTGCATTTACATTTTCCTGATGGCTAAGGACATTAAACACTTTCTTAAATATTTGTTGACGATTTGTATTTCTTCTTTTGAGAACTCTTTGTTAAGTTGCATAACCCATGTTTTGACTGGGTTATTTGTTTCCTTGATATTTAGTTTTCTGAGTCTTTTGTATACACTAGATATTAATCTTCTGTCAGATATATAGCTGGCAAAGATTTTGTTCTGTTCTCTAGGCTACCTCTTGACTCAGTTGGACATTTTCTTTGCTGTACAATAGCATTTTAGTTTCATGATGTCCCATTTGTTGATTATTTGTCTTATTTCTTGGGAAACTGGAGTCCTATTCCAGAAAGTCCTTCTCTGTACCTGCATCTTTTCCCTCTAGCTTTTACAGAGTTTCAAAACCTCTGTAATTTTAAATGTTCAAAGGCAATTCTGACATATGATAGCCAGAGAAGGAGATGTATGACTATCAACTTGAAAGGTAATTGAATTAAGGAAGGACCAAAAATGCAACCAAACTAAGAAGCATTTGCATTAGAGCTGAGATAGGAATTTTTAGTATCATAACGTGAACCTGAATTTCAAAAATTTCCCTATCCCTGGCATGCTGGAAGTTTTGCCTGTGCTGAGGCACATGATGTTCTGCTATGCTTGGTGAAGGATAGCTGGGTGGATTGTAGGTGGGTGCACACTTTCCCATCTTGTTTACTCACTTAATAAATATGGATTTTGATTCTCTTGAGCATGTACACGTGCACACACTGTGATGACTAATTTTGTGTGCCAACTTAACTGGGAAAATAAATGTTCAGATAGCTGGGAAAACAATATTTCTGAGTGTCTCTAAAGGTGCTTGCTTCAGAAAGAGTATAGCATTAGAGCCAGTGCACTTATAAAAGTTCAGTGTGGGTGACATCATCCAGTTTGCTGAGGGCTGCAAAGAGAACAAAAAAAAAAAAAAAACCCACGAAGTGCTAATTCTCTTTTAAAAGTATTATTTATTTATTTGCTAGAGAGAGAGAGAGTGAGAGAAGCAGATGGAGAGAATGGGCATGCCAGTGCCTCCTGCCACTGCAAACTAACTCCAGCACATGTGCCACCTTATGCATCTGGCTTATGTGGGTCATGGGTAATCGAACTTGGGTCCTTTGGCTTCACAGGCAAGTACCTTAACTGCTAAGCCATCTCTTTAGCTCTCTTTTGGTTCTTTTTAAAAAAATATCTTATTTATTTATTTGAGTAACAGCAAGAAAAAGAGAGAGAGAGAGAGACCAGGACCTATTGCCACTGCAGATGAACTCCAAATACATGTACCACTTTGTGTACCTTGCTTTATGTTGGTACCATGGAATTGAACCTGGACCAACCCAGGCCTGAAGGCTTTGCAAGCAAGTGCCTTAGACTGCTGAGTTATCTCCCCAGCTCCTCTTTTTATTCTGAAAATTGGCCCTCTGTCTATTTCTTGCCTCAAACATACAAGCTCCTGGATTTCCTGGAGCTTCCTGGTCTTTGGACTCTGAGACTTGCACTAATTGCCTCTAGTCTTGGCTTGCACTTTGCTTACTACACAAGACATAATAAAATTGATATATGTGTGTTAATATGAGCTTTAAATATTCTTTGAAATTTGAAGTCATAATTAAAAGCCTTTGTATAATAAAAGTTCCTATCTATAATGATGAAAGTTTAATTTATACAAACTTACTTTAAAAATGAAGAAGAAATGATCAATTTATCTTATAAAACAGTATTCTAAAAAACTTACAAAGACCTGAGAAAAGAAAACTGAAGGTCATAATCTCTCATTAAACAGATTTTAAAATCCTTAGGATAGTAGTAGCAATTAGTGTAGCAATGTATAAAGAAGCATAGTACATGATGACCATATGGGCTTAATTCCAGAAAAGCAAGGTTATGTTAGCTAACATTAAAAGTGAACCAATGTAATTCACCACATTTACACAGCAAATGAGAAAAATAATTACAATGATCTCAATAGGTATAACAAAATCCAACACACTTATATGTATAAAAAAGGAAGATAAGACCCTGAAAAAATGTACAATAGAAAATTTCCTCAGTCTACTATAAGGAGCTCTAAAAATAATGTTATTATTTCTAATAGCTAAATATTTAAAACACTAACATCATTTGTTAACACCATTTTAATGATTAAATATTGAAAGGTTCATTCTGACATTGACAACAAGCAATTATTTATCTATTTCTTTTCAACATCTTGCTAGAATTACACAAAGTAAAGCATTAACCATGCAATACTATGTACAATGACAAGCCTGTATAGAAAGTACTCCTAAATGTTACTAGTTCAAATACAAGAACTCAGCAATGTGTTAGTATAGAAAATTTAACATAAAACTGTATTTCTATGTTGGCAAATAGATGGAAATGAAAATTTAAGTTACGCCCTATCATTCTTTGTGAATTGAACCAGAGACTTTTCTATTTCTTTCAATCAGCAGTGTGTGGATCATTTATTTTATCCTTTCTTTTTGATTCCATGGAACTATCTACATGTCTCCTCCTCAATCAGTGCTGCATAGTGTTGACTATGTACATTTATAGTAGGTCTTGAAATCAGGTATTGGAAATCTTTCAACTTTATTCTTTTTAAATATTTTGACTTTTAGGTTCTTTACATTTCTATGTATATTCTAGTACTAGCTTGTCTATGCCTACCAAAAAATTCTAGTATACCTGTGCTTTAAGATTTGTACCTAAGTCTATTTTAAATATATATATATATGTGTGTGTGTGTGTGTGTGTGTGTGTGTATATATATATATATATATATATATATATATATATATATATATACATATGTTTGTATATATATATATATATATATATATATATATATGTATATGATTTTACAAAATGATTTGTGTAAGAATGCTCATTATCATGTTATTCATGATAGTGGCCAGGTGGGACACACCTGTAATCCCAGCACTCAAGCAGCAGAGGCAGGGCAACCTTGAATTTGAGGCCAGGCTAGGTTACAGTAACTAACAACATACTGTTTCAGTAAACCAAAAAGCAAACAAAATCCAAACAATTTGCATTACTATTAGAAGAAATTAGTTAAACAAACTGAGTTAAATCCATGCATTGTAATAATATTCAGCCAAAAAAGGAACGCATTCATTCCTACATTCAATATGAGCAAATTTAAAAGACATTATGAAGAATGAATCAATCAAGTTATAAAATATTTCCCACTCTATGATTCTACTCATATGACATTAAAGGACAGTTAGAACTCGTGGACACGCAAGAGGTTATTTATTTCTGATGAGGACAGACAGGAAAAGAAAGAAGTTTTCTAGGGTGATGATATTTCCCTGTGATTTGACAGCGGGTTGCATGAACGATTGCACATATTTGCCAAATCGACATTGAACATGTAGGATCTGTGCATTGTATGCAATGACATTGGAGAAAAGAATGTCAGGATACCCACCATGTGTTAGGCCTGAGACTGCAAGCAAACACAGACATGACCCCAAGGAGTTGAAAGGTGAGAGAAGAGAAAGGCACCAGTGGAAAAATCATGCATGTGAAAATTTGAAAATTGTACTTGAGTGAGGGGAAAGTTTGAACAGAGAGAGCACAGTAAATATGAAGCCCTGACTTCAGATGTGCAAAATATCTTGCATTCTTTCATTGCAATTCATCTTGGGTTTTGCGTGTCTCAACAGGCAGGTCACTTCTCTCCACATCTGGACCAGCTCCCGCTTCCTTGTCACTTTAGACCCAGGCATTTCTCTGGTACCTGTGGTACCTGACTGATGCAATGAGAGCTTCCGGTTCCTGTTCCTAAGCTCTGTCAATTTTGCTCAATGCACAAGTATCGTTTAATGAAAGAAAATTGCAGGGTTGGGTAGATGCTCTACTGAAGTTAAGGGCACTTCCTTGCAAAGCCTGATGGCTCAGGTTCGATTCCCCAATACCCACATAAAACAACATGCACAAAGTAGTGCATGCATCTGGAGTTTGTTTGCAGCTGCAGGACCTCTCTCTCTTTTTCAAATACATACATGAATATTTTTAATTTTTCATTTTTAAAAAAATGAATTATACTTGTGTGTGTGTATGTGTGTATGTTTATGGAGGTCAGAGAACAACCTTGGATGTCATCCTCAGAAATGCCAATCTTTTTTTTTTTTTTTTTTTTTTGAGATGAGTTCTCTCATTGGTCTAGGAGTCATCAATTAGGCAATTAGGCTAGGCTAACTGGCCAGTGAGACCCATTGACCCTTCTCTCTCTGTCTCCTCAGTGCTGGAATTACAGACTTGTGCCACCATAGCCAGCATTTTTCATGTGGGTTCTGGGGATTGATCTCAGGGCTTGAGAGGCACACACTTTACTGTCTGAGTGATCTCTCCAACTGCAGAAGTATTCCTGAAGGGCAGAGACATGCTGCTCTTGGCCTCATCAAGAACAGTGTGCAGCCATTTTAAAGGTTTTACAATCTCGTTGCTGTCTAAAATAATTTTTCCGTCTAAAAGTGGAGATCTCCCTGGCTTATAGGGTTTCTCTCTCTTCCTCTTTTTATCTCCTTTTGAATATCTAAGATCTCTCTTTCGTGGGCTTACTCTGCTCACAAACAGTGCATTCTTCTGCTTTCTAGTCTGAAAAACTTAATCAGATAAGGAAGAACCAAAAGTTTGAGTTCCAGGCCTGAGATGTAAGACAGGCAGTCAGAGAAACACATGTTCAACAAAATATGTCAATAGTAATTCTGGCCAACATTAGATAGCAGAGCAATAGTTTGGTGAAGGAGGCCAGAAAAGAGCTTCTCCGAGGCACCAATGATTACATTGGGTTTTGGAAGAGAAGAGGTAGAACTAACTAGGCAAGGAGGTGTGGGGTGGAGGGATGTTTCAGAGTAGGACTGAGACTATGCAAAGGGCTGTGTCACTCAGGAGTCTGAAAAGAGGCCAGTGGATCTGTTGAACAGCAGTGATAGTTGAATGCTATAGGAGAGAAAAAAGAAAGGAGAGAGAGAGAGACCAGATTCATGAAGACTAAGCATTGTCTTAGGGTAAATTTGGAATCCTTGGAGGGTCCCAAGCACCTTCCTTTTCTCCTCTCTCTTTTTAATCTGCTTGGCTGAGTATTATTTGAGGCTAGATTGGCTGGTCCTCGGTTCTGCCCACTGAGGGAGCTACTTGTAAATGGAGGCAGAAAGCTTTGACAAAACATGGCTGTTGGCCTCACCTATTCAGGAGGGCACTGTTCACAGAGATGGATATACACAAACTAATGGGTAATGTACTCCAGCCAACTGTTACTACTGCATATTTCAGCAACTTGGGATATGGTATCATTTTCTTGTTTGATTCAAGGTAGTTAGGTGAAATGGCTGGAGAAATAAAAGTAATTTAGGTTATAAATGAGAATGCTAACCACATGATAGGTTGCTATAAAGGAAGACCAACATTAATGTGCTGTAATATGCAATTTGAACTTACAGAGGAATGAATTATGTACTGCAATAATGAGGAGGCAAAAAAGTTACATGAGTACTTACTGTGGGGCCAGCTGCTTCCACAGTGAGTTTTCGCATTTTGGATGTCTGTCCATGCATAATTTTCCTATGATTCTCAGATATCATATGTTATACCTGAAGATAAAAAAGGGGTTATTGTCCAAAGGAGGAAAAATCTGCTATTAAACTCATTAATTTTAGAGTTCTGGGTGTAGAACGATTATGAAGAGGATCATTTCTTGGCTCAAATACACTCCTGTGCTGTGAATATAAGTGTGAACTTGTGAAAATGCTGAGTGCATCTGTTCAAAGAAGTAAAATTTAGGGTAAAACCTTATTTATCTAACCTTGTCTTGTCAGTAATAAGGATGAAGGAAAGGAAGGTCTTTTTAAAACAGAAGGTTGAAGTACAAATAACATGGAGTGATGTACTTAAAACCCCGGAAGAGTGTCTGTTCTAATTTCTCTTGTTTGGCACTTTCAATTTCTATAGAAGGACACATTTACATATTAGAAATAAGGTGCTTATTCTGAAAGCATTTTTAGTAACTAATAACTTGAACTTGTTGTGTTTGTTCCAATGGCTGTGTGTTTCTGAAAGGTGCCTAAACAGTACATTTCTTTCAAGATTTTTTTCCAAGCAGGGTTGATTGGCTTGCTTTCCCAAACAGTTCCGTTCCTGAAGCTTTGGATGCAAGGGAGAATTCCAACCCACAATCACTGGCTGGGTGATGCTCATGGCCATAGGAAGTCTACAGGCCCCGCTGCTGGGCCAGCAGGAAGAACATCATGGCTCTGGGCTCTGATCGCACCAGTATCCCCCAAGGTCAGTGACTGTCCTGTGAAGCCCCACCACAAGCTCCTGGTGGCTTGCTTCTGCCAAACTCAAGGTGCTGGAATCTGAAATAGCCCTTGTCTCTGAGAAACTCCATTTCTCCTCCAACAAATGACTGCTATGAACTTGTGTGTGTGTGTCCTGCGTCTTACACAGTGTACCTGCTTACCGGACTTCACATGGGCTGATGGGTCAGGGTGATGTTTTCCTCGTAGTCTCTCCTTAGCATTATGTAAATGGTGTCTTGTCATTCCTGCCTTCTATCTGAGGCTAACTAACCTTCCCACTGACCAGGTTCCTCCTTCTGAGCCCTCACTGGCTCCTTCTGCTGCTCTGCTTTGATAGTTGATCCTTGGTGGGAAGGGAACCCTTGCCTGGTGGAATTCTCAATTTCTCCTGCTGGTTGTTGTCACTGTCCTCATGTGGCTTGCTTTCATCTTCTGTCGTGTAGCAGTGTAGGAAGGGAGAGTGCTCAGGCCAGGACGCTGGGCCATTTTAGAGTCCCGGCTCTGCTCCCTGAGCAATTACCCTCTGCCACCACTGTGGGGTTCAATCCCTGCTCTGCCACTGACTAGTGCTGTGGCCTTAGGCACATTATTAACCTTAAAAAAAACCTTTCTGTGTCCCATTCAGTTGAGTTTTAAAGTAAATAATACTAATAAGAGTAATATCCATGAAGTTGCAAGGATAAGTGATCAATATTTATAAAGCAGAACTATACCTGGAAGGAATGAAGCTCTTGGTCTTATTTATTTATTTATTTATAAAAAGTATCACTAGGTACCCCAGGTTAACTAATTGCCAGAGTTATCAGAGCCTGAACCCTGGAAGCCTTAACAAGTTAGGCTTCCCCACTCTCCCCAATAATAGGCCAATTAAGCAGAAAAGGTAATAATGAGAAGCAGATAAAGGAAATCTGTGCAATATGCCATACAGGGAAGAGAAACAAAGAGGTCCATTGACACTCAAGCCCATTTTGGAGTCCTGATGTAAGGTTTAGGTTTAAAGAGAAGACAAGAGACATGGGTAACTAAGCAGTCCTGGTCACGATATAGTTCCAGCCATCATGAATCCATCCCTGTCTTGGTTCCAGTATTTCCTGTTAGATTGTCTGACAAGTTGTCCAAATTGAGTGAAATCTCTTTCTAGGAAACAAACTCCCTGCCCTGGTGGACACCAGAGCCCATCCTTTTCCTTCTCCCAGCATGAGACTTCTAGAGAAATTCCAATTTCTTAGGGCTCATTTGTTCAAGAGTTTGGTAACCTAATGGAAAGTTACAAGAATCTCTAGAACAAAATTATTTCTGCTAGGGTACTTCCAAGCCTAGAACTGGCTAAGTAGCCCAAGTTAGTCTTAAATTTGTAATCTTCCTGCTTCAGTTTTCTTGATGGCAGGGATACAGGTATACACCGCCATGCTCTCCCTGCTAAAGGAAGCTCTTGATAAATGCACTGTCATATCATTTATTTAAACAGTGAGATCATGTTACATATGCAATTTTACAACTTGCCTGTTTTAAACATTTTTGCCTGTTTTAAACATTTTTCATGTCAATTGATTATTGGCTCTGCTGAACATATTGCATTTAAGCATGTTGTTTTATTTATTTATTTTTACTTATTTGCAAGGAGAGAGAGAGATTGAGGAGAGAATGGGAGTGCCAAGGGCTCCATCCACTGCAAATGGACTCCAGATATGTGTACCATCTTGTGCATCTGGCTTTCTGTGAGTACCATGGAATTGATTTCAGGTTGTTAGGCTTTGCAAGCAAGTGCCTTAGCCTCTGAGCCATCTCTCCAACCCCAAACATATTGTTTTAAATGACTTCACAATGCTCCAATGTGAGGCTGGACTAGAGTTCACTAGATGACCTGTATTTTGTATTACAAACAACACAACAATGCCCTTCCAAATTCAAGCTTAGTCTTTCTACCTAGTCTTGGTTCCCTGAAAAGCGATCTGTGGATCAACAGAGAAGCAAGCACATTTTTACACCCTTAAACTGGTAAGTTGTTAGACTGACTATATATTCCCCTTTGTATGAGTTGTCTCTTTTTATTTTTAAATTTCCTTTCTTGACATTTTCACACATATATGCCACATTTTGATCTTATGTATCCCACATGTCTCTCCTCCATAGTCTCCCTAAACCACCAGTCTCACTGTACTTCCTCTTTTTCTCGACCCCCACCAGTAGCTATGCATTGAAATAAGAATGATTTCTTCTCCTGGACAACCTTTAACTATCATTAGCTCATTGGGGAGGAGAGTGCCCTCCAAAGCCCTCTCCTAGCTGTCACAAAATGTTGGCTAGCCCCCCAGATTTGTTACGGTTTGTTTGATTTTTACATTCATTCTTTACTGGACCTGCAGGACGTTTTAGATCCACAGTATTCCGTTGTGCACAACATGGCTGATTCTTACGCATACCTGACTTCCTAGTAGACACCATGCCCACTACAGACTGAGATTGTTGGAGAAAGCCTACTCCTGAGGTCTCAGGAAAGCAGTCCCTAAATTACCTAAAGGCTTCCTGAAAGCCTTGAGGATTCCCCTAAACCTTACAGGATTCTCCTAATGAAGAAGTTCTCAAGCTTGTCTACATATTAGAATTATCAGCAGGAACTTAAAAATGTACCAATGTTTGCTTCAGTGGGTCCAGGGTACAGATCAGGCTTTGAAAAGTTCTCCGGATAACTGTAATGCACAGGTGGAGATATTGATGGATTGAGTTCCTTCAGCTATGGGTAAGAGTGCCTGAGTGTACCACACCTGTTTCCTTATACCTGTGGGAGGTGCCATTTCAGTGCCACCCTCTAGTCACCCCCCTTTTCTTCGTGATATAAAGAGAACTATTCAAAAGGCTCAGGTAAAAGATATTCTTAGCATTAATTTTTTTCCCTCAGGTATGCTGTAGAGAGGACCATGATATTAATCTTTCTGCAAAATCATCATTTCTTTTTGATCAGACTCTCTCTCTTTCCACTAAATACCTCACTTTTCAAGTGATTCCACCTACTAATGTGTTTCATAAGTTGGGAGTGATATAAACATCATAGGTTATGCTTTGTTGCATGTATAAGACAAACTCAGCCCTGGTCATATGTGTTGGCAATGTGAATTCTTTATAGAGCTCACTGAACCAGAGACTGCTGGAATTTCACAAGTCATGGGAAACTTCCTAAATAATGACTCACTGTAAAAAAGAAAGAAAGAAAAAAAAAACACCAGGAAAGTGATTTGTTAAAAGGGCTTCACAATAGTATAGTATGTTTCTGAGTTTTTACAAGTTTATATAAAAAGAAATACCACTATGGTGGTTGGAGGAGCGGCGGTGGTCACATGTCAGCTGCTGGAAAGAACTGGATTCTCATTTCAGGTCACCATCAGACAAACTAAGTTTGCTGTACAGTAAGGATCAGAAGGTCTGATCCTGACTGCAGAACCATCTCCGATAGCAGTATCCGAGGTTGTATTTTTCCAGTTCATCCTTCCACACCATCACAGAAGATTTCTACTATTCTGTCCAGAAAGTCATCAGGATTCTTGAAAGGGAAAGAAGAAAGATTGTTGGTTGCAACAAAAACAGGGTTGAATGAGTTCCAGAAAGCAGGCTTCTCAAACTTGTGGACAACAATCTACTGAAGAAGACAACTTTAAGAAGCCCACACGAAGTAGCATGCAGAGAAGTAAAATGAGAGGAGCTGCTTCGGGAAAGAAGTCTGCCGGTTCTCAGGCTAAGAGTCTTGAACCAGCTTTTCCAGGAAGATGGGGGGGGGGGGGTCGCTCTGCAGAGAAGCCCCCTTCAGGATCTGTGAGGAAGGCAAGAAAGAACAAGCAGAAGACTTCTGGAAAGGGAGATGGCGGCAGTATCAGTGAAGTACCCCAGCCCCCATGGAAGAAGAGGGCTCAGGCAGACCCCACTGTTGAAAGTGAGGAGGCATTTAAAAATAAAATGAAAGTCAAAGTGAAGATTCCTGAAGAATTAAAACCATGGCTTGTTGAGGACTGGGACTTAGTTACTAGGCAGAAGCAGCTATTCCAACTCCCTGCTAAAAAGAATGTAGTTGCCATTCTTGAGGAATATGCAAATTGCAAGAAATCACAAGGCAATGTTGATAATAAAGAGTATGCGGTTAATGAAGTTGTGGCAGGAATAAAAGAATATTTCAATGTGATGTTGGGCACTCAGTTGCTCTACAAGTTTGAAAGGCCCCAGTATGCTGAAATCCTCTTGGCTCACCCTGATGCTCCAATGTCCCAGGTTTATGGAGCACCACACCTGCTGAGATTATTTGTGAGAATTGGGGCAATGTTGGCCTATACACCCCTTGATGAGAAAAGCCTTGCATTATTGTTGGGCTATTTGCATGATTTCCTTAAATATCTGGCAAAGAATTCAGCATCTCTGTTTACTGCCAGTGATTACAAAGTGGCTTCTGCTGATTATCATCGCAAAGCCCTGTGAGGGTCTCCTGGCCACTCACTGTTACGTCTGCTATCTGTAAACACTTCTGTCTTAGTTTTCTCATTGTATAATTGATGTTCTTTAAAATTGTCAATGTATAACAGGGCTTATGTTTCAGTTTGTTTCCTGTTCTGTTGTAAACAGAAAATAAAGGAGTGTAAAGCTCTTTCTCATTTCAAAGTTGCTACCAGTATATGCAGTAATTAGACAAAGGAGAAACATTCAGTAGAACATTTTATTGCCTAGTTGACAACATTGCTTGAATGCTGGTGGTTTACCCCTTTGACACTACACGATTTTCTAGTATGTGTTAATGCTACATGATGAAACGCCCTGATTCCTAGTGCCAAAGGTTCAACTTAATGTATATACCCAAAGACCCATGCATTTGTGCTCTTTTTTTTTATGGTGCTTGAAGTAAAACAGCCCATCCTCTGCAAATCCATCTATGTTGTTCCTTAGGCATTCTATCTTTGCTCAAAATGTTGAAAGATGGTGGTTTGTTTCTTGGTTTTTGTATTTGAGTCTAATGCACATTCTAACATGATAGAGGCAATGCATTATTGTGTAGCTACAGTTTTCTGAAAAGTTGATATTTTAGGAATTGTATTTCAGATCTTAAATAAAACTTGTTTCTAAATTTCAAAAAAAAAAAAAAAAAAGAAAAAAGAAATACCACAGGTATAGTGGTATACATTTGTAATCCCAGCATTCAGGAGGCTGAAGTAAAACCATAGAGTTCAAGGCTAAACTGTTACATACTAAGACCTGCTCTCAAAAACAAATGATTACTAGCCAGGCGTGGTGGCGCACTCCTGTAATCCCAGCACTCGGGAGGCAGAGGTAGGAGGACTGCTGTGAGTTCGAGGCCACCCTGAGACTCCATAGTGAATTCCAGGTCAGCCTGGGCTAGAGTGAGACCCTACCTTTAAAAACAAAACAAAAACAGAAAAGAAAAACAACTGACTAACAAACATAATGTAAAATAAAAGAAAGAAAACCTTTGTTACAAAGAAGTCATCTTCCTATCAAAGGATACTGATACCCATACTCTGTAATTAGAGAAAATAATCAAGTTGATAATGACAGATGGTTTGATTTAAAAATTAAGAGTGCAAGGGAATGGATATGGTCAAACTTTTGATGGAAATGTACGTTGGTAAGGCACTCTGAAGAGAAATGTTTTGGAAATATTTATTAAAATTAAAACTTGACCTAGAAATTCCATATCTAGGAATTTACAATGTGACTATTCTTAAAAGTATATACCAGTGTACAATACATGTAAGGGGTTGCTCATTTGAGCACTGAGTGTAATATTAAACCATTGGAGATGACTTATATATCCATCAATAAGAGATTTGCTATATTAAAAAGGTATATCCATCCAGCTATAGCACGTGCAGCCATCAGGTACCCCCATGATGCATCAGGAAGTCAATATTCAAGCTCTTGAGTGGTCCCCAGGATTGCATTTGTATAAAGTTAAAAAGAAAAGCACAAATGTAATTTTGTGGTTTTATAATCTAGAAGGATAGATGAGAAACTGTTAATGATCATTGTCTTTAAATGCAAAAGGATGGAGAAGAGAGTCTTGAGTTTACACCTTCATATACTTTTATATTTTTAAACCATATAAATATATTATTTCTCTTAAAAATGAAATAAAAATTATGGCTATGGTAGTTCTGGAGTCTACTAGGTTGCCGTTACTGCAAAATGACGGAACTAGGAGAAGCTGAAATACCAAGAGATGACATGTGTAAATTCTTTCTCTCATTTATTTTCTGATTTAAAAAAAAAAAAGTGAAGTAGTTTTACCATGTAGCCCAGGCTGCCTTTGAATGTGTCACCCTCCTGCTTCAGCCTGCTGAGTGCATGGAGTAAAGTGTACCATTAGGCCCAGTTTTAGAAACTTGTTTTTTCATTGTTTTTGAGGATCCTTCCCAGGGCTTCACACACCCCAAGTAGGCACCGTGTCTCCAGCTTCCTTCCCTGTAATAATGAAGGATGAGGCACCAATAGTAGGATGAGGTCAAGTACAGAGACTAGAGCAGATGAAAATTTTCTGCCATCTACAGAGTCTGAGTGCAGCAGACACTCTGTCCTGTTACACAGACGTGCTCTTGATAGTTTCCTTAATGGGGATGGTGGTGCCTCACTTCTGCAGAGCTCCCCAGTACTATGAGAACTCTAAGAACAGTTGCTGGGGCCTGTTTCAGAACCCAGACCCTATACAGACTTGTGCAATTTTACAGGGCCCGGGACTGAGGGGCGGAGTTATTGATGGACTGTGAGGCTGTGACATTTCTTACAGAACAAACACACTGTGCAACTGCTTTAGGGACCAGTACCGTGTTCCTTTGTGCCCTGTTTAGGAATGCTATCTTTGCCACTGATCTCACTGGTCATTGGTATAAGGAAAATAGAAAACTTAGGTTGGGGTCTGAACACCATCATGGAGCCCAAATCCACTTTCACAATTATAAAAAACAAACAACAAACAAACAAAAACCTAACAGAAATTGTATAACTTGGCCTGGGATGTAGCCCAGTGGTATAGTACTTGTAGGCCCAAGACCCTGTGTTCAATTTTCAACACTGTAAAATAAATAAATAGTTGTATACTTGACAGTACAAGCTTAGCATTGGCTATTCCTGACTCAATCAATTATGTTAGAAAAAAAATTCAAGATGTGGAGGTAAATTAATGAAAGAAGCCCGGTTGTCCCCTATGTCCACTCTCGGCTTCCATGACATTCTTTAATTCATGAAGCCCACCGGGTCCATGAACTTGGCAGTCCAGGCAAGATAGCCTTTGGGGCAATGTCTCTTCCTCAGGCAAACATCCTGACCCCAGTTTAACAGTCTCATCCACCTCAGAGCTGTAGGTCTTTGTGTCTATGCCCAGGTTATTAGAGCAACGCTTGTGTGATTTCCCCCGTCACTTTTTCTGTCAAAATTGGGCCTATCATCGGTGTTTTCTACTTGTTTTTATTTCCTTGTTGTCTTCTCTCTGTTCTGTGTATGCATTCACTTTCCCTGAAGCTGAGCATACATTGCTCTGTGCTATTTTCTCAATTCAATGTCATCAACATGGTAGCTAGAAGCCACCTGCTTCTTCATTTAGATACTGACATTTATCTGCCTATCAATTACTGTTGCTTCACCAGTCTCCTTATAGCCTTTCATGAGACCATATCTATTAATATGATAACCAAGTACTGGCAAGCAGAGTGCAATTGACATGTAGTAATTCAGTATACTGTCACATGTCAGTTGCACCTCCCTTTCCATAATGGGCAAGCCAAACCTTTTGTTTTGTGATGTCGTCAGCTAGCTGTGTAAGTGCTAAATATTGTGTTTTAATTAAACAATAAAGAATGTTACCACCTTTATGGTATCATTATAAATTTTGATGTGGTACAGCAATTTGATCCTTTAAAAATTAATTGCCTGGGAGTCTGTTTAAGTAGTATTGATTATGTTAGTACCTCATGTTGATCTGTGATAGATACTTAACCCAACATTTAAAATACCATTTTTTTCCATTCTATGTTGTGATGCAAGAATGAACGCAAAGCACAAAACAAATAGGCACTTGAATTCTAATAGCAATAAGCAATAAATGTCAGGCATCTGGAAATTATGGGTGCAATCTCTCCAGAGTACACGTTGCTCTTCTATTATGCCTGCATGAATTTTGCTACAGGCAAAATCTATTACAGATAACAGTTAAGAACCTTTCTAATCTACACAGATAGTCATGGCAGAATGCTAGAAAACTAAATGTTGGAAAAATGTAATATCACAGGGGAAAATTGACACTTGTAGGAAATAATGTGGCCCTATTTAGAACCACAAATGGTAATAATTTCCTTAAGATCATGGTGTGCTGGATGTTTCTGTGATGGGTGACCCACGTGAAGGACATGGCCCTGGTGATGAATCCTGTTCTGCTGCCTGGTATATGCCTGGATATAGGTAGATAGTTATCTGTAAATTGAGGGGTGGGGCAGTTGCTTAATGATTGCCAACTGAATTGTAATTACAAAGTCAGATCACATGTAAGAAGCCTAGGTTTTTTTCCATTGCCCTTGGGTAGATTTGGGGAGGAATATTTCTATTCTGAGGCTACTTGAGCCCCTCTGGAGAAAGATTAGCTAGTATTCACCATTCCTGATAGCACACAGTGACCCTGTATTAGTTGCTTGGTGAATTCACTGAGTGTTCGGAAAAATTGGCTCCCGTCTATTAACTTGGAGAAGCTGTTTTTCTGTGTTTAGCTCTAGCTTAACCTGCTGCTTCTAGACTCAGAGAATGAGTATGTGAAAATGTGGGATACGACATTTACTGCCCTGCCCCACTTTTCTTTGTTTCTTTGCTATTCACTCAGGGTGTGTAGGCATTACTACCTGAATTAAATATCTATTATTTGTGTAGCCCCCAAATTTCATAGCTTAAAGCAACAGATGTTTAGTATCTCATAATTTCTATGGGCTAGAAGTCTGGGTGGCTCTGGTTGAAGGTTGCTCCTCAGGTTACAGTCAAGGTGGCATCAAGACCATAGTCAACTGAAGACTTGTTGTGAGCCCAGGCATATGGCAACCTCTTTCACAGGATAGCTGTGGTCAAGTGTCTCCATTCCATGCAGGTGATAAAGAGGCTCTGGTTCATTGCCTTCTTCTATGTTTTTAAAGAGTAGTTTTGTTTATCCATTCATGCATTTATTTGAGGGTGCACATGTGTATGTACATACATGTACACACATTCACGTGCACCAGGGTCTCTTGCTACTGCAAACAAATGTTCATAAGTCTTTATGTGGGTGGCTGGGGAATTGAACCACGGACTGGCAGGCTTTGCCAGCAAGTGTTTTTAACCACTGAGATATTTCCCCACCACCTGCCTCATAGGTTTCTATATAAGTGTGCTTCGGTGTCCTCCCATTGTGGACACTGGCCTGCCCAAGAGTGATTCCTCCAACAGGGCGCAAGAAGCCACAGAATCTAATATGCTCTCATATGAGATTTCATACACTGTGACTTCTGTATCCCAGTGGTTAGGAATGAGTCATTGACTTCTGCTCTATTGAAAAGGAGGCAAACATGCTACCTCTTGAAATTTAGGAAAATAGTTTAAGACCATTGCACCAGGATGGACCTATTTCCCAGGCTCCCTTTGATGACAGCCTGTCTGGAAAGACTTCCTTAACTTTTCTGAACCACATCCCTATTTCTTCTCTACACACACACACACTCACACACAATCTAACTTTTTAATTTTGATGCAGTTGGCAATCATTAAGCACATATGCATATACTTCTTTTCTCTCCAGTGAAATGTCAAGTAACTGTACATTTATTTTCTTTTTTTTTTTTAAGTGCATGTCTCTACACCTGGCTTTAAGTGTGGGGACACACACTTCTTTTTTAAATTTTTATTTATTTATTTATTTGGCAGATTGAGAGAGAGAGAATAGGCATGCCAGGGGCCCCCAGCCATTGCAAAAAACCTCCAGATGCATGAGCCACCTTGTGCATCTGGCTAACTTGGGTTCTGGGGAATCAAACCTGGGTCCTTTGTCTTTTCAGGCAAATGCCTTAACTGCTAAGCCATTTCTCCAGCCCTGTACCTTTATTTTCATTGGAGGTCATTCCACAGTAAGTACACAGCTGGTGCTCAATAAGCAGCCACAGAAGGCTGAGATAGCTACACATTGGAACCATGGAGCCCTAGGCCAAATTCTGACCCCACCATTATTAACTCCTGCAAAACCCATCACACAGAGGACCCTAGAAGAACATAGGACACAAGCCCAGTGTGAAGAAGTAGTGAGTTAATACATATTGAGAACATAAGAAGGTATTACGGTCTGGGAATGAAACCTCCTCTACAGGCCCATGTGTTGAATGCTCAGTCCCCAGCTGATGAAAGTATTTTGGGAGGTAGAAATTTAAGGTAGGGGTTCTACCTGGAGGAAGTATGACATGTCACTGGGGGTGTGTGTTTGAAGGTCATACTTGGTTCCTGGGCATTCTCTCTCTTTTTCTCTCTCTCTCTCTGCTTCTTTTCTACCATAAACTTGAGCTGCCTTGCCCCCTTAGACCTCCCCCACACACCATGTTACTCTGCCTCACCTAGGCCTAGAAACTGTGGAGTGAGCTAACTATGGATGAAACCTCTGAAACCACGAACCAAAAATAAACCCTTCCTTTCCTTAAGTCATGTTCTGGCAATCTGGTCACAGATGTGCAAAGCTCACTAACATAGAAGGCATCCATTGGTTCTAGGTATTACTGTATTGCTGTTATTTCTAATTGCTCTACCTATTCACAGTCATACTTGGTTATGTTGAATAGACTATTATGTGTGTTGTACGTGTGTGTGGTGTATGTGTATATGTATGTTCATATACTGTGGATGCATGCAGAGGACATGTGTGCGTATGGGGGGCACATGTGAAGGCCAGAGGTCAACACTGGATGTCTTCCTCAGATATTCTCCACTTTATTTTATTTTTTGAAAATTTATTTATGATATATTTTCAAGGAGAAAGAAAGTATAGATAGATGATAGATAGAGAAGAGAAAAAAGGAGAGGAGAAGAGGGAAGAGAAGAAGAGGGGAGAGAGTAGGTGCACTAGGGCTTCTTGCCACTGAAAACAAACTCTAGAATCAAAACCAGGCCTTCTGACTTGGGAAAAAGTGCTTTTAATCACTGAGCTATCTCTCCACCTGCTCCCCCACCTTATTTTTGAGACAGGATCTTTCACTGAACCTGGAGATAACTGATTTGGTTAGACTAACTAGTCGGTAAGGCCCAGGGAACACCTGTCTCAACCTCCCCAGCACTGGGATCACAGGCCCATGCTACCATCTTTGTTATGCCTGTGGGTGCTACGGATCCAAACTTAGGCCCCTCGTGCTTACAAGGTGAGCATTTCCCCCACTGAGCCTTCTCCCCAGCCTACACTATTTGGATTCTTGTTCTTCCTAACTTCCTGTGTGACATTGACCATGTTCCTACTTTGCTATTTCCCAGTTGCCTGAACTCTAAAATGAAGTGAGTATACCAGGTGATTTCTAGACCTTTCTGTTGTAAGACTTTCTGCCTCTGTTTTCAACTATGGAGGTATAATCAAGGATAACAAAGCATGTTTCTTTAATCAGGCACTTCCTGCTGTCCATACCATGTTGACTCTTGCAGAGAAAAATGGGAACCTGTGTCAGGTTGCTCTGTAAAGGAAGATAATAACCAATATCTACTGCACACTTAGGTGCTAGGGTCCACACTTCCCAGCCTATTACATATTCACAATTACTCTTCTGTGTGCTTCCCTCTACCATCATGTATACCAAGCTACCCCATGCATTTTATTGACAAGGAAACAAGTAGGACAAGAGCTGTTTTAAAACCAATTGCTTACACATGATGTTGAAGATTACTATGATTTACTTTCATACTTAGTGTGGTGGTTTGAATTAGGTAGGTCCCATAAACTCATATAGTTTAAATGCTTTGTTCCCAGCTGATCACAACTTGGGAGGCGGAGCCTTGCTGGAGGAGGTGTGTTCCTAAGGGTGGATGTTGAAGTTTATTAGCCCCTAACTTGCCAGTGTTAGTTGGTTCACTCTCCTGCTGCTGCTTTTCCACATGCTGTGGAAGAGGTGATGTCTAGCCTTCGCTCATGCCATGCTATCCCCTGCCATCACAGAGCTTCAGCATAAGACTGTAAGCCAAAATAAAAACTCTCCTCCCATCAGCTGTTCTTGTTCAGGTGTTTTGTGCCAGCAATGCAAAGGTGACAACAACACATGGAATAAAATCTCAGTTCTTACAGGTCGGTATGTTTTGAGTGATCTGGTCACATGCCCTCTGCCTGAGCAGTCCTCAGTATTCCTTTATCTACCTTCATCAGAGAGATTAGTTTTCTTTAAGTCAAACTGGTTCTTTTTTAAAGGATTTTTGCACTCTTAGTCCCTTTGCCTAGAAAGTTCTGCCAAATATGTTGGCACGGCTGTGTCTTTGTCATTCTTGTGTCCAGGTCTGTGTGGTCTTGGAAAGGTGTCTCAGACCATACTACCTTACGTGATTGTGTCACAACTAAAACAGTGGTGATTAACTTGTTATTTGTTAGTTTACTGGCTCATTATCTGTTCCCTTCCCTGAACGGTGAGCTCCGAGGCAGCATAGATGAGAGACTGCCTCACATGGTTGTTGGCTCCTCAGGGCCCAGCCAGCACAGGCAAGTAGCAACTATGCACTGACAAAACAAAGTCTTCTTGGCTCTGTCTGTTGCCACCCTTGTGAGTTTGGGCAAACCACTCTCCTTATGTTGGTTTACATCACAAAGTCTACTTGGCAGGAGGATGAATAATGTATGTAAAATGGTTAGTACTATTTCTGGTGCATACAACATATTAAATATCAATAACAGTGTCATGGGCACTGAATTTGTTAGTTGAACAAATAACTCCCCAATATAGTTAATAGCAGTGCCAAATTATCAACCCATATCCTGGCTTCTAACCATAGACTAAACACCGCTACAAGTTGGGAGGGTGCTATATCCTTGTTTGAGTTACTGAGGAACCTCCATCAAAACTGCTGGCCCATTTTCTGATATGTAGGATGGAGATCACAATCCTGGCTCTCTCCTTCTTTCTGGAAACTCCATCACCTGCCCTGCATCAGGATGGGAGACCCACATTGCATATGCTGTCACTGGGGGAACACAGTACAGACAGGGATGGCCAAGAGCAGCATAGATTCCATGAGTAAATTAGAGCGATATGAAAAAGTGAAGGAAGTACCATAATTTAGGTCAGAGTATACCATAATCCTTAGGCAGAAAGGTTTGGACGAGTAGCACAAGCCCTATAAAGCCCAATTTTCCTTCTATAAAAAAATGAGCATAAACTTTATAGAATTGAGGCGAGCATTGCACTGTGAAATGTAGTAGAAGAGCTGGGAGATGGCTCAGTGGATAAAGCTCTCACCGTACAAGCTGAAGACCCCAAGTTTGATCCCCAGACCCCATATAAAAAGCCAGAAGCCAGCCACTGTGGGCTTCCATTGTCCCAGTATTCTGGCACTGATGGGGAGCATGGAGGTGGAGAGAGGAGAATTCACCAAAAGGTCATGGTGAGCTTAGCAAAGAGTGACAGAGCTAGAATCCAGAGCAAGAAACCTTGTGTCCAGTGAGGTGGATGGGTGAGGACCAACCTGAACTTGTCCTCTGACCTCCACACATGCACCACACACGTGGCACTAGCATGCCTGCACTTACACGGACACACATGCCCCCCAGCACAAATAGATAAATAAATTTTAAATGTAGTATAGAAACACTTTAGATGTCCTGTTTGGTGCAGAAATATTACAAATAGTAAATTATATATTTCTTTGTACATGGAAAATTCCTCAAAAGCAGAATTGATAATATTTAATATTTCTGATTTGCATTTCATCTTCTGTACAGTATCTGGTTAGATAGCTCAGTGAGCATAATTACTGATTAGTCTTCAGTTAGGGTCCAAATGAATATTTTCCATGTTTCTGCCCAAGTTCAAATGCAAACAGTATTGTTTGTTTTTTGGCAACAGCATCTGGTGTGTACATAAAGGTAAGGATCAGTAGATTCTGGGCATTTATCAATGTTTCTCTTGAGAGAAACATTAATTTTCAGAATCAGCCACAGCAGATAGGTACTTATTAGGTGAGAAAACCGAAGCTTTAAATGTTTTTAGAGAGGGGTATTTGATCCTGTTTCTCAAATAGCTTCAGTAATATTTTATATTTCTTTTTTCATATTTTATTTACTTATTTGAGAGAGGGGGGAGGGAGAGAGAATGAACACACTAGGACCTCTAGCCACTGCAAATGAACTCTAGATGCATATGCCATCCTGTGCATGCAGCTTACATGGGTACTGGGGAATTGAATCTGGGTCCTTTGGCTTTGCAGGCAAGTGCCTTAGCCACTAAGCAATCTCTCCAGTCCATCTTTTATATTTCTTCTTCTGCGCTTACCATAAATAGAACTTAGCTGATTTGTTTACTTGACTGTCACCCTGTCCCTCTGCCGCAGGTGGTTGGGAGATGGACCCTTCTTTATTTCCTATCTCTGAGACCTAGAATACATCCAGAAACATGGGGAGTGACCTCAGAGACTCTAACCCAATTAACTAAGGAGTGTGTGCAGTTGATTAGCTAGAAACTAAAAAAGAACCTGACTATCCAGGGCTTACTTTCCAAGTATGACTTCCCTAGATGTAGCATGAGGTATAATAGAACAGTCCCTCTTTATTCATCTGGGGATAGTCAGCCAGCACAGCGAGGCTCCCACTCACACACAAAGAAAACCAGCCAGAAGAATCATGACTATGATGCCATCGTGCTAATGTCTTGAATCCTAGAGATGTGAAAATGGATTGAGCCTTCCTCCTCATTTGAGATGTGGCCAGTTGTAGTGATTATAATTTGCTGGTTTTCCTCTTAATGGAACATGGCTCTTTGTAGTGTGGTGGCTTGTGAAAGAAGGTTAACTGGTTGCCCACTGAGGACAGACTACAGGAAGTATGGTAAGCTCAGGGCTGGAAGTGTTATTGCTGGAATGAGCAGTGAGTCATGCGGTGCAGGGCCCTTACTCCCACGTAAGCATCCTCACCATCTGTCCCTGCAGAGGCTGCATGGTCTGCACCACTGTGCTCAATGAACTCACTCTGTCTTTTTTTTAATGTTTATTATTATTATTATTATTATTAACAAGATGTTTCATATGGACACATCATATATTGGTACCCTCTTGGCCTTCGTCCCTGCCACATTCTGTTGGGGATGCTCCTCAGTAGAGTGGCAGGCATCCCCATGGGGTTGTAGTTTACGTGTTGTGGGAGCAGCAGTCAGTTATTTTGGGGCGGGGAGGGAATGCCTCTGGGCATGATGTCTCAACCTGTGGCTCTTACAATCCTTCTGCACCTTCTTCCACAAAATTCCCTGAGCTATGGTGGGTGAGTTTCAAGTCTACTTCAGTGATGAGCTCTTAGGAGCCTCTGGATCTCTGCTTTGGTAGGTGTTGAGTATCCTCAGGGTCCGTTTCCTACACCCTGGTGCTGATTATCAGGTTCAGCATGGAAGTAGAATTCTTACTTGTTTCCCCATTCCTCTGTGGATTCAACTGTGGCTTGGCTGAAGTGCAAGGGGTAGTTTATCTTCTCGAGTTTTACTACTTTCTGCACCCTCTACACACACCCTCAATGAACTCTCTCTTGATTTGTGTTTGGAACTACTAAATCAATTATCAGCTCACTATTAGTTTTGGTAATAACTTCTATATCCATGCCAAGTTCTTCCTTGAATAGAAAAATTCAAGGTAACATTAGAAGACTTTCTGAATCTTTACTACAATATCATCTTTGAGAATGGTTGATCTGAATAACTGTTCAGAGGTGTCAATCATAGAATGAAGTTTTGTATTTTCATGTAAATTCCAGATAAGCCCCATCTCTCCTATATTTGACATGAATATTGCTCCGTAATTTTGAGATCAATTTCCAAAATAAAGAGGTATTTTTATCAACCCAAAGCCTGGAGTTTTTTAAATCTTACAGTCCCAGTATAGATTTATTTCCTCTGAAACCAAGATGTAAACCTCATATCAGTGCACTTACACTGTCTGCCTTGTCTATCACCCCAGACTCTTGCCTTGAGCCCTCCTTACTGAAGGACTATCAGGTTTTAGACAGTCACATCTCTGCATACTGTGATTCTTTGGGCAGTTCTCAGATTCTTGCAAATTAGGAGCACCAGAAGAAGAAAAAGTCCAGAGCTATATGTATAATCCAGGTCCCCAAATTTGTTTTTGTTGACCGCATCCAGTCAAAATACCTAAAGATCTTTAAACACATACAAATCCCAGAACTCCTAACCCTCACCAGCATTGTTATTCAGAAAGTGTAAGTCTTGTCCTGGAATACACACACACACACACACACACACACACACACACACACACAGTATCTATGTATCTATCTATGTATCTATGTATCTATCTATCTATCATCTAAATAAATAATATATGTTTATGGATGTGTGGATGCCACAATGCACATGGAATTTATATTTTTAAAACTGATGAACACCTGGATTTTGGAGCAGATTATTTTAAGCTTAATGCTGATTTGATGAACAATGAAGTAGAATTCACAAATAGCAGATGCCAGGCTAGCCGGTACATGAGCACATCCATCCCCAGAACCTTTCATCGTGACTTTGTCATCATTTTTAATTATGACAATGATAGAATGATCAATGTCAACTTGATCTCTGTAGTCACACCTATCATGTAGCTCATATTAGCACCCTAGTGCTGCACATGCCCCAGCTCCTTTATCCTCTCAAGAATACCAAGGAGCTATACCTTCCCAGTCTCCCTTGCAACTCCTCTTTACATAACAGATTCCCTTTAATGACATTTCTATAAGGCTTCCCAATAGGAGTGTGAGCGACTGAGCCAGCAGTCTGTTCATATTTCCCATAGGAAAGCTGACCTGGTTGCAATGTCCATGAGATGGAACAAAAAGATAAGAGACAAACATGGGAGTCACAAAAGCATATTAAGAGATCCTGAGGCCTGAGGAGATGGCTTTTGGGTAAGAGTTCTTGCTGCATAAGCATGGGGGCCTGAGTTTGATCCTCAGCACACCCATAAAAAGCTGGCTGTAGGGCAGGGGAGAGGCTCCGTGTTTAAAAGCACTTGCCACTTAAGCATGGGCCTTGGAGGGCTTGAGACCTCTCCAGTTCAATCCCCCAGAGCCAATGTAAAAACAGGCTGGCTGTGGCCTTGCACATCTATAAACCCAGTCCATAGTGGGAGAGAGTAGAAACCGGAGAACTATCGGTGCTCTCTGGGTTACATTGGCAGTGTCAGGTTGAGGGAGAGACTCCATCTCAAGGAAGTAGGTGGCTGAGTGACAGAAAACAGCATTCGATGTTCTCTAGCCATTACAGCAAGCATGCCCATGGTGGCACATTTGCACATACACGCATGTATACACTACACATAGCATAGCACACACACACACACATGCAAAAAACAGAAGCCAAGTTTGGCCACATATTCCTGCAATCCAGTCCTGTGGGGAGCAGAGACAGGAGAATCACTGGGACTCAGTGCCCAGCTTGTCTGACTGAAAATGGCAGCTGCAGGTTTGGTGAAATGACTCCATCTCAAGGAAACCAGGTAGAAGAATCACAGAGGAGCACACCTGCCATTCTCCTTTGGCCTCCACATGCATGTGCAGGGGACCCATGCATCTGTGCATACATGCACACACTCTCTGCACCACCACCAACCAACTAAAAGAGAGCCTGAACCAGTGGTTGCCTACAAACATCTGTTGTTCTGGGCTCCCAGAATTCATCATCACTGCCTTATTTCCAGCAGAAGCTGACACCTTCTTGGTTACTTTTAAGGTAGAAAATTTTCAGTGGTAATATTCAGATTTAACCCAAACAATCTCTACCTCAAAAACTCAGCCATACAGATAGGGAGAAGATACATGGAGCTGGAAACTCTGAAGTGTTGCCTGATCAGATTTCTGGGAGACACGAGGTTCTCTGAGCCGGATTTTCTCATAGGACATAAAGAGAAGAGCTTGGGGTAGCTGCTCCTTGGTGAGTGAGGGTAAGGAGGTATGTGGGAGGGGTGAGAGCATGGCTCCATGTGCATGCATGAGTGAAACCAAACCTTCCATTATCCAGGAGCACAGGGGCCACTCTCCTGGGCAGGACAGCAGGCAAGCAGAGGCTCCCAGGACTCCACAGCTTGGAGCCAGAGCATCTTCTTTTTAATATACTTGTCACTTATCCTATCCTGATCTTCAATTCTTGCTTGCCTTGAGTTACCTAGGTTTTTACAGATTACTAAAGTTGTATTTTTAAATATAGCCTTTAAGATTTGCATTAGTTTTAGGTTCACAGAAAAACTGGGCAAAAAGTAGAGAGCTCCCACAAAGCCCTTCTTCCTTAACATCCATCCCTACCCACATCCTCACTGTGGTGATCTGCTTGTCTGCCATAGCTGATATTCTGTGGTAGGTTCCTTATGATCACTCAAAGTCCATGGGTTGCATGAGGGCTCATGCTTGGTGTTAGAAGTAATGTATTGCTGGTGATAAAACTCAGAGATATTCAAGAAGTGAAGGAAAATGAAAATCTATAATCCTACGCCCATCCTTAAGTACTTGTAACAGTCTGGTTACATACATAGACCTGTGGGTCTGTGTGTATGCTCATATCAATGTTCTTTTTTTGAAAATAATGGAGTAGCTATTTTCTATGTTTAATAATTGATTTATGTATTTCAGATCTCTAGTAGGCTGCCACTGCTACCCCTTCAAATGTAATTGAAATTTTGTGTATATTAGTTGTATGAACCAATAGGTTTTATTATGACATTTCACAGTATATGTTCTTTTCCTGTATCAAAATCAGATCAGACTGAGAATAGCACTATACTTTTCAATTAATACAGACCTTGGATTGCCTTTGACTATGTTAAATATTTCAGCATCTATCTTTGTCAACTGCTCTGGTCTACACTGAACATTAGATCACCATATATCACCATAAGTTATATACATGACACATGAGCCTCTTCTGTGTCCTTCTTCCTCTTTTAGGATGGATCCTAAGAGAATAAGCCACGTCCAAGGACACCATACTGTCAGACTCTCTATACAATGAGCCAGTCCAGTTTCCATAAAGGCAAAAGTATGAGAGTGCCCACTTGACCCACAGACTTTCTCCAGCTAGAGCTTTTAGTTCAAAGCAAAAGTAATTAGAAAAGCAACTTCCAAATCTTTGTTTTCAGGGCTAAGGAGATGGTTCAGCAGGTAAAAACACTTAGAGCCCAAGAATGTAGACCAGAGAGAACTCCTCCTCAGCACTTCATAAACAGCGGGGCATGACCACACACACCTATAACCCCAGTCCAGTGGGAAGCAGAGACCAGAGAACTGCTGGTATGCACTGGTCAGCCAGTTTGACCAAGGATGACAGTTCTGGGTCTAGTGAGAGACTCTATCTCAGAAAAATACATGGATGAGCAGTGGAGGAGGAGATCTGACATTTTCCTCTGACCTCCACACATGTGCCTACAGGATGCCACACACATACCACCATCACCACCACCAGCCCCCCCCCCCCACATGTGGTTTCAATTACAGTAAACTAAGGGAATAAGTTATAGCTCATATATTACATGTCTAATTTATCTGGTGATTCAGATGGACTCATTTGACACTGTCTTAATTGTTGGGCCTCTGAGATAGATGAATATGTTGTCTTCACTAAAGTGGAGCAAGAGAAGTGTGGAACTGAGAACTATGATGAGCTGTACGCCTCTGGATGGCTGGTGCTCAGAAAACGTTAGATGGGTGCCTTGCAGGACGAGGAGCAGTGGGCTCTGGATTGTCCAGGACGTGAATGGTCAGGAGAGGCTTCCTAGTGGAGCTGACTTTCCATTCATCTGTTTATTCTCCAGCTGTTTATGAGCATTAGGCAGTCTTGTAGGTGTTGGACATGCGCTGATGGCCAAAGGCAACACAGCTCTTTACCTCCTGGGGTACCCATAGCAGGCAACACCAGGTGGTCATATGATGCTCAGGTTACTAAAGGGACTGGAAAGGCAGTGATGGGGGACCCTTTCTTCCTGTAGACTTACAAGAAAATGAGGGTGTGGATAGGCTGAGAAAGAGCCCAAGCAAAGCTGGTGGGTGAGAAGGTCTAGGAGACTACAGAAGACTGGGCTTGAAGGGTCGACAGAGAATGGGCACAGTGGTAGCTTGCGGTGGGAAGGTCAAATGGTGCAGAGTTTGTGAGGGTGTCTTTCTTATTGCATGCACTAAGAGTGACTCAGCTCTTAGCTTCTTCCTGTTTTATACTGAACAGCTGGAGAACAAAGGGAGTGGAATAAGGTGCTTCTCACGGGGCTTTGGAGAAGGCTGGTATGAGGAAATACCTCATATTGTTATTCCACAACATGGTTTCTCTGTGGCTTCTCATCTCCTCATACCAGTTTATTTCTATAAAAAAATTGAGGACTGGAGAGATGACTTAGCAGTTAAGGCATTTACCTGCAAAGTGTTAGGACCCAGGTTCGATTCCCCAGAACCCATGTAAATAAATAAGTAAAATATCTTTAAAAAAAAAAGAGAGAGGGCAGAGCTGGAGAGATGGTTTAGCAGTTAAGACACTTGCCTTCAAATCCAAAGGATCCAGGTTCAATTCCCCAGGACCCACATAAGCCAGATATACAAGGTGGCACTTGTGCCTGGAGTTAGTTTGGAGTGGCTGGAGGCCTTGGTGCACCCATTTTTTCTCTATCTCTCTCTGTCTCTTTCTCTCTCAAATAAATAAATAAATAATAAAATAAAAAAGAGAGGGAGCATTAGGAAAGAACACTTGTCCTATTTTGGTTCTGTTTTTCCTAGGACTGATTAAATTATTTGTGAGATGGTTCTTCTGAGGAGCCAGGATAATGATGGATAATGAATACATGAGTAGAATGAAAAGGGAACAACTACCTTTTACACGACTTCTGTAAGAGAAGGCATTATAGCAAGGCCTTATATTGGGAGGAGGTGGGGTGCAGTGTTCCTACTTTGGCTCCTTTGGATTTAGGGGGCTTGAGAGGAGGTCCAACGACTGCTCAGTTAGCCCAGGAAGTCCTGATGTCCTGCCGTCCTCCAGTGGTTATGAGCAGCACAGACTTCTACTGACGAGAGTATGTGTGTTTTAGGAGATAAGTGACATGGTCACTCCATGATGTGGTCAGGGAACATGGAAAACTAATCTGCAATTATTTGGGACTGTGGAAATCATATGACACTGTTAAACATCTCCTTATTAGTAGATAAGGGACACTGAGCCAAGCTCCAAGCAATTCTCCCAGCTTTAAGATGAGTTTCTGGGCAGAGCTGGTAGTCAGAAGACACTGTCACATGTCCAGGTTCAGAACCCTGGATATTCAATTCTTCTATATGATATGTTTGTTTATACTTGGAAGAGTTATGTTGTTAGTTTCTAAAATTTTGCACCTTAATGCCCTGCTTTGAGTCCTTGGGATATGAAGACCAAATGCAAGATAGTGCTTGAAACAAATACATTCAGGTGTTACAGAGGTCTCTCCGTCCTTGTCTCCTTGAAAGACAGAATCCAGTCAAGAGATGCAGACAGTTTCAACACAAATTTACTTGGCCAAGTGAAGTAATGCAAACACTGCCAATGGAGACTGGAGTGGGTTGCTCCGAGGGGGTGGTAGTGGGTGCCATGGTGGGGCTCTGCATTGCAGATCTCAAAGACATGTTATGAATATTTATGACATACGACACTGGCTGACTCGTGCTCGATTGGGTAAGTCATTTTATAGACTGTTTAAAAAAGAAGTTGCACAAAGTGATATACCAGAACATGGTAAAATTTCCACCTTTTAACTCCTGTCTCATATTTACAAGGTTTCCCCAAAGCCAGTTTTATGTGACTCTTTTTCAGACCTTGTAAATATAAGCTTGTGGTCGCATACATTTATGTGCATGTGCATGTAATATAATTCTTATTTTAAATGGTAAATGTCTATCCTAAGTTTTTTATGTATTTCTATTGATATTTCTCAGTCACCCCTCCCTTTCATCAAACATGTATCTATCTCATTGTTGATTTATTTCTGCTCAATTGAATCAAGCCCTGGCCTTATATATGCTAGCCAATTGCTATACCACTGGACTTCATCCCAAGCTCTCACTTTCATTGGGATTGCGTGTGTGTGTTTATAGTATGTGTGTGGTGTGGCATGATTAATGGGTGGTTTGTGCACATGTGTGTGCAGAAGCATGCACCCCACGTACATGCATGTAGAGGCTAGAGGAGAGCATGAGACGTCCTCCTACCACTCCTCCACATATTTCCTTGAGACACAGCCTCTCTCTCAACCTGAAGTTACTGTTCTGTCCATCAGTGAGCTCCAGGAATTCTCTGCTCTCCGTCCCTCTATGGACTAGGGTTACAAATGCATATAGCCATGCCCAGCTTTTTATGTGTGTTTTGGGGAGTGGAACTTGGCAGTGTCTGCCTTGAAAGGCTATCACGCTTAAGCAACAGGCACTCTTAACTGCTGAGCCATCTCCCCAGCCCTGTTTTTCTTTGTTGTTGTTGTTTTGTCTTCTGTTTTTCTTTTAACTATATGGTATTTCACAGTATAGGCAAATCAACGTACATAGAAATAATCCTGCAATGATGGATATTTGGGTTATTTCAAATTATTTCTTATAATAAATAATGTTACAATGGGTATTTTCAATATCAGCATACCTATTTAAGTACATTTATGTACAGAATATTCCAGAACTAGAATAATTGCTTGTTATAGCGACTGGTTGTCATTTAAAAAGGCTCTTTGAGAGTGCTTTCTGGAAGTTGGAAATTTTGTAGACAAGGACTCAGGATTTGGCTCATCTGAAGTTTAGTTAAGTTTGTTGTTATTGTTTTGTGTTTCTCTGACCTGTGCAATTGGATCAAAGTGAGACCAAATTAACTCTTACTTTTGTAGAAACTTGGTCTTCACGACCTTGTGTTTATCTGCTGAGAGATTGCTTGAAGGGGCTGCAGCCCAGCTACCAATGACCCTGATGGGAGAGCACTGTTATCCCTCAATCTAGAGAAGCTGAATGAGGCTTACTGGGATTAACTGGGACTGAAGGACTTGTTCATCTACTTTAATTATTCTTCCAATGAGAGCTTTTTTCCCAGACTGGATTTTGAATTAGAAGAATGCGGCTGGAGGGAGTGATAGAACAGATCAGCTAAAGATCTTACAGAAAAGGCGCTCAGAAGGAAAAGCTCCAGCCTAATGTAGGTAGATAAGATTTTATTTTATTTTTCTTTTCTAAAGGAGAGGTCATTTAAAAAAAAAAAGTACATTTTCTAACTTTGAGTGGTTTAGTTCATCGATAAAAAAAATTTTTTTTGAGGAATCACATTAAACGGTGGAGAGTGAAAAGGAATGATTTTCCTTGTTCTGAAGCAAGCTATGCTGTTCTGTACCGAAACTTGCAACCATAAAGCCAAAAGTTAACAAAAGGATGAAAGCTGGGAAAATTGAGGGAACTGGAAGGCTGAAGACAAAGGCTGGACAAAATGGCCCTCGTGCCAGCATTGTGTCCTCTGCTGCCCTCTAGTGGCCATGAAAGGAGCTGGGAGTAAACATGTCTCTAGGTCATCTTTTCACAGCTAACCTGTAGAATGGTATTAAGCAGCTTTTACAACGGCCTGTCTTGATGATAGCCTGCAGATGTTCTCCCACAGAAATCAGAAAACAGTCAAGCATATGCTGAAACGGGGCTACCTAATAATAGCAGGAAATGAAAACTGTGGGAAACAGAAGTCAAGCGCCATTCAATTCATTGCAACTGTATATGCTGAGCCCCAACGCTGCCAGAATCTATGCTGAGCACTAGAGGCACTGGGCAGAAAGAAACACGGTTCCAGCCCTCGAGGAGATCCCAGCATAGAAGGCAGGGCACAGACAATTACGCTGGACAGAAAACAAGCATGTTAGACACTCGACGAGGCATTGGTTCTGGATAGTAATTCTCGAGTCAGAAGAAGATGACTCACAGAAGCAGTCTTGTGTGTTCCCAGAAGGAAGACCATGTTCTTGTTCAAGGCAGAGGCGATGGTGTGGGGAACGGATGAAGGTGTCTTTCTTCTCCCGTTTTGTAAAACACTGAAACTGGGCTGCTGAGATGGCACAAGCATGACAGCTCAAAGTTGCAGCCTTGGTTTGAAGATGAAAGCCAAATGGTGTACATGTGTTCTGTACTTCTCTGCAGAATAAACTCCTCTGTGAGCTGCAGGGAAAATACAAGGCTCTATCAAGCTATCAGACTAGCACATAAATGCAGCACTGGAAGATGACCACCTGCCCCAGCCAAGCAGAGTGCTGACTGGTGCTCCCCAGCATGCTTGTGCAGGCTCCTCCCCTCACTGATCTTAAGGAACCCTGTATATTTAGGGATCCTAGGCTGTGCTGTGAATTCTGTCACAGTGCTTTTGATAGCAGCTTTTGGATTGCTTTTATAAGAACTATTTGGATTAACCAATTAAAGAGGACATTAGAAAGGAGAGAGAGGGAGGGAGAGAGAGAGAGAGAGAGAGTTACAGTTAAGGGAAACTATTGATGCCTTTATTTACAATTTAGTAGAAGACCAAGGGAAATATCTTGCATTTCTAGTGAGGTATTTTCCTTACTAGAATCCATTCCCTTGTCTACCTGTATCCACACAAGATGTCCAAGGAAAAACAATCCCTGATCACTCTCTTTATCCTTCACATGTAAATGGTGATTAGTTATTCAGCGTTTGACATCCTCAAGCTACTGTGATAAGTCTAGGAAAGGGCACAAAGTCTGGGCTTGTCCCATCAAGACAAATAGAGCTCCACCCTTGGGTGTCTGTCAATGCTATTGTGGGTGGGAGGAAGCATTTTGTTTCTTCTGAAATAAGCCAGAAATGGGACAATAGCCTAGAATTGGTGACACCTTGTCATGATGAAGACAGAAGTATTCTAAGAACACTGCCCTTGTAGAGGAAATAAGAGAGTCAGACACAAGAGTCTTGATGATGTCTGATCTCTTGGATGCGGCTCTACTTGAAATATCATATACCTATTGACTTCTCCATTATGCAAACCAATCCACTTCTTTTTGGCTATTTCTCAAGTTAGCAAATCTTGATTTTTGATATATATTACACACTCTAAGGGGCTTGTGGAAAAGCATATTTCTATGTCCCACCTCCATGTAGATCCAGGTGGGGCTTGAGAGATTGCATTTTCAACAATTTTCTGGGAGATGCCAATGCTTGGGTCTGGGAACCATTTTTAAGAACCATTGGTTAAAATGCCTTCCTTTGGTTTGTGCTGCTAATAACCCAAACTAGCTTGACTGATGCCTGAAGATCATTCCTAAATGGGCATAAATCTTAGAAGAATTACTAGAAGGAGATTAAGGGATGTATTTGAAAACTAGCCAATAAACACTTGAACAAAAATGACATGAGCATACCTCATGACTCACGGGATGGAGTCTGGCACTTTAGAAGGTATTTCCCTCTCTTTCCACTCATGCCTGAGCCCTTTTCATGGCTAAAAGTAAAGCCAATGGTGTATATGACAAGTGAGCAAAACCAGCAGGACTAATACATGTTTTGTCAAAGACTTAAAATGCATGCATTGAGAAAATGCACATTTTCCCCAGCTCTGATCCAGTCTGTCAACAAAATGCTTTTCATAAGAAACATCAAAGCCATTTCATCTGCAAATTTCATTTTTTTCTGAATCCCTTAATCTACACTGTTGACAAAAATTTCTGTCAAGTGCCTCAAACCATTGTATTAACAAATTTCATTTTGTCAATCATGATTTAGCCTGCTTGCAAAGGCGTTTTGTAATATTCCATTCTATCCTGCAGGAAGAATATGGGCCAGTCACTGCCTACATCTGAATATTGAAAGTGAATGAAGACAGAAAGTGAAGGTGGTGCAGGAGCCTGCTCACTTAGTGCATCTGTCAGATGTCCTTGTGCATTTTAAATAAGTCTGGCCCACCCGAAGTCTTCCTTGGGCAATGCAGCCTCCTCCTTGAGGGTGAGGGTGTTACCATCAGTGAAGTCCCACAGGGTTGCCCATGATTTTTCTTATTTGGTATTTTTTTTCAGCTAATCACAGCCTTGCTGTCTTTTCCTCCCAGACTACTCCCATGGCTGGTCCTGGTGGCCTGCATGACCATTCATAACACTCCCTAATTGCAAATATAGGAGGATGGCATGTGTGTCCCGGTGTCTTCAGATTCCGGTGATCACAGCATTGTGGTGAAGATGGTCACTGCTACTGTCTGAGATGTTGTGAGAACTTCATTTCTGCTCAGGAAGACACTACAGCGAGCTTAGGCTCAAATGTCTGTGTTCTGTGTGGCTCATCCTTGAATTCTTCATGGTGGGGTGCCAGAAGTGGAGAAGATCCTGCTGGAAGTCACCATAGACCCTGACATATTATCCTATGTTTTCCTAGGTACTGCACCAGACTGAGGCCTCCAGTCCAAACAAGGGTGAATTAGACACTTTCTTATACCGAAACAAAAAATATATATATATTGTGCTGATATAAGTATTAGGCAATCGGAATGTCAGTCCCAATTCTGTGTCACAGTAGCTATTTGACCTTGAGAAGTTACTGTCCATCTCTATCTCAGGTCATCTCCTTACCTCCACAAGGACACAAATGGAACCTCTTGGTCTTAAAGCCCTTACCAAGCCCTAGGAAGAGCAAAGAAAAGGAGTTTATAAGCTTAAGACTAGGGTTATGGTCAAACACAGGCACCATCCAATGGCATTTCAGAAATTTCAGCTATTTCTGAGGATATAGATGCTTGTAGTCTAGGACAATGGTAAGAAAGTGATGTAATTTGCTGCAAATACCACCAGCACTGACCTCCTACATAGTCTGAAAGCCCATTCGTAGGGGTCACTGATGGAGGATGCTGGCAAGGGTTGGTGAGTTGATATGTATGTGAGGACCATATTGGAGTATTACCTGACAATTTCTGGAGACAGAGATGGGTTGGTCTGAGGCAGAAATAGTGGAACAGGTGGCAGGCAAAAGCATGCAGGGAAATAAGGATTCACTGGATGCTCAAGAGAGGTAGGAGACCATACCAAAACGTAACATTGTCCATTTCCACAACACTGCTCCCATCCAGTCCCTCACAAAGGAAAATTCACATTACGCTTGGACAGGGATGGGGTTACTAAGGAGTGCCACGATAGCCATGGCTTTCAACAGTGAATCCCTGTCTGGCATGGTTTCTCAGGGTCAGTAAGTGTTACCAT
The DNA here is from genome assembly GCA_036346955.1 of Dipus sagitta. NCBI lineage: Eukaryota > Metazoa > Chordata > Mammalia > Rodentia > Dipodidae > Dipus > Dipus sagitta. The sequence continues at coordinate 233,411,737 of CM070770.1, read as the reverse complement.
CCATTCCTCCCAGACTTCTCTAAGACCTAGTTCAAATTCTTTCCTCCCACAACACCACCCCTATTTCCATTCTCATGCTTCCCAGATCTTTCACCATTTCCATGGCCACCAAGATGCATGTTCCTACACACGATGAGTGATGTGCCTCTTTCAACAGACTTCCTGAAGCTCTCTGGCCCTGGTTGGATGCACACCTCCAGGGGCATGTAAACTGAGTACATAGGGAGAAACAACTCCACTACAATAAACAGCAGACTCTCATTTTTCTCAGAAGGCAAAGTTAATAGAGTAAGTCCACAGACAAGGGCTCTCTGGGCTGGTGGTTTCTAGATAATCATTCTCAAGATGGGTGTCCCCAGACATTAGCAGGGCAAAGACTGGGGACACCCCACAGGTACAGATAAAAGCAAAAGGAAAACGTCTGGCTACAGATTCTGAGCATTCTATTGCACATCTATTGGACCTCACTTGTCCTCCATCCTGACTCTGAAACATTTGTACTGACCTTTGGCTCCTGAAAACAGCGACAGACCCACAGAATAAATGACCATAGTGGGTTGTATGACAATCAGTATTTTGTAATTGCAAATGATGGGCAATGCAGCCTAAATTAGTTTAGAGCAAGAATATGAAAGCCTCATGGTTTATAGGCCTTAATCACTTAAGGGTAAGTCTTACTTCGTGAACATAAGAGTGGATGCCACTACAGATGTCATTCCTATTGTCCATTTCTTTTATGGGAGAATTTACTTCCAGATGGGTTTTGTCTCATGTTGGCAAAATGATGCTCCTGGTTCCCAAGGTCACATCTGACTAGCTCCAATTCCAACAGAAGAGAGTCTTTATTTTTCTCATTCCTGGAATCTTCTGAAATTCTGTGTGACTGGGGTGCCTTGGGCTACATACATGTTTACCCCTGAAGCAGGAGTCATGTGAGGAGGAATCATACTCTCTCACTGGCTTAGTCCTGGGTTCTATATTCCACCTTTAAGAGCCTAGAAGGACCAAGACAGGATAGGGTAGAGATTCAGCTGAAAGTCAGAATTGCTAGAAGAAAATAAGAAACTACTAGTCAATGGCTGGGGATAAAATACACAGTGTTGTTTTCAGCTGAAAGCAACTTATTTTGTGAATTGTCAATGCTCAGAAGATGTTTGGAGAGTTTAAGATCATGTTCCAGCAATGACTCCAGAAGTCTCACAGTTTTGTCTCACAAAGGGAATGGCCCTCTATTGTACTCAGAAAGCTGCAATCGAGAAGCTGCCCTTTCGTACACTGGCTCCTGTTCACACCACCTTCCTGTCACAGTGCCTGACACTACTTACACCAGACCTTTATAATAGGAGAGGAGAAATATGACATTAAAATAGAAGAGAGGGAAGGAGGGTTGGCTATGGTTAAAGCCTTGCCTGAAAAGTCAAAGGACCCAGGGTCAATTCTCCAGTACTCATGTAAGAGAGATGCATAAGGTGGCACATGCATCTGGAGTTTGTTTGCAGCAGTTGGAGGTCCTGCCATGCCCATTCTCTCTCTCTCTCTCTCTCTCTCTCTCTCTCTCTCTCTCTCTCCCTCTTTCTCACTGTCAAATAAATAAATGCAAATATAAATAAAGCATAAAAATTAGAAGAGAGATTAATTGGAAAGAAGAAGGGATTCAATGGAGGGTGGGTTTGGGAGAATGACAATGCAGTTGTGGGAGGGAATTATCATGATGGTTTATTGTCTATAGCTACAGAAACTGTCAATAAGAAGTTTAAAATAAGATAAAATTAATTAAATGAAAGTATAAACAAAGAAGGCCAGGTATGGTAGCATACACCTTTCATCTCAGCACTCAGGAGGCAGAGGTAGGAAGATCGCTGTGATATTGAGGCCAGCCTGGGACAACAGAGTGAGTTCCAGGTCAGGTGGGGTCCAGTGAGACCCTACCTCAAAAATACCAAGAAGAAGGAGGAGGCCAGGGGAGGTAGAAGGGGGATAAGAAGAAGAATACAAGGGAGAGAGAGAAGAAGGAGAAGGGGGAGGAGGAGAAGGAAAAGAAGAAGAGAGAAGAAGGAAGAGGAGGAAGAGAGGGAGCTACTACCATCAGAGCCATGGGCTCCAGAGAAATGGTACGCTCTACCTTGCCTTTTGGTCCTCACCTCTACAGTTACTGAGTCTCTCACCTGGATCCCTGCTAACCCCACTGCAAAAAGTCATTAGGGAATCCTAAGTAGCAGAACCAGTAAAAGTGTAGTCGCTTCCTCCCTGCTGTGTCCCCTGTGCATCACATTGTCCAAGACATGATGACACTGGAGACTTGAGATGATTGCCAGTGTGAGATAAAGGTCCTGAAAGCATCTTCTTTGAACATCCTGCAAGACCAATTGACTGATTAGAATTTCAGCGTGAAGAGGTTGGAATGCAGCAGCTCCACAGCCAGTATGGGGCTATCTTAGCCCATCTGACAGCCAATTAACATCTACCTCTGTGTCTGACCTAGTATTCTGTGGCTAATAAGTAAATCCTTTGAAAATTTCCTTAGCTCCCACCAGCCTAAAAGCTTAGCTTGTCCCCAGAGAGCATCTGAGACCTATAGCAGAGATGTCCACACTTTGCTGTCACCCACTTCTCTCTCCTCAGTGTGTTTGAAAAGTATCTTGAATTATGACCTTCCTTCACTCAGTAATTATAAAATCATTCGTGAAATTGTTAACACGTTGGAACATGGTATTTAGAAAAACTTAACTTGAGTCTGTGTTCCCAGACCATGGCCAATGATAACTTAGCTCCAGAATAAACTGTCTCTTATTCTCTTGGAGGTGAGAGCTCAGTGTGTGTGTGTGTGTGTGTGTGTGTGTGTGTGTGTGTGTGTGTGTGTTGACAAGAGCATACAACTTTACAGTACATGTAACCACTAGAACAAGGGTAGAAGGGAAGTGGAATGATTGTCTTCTCAAACTACTAATAGGGCCAGGTAGGAGGTCTACCTCAGTTGAGATTTCAGCAAAAAAAAGGGTAGACATTATGTTGAACACTTTCCTAACATGAACACCTCTTGTTGGTATAAAGCTCCAGAGACCCATGAGGAGCAGACATGTTATATCAGAGTCATCTGTACACACATTTGTTTGTAAAAGAAACCCAAGGATATGAGTGTGGGGGAAACTGAAGTTCATATAATGCCTAGCCAGGGTCATGGCAGACCCACATAAGAATTATTCAGAAGTCTCTTGCCTACTATAGCCACTCTTGGTTCTGATAACCAAAAATATATGTATTTAGAGGTATGATTTGCTCTCTCCCTCTCTTTATCTTTCTCATTCTCTCTCTCCACACTGAAAATGTTATGATAGACAGTATTTCCAGTATCTATACTATGGGCCAGACACCATTCTGTACCTTTCACAGATAAAATCGTAACAAGGTCCTGTTGTAATATGCCTTCCCCCCCACTCTGGGAATAACTTAATCATCCCATTACCACCTTGCAACAGAGATTACAATGTCTTCACAGTCACATCAATTAGCTGAGTAAAGACAGTGATAACTTGCTCCAAGGCAATGGCAATGGGGTTATTGACACTTGCTCAAGGAGGGACACAAGACCTGAGATTCCAGCCATTACTCGTTCCCTTTTTCCTCCAGTAGTAAGTGATCTTGAGCGATGCTAGAGCATACAGGGAGTGGAAAGTTAACTATCGAGAGGACTCTGTAATGCACTTTGATCATCCACAATGGGACATACATGTGCAGCGAAGCAGCTATTTTGAGGTCGCACATACTCCTGTAAGTATCCCCTTATTCATGCTCTGTAAGTAAGCCAGATAAACTCACTGGTTCACCAACTTGGACTTTGATGCAATCCTTATTCTGCGCTGTCATTCTCTGAGGTGAGTAGCTATTTGTTCCCACCTCTCAGGAAAAGTTAACACAGCAGGCTTTAATCTCTAATCCTGTTCAATAGCAACCGTTATCCATTCACGCAGACAAAGTTGTTGGATGGATGCCCACTGTGTAGTGAACCCAGTTCTCTATGATGGGGTTCTAGCCATTAACAAAGCATACAAGACTACTGCCTTTATGGTTCTTATATACTAATGGCAACTTTTGTCAACATTTTTGTGGGGAGGAACTTGAGGCACAGGTGAGTTGATTCACCCACTTGCTTAGCTGGTGGTGAGGTGCCTGTGTTTGAACTCTGGCAGTTTGCTCTGTACCTGGCCATGTGCCCACTCCTCATGACTGTCTTTGAAGGAGGATGACAGAGAAGGACCCTATCTCCATGTCATTGATGTTTCCTCCAGGCTGTTTCTTGCTGTGTCCTGGGTTACAAACACAGCCAGAAATGAAGCTGGAGCTGGACAAATGTTGGAGCCACAGTGAAGTCTTTCCAAGCTGCCTCAGGGCTCAACATGTGATTATCTCCCTGCCTAGCAAGGTTGATGACGATGTTGCTAAGGACTGACACCAAAGGACTAAGTCTGTGCCAGACTCTGAACTTATTTCTTTACAGTTCTACCATTTAATCTTTACTCACCTGTGAGATACATGTAACTATTGCATCCATTTCACAGGATGTAATAAAGTGGCCTCAAAAAATCACCTTCTCAAAGTCACATAGCTACAAAGTAGGAAAGCAAAGTTCTAAAGTATCTCCCCACATCCAATGCCAGAGGAAATTGCTCTTGACTTCATATTCAAAAGTACAACTACAGGGAGTGAGAAAGAAAATCATGTCTAATGCAAGAAACATATTATTTTGCATTCGTTTTTGTCATCAAACAAGCTCATAATTATGGCCCACACTAGCCATTTCAGTAGAGCCACATAGGCCAAAAGCTCATTCCAGCACACAAGCTAAGATCAAGATAAGCAGTCATCCATCTGCCCAGTTGCCTTGGCATCCCTCCACACTGTCACTTGCTATTCTGGTTGAAGCTTCCTCTTGGTTTGGTTCATGTCTCTGATTATTTACAGTCATATTTCCAAAAGATATAATTTTATTAAAGCAATAATTTCCATCAAAAGCTAAATCATTTGGCATCTTGTCTTTTGCATTAAAGGGGGAAAAAGCCCTTGATGATTCAGATGTGACAATTTCATGTCAGCCTTGGAGAGTTTTTCTAGTGGTGTGACCTCTGGGGATTCAGGCTCCACCCTTAGGTCTGTTAGAAATGTTATGAGCAGGGTTTCTTGATCTTGGGGACCAGGAAGTTTTTATTGTGGGAGGTTCTTCTGTGCATGGTAGACATGGAATATCATCTTTGGCCTCTTTCCGTTAAGTACCCATTCTGGGCATCTAGTTACCCCTCTCTGTTCACTCATAGTACATTGCTAGATACAAGTCATTTGAACTCCATGATACTTCAAGGAAGGCTGGGAAATGTAGTCTACTGGGATCTGGGATCCCAAGCAAAAACGTCTAAATATCCAATGGACTGAGAAGTGTTGGTTAAGAGCATAGCATTTGAGGTCAGAGAGACTTGCTTGGATCTGGAGAATTCACTAATTTCTTCAAGATGCAAATTTCCAGTGGCCATGGTTATATTACTCACTTTAGGCAGCTGTTGGAGGGATCAGGTGAAGTCATGTGAGAAATGTATAATGGTCATAATTGCTGGTTGTTACTTAAAACCTTGTGCTGGACGCAACGCCAGCAAGATGGGGCTCAAGTGTCTGGAGTCTATCATGAGTGCGATCTGAGTGGAAATGAAGTGAGTGGGTCCACAAAATTCTCCTGCAGGTGAAAACCCATGTTCTTTGCCTCTCTTTTTTATTCCTTCTAAAGAGGGAGAGGGAGAGAGAAAGAGAGAGAGAGAGAGAGAGAGAGAGAGAATGGGTATGCCAGGGCCTCCAGCCACTGCAAATGAACTCCAGATGCATGCACCACCTCGTGCATCTGGCTAATGTGGGTCCTGGGGAATTGAACCTGGGTCCTTTGGCTTTTCAGGCAAATGCCTTAACCACGAAGCCATCTCTCCAGCCCTGCCTTTCCTCTCTTGACAAGGTCTGGGAGGCTTGAGCAATAGGATATACAAAACACAGAAGACAAAAGCAACCTGCACCTTTGTTTGGCTACATAGTGCATAAATCATACTCCCCTCCTGGCCACTGTAGCTGGAGTTTTTATGTGAATAAAAAATAAGCATCTATTGTATGAAGTCACTGAGATGTGGAAGCTTATCTGTGAACAGCGGCTAACATGACCCCACTACATGTGCATACCAATACAGTTGGCACACGGTAAGTGTCAATAGATGTTAGATAGCATTAATATTAATAACCAGTTTTCTAAACCTAGCAGATATCAAGATCAGTGTGGGGGAAGAAGTGGGAGCTTAAATGATTGACATGTATCACAGGGTGTCTCTCACCAAGTCATGAAATTTGATGGATGAAACAGCATCAGTTCCTGTCAGACATGGGAGAGTGATACCGTGAGCCCCACACAGCAGCTCAAACAGTAGTAGCCCTGCCTCCTCCCAAAGCATGGCTTTGGCCCACCCGTAAGGAGAATCTGTCCTATTCTTCTCAGGCAAATCCAATAATTAGATCCAAGTAAAAACTATAAGGAGCCAGACGTGGTGGCGCACGTCTTTAATCCCAGCACTCGGGGAGGCAGAGGTAAGAGGATCACGGTGAGTTGGAGGCTACCCTGAGACTTGTACATAGTGATTCCAGGTCAGCCTGGGCTACAGCGAGACCTTACCTTGAAAAAAAAATAGTATAGCTTAAGGGGCTGTGGAAGGACCTTGGGGCACCAAATTTACCTGTTATCAAGGTTAGAAATTCATTTTCCTCTGGGGAGCTGCACTTGAGTAATATGAATTGAAGAAAGGCTGTACTCACCACAGTAAGAGTGCAGACTGGTAAAACGACAATGAGGAGCCTGAGTCTCACTGAGAGGATCTTAGGGCTAAATTCTTCCTCTCTTTCTCTTCTTCTTCCTTCTCTCTTTCTCTTCTTCCTCCTTGTTCTTCTTTTTGTTCTGCCATAATTCTGTCTCTCCTAATATTGAAGATGCATACACTGTTTGGCTTTGGAAAACTTTAAGTACGTCAGTTATTTTCTTTCTATAAGTGTTGTTTCCTAACCTACTAGGATATGTTGAATGATGGTCCCTCGCTGTCACCCATATCATATTCTAGGGAGCATGCAGCTTCCATGATGAGAGGACTCCATGGCCAATATATTGTGGTCAGTTACTTCCTCTGTTCCTGACATGACATGACCATGGCCTTCAGGGAATAGAGATTGCTGAGATGCCCTACAGAGGCCCTGCTGTCATGATGGTGAAACACGACTGCTAGGTCTATGGTAATGACAGTAACGGGGTTATTAGCATTCCCTTGAGGAAGGAGAGGGAGAGGGTCACCAGGCTCTCACCTGTGATTCCAGCCACCACTCTCTCCTGCTGCACGTAGTCCTGGGTGTGCTAGAGTGTCAACGAGGTGAGATGTTAGCTGAGGGTGGGACTACGGTGGTGCAGATCTCTTGAGTCACTCATCACTCTTGCTGGGTGGGGCTTATCAGTGATGAGCCTGCTTTGAAGTCACCCATGCTTCTGTAAGTAGTCCCTACCTGTGCTGCTGTAACTAATTCCAATAACCTGCACATGAACGGAATTGTTTCTTTGGTCTGTTTGTACCCTGTTGATATGAATCTATTGCCTTCTCATCTCCACGGGAAAAGTATCATACCAAGGTATGATTAAGTTAGAATCAGAGACCGAGAGAATAGCCTGGATTATACAGATGGTCACATGGAGATACCAGGATCCTTATAAAGAAGGGCAAGAGGAACAAGACTTGATGTTCCAACAGAAGCAAAAGGTGGGTGTGATATAAGAAAAACGCCATCAGTTGAGAGATGCAGGTGGTCCCCTGAAGCTGAAAATGGAGTAGACACTTGCTTCCCTTAGAAGCAGTTCTAGAAGAAACCAGCCCTACCAACACCTTGACTCCAGTCCTGTGAGACTTGTGCTTAGAGAATGATCAGATCATAAGCTTGTTAATGACTTTGACAGTTGGGGCATAAAATGTGTCTCATGAACTCATGTGTTTTAAAACTTAATTTTGAGCTGGTGGTGCTGTTCTGGAAGGCTGTAGAAACTTTAGAAGGTGGAGTCCTGCTGGAGGGAGTGTGTCACTGGGGACTGGACTTGAGGTTTTGTAGTCCAGTTTTACTTTCTGCTTCCCCCCTGCCTATGTGATGCAGGCTTCCTGTTCAGGCCTGCCACATCTTCCCTGCTGAAGTTCCTTCCCTAAACTGTTTCTAATTGGGTGTTTTGTCCCAGCAATGAAAAAGTAACCAGTACATTAATTAAATAAGTTAATCTAGTAATAGTTACTATATAAGTCAGGGTTATTCTTTTTTTTAATATACAGAAATCTAGCAAAAACTAGCTCCAAAAATCAAGAGAGAGAGAATTAAATGTGTGCAGGTATGTCCATGTTGAGAAACTCAATAGTGTCACCAAAAAAAAAATAAAAAGGGCTGGAGAGATGGCTTAGCGGTTAAGCGCTTGCCTGTGAAGCCTAAGGATCCCGGTTCGAGGCTCAATTCCCCAGGACCCACGTTAGCCAGATGCATAAGGGGGCACACGCATCTGGAGTTCGTTTACAGAGGCTGGAAGCTCTGGCGCGCCCATTCTCTCTCTCTCTCTCTCTGCCTCCTTCTCTCTGTTGCTCTCAAATAAATAAATAAACAAAAAAATTAAAAAAAAAAACAATTAAGTTCGACTCAAGCAATAGTAAAAATGATTTCTTCTACTTTCAGAACTTATAGGTCATTTGTAAGCATTCAGATTGGTTGGTTTGGATCCCATGCTGGTCTCCGGACCAGTGATTATGATGAAAGGGTCAGGTGTTAGTTTTCAAGGTGATTGGCAGCCCAGTGAGAACCATTTTGAAATCAGAATGAATAAATTATTCTACAAGAAATGAAGAAAAGCATGTGGGGCAAGCCTACTCCTGATGTCACCATCAGTCAGGTGGGGAGAGGTGGGATCTTACTTATGTAGATCAGGTTGGCCTTAAATTCATGATCCTCCTGCCTCAGTTTCCTGGATGCTAGGATTACAAATATGCACCAACATGACTGGCTACATAACAAAGGTTTCCAGTGACTGGCCGAAGAACTTTATCCTAACCCTCCCTCCAGTTTTCATCTCCACATTGAAAAAAAAAGAAAAAGCCATCACTGGAAAGGTCAGAGCTATCTTGCTTCCCCCAATCCATTTTCCCACTCATTGTATCATATATGGGGACAAAAAAACTTCCTTGAGAATCTCCTCTTGGGCACAGCTCCTAGGGTACTCTGTACAAAGATGAACTTGAGTGGCTGTAATTAATCAATGTAACTAATTTCACCCAGAGAAATCTGACTTGACAAAAAAAAAAAAAAAAAAAAAAAAAAAAAGCTGAGCTCCTGACATCATTTCATACCTAGATTGAGCTAGCTGCCCTTTTTTGCCCTGGCCCTGATCTTCTCTGCGCATTAATATAGCTTATTGGGTTCCCGTGGTGTTGACCATGAGAGCTATCGAGTGAGTTTTCTTCTGCTGTGGTGTTGGATTAGGATAATGCCAATGAGAACCTGCTGATTTTCTAAAAATGACTCCACATGTGTGTATCTGAGTCCATTAATCTTTCCTAATTTGTACCAGCCTATTACATTCTGACTGGAAGCCTTTCTCCCTCCCTTGTTACTTAAATGCTCTCTGCTTAAGATAACCCTTTTCTGCAGTGGTGTGTGTGTGTGTGTGTGTGTGTGTGTGTGTGTGTGTGTGTGTGTGCTGCAGTGGAGGTATGTGGAGCAAGGAGTGAGGTTAGTCTTCCAGGGAGGTTAGTAAAGCCACACTCTTTGTTTCTGGACCTTCAGAGAGCAGACGCCTGCCATTTGACTTGGGTGGCAGTGTGAGGCCAGTACAAAACTTCCTTATTAACTAACAGGTTAGGCTATAGGAAACATCTGTCTGCCCCATGGCATCACTGGTTGTTGAAAGTGGTCTCCACACAAGATCCATGCTGTGGGAGGAAATTTATTGCTACACAGCAAAACCTGCTGCTTGATAAGGAAAGAGTTTAGACATCTGTTGCACACATAGGGATACCTGCTTCTCTTGCAGAACTTCTCAGTGTCTTTTCTTTTTCTTCTCTATGCTGGTGATCTCCTAGTGGACAAGTACAGGCTGTTATCCAAATTTAACAAGAGACCAGCTCTGTACAACAGCCCTGTTTTCTCCCTTCATGATGTTTATTTTGGCTCTCGAATGGCATTTGTTATCTATTTGCAAGAGGGGAGAGAGAGAAGAGCAAAGGAGAGAGATGGAAACAGAGAAATTATGGGCATACCAGGGCCTCCTGACACTGCATACAAACTCCAGGTTTATACACTGCTTTGTGCATCTGGCTTTATGTTGGTAATGGGGAATCAAACCCAGTCTGTCAGGCTTTGCAAGCAGAGCCTTTAACCACTGAACCATCTCTCTAGCCCCATGGCATTTATTTTGTGTGTACTCTGTCAGAAGCTTTCTGTTGGACAAACAGTATGTCAATCTGAGGTCAAACTTAGTTGCACATATTTCAGGACTAGCCTTTCAAGGGACTGCCTCTGAGAACATGGCCATAGGTCATTGTATTTGACTTGGAGTAACAGGTTGCTGTGGAGTTTGTGCTGATGTCTCCTCATTCTTTTTTTTTGTTGTTGTTATTTTTAATTGTTATTTTATTTATTTGAGAGAGACAGACAGAGAGAGAAAGAGGCAGAGAGAGAGAGAGAGAGAGAGAATGGGCGCACCAGGGCCTCCTGCCACTGCAAACGAATTCCAGATGCGTGTGCCCCCTTGTGCATCTGGCTAACATAGGTCCTGGGGAGTCAAGCCTCGAACCGGGGTCCTTAGGCTTCACAGGCAAGCACTTAACTGCTAAGCCATCTCTCCAGCCCTGCCTCCTCATTCTTAAGAGCTGCTTTATAGACTAAAGTGAGGTAGTCGAAGGAACATTAGACACTGTCAGGTGCTGTAGAACACAACCATTAGGAAAGATAGCTTTTGGTTCCCTTTTGCACCTTGGGGGATATATAAGTGTATATGGGTGATTCCTGGAATATTTGTGGTCATGTTCTATTTTATTTCCTTTTTTTTTGTTGGGAACCCAAGTCTATTGTGACAAATGTTATATTTTATAACAACACAAAGAAAAAGCAAGAGTGAGGGTAGCTTTGAGCATTGTAGATCCTGGGGACCAAACACTGAAGTCACTCTCCACTCTCTCCATCTCAGTCTGTCATACAAGCTTCATACATGCTAATACACATACAGAGAAAGAGAGAGAGAGATGCGTTTATTTGCTTCCCCTGTAGTTATTCTCCCCTTTTGCTGATGAGGGACAAAGCCCCACGAAGACTTGACTGTGGGAAGTTTGATCACGGTCTCTGGGGGAAAGCCCAGAGCAGGGTTGCGATCAGATCAAGTCTGTGCCCCATCTCAGATCATCCTGCGAGAACAGGGATGGAAACACTGTGATGATTACCCAGGGCCTTGACCCTGGCATAGTCTCTGCTCCCTGAAAGGGGAAATGTGAAATGGACACTACACAGTGTCCCTTTGGTTTCACACTTTCCCAGAGCCTTGAGAACATTGACAGTACTCAGTTGGTGCCTGAGGGATCTAGAAGTAGAACACTCCAGTATGGAGGCGGATTTGTAATTAAATACCTTGTTTCCCAGTCCTATTGTAAATCTTGGAACATAACAGGTATTCAGCAAAAGCTTATATGAGAGAGGTGGCCTTTTGGTCTAACATTGTGCAAACTTTTGTTCCATGCATCTCATTTTCTTTAGAAACCTCTGATTTCAAGGTCTTTATGAATGTTTATATTTTAGAATCTTTAAAGTGAAATTTTTGGGCTTTCTGACAAGTTTCTACCTTCCAAGATTCTTTTCATCTCCTAGTGCTGAAAGTGCATTCTATTTCTCATTAGCCTCCTGGCTCACTCTCCTCCTCCTTCCATAGATAGCCAACCTTCACTTTATCACTTCCTTTAATGAGGTTTCATACAGAGAAACGGGTCTGCCTACACTCTCCTAATTGCAGCCAGAGAAGTTCCAGGTCATTTTGTAGGCGGATGCGACACAGAGGTAAGGAGGGCTGAAGTTGTGGCCAAATAGTGACCTCGATCTGGACAACCAGAGCTGAGTCTGGGGACTCCTCTGTCTCTGTCTCTTGCAGTGGATCTCAGTGCTGTCTCAATTCAAATGGCTGCCTTATTAGGAAGAATAGAGCTGAACAATTGCATTGCATCTAGGAGATATCTTCACATATGGCCGCTGTCTCCAGTGCAGGAGTCCTCCGCCTGTGTCTATGGCCTCTCTCTCTCTTTCTCTGTGTGTGTGTGTTGTGTGGTGTTTGCACATGTGTGTGCATATGCATGTGTTCCATGCATGCAAAGGTCAGAAGAAAACATCAGGTGTCCTTTTATTGCCCATCTGGTATATTTCCTTTGACATGGGTCTCTCCGTAGAGCTGTTGTCCATCAGTGAGCCCCAGCGATTCTCTGGTATCCCCCCTCCCACCATGGGCTGGAGTTTCAGATGTGTGTGGTCACATTCAGCTTTTTATGTGGACAATGGGGAGTCAAACTGTGTGGTCTCTGGCCTGAGAGGCTCTCATGCTTATGAGCCAAGTGCTCTTAACCACTGAGCCATTTCCCCATCTGTCTGCTGCTTTTCCTGCCTTTAAAAAAAAAAAAAAAACTTTATTTTTATTTATTTATTTGAGAGAGAGAAAGAGAGGCAGATATATAGAGAGAATGGGTGTCCTAGGGCCTCTAGCCATTGCACAGGAACTCCAGATGCATGCGCCACCTTGTGCATCTGGTTTACATGGGTACTAGGGAATCAAACCTGAATCCTTTGGCTTTCCAGGCAAGTGCCTTAACTGCTAAGCCATCTCTCCAGCCTGTGTCTGGTTTTTTTTTTTTTTTTTTTTTTAAATAAAAGTGAAGATTAGGCAAGGCTAGAGCCAAGAAAGGGACACTAGTCAAATTTATAACAGATAATAGTGAATTTTTTGAGCATTCACATTATGTCAAGTATTGCATTAAAGTCTTTGTAGTAAAGAATTGTTACGTTCTTCACAGCAATCACCGCAGCATTGTTGCTCCTGTTTTTAGAGTTGAAGAAGCTGGGGCTCAGACAAGCTACAGTTAAGTAATTTGCTCAAAGTCATGCAGGTAATTAAAATCACACCTAGAGTTAAAGTGGAGGAAGAGATGCCAGAGCTCTTCTCCTACCCTGTCTACTTCCAAACCAAACTTGACACACATCCTATTTGCCTATGAAGTGGAGAAGGGGCATTTATTTCATGCCAAATGGGGGACCTAGCAGTTCAGCCTGGGTGGATGCAGGGCTGCAGAACATAGGGATGGGAGAGGGGGATGGAAAAGCCTTCAGATCCTGGCTTGGTGGGCCCCATTTATAGCAGAAGAAATCGAGACTAAGATAGGATATATATTTTAAAGCACCCAGTGTCATTCCTGTCATGAGTAGATACTGGGTAATGCAGGACTTCTATTCACCACTATCAGCACCATCTTTTTGTCACACCTTTAGAAGTAAGTTTTTATTTAAGAGTAAAATAATTCTAAGGTAGAATATCTACTATGGTTTAGATGTATCCCTCAAATTCATAGGTTGGAAACTTGATCCACAAACTGGTGTTGGGAAATGTAGTCTAAGAGAGGTGATGTGGTCAGTAAGGCACAGTGCTCACAAAGGTGTCGATGGTCTTATTGTGGGGATGGATTAGTTATCTCCAGAGAAGGTCATTATGAAAGTGAGTCTGATCCTTGACTTCAATGCTGTGCATACGCTTGTTTACATGTCTGCTTTTCCACAGGATCATGCAGTAAGAAGGTCCTCATTAGATTCTAGTGCCATACCCTTGGACTTCTCAACTTTAAGAATAGTGAGAAAACATATGCTTCTCTATAAAAATTGGCATTAGTTATAGCAACTGTGGTAGCTTGAATGGATGTCCCCAAATAGATTCAGCAGTTTATTACAGCTTGTAATTAGGTATCCAGATGCCTTTTTGGAGGAGGTATTACCATGGGCGGATCCTAAGGTCCAGTCCTAAGGTGTGTTTGGGGGCGGATCTGATTTCTGACCTAAGAAAGGCAGAATGGGCCTGGAGAGATGGCTTAGCTGTTAAAGTACTTGGCTGTGAAGCCTAAGGATCCAGGTTTGATTCCCCAGTACCCACATAAGCCAGATGAACAAGGTAGTGCATGCATCTGGAGTTCATCTGCAGTGGCTGGAGGCCCTGGCATGCCTCTGTGTGTGTGTGTGTCTCTCCCCCTACTCTCTCTTTGCCTCTATCTCTCAAATAAATTTTTAAAAATTGAAAAAAACAAACAAACAAGAAATGCAGAGTGCTTGAGCTCTGCCTAGGATTCCCAGAGTGCTTATGGTGTTTCTCTCTGCATGGACCTGTGAAAGGGGCCAATTTGTTCTGCCATTATGGTTCTTCCCCTGGATCTATAAGCTACAATAAATTCTCTTCCTCTCATAACTGAGTCTGGTCTGAAGGGTCATCCCAGCAATGTGAAGCTGATTATGATAGAATTGGTACCAGAGAGTGAGGAATTGCTATGCAATAAATCTGACCATGTGGATTTTGGTCTTTTGGAACTTTGTTTTGGAGGAGTAGGCATGGACTTGGTACTTGCAACTGAAGATGCCTTCCAGTCGGTAAGCCAATTTTTGTGGACTATTCTGGTGAGAATTTCAAATGCTAAGGGCAGATATTATTGTATTCGAAGGTTTTGCTTATGAACTTTCTTTTTTTATTATTTTGAGATAGAAAGAAAGAGGGAGGGAGGGAGGGAGGGAGGGAGGGAGGGAGGGAGGGAGAGAGAGAGAGAGAGGAGAGGATTGGCATGCAAGGACCTTAAGCCTGCTGTGAATGAACTCCAGGTGCATGTGTCATTTTGTGTGCATATGTGACATTGCACACTTGCATCACTGTGCACCTGGCTATGTGGGAACTAGAGATTTGAACATGAGTTCTTAGGGTTCACAGACAAGTGCCTTAACCACTAAGCAACCTTTCCAACCCTTGCTTATGAAATTTCTAAGGGGAAGGAAAGAGTGCAGATAAACTTTGTTGGAACTGGGCTACTGGCATAAGGGCTGGCTGCGTGCTACTGCACATGCCCATAGAGTTTGAACAAAGTTAAATTTGTAATGGACTGATGTGCTTGGCTAAAGATATGGATTGAGAAATTTAAGATTTGAAGTTGGAAAAACTCAAACAAATTTGAAAATTTCAGGCACTGAGATTGGTTGCTGAAGCTGCTATTGTCAAATACATTAGCATTTGGAAGAAACATGTCCCAAGGACTTTACTTTAAAGCAATGTAAAGGGAAGGATGGCTGAGGAAAGACTGAATGGTAGAAATGCAAGCTATTTTGAAAGGAGTTGACTGAATGGAGGGAGCCTGCTCTTAAAGGTCACAATTTATTTTGTCCCTAAATTAAGGAAATGGCTGTGTCATGCACACCTGATATTGGTTTTGGAAGCATGAAAAGTGTGTGGAGTGAGTTATGAAGTACACACAGTTCCAGGAGCCACTGCTGAGATGCAGCAAGTGAGGCAGGGTGTAATGACCCTGATAGTCCAGTTAAGCCTTTGGAAAATGGACCACGAATTGCAGGGGAGATCCAAGGATGCTTAGATATACCAGTATGGTGCAGGGGCTACCATGGAGCACTGCTGGCTTGGGATTGAAGATTTCCCTGGGCATCCAGACCAGTTGGAGGGGTGAGATTGGAAAATCCAGACACTGTCAGTCACTGATTATGATATCTGATTTGAACTGCAGATGTTTGATGTTTGCTTGATGGTTATTGAGTTTGCATTGGTCCAGCCTCTCCTTATTATTATGCCTTATAGCAATTAGAAATGTTTACTCTGTGCCTTTATATGTTGAAAGTATATAATTTTTTTTGTTTTCAATTTTACAGTACTCACAGTTAAGAGACAGTCTTAAATCTCAGATGAGACTTGGGACTTTGGAACAATCTAAAGTTAGTAGTAAATTTATGGGGATCTTTGAAGTTGGACTGAATACAGTTCACAATGTGAGATGGTAATGAATCTATTTAGGGCCAGGGACAAAATGTGAAGGTTTGAATGGATGTCCCCCAGTAGATTCAAAAGTTTATTATGGCTTGTAATTAGAACTCTAGCCACCTTGCTGTTGGAGGTCATTGTGGGAAGATGCTAAGTTCCAGATTTGGGGGCAGATCTGATTTCCAGCCTATGATAAGCAGAGTGCTTGAGCTCTGCCTGGGATTCCTGGAGTGTGCTTGCTTTTGGTGCTGCTGGAGGTATTTCTGTCTGTGTGGACCTGTGATAGGGGGGCATCTTCTTTTACCATCATGAAATTTCCTCTGGATTTTAAGCTTCAAATAAATTTCTTTCTTCCTATAACTATGTCTGGTCTGGAGGTTCATACAAGCAACATGAAGCTGACTATGACAGCAACATAAAATAGACCAAGGAGAGAGCAGCTTAGGAATTTTCAGCCATTCACACATCCACAGTATGTATGTATGGGGTGGTGGAGGTGATAGAGGTGAATTTCAGGTCCTAGATTGTATGAATGATGTCATCTCTTTGGAAGTACATGGCTCATTCTTGTGAGAGACTACAGTCATCAATCATTCACCTCTGTCTGAAAGAAATAAATTTTCTAGGGCAAAGGAAGCCAGGGAGCAAGGCCTGAGTGCATGCTCAGTCAGTGCTTGGGGTGTAGGCATGAACACAAGGTAAGAAGCAGTTTCTGTGGTGGTCCTGATGGTAACCAAGCCTCCAGGATGGACTTTCTTCCCATTGCCTCTGTTCTGGGGAAAGGAAAAATAAATACTCTTATTTTGCTTATTGATCCAGGGGATTATTCATAATGACCCAATTTCTTTCTTCAAATGGGTTCTTGTGGAAACCCTGAGCCTGTAGTGCTGGGGGAAGGCTCCAGTGGTAATGGAGTATCTGAACTGACTACTGTCTCCACCCTTCCCACTCTGTCTTCTCAGGCCTCAGCACAAACACTCCATTCTGGCACAATTAGAAACATGCTCATGAAGTGTGTTTTGAACTTTAAGTTGCCTCTTCATATTTTTAAATCGTTGTGTTTAAGTCTAATTCAATAAGATTCTGTATTTCCTTTCAATGTAATCTGTGAACTACTTTCGTCTACTTGTTGCTAGGACAACCAGTGTCTGATCTGGTGTTCGCTTGTTGTCCAGGAGGAGGCTGTGTTAATTAACTCCCTGAAATTGCAGGCCAGGTAATCAATACCAAACGTATGGACTTGGCTGGAATGTTTTAATTAAATTTACAGTAATTTTATTTGCAGCTTCTTCTGCAATGTGCATGGTGGGCCATTGATTTTTATTTCAGATACAATGGCCTATTCACTAGCTGGGTCATTCCTTCCCCTAAGTGCCTTTCTCCATCAGCCAAGTCAGTGTTAAGTGAGGAATAGCCAAGGCCAATCATTATTTAAAATAATAATAAAAAATGAAACAAGCCTTAAAACATCAGTAGGGTTGGGCTTCTGCCAGTCAAGCCACCCCCTGGATAGATGTGTTTTGTATGAAGTGAATCCACAAGGCAAAGATCATTAGGAGCCCATGGAAAATATCCCAGGAGGTATTGGAAATACCAATACTGAGCTGCCTTTACTTATGTGCTGCAGACGATAAAAGGCACAAACAGCCACTCCTGCCAGTTTCTGAGTAGAGTCATGGTTTTCCAGAACTGAGATATATGCCTCTGAGAACTTCCGTCCCTTCTCTGAGCATCCTCGCTAAGTGTTTGGACTCCCAATATAAGTAAAACTGGGACTTCCCAGAACCAAAGCTAAGTCAATGTGTTCATCTCTCCATATCTAAAGGATTTCCACCCCAAAGAGTTGTTATAGGGTCAAATAAATATGATGGGCTGTCTTAGTCCATAATGCTAAGAACATGAACTCTGGAGCCAGGTAGACTGAGGTTTGCATCCTAGCTCTGTCACTTGCTTTTTGGATGATGCGAGGAAACAGATTTATGAATTTCTTAGGACTTCAGCTTCTTGCTTGGCAGAGGGGCGCATTGACACTTGTCTCATGGCTATATGTTACACCCATGACAACATGCAGCTGAAATGTGGGACCTCAAAACCTAGCACATGCACTGTCTTGGTTCTTCTTTGGGTTAAAGCCTCATCACTGGGCTGAGGGTAATTCTTTAGTCCTGAGCCTCTGTGCAGTTTGGGCCAACCAGTTTCTGTAGGGTATAAGAAACAAAATTGTAACCTGAACCCGTCCCTGGGCAGGAGCATTCCTGGAAGGTTTAAACCTGATGTCGATATCGTGGTTTATTAAGCTCAGCCCCAAAACTTGGCATCAAGGCTGGTTAGCCCAGTCTCCATTCAGAATCTAAAATGACCCCAATTTGGGTCACAGAGCGGCTTTACCCCTCCTCCTCCACCCATGGCGGGAGTTCTCTGTGCTTCCTCCTCCTTCCTTCTCTTAATCTAATAGTCTCTCTAAACCAAAAAAAAAAAAAAAAAAAAAAAAAAAAAGGGAAACAAGGATGGGAATCATGCAATATTGCATAGAATTAGAATCTGCCCTATCGCCCCAATAATGCTCCAGACTCCCTGCTTCTCTGAGAAAAGGGCCTCTAGAAGTATCTTCTAAAGGTCTTTGTCTTCTTCAAGGAGAATAGCCTGAGCTGATACTCTGCCATTTTCTTTGTTTGCCTGGCAACCTCACCTTCTACAGTGATGACATTCCTCATGGGTAAATTCTCCTCCTTCGGGAATGAGCCACTTCTCCTAGAACTATCACCTTCCATCCATATCGGACAGTTGAGTATCACACACACTTCTGTTCAGGTCCGATCATGCGCCATCCTTTGCAGCAGGAGCGGAGGCTATCTCTGATTACCCCACCTAAGAAAATAGCTGCACGTGCCCTAAAATAAGAACAAAACAAAATAGCCTTGCTGGACACCCTGTTCCAATAGTGGAATTATGACTTAACTGTTACCAAACTACATCTAACTTTTATTTGCTAAAAAAAGGGGCGGGGGGCTGAAGAGATGGCTTAGCCATTTAAAGCACTTGCCTGCCAAGCCTAAGGACCCAGGTTCAATTACCTAGCACTCACATAAGCCAAATTCAGAAGGTGGCACATGCATCTGGAGTTGTTTGCAGTGGCTAGAGGCCTTGGCATGCCCATTCTCTCTCCACCTCTCCCTCTCTCTCTCTCTCTCTCTCTCTCTCTCTCTCCCTCTCTCTCTCTCTCTCTCCAATAAATAAATAAATAAATAAATAATATTCTTTGAAAAGATCATTTTATTTCTCAATATATTAGCAGCTCATTAGATATTGCTGAATGAAAAAAGTAAGGCATGACCCACTCAGGAAGGAAAATGTGATCCCATATGATCTCTTCAAGATGGTGGAAGTCAGCCAAATGAGTCTATTGGAGTATGTTTCAAGGGTCAGTTTCTAAGTATGATGATGTGTTTAACCAAAGGCTTTACTGGCCACGAGAGCTGGGCATGGCCATTTAGAAATGTGTGAGATTTTTCTTATAGAAAACACCTGTTTGAAAATTCTTTCTCTCTCCCCACATGTTATGTTTCAAATAAGCAGAAACTTAGTGAGAATATATTAATTTTCCTTCAAAGACAATGATAGAATAGTGTCTTGGAAAAGCTACAGTAATAGAGAAAATGTGTCTCCTGATGAAAATATATATGTTATGATGGAATCTGAGGCTATTTCCCTTGACAATAATATTAATCATTTTTTTTTTGTTTTACCATTGGTTAAGATGATTTCTTGTTGGAAGACATCATGTCTGTGGAAAAATTTATTTTTAATGCATTTGAGTCTAGTTAGGAAATTGACTCTGGTTGGTTGCAACTAGGGAATGACTGACTGACACTTGACAGCTGACTTATTCTCTCATTAGGTGTTCCTAATAAATACCTCTTTCTCCATCATTCTTTATTTATATTCACCATGGTGTCCATTCTCAGACAAATACACTGTCAGAAACTCAAGATTTAAGAAGGAACAGGGGCTGAAGAGATGGCTGTGCAGTTAAGGAGCTTTCCTGTAAAGCCTAAGCACCCAGGTTTAATTACCCAGTACCAGCATAACCCAGGTACACAAGGTGGTTCATGCACCTGGAGTTTGTTTTCAGTGGTTGGAGGCCCTGTCAAGCCCATTCTCCCTCTATATCTGCCTCTCTCAAATAAATAAAGAAATACATTTATAAAAAGGAACAGCTATGACTGAACAATGTAGGACCCAGTTGTCCATCCTGTAGAGATGAAGGACTGCCATTGGTGAAGAGGCAGCCAAGGACATTACACAGAATTCTGCCTCCTAGAGGCAGCCAAGAGAATGACTTCCCCCATACTTGTGGAAGGCTAGGCTCAGGTCTTTGTGAGATTTCTGGACTCTTGGGGAGTCACAGTTGGCTTGGGAACATTAATGAAGTTGCAAGCAGACATAAAAACATTTAAACATGTAACCTTCTGGCCCTATGTCCCGTCATTGCTTGAGAGCAGATTTCCTTTTCCTGTACACATATTATCTCATGTAATAATTACCACAGGGAGCTTGCCTTTTTCTCCTTCTCTTTTTTTCCAGCCATCACTGGGAAGAAGGCATTCACAGTCTCCAAATCTGCTCTGTCTTTGAGACTCAGGCTGGGATTGACAGTTGACATCCTGGTGATTCCTCAAATGCATAGCCTGTAGAGTCTGGTATGGGCTTGTACTCAGTCGTTATGTCCCCAAGTAGAGCAGAACTGGTGCAGATGTGACAACACAGTAAACACATATACTATGCTCAGTATACACAAGGCACTGTTTGAAATCTTTAGGTATATAATGCTCATAACAGCTATGTGTGGACTGTATTATTCTCTTATTATTTAATAAGAGAAAACTGAAACAAAGCAAATTTAGAAACAAAACTTGTTTTCAACCACATGGCCATTAGAAGCCCAGATTTAACCGTAGGCACTATGGTTTCGGAATCTAAGCCCATTTTGTTGTCATTGTTCCAACCTGGCTCTTGAAAATATTCATTGTGAGCTCTGCTCCGGTCGGTGGGTGGGACTCCAGGGTCTTCATCTCATAAACATCCAGGTGACCTTGCTGATCCAAGGACTGCCCTTCTGTGTAATTGCCAGGGATTAAAACAGTCTTCTAACCAGACAGGTCACCTTTATTTGTGGTCTTAAATTATGGAGTTCTTGCCACACATAGTGGTTTCTGCCATATGAGAGGAGTTGTACTTATGATAGCATCTTTCTTATAGAATAAAAATCTCTATGTTGGTCACGTCTGGAAGGCAGTGAAATAGAGAAGTTAAGTATGTACTCTGGAGACAGACGACCTAGTTTGGATCTTAGCTCTAACTTTCGCTAGCCCTGTGATTTTGGACAATGACCTGACCTGTCTACTTCTATAAAATGGGTAATAGTACCTATCTCATCGGGTACTGTGACTTCTCAATATTAGTTCAGTAATCTTTGGGCAACACTTGACACTCCATGGGAAGTTGTTTACTGGTGCTGCCTCACTTGAGACTCACCTGGACCATAGCTTTAGGTCCCAGACACTGGCATCACTGACCAGGAGGTGATTCACTAAACATCTCCATGACAAAAATTAGACTTAACTAGACTTTATACTCTGCTAGTCTTTGTAACCTTCACATTTCTTGTGGCGTGTGTATGTGTGTATGTCCTCATGCACATTGGTATACATCTGTGCAATCCAATATGACCAATATTACTTTTTTTATTAAGTAGGAACTTGTATGGCCACATCATATGTTAGCACCATCATTTTGCTTCTCCTTGTCCCCATTTCACTGAGGGCCCTCCTTAATGGTATTGTTCATATTCCTCTTGGTTTTGCAGGTTAAATTAAATGGGGCTGGAGAGGTGGCTCAGCAGTTAAGGCACTTGCTTGAAAAGCCTGATATCCGGGGTTTGATTTCCCCAGTACTCACATAAAAAGCCAGATGCACAAGTGGCTCATGCATCTAGAGCTTGCTTGCAGTATCTGGAGGCCCTGTTGTACCAACTCTCTCTCTCTCTCTCTCTCTCTCTTTCTCTGCTTGCAAATAAATAAAAATAAAATAATAAATTAAGGCTTTTAGAATATGTATGAAATATTTAGAATATATATGAAAGAAAATGTAAGATGCTATGATCTCATAGTAAGCATGAGAGCTTCATTTCCCAATCCCAACACAGTGACAGAAAGGAGAATTCTTTTCCTTTTTTTTGTGTGTGTGTGTGTGTCTGCACATGTGTGGGTCATGGAATGTGCTTGGAGGTTACGGAATAACTCTGGAGAGCCTCAGGGTGTTGGTTCTCTCTTTCCACCTTGTTTGAGACAGGGTCTTCCTGTTGTTTGGAGCTGTATACATCGGGCTAGCTGGCCTGCAGATATCTGGGGCTCTTGTGGCTCTTTCTCCTTTCTTACTAGTAGACACACGAGGATTGGCGCTTGCACTACTGCCTCCAGGCTTACATGGGTTCTGGAGATCCTTGTAAGTGCTGAGCCATCTCCCCAACCCACAGTTTCCTTCTCTCTAAAAAACACCAAGTATTTTGGGCATATAAAAATATATTAACAATATAATAAAGATCTGTTTCCCTACCTCCTACTTTAAGAAGTATGGCATATTTTATATTAGTATATAGTAGAGTTTTTAATGTCTCCTTGTCTGCCCTTACCCACTTGTATCCCCTCTTTCTCAAAAGCAACTATAATGTGGAATATAATATTCATCACTTTCATATGTTTGACTTGTTCTTTAACTGTAAACTTGTGTGTTTTAAGGTGCTATTTTTCATTTTTAATATTTTTATGCCCTGTATCCTTGAGCAATTTGTTTATCCTCTCCCCTCTGCATTACAGTTGTGAAATTCATTCATGTGGCTATCGGTAGCTCTATTATTCATTCTCACTGCCATCAAGTGTTGTAATTATGTGGATATGACCCAATTTATTTCACATTCTGCTGCTTGACAAATTCTTCACTCACCTGGAGTGGCTGTTTCCTCATCACACATTCCTCCCCTATTGATCATTTATCACAGAAATTCAGGACCGGAGGTCTTCTAGGTTTGGCTTGGGAATTCAAAGATATTTTCTCTTCTGGCTCATGTAGTTGTGAAGCAATGACTTTTCATATTTTTTGTTTCTTTCTGTTTTCCTTTGTTTTGCCTTTACTCTACAGATTCCACAGAACTGAACTATCCTCAATTCCATTGGGAAAGCCAGACTTTCATCAAATAAGGGATGCCCACCCATCTGAAACCTATCATTGATCAACTTAAACAAGGATGAAGGTGCTGACTGGTTCATGATGCATCTAGTACTGCACAGGTCCCAGAAAGCCTGCCAAGCCAGCTAGCCAGCAAGAATATTCACTTAGACAAGAAGAAGGAAGAAGTGGGGTAACCCTCTTCACCTTCGTAAGTTACAATATGGCCACCTACCAAGGGCCCTTTTTTTCCCTATCTATCCACCTAGCCAAGGAAATTGTCTAACTCCTACAGTGTGCCAGTCACCCCTCTCAGAAGCCACCTTAACTGCTGTTAGGGCCAAGTGTGGCCATGACCACTCTAACTTCTTTGTGCTGATAAGGGGTCAATGCTAGCCCACAGCAGTCAGGGTTCCTTTGGAGGGAAAGCTATCAAAGAGTCCATATCTGCTATACATTTAAACCATCTGTTCAAAACATCAAGTCACTTCTTGTTCTGAGTTGTGTAAGCTTTCTCTGGCTCCATCCAGCAATTTTTTTTTTTTTTTTGGATGAAGTTCTCAAAAAGAGGAATCAGAAGTGGCTGAAGGGTGTTGGATTTGAAAAGACTCTTTATTCATATCTGCAAATGATTCCTGCCATCCTGATGAAGACCTGTGTATCAACATGGCGGGCTACATGGGGTAATTAGCACACAGTAGTGCTCTGACTCTCAGACTTCACTGCATACGTCATTCATCTAGGGATCTTGTTACATTTGAGACCATAGATCCAAGAGATGAGCTGACTTTCAGCATTCCTAGAGAGCACTGTGGGCCTGCAGCTGTAGTGAGTCCCAGACCAGGCTTGGAGAAACAAAGGTCTATGGACAGAGCACACATTTAGCTCGGATAAGAGTTTACGTTTGCCTCCTCGGTTTTCTTTACTCTTGGGAGATCTTGGGAAAATTAGCTTCCAGCTCAAGGGTGCTGAGCATTATATCTATTGGGATAGAGGGGGAAATCTGATGTCCTGAGGACATGCCAGATTAATCAAAACTAATGAAAGTATCTAGGGGTGGCATTTAAGCAAGGTATCTAGGTGATTCCAATGTGTAGTCAAGACTTCCAGAAACTTCAACCCAGGGCAAATGTTCTCAAACTTCAGCATCCACTGGAATTTCCTGGAAGTCTTATTAAAACACAAGATTGTGAGGAACCAGCAGGTCTGGAGTTAGTAGTTTTTTAAAAAATATTTTATTTATTTATTTATTTGCAAGCAGAGAGAAAGATAGAGAGAAGAGAGACAGACAGACAGAATGGGTGTTCCAGGGCCTCCAGCCACTACAAATGAATTCCAGATGCATGTACCATTTTGTGCATATGGCTTAACATGGGTACTGGGGAATCTGACTGGGTCATTATGCTTTGTAGGCAAGTGTCTTAATTGCTGAGCCATCTCTCCAGCCCTGGAGTTTGTAGTTCTGATATGTTCTCAGATAGCATTGATACTGATGATCCTGGGACTCCACTTTGAGAACCATTATCAATAGCTTGAGTTCTCATCAGTAAATGGACACAAGTATTGCTCACCTTTCATGGCCCAATGGAGGATCAATGAAATAAAACAGTGTTACATTCAGCACACAGTAGACAATCAACAAATAGTTTCTTTCTGTGGCTTTAATTGTTATGTTATGTCTTTGCTTAAATGAATTGTGTAGTAAATCTTGAGGAGACTTACCCCTAATATCAGTCAGGTTATCTCACTTAGCACCTTTGTTTTTAATTTTCCTGGTTAAAGAATCCGTTCAGGGCTGGAGAGATGGCTTAGTGGTTAAGCACTTGCCTGTGAAGCCTAAGGACCCCGGTTCGAGGCTCAATTCCCCAGGACCCACGTTAGCCAGATGCACAAGGGGGTGCACGCATCTGGAGTTCGTTTGCAGTGGCTGGAGGCCCTGGCGTGCCCATTCTATCTCTCTCATTCTCTCTCTCTCTCTCTCTCTCTCTGTCCCTCTCAAATAAATAAATAAACAAAAAAAATTTTTTTTAAAATCAGTTCAAAGTGTTGTTAAAGGGACAGCATCACCTCTCAGTAATATTTAACTCATGATATATTCCTTTGACTCAGTGGCTAGACATTTTTAGTTTTCCAAACCACCTGTATACACACCCAGTGAACTGCACAACCTACTTAGTCCTGTCTGGCACATTCATCATATTTCCAATCTATTTCTATTTTCTTTTCCCCAAAGAAGAGCCCAGCAGGCTATATATTCCTTGTGGCAAACGTGGAGTCCCCATGACTTTGGACTATGTAAGATCTGGTGTTCTCCAGAGGGGCTGGCAGGAGAGAATGGGAGGGGGTAGGTAGACCTCCTCCTGAGCCTTGAAGCTCTGTCATGAACATACTGCTTCTATGGCCACCCTGGTATCTACTGTAACTTCATAGTGATTTTTCTCCTTTTGAATATTGTGTTTTCTTCCACATAGCTCCTTCCCATGGAGCACTGTTCCCAGGTGGTCTTCTCTGGCCCAAAGGCTGCTGCTTCATTATCGTCTTTGTTAACCTGAGAATGCGGCCTTTTGGGCTTTGCAAAGGAGCACACCATTCTCACTAAATTCACTGTGTCAAAAATGACTCCTTGCCGGGCTTTGCAGCTTCCTGGCTGAACTGCTGCTATTGATCTTGCTTCCAGCATTGTGAATAATGCAGACAAGATGGTTTCTGGGTGCCTCTTTTGAAAACTGTCCAGAGTTTGGACTTGAGCTCGATGCAAACTGCATTATAAACATGCCAGCTTGTGCTGACAGCACCGAAAGCACTTGGGGATAAACATTTGTGCTTGCTAAAAATGTCTCTAAAGATTTGGAGTGTTTCATCAGAAGATGTGTGTGTGAGTTTCTGGGGGTGTTTTAAAGCCGTGCATGACCTCAAAGCACTAGTTTCCAAAGCACTTGTTCATCAGCCTCTGCTGCATTCCTGATCCTAAGCATCAAAAGGGAAATGCAAAGGTTAGTTCTTCAAAATCGACCTGGGGTGACGACTCAGGGGTTAAAGGTGCTTGATCTACAAGCCTGCTGATCAGAGTTTCTATCCCTAGCACCTGCGTAAAGCCAGACGCAAGACATACAGTGCCTGTAGTCCCAATGCACCTATGGCAATGAGAAGCTGGGTCAGGAGAATCCAGAAGCTCGTGAGCCAGTTAGTCTGGTGGTCCCTTGGCAAACAAATAAACAAACAAAAAAAAGTTAAAAGACAGCCAGGGCATGGTGGCGAATGCCTTTAATCCCAGCACTCGGGAGGCAGAGGTAGGAGGATCACTGAGAGTTCGAGGCCACCCTGAGACTACATAGTGAATTCCAGGTCAGCCTGAACCAAAGTGAGACCCTACCTCGAAAAAACTAAAAAAAAAAAAAAAAAAAAAAAAAAAGTTAAAAGACCACCAATAGCAATAGAGACTCTGTATCTCTGTATTAGACAAGGTAGAAGGAGAGGACCAACCCCCATGGTTAACTTCTTATCTAAACACACACACACACACACACATTAAAAAAAAATGACAGGTGTCCTTTCTGGGGATAGAAGGACTTAATTGATAGGATGTTTATTATAGCTGGATCTTTTTGGCTGACATATGACTATTTTGTTACCTCTTTATGTTTCTTATCAAATCCACATTTGAGGATCAGATCTGTTGCCTAAGAAAAGACAGTAATTATCACTGAGCAATTGCTGGGTTAATTAGGTCTGTCAATAATGCAGAGAGCAATTGGAATAATGTTGAGCCAGGCTTAAAGCCAAGGATTGTTGCTGTTTTGTGGAAGACTCTGAAATAAATCTCTCCTAGGTCGATAACTCTGACATGGATAATGTTCCTTTTTTGGAGTTGAGTTTAGACAGCTGGTCCTGGAAAAGCGTATGTGTTTATTAGGATCCACTGACCACTGGGCATTAAATTCTTCTCCATTCTAGAATAGAACCTAAAAGAGGAGGAGGCAATGCCCATTAAGGGAGATTAATGCTGCATGTCCATTTAAGAATTCTGTCTGTAGCTATGTGACAGGTAAGCAATGTTGTGGGCACATTTTATAAATGGTCTTTTAATGGGGATGATAGAGTGCTGAATAGAATCTGTGCCAGTATTGGTATTGTTTTCTAGATATTGTTATCCCCCAGCAGAACAAGAATAATACAGTAATAAGAGTGGTGGGCTTTAGGATCTGAGAGAGTCTTGTGTGCTGAGCACTTTGCACACATGATCTCTGTTCCTCCTACTCCCAAAAGAGGGTAGGGATTATTCATCCATTTTTTGTTGTTGTTGTTGTTTACACAAGCCCAACAGATTGGCTTTTATTTAGTGAGAGAGAGAGACAGAGAGACAGACAGAGATAATTGGCATGTCAGGACCTCCAGCCACTGAAATTAAGCTCCAGATGCATGCAACATCTTGTGTGCATGTTCAGCCTTGTGCATTTGTGTCGCCTTGTGCATCTGGCTTATGTGGGATCTGAAGAATCAAACATGATGGGTCTTTAGGCTTCACAGTCAAGTACCTTAACCACTAAGCCATTTTTCCAGGCCTACTCATCCATTTTATTCATAGAGGCACAGAAAGTTAAAATGAGTTGTCCAAGGTCACCTAGCTGGTTAGCAACAGAGCTGGGGTTGACAATTAAATGTACAGCCGTGTGGCTTCAGCTGGAGAGATGGCTAAGCAATGACGAGTACTTCCCACACAAGCCCAAGAGCCTAAGGGGGCCTGTGGCTGCCTGACTTCAGTTCTTTAGCACCCACCAAACAGCTGGGTGTGGCCATGCACATTTGTAATGCCAGCCTTCTGGGGAGCAGAGACTGGAGTATCACTGAAGCTCATGAAACAAACAAATGAACAAGAAACACCATCAAGCTTCAAACTCAGTAAAAGGCTCCATCAAGGAAGCAAGAGAATGAGCAATAGAAGGGAAAAGCACAACATTCTCCGCAGGACGGTGCACATAGGCACAAGGGGAACACCCATCTGCATACACACATGCATATACCACACACACACCACACTACACACATGCAAAACAAATTCTGCTTCCAAACCTGACATTCACTAAGGAGATACATGGGTCAACTGAAGAGCAGGGAAATAGTACAAAGGAATATCAAAGGAGTCAGAGGTGGCTGACATTCCATTCTTACAGGCACTATGTTGTAAACTCTGAATGGCTCTGATTTAATACACCAGGTATGGATCATTAGTAATATTTTCACATTTGTGCTAAAAAACAGAAAGGACAAGACTTGGCTTTGCTAAATATATATTATAAACAAGGAAGTTGAATGAGGATATATTGAGGAGAGATATATATATATATATATATATATATATATATATATATATACATATATATATACATATATATATACTTTTTTCACAAAACCTTTGGGAGTTAGGTTTTCTTATCCTCATTTTATATATGTGGAAATCAGGGTTCAGAAAGAAAAAAGTACTTTACTTAAAATCATATGGTAAAGGTAGGCGTGGTGGTGCACACCTTTAAGCCCAGCACTCGGGAGCCAGGGGTAGGAGGATCACTATGAGTTTGAGGCCACCCTGAGACTACATAGTGAATTCCAGGTCAGCCTGGGCCAGAGTGAGACCCTACCTCGAAAAAACAAAAATAGAATAAATGCAAATAAAAATAAATCATATGATAAAGCAAATAGAGCAACTCATTAAACTCTAATGTGCCTTAAAGTTTGTAGAATACAAAGAGATTAAACCTTCCTTGATGTTTTTCATCATGTGTGTTCCATATTTGGTGAATTAGATTTTGCAATTATGGGAGCATTCTGAATTTCTTGCACTTCTTCAGAGTTGCGTTATCAATTTATCTACTATCATCTATCTTTGCCTCATCAATTTCTCTACTTGTTCCTATATTATTTTTTTTTTTTGAGGCAAGCCCAACAGACCAGCCTTTTTTAAATGAAAGTGTGAGAGAGGGAGGGAGAGAGAAAGAGAGAGAGAGAGAGAGAGAGAGAGGGAGAGCGAGAGCGAGAGAATTGATGCACCAGGGCCTCCAGCTACTGTAATCAAATGCCAGATGCATGCAGTACCTTGTGCACTTGTGTAACTTTGCACATGCGTCACCTTGCATGTCTGGGTTACATGGTATCTGAAGAGTCAAACATGGGTCCTTAGGCTTCACAGGTAAGCATCTTAACCACTAAGCTGTCTCTCCATCCCATCCTATACTTTTTAGAATTATTCTATTTACTTACTTACTTTCAAGGAGAGAGAGAGAGAGAATATGAGTAAGAATACATGTGCCAGGGCTTCTAGCTTTCCAGGAAGGAGCATGTCCCTGACATTTCTCATCTCCCCCAGCTGTGTGTGGCAGAAGCTGAATTCCATTTTGTGCATTGGATGTTCCTTATTTCACCAAATTCCCATTTTTAGAGCAATAGCTCTATTCCATGCTGAAAACACTGAGCTCCTATCACATTGTTCTCAGTTTTTTTTATGTACTGTCAAGGCCAGCGGAGAATATCTCAGGCTATTGCCTCCATTGATGTGCTGCTCCTAAAGCAGGAGTGTTACTCGGAGAGAAGTAAGCTGCTGTCTCTGCACCTAGCTCTGGAGTTCATGCTCAGATGCTTCACTGAGAGGCAGGCCTTGAGAGCTCAGACCTCTCCTTAAAGGAACCGATGGACTTTGATAAATAAATGCTCAAGCTTAAATGTTCTCTGAAAATCACTGGAGGTTTGAGAGGTGAAAGAAGCTAAATACTAGGGCAGTTGATTTTCTAGAGAGAATTGATGAACAAGAAAACCAAGAAGGGCATTCCAGGGTCAGAACAGACCTCAGACACTGACCCCCAAAACTATCCATGCTAAGGCACCCAAATTTATTGGATCAGACAGGAAACAATGTATGCTCCAGGCCATTGTCAAAACCAGTACAGCAAACATCTGGTAATTAGTGGAGTTTGACTTCTGAGTGTGTGTGTATGTGTGTGTGTAAAAGAGAGAGAGACTAAGGTCAAGGAACCTTTGTCTAAACTGTTATCATCCCAGGGTGACCAGGTATAAGCAACACATTAGTCCCTGAGGAACAATTACAGGGCTTCACACTGTAAAGAACAGGCATTGCTAAAATACTCCAACCATTTACTCATAAAAATAATTCTGTTCTATGTAAATGTCCTACTAAAAATGGGAAAAATATTAATCATAAATTATTAAAACAGAAACTACTTGAAAAATATGCTAGATGTAGTTTTGACAGATTTCAAAAATCATTCTAAATATATTCAAAGAACTAAGGGAAAGCATGGCTAAGGAAGTAAATATACACTGAGAATATTTCTCATACAATAGAAAATATTCATAAAGTAGTAGAAATTTTAAACATGAACTAAGTAGGAATCCTATAGTTAAAAGTATAAGAAGTGATGTTAAAAAATAATAAATGGAGTTTTACAGATTTGAAGTGGTAAAAGGATGAACCAGTAAACTTGAACAAAGAACATTAGAAATTATGTAATCTGCATCATGTAGGGGAAAATAAACAGAGAGCAGAGCACAAGACACATGCATAGGATTATCAGAGGTAAGGAAAAAGATATTAAAAATATTAGAGGAAACAATAGATGAACATTTTTTAAAATAATTTTATTTATTTATTTGAGAGAGACAGAGAGAGAGAGAGACAATGGGTGCAACAGGGCCTCCAGCCACTGCAAATGAACTCCAGCTGCATACGCCCCTTTGTACATCTGGCTTACGTGGGTCCTAGCGATTTGAACCTGGATCCTTTGGCTTTGCAGGCAAACGCCTTAACCACTAAGCAATCTCTCCAGCCCTGGATGAACATTTTTCAAGAGTGACCAAAAAAAAGTTTACAAATCCAAGTAGGATAAATTAAAAGATCAGGAGATAATGTTGAAAGTAACAAGATAAAATTCATCTATGATGTGCCAGGCAACTCCCATGACATTACAGCTGACTTTTCATCCAGAAGAATGGCAACCAGAGGGCAGTGGGATGGCATAGTCATTGAGCTGAAAGAAAAGACAAAAAAGAATCTATCAAACAAGAAATTCATATCCATGGCTTCCAAAAATAAAAATATCCTTTATTTCCAAAAGTAAGCATATTCTTAAAATGACCTAAAGATATTTCCCAAACTATTACAAAAAAAAATAAAATTAATTTCCTGTCTTACATAGAGGATTAAACAAAAACAAAAGCAACAACAACAAAAGAAAAAGAGATAGTTCAATACTAGTAGAATCACTGTACAAAAAACATTAATCAGATTTGTTCAGGATGAAAACAAAGACCACTAGTAATAATTACATTCCCTAAAGAAAATCAAGTGGCCACAGTAAAAGTAATTGCATAAATATAAAAGACAACATGACTTCTGTGGCGATATTGTGAAATGTCCCCAATACCCTCTTGTGTATGTGGTTAACCCTCACACACAACCAGGTCCCTGGTGGCACCTTTAGGAGGTGGAGCTTTGCTGGAAGAGGTGA
Source organism: Dipus sagitta (assembly GCA_036346955.1). Classification (NCBI taxonomy): domain Eukaryota; kingdom Metazoa; phylum Chordata; class Mammalia; order Rodentia; family Dipodidae; genus Dipus; species Dipus sagitta. Next base: position 233,379,877 of record CM070770.1, on the reverse strand, counting down.
GTCATTCAGGGCAGGTCCTGAGGTTTCTTAGTCCAGTGGTATTGGGTATTGATAGCTAGCTTACTTTGACTATTTCCCACTGCTCTGGATTGTGAACATCTGTCTACCTGTTCTTCCAGGCTTTCCCCACTGTGGTGAAGCTTTCCCTTGAAACTGTAACATGAAAGAAACCCTTTTTCCTCATTGCCTGCTTTTGGTTGGGGTGTTTGACCCCCCCAAACAAGAAGGTTACTGCTAAATTTTCTCTTAATGTATTTATAAAGTACATAAAAGGTATGTAGAAATAACCATGTACTGAGTTATGTTCCAGTCAACTCTGAGCCACATAAATGTTGATAGTTTCATAAGATTATAATGGACCTTAACATTTTCTATTGTGCAATGATGTCATAGTCATCATAAAGACATTGCAGGAAACATTACCGTGCATTTGAGGTTATGTTGTTATAAACAAACCTACTGGTGCGTAACAGTACAGTGCATACTTGATAATGATAATAAATGACTGTGTAAGTAATTTGTATGTTTACTATGATGCACTTTTTATTGATATTTTAGAGTATGTTCCTTGTGCTTATTAAAAAGAAAATGTTAACTGTAAAGCAGCCTCTAGCAGGTCCTACAAAAAGCATTTAGAAGATGGTGCGCTATCCTAGAAGACAACAGTTACATGTATGTTATACTCCTAATTTTGTGGTAGGAACAGATGTAGAGGTGGGAGATGTCGATTTTGACAATCCTAGGCTAATGTGGAGATTTTAACAAAAAATATAATAAAAGGATGAATGAAACTTTTAGAAAATGCTTGGAGAACAATGATATAAAAAGAAAGGGGCTGGAGAGATTGCTCAGAGGTTAAGTCGCTTGCCTAATGACCAGGTTCCTAACACTTAAATATTTATAACTAGTCAAGAGTAGAGGTGAGTAAAGACCAGGAAACTGGAAAGGAGTCACTGAAACTGAAGAGATGTTTTAATGGCAGGGGAGTTAAGGAAGACAACAATATAACCCATGAGAAACAAGTAGAAAGAGGAATAATGGGCCCAAACGGGAAGGAGGGAACAGAGGCATGGAGGGACAGAGAACCAAACAAAAGTGTCTTATGAAAATGCTATAAGGAAGCCTGTTAATTCTGTAAGATAATCAAAATAATAAAGAAAAAGAAAAAAAATAACTTTATGTAGCCTAAGTGTAGGGTGAGTGTATAGTCTACACAGTGCAAGGTTCTTCCGATTCACCAATCACACACTGGCTCACCCATGAAAATGTGCCATTTTCATCCTTTGATATCTTATTTCTGCTACTCATTTTTACACTGACATACACAAATTCTCAGTATTGTGTTGCATTTGCCTACAGTATTCAGTACAGTAACATGATATGCAGGTGTATGGTCTGTGTGCTAATAGGCTATACAACCTAGGTTCTTACAAGTACACTCTATAATGAAATCACCTGATAGCAAATTAGACAGACTATATTCCTGTTGCTAAGTGATTCATGGCTATAACTCTATGTTGACCTATAGCACACAATTATGAAATATAATTACCAAAATTGGTGCAGGGGAAGTGGGTGAGAGAAAAGCATAATGCACGCAAAAGAATGACATCAGAAGATGACTCTGTCAGAACAAACAAGGTGAACTATAAATTATAATTAAGAAACCTAACCAAGTTTCTCACTTCCTGCTTCTGGTATTTTTCTTAAAATAAATATATAAAGTAATAATTAGCATACAGCTGAGTTTGTGACATATGTAGGTGTCATGCTTATTTTTATTAATATAGTGCCAAAAGAGCAGGGCGTGGTGGCACACGCCTTTAATCCCAGCACTCAGGAGGCAGAGGTAGGAGGATCACTGTGAGCTCGAGGCCACCCTGAGACTACATAGTGAATTCCAGGTTATCCTGGGCTAGAGTGAGACCCTAACTCTAAAAAACAAAAAAAAAAAAAAAAATCATAAAATCAAAATAAAATAGTGCCAAAAGTCAGACACGGTGGCGTATACCTGTAATCCTAGCACTGAGACAGGTTACTCCTAAGCTCAAGGGTACACAGCGACTTCCAGACCAGCCTGCATTATAAGATTAAAAGGGCAAGCTGGGCGTGGTGGCACACACCTTTAATCCCAGCACTCGGGAGGCAGAGATAGGAGGATCTCTGTGAGTTCCAGGCCACCCTGAGACTATGTAGTGAATTCCATGTCACCCTGGGCTAGAGTGACACCCTACCTCGAAAAACAAACAAACAAAAAAGATTAAAAGGGTAATGGTGGGGAGGGGGTGGAGAGTGAGCAGATCTATATTTTCTACCTCACTACAATGATTAGTACAAGTCTTAAATAGATTCTTTTAAGTTAATATATACATTTAAAGCTCCAGAGAACTGACTACAGAAATATCTTTTAGAAGAGGTGAGATATGACTAGAATAATTCAAGTGTTTTACTAGAAAACTTTTACCTAGCATAACAGAAGTCAAAAGGGAAGTCAAATATTCAAGGAAATATTTGACATATAGAATCAAAAACAAAGATGAAAGACTATATAAGCAATTGCATTAAATATGGGTGTGTTGAATGCTTATCTGCTTAAAGAACAAAAAAGAAAGACAAAATCCAGTTGCATGCTGTCTATAGGAGATGCACATGGTGTCAGTGAAACAGTGTGAAAGGATGGGATGCACTGATCACACGGCACACATTGGAATGCTGAAGCAGCTACACTCATTACTGGCACAATAGGTTTTAAAACAGTCTTACAAAAGAAAAAGAAAGGCATGTTGTAATGATGACAGAAAGATACAATATGTAAGCATATATACATCGGAAAACAAAGCCTCAGTATGTGGGAAAGGCCAACAAGAGAGAAAGGCTGAGTCAGGCATGCAGTGGACATAGGGATGAGTATCCCACTTTCATAGTGGACACATTGCTAGTAAGAAGACGAGAAAGAATATAGGTAAAAGATTTGAACAATACCATAAACCAACTGGTCATAATGAACATCTATCTGTAGGATACCGCACCCAACAACAAAAGAATACACATTCTGCTAAAATATATCAATAATATTCCCCAGGTCAGATGATCTAGTATAAAACAAGACTCCATAAATGTGAAAAATTTAAATCGTGTAAAACTTTGTTCTCACACCACAATGGGATAAAATTGAAACCTAATGGCAGACAGATATTTGGGAGATCTGCAAATATTCAGTTAAGCAATGCATGACTAAATGAGCAAACACTTAATTAAGAAGTCACAAAGGAAATTAGAAAACACTTGGATATACATGAAGAAATGTCATTACAAAACTGATGGGGAGATGGCTTAGTGGGTTTAATGCTAGCAGTGCAAACATCAGTTTGGATCTCCAGTACCCACATAAAATCCAGGCATGGTGATGGGAACCCACAATCCCAGTTCTAGGGAGGTGGAGACAGGGCAGGGGGAGGGCTTAGGGCTTGCTGGTTAGCATAGTCATGAATTTCACATTCAATGAGAGAGAGAGAGAGAGATCTTATCTCAAAAAATAAAGTGAAAAAGGAGGAAGAAAGAGATCCAGCACTCATTTCTAGCCTCCAGACACACACACACACCCGCATGTGTACTCCCCCCAAATATTCAAACTTGCATATACAACACCTACAAGAGAGAGAGAGAGAGAGAGAGAGAGAGAGAGAGAGAGAGAGAGAGAGAGAATGGAATACAGATTAAACAGTACTTAGAAATTTGTGGTTTAAATGTATAGGGAAAAAAAAACCCTCACATTTGTAACCTAACCTTCAGACACTTGCAGAAGAAGACAAAACTAAATCTAAAACAAACAGAAATGAATAGAACATTAATTCTATTCTCAGAGATAGAGAATAGAAAAAAGTCAATGAAACCAAATATTGTCTTTGAAAAGGTCAACAAAATGAGAAATCTTTAGCAGATAAATGAAGAGAAGAATGATTCAAATTATTAAATTCAGAAGTAAATGTAAGAACTCTACAGAAACACAGCAGATTATAAGGGAATTTGTTAAGCAGTTGTGTGTCAACAAATTGCATAAGTTGAATGAAATAGACATTTTCTGTACAGACATAAAATATCAAAAGCAGGCTCAAGAAGAAATATAAAATGCAATCTGGAGAGCTGGGTCGGTGATTAGAAGTCCTTGCTATACAAACCTGATGACTAGGGTTTGGAGCCCCAGAACCTACAAAAATTCAGACTCAAGCAGTATGCCCATGTTATCCTAATGGGCCTATGGCAATGGGGGGGCAGATTCAGGATAGTCCCAAAGCTTGTAGACAAGCTACTCTTGTGTTAGCAGACAGGCCCTGTCTTAAACTGTATAGAAGGTGAAAACCAATAGCCAAGGTTGTCCTCTGATCTCCACACACTCACACTGTGACACATATACCCATATGTCTACAACACACATACACACACAAAAAGAAATGAAATGCAAGTAGTTTGATAAGTAAGAAGAGTGAATTAGAAGTATAAAATCAGAAAAAGGCCCAGATGATCCACTGGCCATTCAAGAATTAGCAAAATAGGTATTATACTTTTCCAAAACAATTTTAGAGCATTCTATCCAATTCAGTCTATAAGGACAGTATTATCTTGAAATCCAAGTCACACTGTATTGTTTATTTATTTTAGTATCACTGTGACCAAAATACTTGACACAAACAACTTGAAAAAAGGAAATGTATATTTTGCTCACAGTTTCAGGACTTTTAGCCCACGGGCCCCTAGTACCATGTGTGTGGGCAGAACAGTGCAAGGAGCATATGGCAAAGAATGTTCTGCTTCTTTCAAGACAGGAAGCAGAGATCAGGGACCTGCATGAAGGGCCCAGGGAAGGAGACCATGCTCCAAGGGAACTACTTCCTCTACCTAGGTCCCACCCCCTGCCTTTCACCAACTTCCAATAACACCATCATATTATGTCACAGTACTCATGATCTAATTGTCTCTGGAAATAGCATCAAACTAGAGAAGTTGCATGGTCCCCTATGTGTTGGATGACCCACTATGTGTTTCCTAATCCAATCAAGTTGACACTCAAAATTAACTATTGCACAGACCAAAAAACACCAAAAGGAAACTACAGACCCGTATTCTTTGTAAATATAGTTGCAAAAATTATAGGCAAAAGGCTAACAAACTATTTGGTAACAAATAAAAAAAAAAAGTATCATAGTAACTAAGATTTTCTCAGGAGTACAAGGTTGGTTCAACATCTGAAAAAATGTAGTATGCTATATCAGCAGCATAGAGAAAAAAAACTGCAATAATCTTGATAAATACAGAAAAAAAAAACATTTAACAAAACCCAACAAAATAAGAAAAGAAGGCAACATTCTCACTTGGATACAAACAACTAACAAAACCCTATTTTGAGATAAAAGACAGTGAAGGCCCTACGCAAAGTCAAAAACAGATTCATTCCCACTCCTCACTTCCACATTGTTATGGAAGTTCTTTCCATCTCTATTGAATCATTAAACAGAATAGTCAGGCCATGGTGGCACGTGCCTTTTGTCCCAGCACTCGGGAGGCAGAGGTAGGAGGATCCCAATGAGTTCGAGGTCAGCCTGGGACTATAGAGTGAGTTTGAGGTCAGCCTGGGCTAGAGTGAGTCCCTACCTTAAAAAAAAAATGAAATAAAATAAATAAATAAAAGTAATAGATTGGGCTGGAGAGATGGCTTAGCCATTAAGCGCTTGCCTGTGAAGCCTAAGGACCCCGGTTCGAGGCTTGATTCTCCAGGACCCACGTTAGCCAGATGCACAAGGGGGCGCACACGTCTGGAGTTCATTTGCAGTGGCTGGAAGCCCTGGCGCGCCCATTCTCTCTCTCTGCCTCTTCCTCTCTCTGTCACTCTCAAATAAATAAATAAAAATGAACAAAAATTTTAAAAAAAGTAATAGATCATTAAGTAAAACACAAGTTATTATTAGTTGGCTCCTACTGTCATAACCAAATACCACTGACCGAGTGGCATAAACAATAGAAATTTATTTCCTCACAGTTACAGAGTTTTGACGTTTCAGATCAAGTTTCAGTAGGACCGTTGATGGTGAGGCTTTGTAGATTGTAATTTACCATTCTTGTGCCGTATCCTCACATTCTGTGTGGGGGTAGGGTGGAAGGGGTTGGGCAAGGAAGACAATTTTTCCTAACCCTTGGATTGTCTTCTTATAAGCATCCAAGGCACTGCTCCCATCCATTAGGATCTCCCCCTCATGACTTCATTTAACATTACTTCCTTACTCCAGATCTATCCACAGTGGGAGGAAGGGCTTCAACATCTACACTTCGTGGGAGAATCTAAGTATTAATAACTTTCCATCCCTGGTCATCCCCTAATTCATATCCGCACATGCAAAGTACACTCATTCTGTTTTCTAAAAATCCTCAGAAGTCTTCTTCCAGAATTAGTTATCAAGTCCAAATTACAAAGTCTTACATAAACATCATCTAAATCAGATACGGGTGAGACATGATGTTTGATTCTTTCTGATGCAAAATTCTCTGGTTTTGAACCTGTGAGTCCAGACAAATTATGTGCATCCAGAAAACAGCAGAAGGACAGGCATGGGTTTGATATTCCCATCCCAAAAAAGGGAGACGTGAGAAGGAAAAATGTCCAAAAACAGCAAGGCAAATTCTACTAGATTTCCAGTCTCTCAAACAACCCTCTTCACTTAGCTTTCTTGTCTTGGGGCAGTAGGGGAGGGCAGTACACCCCTCCCACAGCATCGCAGGTTCTTCCTGCCTTTTAGGTTGCTTGTGCCAGTGGTTCAGTGAGACAGGAGCTACACCCTTTGAAAACAGAGGAAGCATCCTTACAAGTGGGTCTGAGGAGGGATGGGAGCCCTCATGAGCTCGGAATCAACTTTGGGCTCATTCTCCCCTTTCCTTGAAAGATAAGCATATTCAAAACCACGCAGTTCTATGATGTCATCCTATGGACTCCAGGAAGTCATGTGGCCTTCTGCTCTAGAGTGATGCTCTTTCTGCCTCTTTTACTCCCTGCTGGTATAATTGTATCTGTCGTCCTGAGTTCTGCTGAGGCATCTCTTAAACTCACAGTCCACACACATACGCATCTACTTATCAAGTAATTGTTTAGCCACGCACTAATATTGTCTTCCAAACAAACTTTGCCTTGCTTTGAAGTATGGGTATGATGAATATTTCCTAAATCTTCAAGCTTGAGTTCTTTTTTGAGTAAAAATTCCCTCTTCAATTTATCTCTCTCCTCACATATTTTTCTATAAGCTGTAGGGAGTTCTTATGGCATACCTTCAATATTTTGCTCAGAAATCTCTTTAGCTAAATATGTGACTTCATCATTGAAAATTTCTGTTTTCTACAAGGTAGAATTTCTTTGAAACTTTCTAACAGGGATTGTTTTTTCCTTGTATTACAGTAACCTGTTCTTCTGGTTTGTTTCTTGGGCTGAGATAGATCTCACCAGAATGGCTCTCAATATCCCCATTCCTATCAGGTTTCTGTTTATGGTGATATGTGAATTCTCTGAAAAGATAGGATCTTAGTCTCGAGTCCTCTTTTAATTCTGTGCCCTTTGAAGAATTGGCTTAATATCTTTTGCTTGCCATGTTATTTTATAGACGGTTACATGCTTCTTCTAGTATGTATCTCAAAAATCCTTCTAACTTCTACCTACTAGTTAGCTCCCAAGTCAGGCCTAGACTTCAAGGTGTTTGTAACAAGAGTTTCCACTTCTCAGTACCAAAATCTGTACTAGTTTGTTTAAGTTGATGGGCTAAACTATCACTGAATGGTTGGCTGAAACAACTAGAATTTATTTTCTCACAGCTCAGGAGGTGAGGAATGTCCAATCACCATCTGACAGAGTTAGTTCACAGTAAGATTTTCTGATGAGGACCCTTTTCTTGGCTAGTAGATACTTTCTTCTTGTTGTGGCCTCTCATAACAGAGAAAGAAGAAAAAAGAGAGAGAGATTCTTAGGATCTTGAGATAATAGTCAGTCTAGGTAGTAAGGGCTGGCAAGCTCCATGGTGAATGACAAACCAATCACATAATCCCCAGGGAGCTCAAGGACATAAAAGGAAAATGACTCAGGCAATAGCCTTCATAATGAACACAAAGACTTGGGAGAGGGGATGGATAAGATGACCCCAAGGCATGCTCATCCTTCTGATTTGGTCAGCATTGTTCAGTCTCATTTTTATTGGGCATAGGCAATGCAAGCCTTTCAATGTGAGCTCTCAATGCAAGGGAAAGCCCACCAGTTTCAGTAAAGATTGCCTAAGTCTAAATCTAGTTCCTACCATAAATCCCATAATAGGCCAGTAAATTTAGCATCTCTCTCTCTCTCTCTTACCCCTCCCACTTGGGAGTCCATTTCCTTAATAAATCTACTTTCACCTGTTCACCTCTTGTCCACATCCCTCAAGTTCTCTTCCACATGTGACAGAGAACTACAGTGCCATTGACGATGGGTGTGAACGCGGTGGCTGTTGATATTTCCAGTATCTCAAGCTCCCTGAGTTAAGCCCACAGAGAACTGAGAAAGGATCTCTGTTGCCCTCAAATCTTACCTTAACCTCATTTAAGCTAATTATTCTTTTTCCAGATGTACTCACATTGGAGATTAACTCTTCAACACATACACACAAATACTCAGTTCATAACAAAAAGTAAGAATTTTCTTTATTTAAAGATGACATGATTTTGTATATTGAAATATCTTAGAAACTCAGTAAGCAATTCTGAAGAATTAAAACTGAGTTCAATGAAGAGTAATATACAAAAGTAAGTTTCATTCATGATGTGTCACAAATAATAAGATCCTTAGGAATAAGATGAACAAAAAGAATCTCAAAAATTTTACCCAGAACCCATAAACATTATGGAAACTAATGAAATATCTAAATAAAAAGAAATACATCTCATATTCATGGATACAATAGTATTATTGGGATGATGAAAAACCCCAAATTATTTACAGATTTAGAAGAATCTTTATCAAATCCCAGTTGGACTCTTCAGAAAAGTTAACCTTAAAATTCTTATGAAAATAATATTAATAATATCACTGCAAAAATATAGTATTTAAAGCAAGAGATAATTAGAAAAGATAGAGCAGGGCATTGCATAATGAAAGATAAATAATCATCAAGAAGACTAAAATCGTATGAACACAATGTGCACATCTGCAAAGCAACAAAGTCTTTATTTCATAGAGCAGAAGAATTTAACATACTGCCTTTAGTAACTAATAGAGCAAAATGGCCCAAAAACAACAACAGGGAAAAGGTAAGATATGAATAACACAATTGATAAATTAATAAAAGTTACATAGTTCTTACTTAAGTGACTGAATTTAGAAAGTCATTGCACTGCACTTATTGATAGGATTATCTATTTATCTAGATAGGAAAACCAAAAGTCTTCCAAACAAATAAAAATATTCATTTCCACATATACACATACATGTATTAAACAAATTATATATATATGAGATACATATTCTAAACAAACCATAAGTTAAATAAATTACATAATTAAGAAGGATATTATAATGACAATATAAATACCACATAACAAAAACATATGAGGTATTTCATACATATATCCAACAATGGGCAGAGCAATATTTGTAAATATTTTACTTTTATCATCTCATTCTCAATCTTTTAGTATAATTTTTCTGTCTCTGCAAATATTAAATACTTGGGTTTTATGTGTCCAGTCTTATATTTCTTTGAATAAATATCACTAACTTTTTCAAATTTTTCTTTTTTTCATTGTTTCTTGAAGCAAAATCTGTTTTTGTATCTCAAGCTGAACTTGAACTCACTGTGTAGCACAGACTGGCCCTGAACTCATGAACTACCTCCTCCACCCTCATGCTTGGAGTACAGGTATGGGCCACCATGCTTACCTCAATAATACTGACCTTTTCAAAGCCTATTTATACTATTGATCTGGTTTTAGTTTGCCATGCATTTTCTTGGTTTATTTTTCTACATACTTTTGGTAAATTAATATAATTTTGTTCATTCGGTTTTGTTTCCTCGGTTAGTTTGGAAGGTGTGGTTTATGGGTTATATCTCAGGCTTCTTGAGGCCCAGCAAAGGCCCTATCTTAGTTTCTGAATGGTTTTCAAAGCAAGCCTCCCTTAGGTGGCTTTGATCAGTAGATCTATGTGAAGAATAAGGATGCTTTTCCAAGTGCTATTCTTTACTTGATTAATAGCTAACATACTTAGTTTTCTTTCTTTCTTTTTTAGAGTAGCCATGAAGTCTTGCTACGTAGCACACATTGGCCTTGAATAGCCAATCCTCCTGTATCACTTTTCTGAGTCTAGGATTACAGATGTGTGCAGCTCTTCCTGCTCTTCTCTAGTTCTTGAAACTAAAAGTATTGATGAAGAAGACATGGTTGAGAGTATCTATAAAAAATGAATGAGAAATAGAAAAGTCAAGCCTACTTGCTTACTCTAAAATATTTAAAATAGTTTTCATTTTTTAAAATATTTTATTTATTTATTTGAGACATACAGAGAGAGGTGGAAAATTTAAAAAAAGGCATGCCAGAGCCTCTTGCCACTGAAAACAAACTCCAGATGCATGCGCCACTTTGTGCATCTGGCTTTATGTGAGAATTGCTCCCAGGCTGCCAGGCATTGCAAGCAAATGCCTCTAACTGCAGAGTTCCTGTGAAATGATTTTCTTAAAGGATGGCATTTGATGAGCTGGCTGCATATTGAATTTTCACACAGAATGCAAATGTAGGGACTTCCTTTTAGTACACTCAAACTTTTGCTGCCTGACATCTTAGCTGATTTCATTTCTTCTAAGTGGCTGGTGGTGGTAAAATGTGGGCAGTTGGTAATTTCTGAGCATTTTCAAAGTACACATCTAATTAGTTTATCTCTTCATTCTTAATTACTTCAGCAATAGATATCATATGATCCCATGTGAAAAGATGTAATTAATTAATACTACCTCTCCAAGCTTTGTGAGGAAACATTTCCTGATTTGTTGTATCAGTTAGGCTCAGTCATGGGTATCGCCCATGCCCTCTGTCTGGGGAGAAGAGCGCAGAGTCGAGCCATGCCCAGCTGGAGCAAACAGGAGGCAAGGCAACAGCATGTTTCCCAGCTAGGCCCCAGCTGCGGTGCAGAGAGGAGCAACGGAGCATCTCAACTGTTGGCAGGTGCACGGCCCTTTCTCCAGTCAGGGAATGGTGGTAATGACATTGAGGCTGCATAGTCCTGGTGCACTGAGGGGAGAGAAGATGAGTGTATGATACTATGCTTATCATCTAGAATTTTGTATTTTCTACCTTTTAAAGACATAAATGGGGGGCTGGAAAGATGGATTAATGGTTAAGGTATATGCCTGAAAAGCCAAAGGACCTCAGTTTGATTCTCCAGGACCCACTTTAGCCAGATGCACGACATGGCGCATGGATCTGGAGTTCTTTGCAGTGGCTAGAGATCCTGGCATGGCCATTCCCTCTCTCTCTCTCTCTCTCGTTCTCTCTCTCATTTTCTCTCTCTCTCTCTCTCTCTCTGTGTGTGTGTGTCTGCCTCTTTCCCTTTCTCGCTCTCTCAAATAAATAAAAAATTTTTTAAAATAAATGGATTATTTTACTTTTTTTTTTTAATTTTTGGTTTTTCGAGGTAGGGTCTCACTCTAGTTCAGGTTGACCTGGAATTCACTATGTATTCTCAGGGTGGCCTCGAACTCACGATGATCCTTCTACCTCTGCCTCCCAAGTGCTGTGATTAAAGACATGCACCACCAGGCCTGGATTATTTTACATTTAAAAATGTATTTTTATTGATTTATTTATTTGAGAGGTAAAGAGAATGGGTGCACCAGGACCTCTAGCAATTGCAAACTAACTCCAGACACCTGTGCCATCTTGTGCATCTGGCTTACGTGGGTATGGGGGAATTGAACCTGTGTCCTTAGGCATCACAATCAAGTGCCTTAACTGCTAAGCCATCTCTCCAGCCTTTTAAATTTTTTTTATTTCTCTATTTTATTTTATTTTGTTGAGTATCATGGTTCACACCTGTCAGCTTAGCACTGGGGAGGCTGAGGTAGGACATGGATCATGAGTTCCAGGCCAGCCTGTGTTACAAAGTAAGACCCTGTCAAAAAATTAAAGGCTTTTTCAGGTTTTCTTTTGTTTTCTCTTGGTAGAAACCTAACCAATTTGAAAATAATCTAAGAAATAGAAACAAAAACCTAACACTCTGAGATATCACTACTCTGGTATATTTTTTTTCTAGTCTTTTATTGTTAATATGGTATACCATCATATATACATATTTATATACACATAAGTCTGCTTATTCATGGTACACTGATTCCAAGACTTCTAGTAGGTAACCAAAACCATGAAGAGAACCAAACCCTTTGAATGCCATGTTATTTTTCCCATACATACTTACCTAGGATGGGGTTTAATTTATGAGTTTGGCACAAAAAGAGACGAAGAACAATAATTAAAAATTAAATAAACTATTCTAAGGCTGGTGGAGTAACTTTATTGAGGTGCTTATCTGAGAACCCTAAGGACCCAGATTTGATTTCTCAGTACCCATATAAGACAGATGCACAAGATGGTGCATGCCTCTGGAGTTCGTTTGCAGTGGCTAGAGGTCCTTGGTGTGTCCATTCTCTCTCTCGCTCCCTCATAAATAAATAAATAAAATATTTTTTTATATAGAACAATTCTAACTATAATCTCTGCTATAGTTGCCAGTAGAGCCACTTTTAAGCTTTGCACTATTAAAGGAAGTCAGCGTTTCATGAGCACATGCAGGGTCAGAGCCATCATCCTGATGAGCTGGATGGCCAAAGGATGATTAATGGGCAGGTAGTGTGGAGATGCTGAACAAAGGGATGACTCCCACACTTGGGAGAAAAAGATCTCATCATGAACTCAAAATGGCACACAGTTAAAGACAGAAAAATTAGGGCTGGAGATATGGGTTAGCAGTTAAGGCACTTGTCTGCAAAGCCTAAGGTACCAGGTTCAATTCCCCAGAACCCACATAAGCCACACACACATGGTGGCACATGTGTCTGAAGTTTGTCTGCAGTGGCTGGAGGCCCTAGCATGCTCATTCTCTCTTTCTCTCTCTCAAGTAAATAAATAATAAAAATAGGGCTGGAGAGATGGCTTAGCGGTTAAGCGCTTGCCTGTGAAGCCTAAGGACCCCGGTTCGAGGCTTGATTCCCCAGGACCCATGTTAGCCAGATGCACAAGGGGGCGCATGCGTCTGGAGTTCATTTGCAGTGGCTGGAGGCCCTGGCGCGCCCATTCTCTCTCTCTCTCTCCCTCTTTCTCTCTCTGTCGCTCTCAAATAAATAAATAAATAAATAAAAATAAACAAAAAAAATAATAAAAATAAAGGGCTGGAGTGATATTTTAGCAGTTAATGTGCTTGCCTGTGAGCCCTAAGGCTCATATTCAACTCTCCTGGTCCCATATAAGCCAGATACACAGTGATGCAAGCATGCAAGGTCGCACAAATGCACAAGGGGGTGCACACATCTGGAGTTCGATTGCAGTGGCTGGAGGTCCTGGTGTGCCCATTCTCTCTCTCTCTCTCACATAGAAAAGGCAGTCTATTGTGCTTGCCTCAAAAATGAATAAACAAAATATTAAATACAGAGAAATTATTTATTTATTTACTTACTTACTTACTTACTTACTTATTTTGTTTTTCAAGGTAGGGTCTCACTCTGGCCCAGACTGACCTGGAATTCACTATGTAGTCTCAGGGTGGCCTCAAACTCATGGAGATCCTCCTACCTCTGCCTCCCGAGTGCTGGGTGTGCGCCACCACACCCTGCCAGAGAAATTATTTATTGATTAAACTTTCCACTTCTTTTTAGGTGTTTGATCCCAGGCACTGCCATGGAATATGAAACGTCAGATTCAGAGAAGGTTATGTAATTTGTATTTTCAATTCATTTCACACTATCACAAACCACAAATACCACATCTAATGATGTAAAACATTGTTTAGACATGCCTGAAGTTAATTCATTTCCTTTATAAATTTTATTTTATCAGGAAAAAGTCAGTGTGGCAGTTGCAGGGGAGCTCAGCAAAGATTTATTAGCTGACTGACTGGCTTTTACTTTGTCTCCATCTCTAGGATAGGGCTGTACCATGTGATGCCTTTTCTTTCTGTTGGTGAGTCTATGCACACCTAAACACCCAAATAGCCACTGACATTTCACTGAGATAAAGAGCATTTCACAAGAGAGATTCAAAATCCAGAAAGGGAGACCCGAGGTTAATGGTGGACCTAGCTTCATGCATTTTAATTACTGACAAACCCAAATTAGATTCTGAGATAAAATAGCATCAGGTATTAACAGGACCAGAGGTCAGAGGTGCCAGGGCTTTGCCAAGGATGCCAGCCATCAGTGCTGTAATTGATTAAAGCATTGCAAGGTGAGACATTTCTGAGTGCTTCACAGTGTTGCCTCTTGTTAGCTGATGAATTTGCTTGCTGCTGTAAAACGTGGTGAAATAATTGAATTAGTAGCAATCAAAGGGAAGACTTCTGCTATGGAAGCAATGTCACAATATTTCATTTTATTGGTTTTATTTTTGACATGCATAATATCTTTGGATCATATTCACTCCCACTACCTTCTCTTGGCCCTCTCCCACTTCTGCTAATCCCCTTCTCCCAAACCAGTCCATCTTCTACTTTAATATCTTCTTGTTGTTTTCTCTTTTGGGGGACCCACTGAGTTTAATAAAGGTTATTATTATATATATTATTTGCATGAGCATGCGAAGGGGTGGTATTTACTGGAACATAGGTAACGTGCTGGTGGCTACATTGGCTCCCCTTCTCCCGTACAATGTCACAATATTTTATAGGGGACAAGCTCAAAATACTGTGTTCATGGTCTGAGGGTTCTCTTATCCTTATCTTCCATTCACAGTCTAACCTCTCATTGCTTTACTGGCAGGCAGAATGCAACCAAAGTTCTATGGAGTGTGAACCAAGCAGTAGCAGAATGAGTAGCTAAGGAAGAAGGTGGTGGGCTTTCCTAGACCTCTTTAGAGATAGAATGTCCACACAGATATCATGTGTACTATTAGAATGAGGGCAGGCATTTTAGGTGTTACTCCATAAACATTTTGATAGCATATGTTTTTATTTCAAAATATTTATATATTATGCATAGATTAATAGTTATTTTGTGCTTTATAGATAGACATAAATATTACTAAGTATATTTTCATATATTCATATTATGAATACACATATGTATATATACATATATAAATACTCACACATTATACATATATATATATATATATACACACATACACACAATATAGTGGGTACTATAGGGATAATAGAAGAGACCGAAGACAGTTGGTTTGAGGCTACACATTTTGCCTGTGTTGATTATTTAACCTCACCATGCTTCAACTTTCTCGCCTGTGAAAGTAACAAAATGAAATTGTGAATCTTACAGCTCTTTCTTGCTCTTCCAGTAAGAAAAGGATTTGCCAACCCATACTCCATACTGGTTACAAAGAAAGCACAAAAGTTCTTCCTTTGGAATCCAAAAAATGAGATAACAGGTTGTGTTTAGTGGCTGCAGAGCAAGGTGAGTCTGGAATCAGGTAAGCTTGGAAGCTGATGGAAGACAAATGGTTGATGGTCAGCAACTAATGGAGTGACTGCATGTTGCCCACTTTTCCCTCCCAGAGTGAGAGGCCCCTGTGAGGTCACCTGTTTTGTCCTTGGTTGTACACTCAGTGCCCAGAATCACTACTGGGAGACAGAAGAGTCATACATGCTAGGTGAAGAGATCCTGTGCTGAGAGATGACAGATAAAGAGGCTTAGAGGCGAGAATGTGCAGTACCACACACAGACCTGTCTACTTGCCATCCACAAAAAGGAAAGATAAACTTGACAAAACACCCTCACTTTATTGCTGCTGTAAGCAAGGACTGAGACAGAGGTGGGTCTAAACTGGAGTCATTATGAACCAAAGTATGTTTTATCCCAAGTTCATTAGATGTCCAGTGTGTTGACTGTCAAGACATAACACTCAAAGGTCCCTGAGCCATTGTGGAAGAGGTGGTAGAAAGAATGTAAGAGCCAAAGGTTGAGGCGGAGTGCTTTGCAATGCTGTCTTGCAGACACATCCATGACCTCACAGTGCCTGCTATTACATGCATAAGGTCTGCACAATATTGGAACCATCAACATTCTGTCATGGATGATGGAAGAAGACAAACAAAAGACATCAGAATAGAAGAAGGACTAGTTGGAAGAAAATGGAGTTCAGTGGAAAGGCAATAAGGAGGGGCACAAAAATTTAGAGAGGGGCTTATGATCCAAATTATGTATATGAAAATTTTCGCTCAAAAGTTAGAGAAAGACTGGATATATCAGAGTGCTTCTGTGTTTTTTTTTTTATTGGTAATTCTCCATAGGAGCTTATCTCTTTCTCCCCATTATTTATTTGTTTACTAAACTATTTATTAATTTTTAATAGTTGATTCACTCACGCGCCCGCGTGCGTGCATGTGTGTGTGTGTCTGTGCATGTGCATGTGCACACACCAGGGTCTGCTAAGGAATGACAGATGCTTGAGCCACTTTTTGTGTCTGACCTCACATGGGTGCTGGGGAATTGAACCTGGGCTGGCAGGCTATGCAAGCAAACACATTTAGCTATTGGGCCATCTTCTCACCACTTCAAGTATTTATTTATATCAGTATAAACACAGATTTTTTTTTCTACCTTGGGTTATAATCCAGTATCACTTGATTTTCTTGCCTAATGGGTTCTAGTTTGGGCTGTTGGGAACATTTCCAGCTGATCACTTTGTCTGTTTGGTAAGTCCTGTCTTGACAGGTGTTTTGCATCTGCCTTTTTCTAGCACTTCTTCATTTTTGTCACTATAAAATTCTCTATATTCCTTTAAATATTTCCCACTCCTGTTCTAGACATGAGTCATTTCTCCAAAGACATGCATCCTTGCTTGCAAAGCCTGTCCTCCTTGGTTTAATTCCTCAGTACTCATAGAAAGCAAGATAAAAAACTGGCAAAAGTATTTGGCATTTATTTGCAGCAGCAGCAAGACCCTGGCCTGCCCATATATACACCTACACTCATATAAACCTGCATTAATTATTTAATTTTTTTTTAAGTTTTAAGTTTTTTTTTTTTTAAATCTATGATTTTCTCTCTTTCTTGGGAATGTTTTTGTTACTTACAGCTTATCTGGGCTCATAAACCTTTGTTGTAATGTTTGTGTATGTCCGTCCAAAATGTTCAGGTCTTAGAGGAAAGTTTCTAGGTTTGATTACTAAATAGAGACAGACTTGCAATTTCCCTTTGGAGGCCCTCATATCCCTAGTGTCAAATGCTATAGCTTGTTAACAAGAAAGCTTACCACTCAGGAGGGCTTAACCTTGCCAATTAGAGTCAGATCATTTATTTGTAAATGTATGAATTCATTTCACATTTATGATAGGGTAAAAGCATGCCTTCCCTCTTCAACTGTTGAGATCACTGAGCTGGGCAGAGTTAACAGCATGTTCACCAGTGACATTTGTGACTATCGTGCCTGTTTCTCTCTTCCAATGCCAAAGGTTCTGACCTCGGCAGAATCCATGGAGGTAAGGGTTTTATTATATCCATGCCAATAAGTGGAGAGACCAGTTTATGCACATAAGGACAATTTTAGTCATGGGTAAAGTTCTGGATTTCTGATGTTTTTCAAATTTCTTTTGATTTTAAAATACTTGAAATAAATTGTTTTCTTTTACATTTAATTTTAAGACTTGAAGAACCATAACACATGCCCTTCCTCAGGTCTAGGCCTTGGGAAGAATGTTTTCACCTTGCTAATGTATAGATTCTGAACGAACAAAACATAATTTCCCATGGATTCTCCAGGGTGTCATGTCCAGCTAGGGAGCAATTTCTTTTGGCCTAGGGGAAAATTGTACATTCAAATCTGGGAGACAGTGACGCCATCTCCTCTTGCTTCTGGAGACACACATGATTAGTCCCTTCTTCTATGACTGCAAGTGCATCTCATGGAATCACTAGAAGGAACATAAATGTGTCCCCTCCCCTCTAACCCCGGAGACAATTGAATACTTCAAATTGGATTCAATTAATAGCACCTATACCTGTCACCATTTCCTAAGCAAGGCTGACAATTTAAATGGTTTGGGCAGAAGTGCTTCCCCTACCTCTAAACACATGACATGGCGAGCCAGGAAGGGTTTATTTCTGCTTTGTCTGAAGATGCTGAGGGACTTGTTAGTAACAATCACAAGTGTGTTTTTAGTTTTATTCATACCTTTGAAGATCATTGAAGTGAGTCTTTCTCAAAACCCAATTTCTAGGAGATAATAAGAACAGAATGATTTTGTTTGTTTTATTAAAGATAAATCCTCCAAAATACCAGAGGGCTGAGTGAGCTTTCAGGCTTCAATTGTAGGGTGTTTTTTGTTTGTTTGTTTGTTTTGTTTTAATTCTTCTATTTGGTTAGGTCTTCTGGCATAAATACACAGGTACCCTTAGCTACATGATGAGATGCCAATACTTTTGGAATAGCTAACCATGGCTGGATATAAGACTTTATGCTCACTATATGCCAAGCAAGCTGTAAGATGATTGTGAGCTGTAACTTTGGTTCAGGAGAGTTCAACATTTCCTTAGAATTGCTTCTTCTTTATGTAGGGTTTCCAAAGTCCCTGTCAATAGAGGACATTTCTGTTGGCGTCAGCTTTCTAACTTCTGACTGTGGAGGCTGAGTTTACGGGACTTGTCAGGCTCGGGTTTGGCTGGGGGCATCCAATATGATGAGAGGTGGATGTCTGTCACCGTACCCACTAAGTGGCCTCACGACTGACACAGAAAGGGGACTCAAATTGCAGTGCTATTAAATTGAAAGGCCTCCTCTACACTTGTGCATTTCCAGGTAGGGGCTGAAAGATACCCACATTAAAGTTTACTACGGATGAAATGTACATAATGGCACAAGGCGAAGTGTCTGACAGTCTCTTGGCAGGATTCATCAATCTCTCCAGACCTTTTCAGTGGGGATAAAGGGCTCAGCATGACTCAAGTAAGGGTTTACGTCCCAGGAATCTTGGTTTAGTGGAAATATATCCTTTGAGTTACTTTTTATTAATAGCTCTTTGGGGAGAAAGGGTTGTAGAAAATTCCTCCTTCTTGGATCATGGATTTATTACTAAAAGCCCATATCAAATCTCTTGATCTGTTAAGTACTGTGTATTGCTATACATCACAGGTGACTGTCTTTGGGGAAGCAGTGACATAGGGCATAAGACAGACAATACTTTGTGTATAGAAGCTACTCAGTACACATTACTTCTGTCCTTTTCTCTCACTCTCTCCTTTCTCTCTCTTTATAATTTTATTTTTTAAGACAAGAATGATCGGGTGAGAGAGTATGCCATGTAGTTACACATTTGGTGGAGTGATGTTGAGTCACATATGAGCTAATGTTTTAACAATTTCAAAAGGAGAAAATAATTTCCACTTTACCCCACTCATTTTTAAAGATACCTGATGTTTATTGAGTGTTCAGAAAGTGCTGTTTCAAGCATTTTGTTTCACTGTTCTCTGCTATCCTCTGAGGTCAACACAAGTCCTAGCCTCAGTTGAGTGAGTTGGTAATGGAGGCTCATAGAAGCTAGATAATTTTGCCTGAGACCACACAGCTAGTCCCTGATGAAGGTCATGATTTGAATCGAGGCACCCTGTCTGCATTGAACTACCCATCAAATCACTCTGGGGGCTGAGATCATTTAGCACATTTCACTTCAAGTGGTACAAAGTTGGGCACCTGACACTTTATGTTTTCTCCCTTCTTCTAGTTTTCTGATGTGTGGAGGTGATTATTTCAAGTCTTGGAATGCTTGTCTTCTATATTACCCCATGGTTAGCATTCCACGTGTGTAAGCTAAGTGCCTGATCGTTGAATAGTGGTGTTGCAGGTGGAAAACTGCTATGCGCTCAATGAAAAAGTGTAGAGCATTTGCATGGATTGGAAGCTTCTTGCCTTGTGGGTATGACAAGTGCAAATAAAGTTTAATGTGAATTCCTTAGAGGTTCTCTTTTTTTATCCAGAATTATGCTCTTCCTACTGCCTACAATAATAGTAAACTGTCACTTATCCATCTATTTCATCTGGGCAGAGAATAAGGAGACCCAATGAGCTTATGTGTGTGTTGGTGGCAATTCTAAATGTGCATAGTATTGGAAAAGATTTCCCACAAAAATTTTTTTCATGCTCAGCTCGGTGCATGTTTTATATTATTTTAATCTTCACAACAAGCTTACAGTAATCATGCACTTTTATTGAGTGCTTATTACAGGTCAAGTACTGAATCAAGAATATTATCTATATATTGGATCATCATGATAGCTCTAGGAAGAACTGTGTTAGGGATAATTTTTAAACCTGGTTAAGACTGGTGAAAGGATTTATGGTCTGATTTATATGAAATCTTGAAACAGGCCTACTGGAGCTCAACGATGTTCTGAAAAAACACAGTTTCATTTCATGGACTTTTCCCCCCTGCTAACATCAGTGAACTAACTAGCCACATATCAAGGGAGGGCTCTAGAGATCCAAGCAGCATACCTTTGTACAGAAGCATCCAGGAAGCAGAAGGGGAAGTAGAGCCAAAGCGACTTTTTCTGTACACTCTTCTCTTGTTCCCAGGAGGAAACTCCTTTCTAACCATGACTCCAAAATAAAAGACAGACTGATTGAGATGGGGAGGGGATATGATGGAGAATGGAATTTCAAAGGGGAAAGGGGGGAGGGTATTACCATGGGATATTTTTTATAATCATGGAAAACATTAATAAAAATTGAGAAAAAAAGAAACTCCATTCTAGAACTCTCCAGCAACTTCCTTTTCCAGCTGATTAGAATTAGTCATACCATCATCTCCAACCCTAAGGGAAAGTAGGAAAGTGATTATCTGGCAAGGAATAAGAGAGATAGGTGTTACTTCTGTGTCCTATGACAAAATGCCTGATATAAGAAGAGGAAGGAGTTGTATTGCTCACACTTTCAGAGGTTTCCTCAATCATGGTGGGTCAGAGAGATGCTCTATCAAGGCATCTAGGAAGCAGTGAAGACTGAAGGAACCAGAACAAGATAAATCTTTCAATGATACCCCTCCCCCCAGTCAGCTACTTCTAACTAGGCCCTGCCTTCCTCCCTCCTGCAATCTCCCAAGAGTCTATTTACATCTTGAATCCTCCACTGGATTAAATCACTAAATCACACAGGATGCGATCTAAGCATCCCTAGAAATGACTCCACTCACAGACATATCCAGAGGTGTGCTTTACTAAATCCCCTAGGTGGTTTTCAATCCCATCAAGTTGAAAATCAGAATTAATGATGGCAAGTTGCCTTAATTGGCTTAGAAAAGTGGTTCTCAAATTTCTGGGTCACAGGCATATGTAGTAGACAGTTCTACAAATTCCTGGATGAACATCCAAACCAGACACAGTTTTATGGGAGGAAAGGATTTATTTCAAGCTTACAGATCCAGGGGAAGTTCCATCAGTGGGGGAAGAAGCTGGCTCCCATTCATCAATCCAAGCAGAGAGAGAACCCACCACCGGCCAGCAAACACTATAAAGCAGCAAGCATGGACTTGGCAGCAAGCAGGACCCCCAGAGCTCAGACTTCTCTGCACACCTTTTGGGCTGGAATTCAGATCAGTGCCCAGTGACACCTTAGGGCTGGACTTTAGAATCTGCCTGTCAGTGCCACTGCTCCCAGCCAGGTGGCTGCAGGTCCAAATTACAAGTTTAATTTTAACACCTGACTCAGTGGAGAATGTACATTAAAACTACCACAGTTTGTACATTCAAACTTACCAACCTTGAAAATGGTTGAGGATCCCAGAGACCTTTGTTTCTCTTCATTCAAATTTTCAGCACAAGGGGCTGAGGCTATAGCTCAGTGGTAGAGTATATGCTTAGTATGTACAAAGCACTGGTTTAAGCTTCAGTATTATAAACAACATGCATGCAAACAAATGTTAAAAAGAAAGCATATTGATTAAAGTATGTATTCATGTATTAAAGATACTAAGATATATATTAACATCAAAATATTTTGCTGTATTTTTCAAGCCCCCCCCCAAAAAAATTAGCAAAAGAATCACATATACAGTGTTTTGTTAATTTTTTTTTCAGTGTTTGGTTTAATAGTAGACATCTAGCCTCTCATATATGCTTTTGTCATCAAACTTGGTGGATAATGATTTGGCTGAAGTAAAAGTTGAGAATTCAGACTCAGAATATTTAATGTCATTTTTCAGACACTTGTGAATAGTTTTTGCTATTATGACCATACTTACCAAGTTGTCATTTTTGAAATGTTAAATATCATTGTAGAATATGAACCTGTATCAATAAACACTTTCATGCTTTCTTTTATCAGACTTGATTAGAAACTTTTACCATTATAATCTTGTGATACCATGCACTAGCCATTAGATGCAACTAGTTTAATGTGTTATACAGATATTTAATGTCACATTTTATTTTGTGATCCAAAAATCATGTCTATCTGTATTACCACTGTTTTGTTTTTTTTATTTTCTTTTTTTGAGACAAGCTCAACAGACTGAACTTTTTTGATAAGGGGGGGTGGAGAGAGAGAGAGAGAGAGAGATTTGGCATGCCAGGGCCTCCAGCTGCTATAAGCAAACTCCAAGTATGTGTGCCACCTTGTGCGCATGTGTGACCTTGCGTTTTCATCACCTTGTACATTTGGCTTGCGTGGGATCTGGGGAGTTGGACATGAGTCCTTAGGCTTTGCAGACAAGTGCCTTAACCACTAAACAATCTCTCCAGCTCATCACCACAAAATCACAAATGCCCAAGAGTGAAGACTGAATCAAAATGTATTATCATTAGTCATGTTTGCTGCTTTGTCTAAAGGATACTTTTTTAAGGCAGTATGAGAGATGAAGAGGACAGAGACCCTGATATAATTTGATTCTCCTGCCTTGATCATTGTAAAGCTCCCTCAGTTTGCCCACAGTTGATTTTTTACTACAGTGAAGAAGACAGATAATAATACATTTCCACAAAAATTGTTTAGTGCAGACTCCTTGGGAAAATGTCATCTACTCACAAGAGCCTATTGACTTCATTTTTTTTTTTTTTTTTGGTTTTTCGAGGTAGGGTCTCACTCTGGCCCTGGCCCTGGCCCAGGCTGACCTGGAATTCACTATGTAGTCTCAGGCTGGCCTCGAACTCACAGCAATCCTCTGCTTCTGCCTCCCGAGTGCTGGGATTAAAGGCGTATGCCACCACTCCCAGCTTCCTATTGACTACATTTTGAAAACTTCTGCTTTAAACCACAAATAATTCTTAGACATGCAGCTACCCAAACAAAGCCAGGGTCCTATTAGCAAGCAAAATGTTCTTTTTAGTAGACATCCATGGCATACAAGGCTCTTCGTCTTTCCTGACAGCTGGCCAGTGGAAGGAGGAGAGGAGGCGGCTTTGTCTGCAGGACTGCCTGGCTCTATCCCTGACTTTATCACTTCTTTTCTCCATCTCCCAGCAAGTGTGATAGCTCTCCATCCTAGAAAGTTGGTCCATTCCTGCACTCCACACCTGCCTCTTGGAATTCGTGTCTTCCGCCATCTTTGCAGGGCACCTTCACACCTGCTTTCCTTCAATTCTAACTATATACAACTCATTTATTGTTAAGCCATATGCTGCCCCTTCCTGTTCACATTATCCCTTACTCACCGAGATTGTCTTCCTCCATCATTGTCAGCTGAAATGCTCCTCAGACCAAATTCTACCTCCTTCATGAAGCCTTCTTTGTCAGAAATGATCCATCTTTCATGGCTTCGTGTTATGATGACATTGATTGTCTTGCTGTGTGTTATATAGAGTTTTATCCATATCTGGTTCTCCTACTGAACTTTAAGGTTACAGCTTCATAGCTTTTCTTTGTGTTTATGTATTGCCCTTTTTCTCGCCCAGGTCCTGGGATGTCATAGATGCTGCCAACTGCAGGTAAAAATTATACCCACACCATTTTCTAATACATAGAACTTGAGGCATATTGCTGAATGTCTGAAATGACCTGTCCTTTCATTGACTGGACATAGGAGAGAGAAATGAGAGATGGGTTTTGATACATATTCATTGCTAACTTGACATATATTTGTCTTCTGGGAGTGGCTGCATAATCAGATGTAAGCAGAAAACTATAAATGCAGCCTCTTTGATTTTATTTTATTTTCATTTTCTGTTTCTTTCAATGTGGTGTGTTTCCTTCATACCAATGTGCATGATGAAATAAGAGATCATTTTGGGATATGAATTCTTGCCTGACTCAGAGTCTTTAAGGTGCTTGATATGAAAATGTGGCACAGGTGTGCAATTCTTCTGCTAATTTAAGCCACTTTATCAAACTCAATGCCTTCATGCAAATGAAAAATCCTGAATTAATTTTCTTTTCCAAGTTACTAAAATAAAAGCACATTAAACTGAAGCTGTATCTAGATTACTCCTCCTAAAGGCTTAACAATGAATGTTGGTGACTTGAAAACCTGATTACACAACCAGAAACTGGATGTGGCACTATTGGTTGTACTCTGACTCTCATACCATTTCTCATTGTCTCTTGTCCCTGGGTTATTTATACAGGGTCTCTGTAGAAGGAAAGTACAACTGAGAATAGTGGATTGTTAAACCTTGAGATTTTCCTGGGAAGACATAATGACATGTGTATTTCGCCCAAAGAATGCACTGATGGACTACAGAAAGCGTGGTGAGCTCTACGAGCAGATGAGTGTCGCCTCCCTAAAACAGCGTAGTGATGAGAGGCTTGACTTTGGGACCGTCTTGCTTGGCTGATCACAGTTACTGTGGCTCAGTGCCCAGCCCTGAGGAAATGGCTACACAACACTCCATCATTCTTCTGGCTGTTACATTCTTCCCACCTCCTTTTCTGTGTTTTTCCTGAGCCTTAGGGGGAATTGGGTGATATTCTATGTAGGTTTATGGTCTTCCATTTAGGCCTGAGCATTGAGCTGTAACAGTAGTGTAGACTACTCATTCCCAGCCATTTAAACCAATATGAGTCTCTTCAGTAATCATCATCATCCACTGGCAAAAGTAATTTCCTTCCATTCCAGCCAATAGCAGAAGTAGTCCTACCAACATAAGCATGGATTTTTAGAATGACACACACATCATATCTATCTAACAACACAGTAAGAGCAGTAGTGGTCCCATTGGGTTCTCTGATCTCTCCAGCCACATGCTTCCACCCAGTCTTACATTACCAAATATGAGATGCTCCTCTGAAGTAGGCCTTAAAGTCAATCATAAAATAGTGGGTTGCACCCATAACAGTTGTGTCACTATTGCACCAGCAAGCACATCTTGCCTAGTATGTCGATAGCATAACATACAGAGTTCCTAACCATGTAGGATTTTTTTTTCATGTGGCAATTCTCTCTCACCAGGCTGCACAACACCTTCTGGCACTGCCAACCAGTGAGGAAGGAGCTCCCTGTTTATTCCCTGCCTTATTTCTCTATGACCTGGAACCTGATCATGTGATATATTTAGCAACAAGGACTTATCACCTATTTCTGGCTGTGGCTGTAGTCTGTAATGGTTTGGGGAGAGTGCTCAGAACCCTTACTAGCCAACAGCCTATAGGTAGGAAGCTCACCCTTGGCACTGGGATTTTTGCTTAGCAACCTTATGGCGTCCAACTATTCCCATTACACCCATGCAGAATGCCTTTTTTTTTTTTTTTTTTTTTTTGGTTTTTCGAGGTAGGGTCTCACTCTAGCTCAGGCTGACCTGGAATTCACTATGTAGTCTCAGGGTGGCCTCGAACTCACGGTGATCCTCCTAGCTCTGCCTCCCGAGTGCTGGGATTAAAGGCGTGCGCCACCACGCCCGGCTCAGAATGCCTTTTTAATTCAAGCTTTTTGGCTGATTTTTTTGTCCCTTCTGATGCTTTTCCAAATCTACCAGACACCCAAGGATTAGCATTATATAATGAAACCTTTTTAGAGAAGGTGAGTGAGATCTCTGCAGTCTACTGCTGCCTATTTATTCCAAGCAAATGTAAATTTGTCTCATGACTAGGGAGTGAAGGTGATATTAATACCAATAACACATGTGAGTAAGGAACAAGGCAACATGAAAAGATCCCATAGTTTCTATCAAATGTTCTGTCCAAAAAACCATGTTGTATAACATCAGATGGATAGGAACATTACCACATATAGCCTCCATCATTCGCAGTTACTCCCCTAGAGTCATCTGGCCTGCTTACTGACCACACCTGGCCATTGAAAACACCTTTGTGGGGCTGGAGAGGTGGCTTAGCGGTTAAGTGCTTGCCTGTGAAGCCTAAGTACCCTGGTTCAAGGCTCGATTCCCCAGGACCCACGTTAGCCAGATGCACAAGGGGCACACACATCTGGAGTTCGTTTGCAGTGGCTGGAAGCCCTGGCGCGCCCATTCTCTCTCTATATATATTTGCCTCTTTCTCTCTCTGTCTGTCGCTCTCAAAATAAATAAATAAAAATAACAAAAAAATTAAAAAAAAAGAAAAGACCTTTGTGTGGACAAATAATCCCCCAACATGATAGGGTTCCTTTTCACATAACCACACACAGGTATCCTTACAGTTTGCACCCTCAGGCAAATTCTCTAACAGTGGTATGGTATGTCTCATCCAACCCCCATTCTTATAGGACATAAATGTATATAGCTCATTCTTCAAAAGAATAGTTGCCAATTTCTAGGACAAGCTTGATCCTTTCATCTGAACCACTATCTTCATATCCATCCATTGCTGGCCAGTGCCCCTGGTGTGTGTGTGTGTGTGTTTGATATTTTATTTATTTATTTGCAAGTAGAGAGCTATAGACACACAGAGAGAGAGAGAGTAAGTGAGAGAGTGAGTATGGGCACTCCTGGGCCTCTAGCCACTGCAAACTAACTCTGGATAATTGTGCCCATCTTGTGTATCTAGCTTATGTGGGTGCTGGGGAATCAAACCCAGGTTATTAGGATTTACAGGCAAGTGCCTTAACCACTGAGCTGTCTGTCTAGCCCCACCCCTTGTACTTTCTAGGGTTGCTCTGAATTAAGGTGCACTTGATGCACACATTCAAAATACGAGTGTTCTCCACACTTACAGATGACTAACAAATCTGAAATTCAACTTGGGGGGCTCTGCTCATCCTCTATGTCTCCCACCTGCAGACAACCTCACTCACTTCATTGAGGAAGTGGCTGAAGTCGTGCCTATTCTATGAAACCTTCCTTCACAGGAGGAGGTGCAGTGGGAATCACCTGCACCTCTCTATCATTCACCCTTCCAGTGACTTGTTTAGGCTATAAAACCTTCAAAGGCTCACAGTACTGAACTTGGCTATTTTTGTCAATTTTTTATTGAGACACTCTGGCTCAGCCCAAATCTCACTGCATTTACTTGTAATGACCTGGTCAAGTGCATTGTCTCAAGCTTGCCCTTTACATCTCTCCACCCATGAGAAACGGCAAGCTCAGGACCTGAGGAGATGGCTCGGAAAGTAAAGTACTTGCCTTGCAAGTGTGACAGCCTGAGTTTGGGTCCCCAGAACCCACATAAAGTTAGACACATTAGCATTCATCTGCCATCCCAGTGGTCTTACAGAGGTGGAGATAGGAGAATGTCCAGAAACTTGTGGGACAGCTAGTGTGGCATACAGTGAGGAACAGCAACAGACCCTGTCTCCATCAAGGCAGACAGTGAGACTGACACCCCAGGTTGTCCACATGCATGCTGTGGTACACTGGTACCTGCCCTCACAAACTGAACACACACGAAGATAACACAAAGAAGTAGCAAATTCATATACCTAGTTCATACTCCCTGTTTATCTACTTTTCCTGCCAAGTCAAGGGCTAACATGGAGGAAGAGTCCCACATGTCTATTTCCTATTTTATTGCCTCCCTATGGAGGCAAGTTCCCTCTGACAGACAGTTTTAGCTTCAGTTATCATCCATAGCAGGGACCACACAGCTGTTGCCACAACTAGGAGGCCCACCATCCCATACCACATAGAGGAAGATGGCCGCTCAAAGATGTTTTTCCTGCAGACACTCCTTTCCCACTCACCTTTGATTCTGTTAGTCCTCGTTCAGGCACTGGGTATCATGTGGCTTTTCCTGAGATACTATTCACTCCAGATAGAAAGTTCAAATTTGTTAAACCAGTGAATTTATTGAGGTTACTTATAGGAGCATGGGTGATTCAAAGGTGGCTATACCACTGTGATGATCCCTGGGAAATTTACAGTGAACTCCACGACTGAAGAGTCACTCCTGTAGTATAGATGACTCACAAAAAGCTATGCCACTGAAAATACCTTTGGGAAACATATGGGAAGCTACACTGCTTAAGAGTCCTGCCCCAATAAATATTTGTCTCTTGTATATCCCTGGAGAGGGGAGGAACCTTGTGAGGTTCTCATGGAGACTCACGAGTCTGGTGCATTCTGTGAGTCCCGTGATCCTTCCCCTACCTCCACAAGGGACTGTTAATAGGCCCAATCTTAGAAGGGTATTGTGCAGGGTAGCCCAACTACTCTGATTGAAGGAGACAATGGGCACATCCAACTTGGGGAAATAGCCACATAAAATAGGGTAAAAGCTTATTGTTTTCAAAGATAGTGCTGAGAGTAACCATCACCATAATGAAGACATCATGTTTTGGGATCTTGATAACATAAAATACTCCTTTCTCCTTTGCACTTAATCTGTCTTCATCCTCCAGTCCTGGACCTCCCCTGATTTGTTTTCTGTCTCTTTACCCTTTCCTTTTCTAGGGTATGTACAAAAGACATCATGCAGTGGTTAGTTTTGTCTGTGTCTGGCTTCTTTTTTGTTTGTTTGTGTGTTGTTTGTTTGCTTGTTTTGAGGTAGGGCCTCACTCTAGCTCAAGCTGACCTGAAATTCACTATGCAGTCTCAGGTTGGCTTCAAACTCTCAAGGCAATCCTCCTACCTCTGCCTCCCAAGTGATGGGATTGAAGGTGTGCTGGCTTCTTGAACTTTGCATAGGACATTTAAATGTTATTGATGCTGAAGCAGGTGTCAGTAGTTGGCTCATTTTCATTGCAAAGTAGCAATTTCTTTGTATACTCTAATTAATTTATCCATTAGCTAGCTGAAGCACATTTATTTTTAGTTTTGGACCACTGTAAAAATTGTACGTAGTTCTGTGTGAATGCTTGTTTTCATTTCACTGATGTGAATACCTAGAAGAGAGATTATTGGATTGTATAATATGCTTAAGTTGCAGTTTGTTTATTTTAAGGAAGATTATGCATTCTTATAAAATAGTATCTCTCACAAGAAAATGGTGAATACTCAGTTATAAGATAATCAGAACCATGGTTCCATTGAAACAGTAGACGATGGCATCATTGTCTTTTGGTATTGAATAATTATGATGTGGTAGTTATGTAACAGATTTCTCTTCCCAATTACATTTTGCTTCAAAGCTGATATTTAAATTAGTCAGTGTTCCCTGGGTACTGCCTTGTGTGGCAGCCAAGCAGAAGGCTTCAGACCATAGATAGTGACAATCAATGGAGAATATCTGTAGCCATAGGTAATCCCCAAAGTGGATAACAAGCATGTAAGTAATCACTCAGTACCTACAGAATTCTTGTAGTTACAATGATAATCGCTCTATTTTACTTGCACAGAATATTGATTTTTTTCCCCTCAGAGTGCACTATGAGTCAGGACTATCCTGATTTAATAAAATAAAAGTATGGAATTCAATTCTTCTGATTTCTTCCAAGCGAGTCAGCAAGTGTTGACTGACGCTTCCTTTTGCCCCCACTCTTTGCCAGTTGCTGAGAGAGTGTTTGGCCTGTGTATGTGGTTGCGGGGGAGGAGTGAGGGGAGTTGTTCTTTAGGAAGTTTTGCTTACTAGTTCAGAGAAGTGAAATTTTTATAAGAAGAAATAGAGGCTGTTATTTTGGGTTAAGATAAGTGGACAACAGCTGGGGTATTTGGGGGACAGGAGAAGGAAGAAGCTCATAGAGGGTAGGGCAATTAAGAAAGGCACTATGGAATGGGTGGTATATGGTGGTAAGTGACACTGTGGTGCTCCCCACCACATGGAACCTTCTTCTCTATTGTGCTCTCCAGTGCCTCACGTGGTTCCCATACCTATCAGATGCTTCCGAAACCCACGCTGAACCAGGAGAACCAATGAAGCTAGTTCCAGTCCCAAAACCAGCTGGCTCAAAAGTCAGAAGGGCTGAGTTTCCAGTTGTAAGTCAGGCTGATGCATAAAATTAACCACAACACAGCCATATGTATCCTAGGTAATAATCCTACAGAAACTCTTGCACATATATAAAACTATTCAGAGCAGCATGATCTACAATGTTAAAACACCAGAAATGAAACATGTGTTCATAAACAGCAGAAAGGATGACTAAGTCCTGTGATAGTCATTCAATGAAAGTGAAAATGAACTGTGGATGATGAACATGTGTGGCCTGGAGAAATCAAAAGATTAGATACCCTGATCTAAAGTATATTTGTAAAGCAAAAACAGAAAGCTTATTTGTAAGAAACTCAATGAATCAGCATGGCTTTAGAAGTACATGCATATATAGGAAAACTGCCAGTATAGCAAAAGGTGTGTGTAACATCTGAAATATGGGTCTTGGAAGAGAGAAAGGGAATACGATAAACAGGAGCATCTAGGATATATCTAAGGCACTGGGAACATTTTATTTCTTCAGCAGGGTAGTTGGTAAAAAGACTATTATTTTATTTATATTATAATTTTGAAGCCATAGCTTCATATTTTATAATAAAATCTTAACAATTCCCAGAAATAGATATTGAGATGTTTTTAAAAATTATTTATTTATTTGCAAGCAGAGACAGAGAGGAGTGTGTGACAGAGAGAGAGAGAGAGAGAGAGAGAGAGAGAGAGAGAGAGAGAGAGATGGAATTAATAGGCATGCCAGAGCCTCCAGCTTCTGTTAAAAAATACTTCAGAAGCATGTGTCACTGTGTTTCTGGCTTTATCTGAATACTGGGGAATTGAACCCTGGTTATTAGGTTTAGCAGGTAAATGCCTTAACCACTGAGCAATCTCCCTAGCCCCTGATATTGGGATTTTTGAAGGGCCTATGACTTTCTTGTCCAATGTACTTCATGTTGCCTATTCCACAGACCTTCCAAATCTTGGCTGGAAACTTTCCACTACAGGAATAATGTGTACCCTCATCTTCCTGGAAGCCAAATACATCTCTTACATAGCCAGTCTATCTCTAGTTCTCTGTATGTTTTTTGATCACTTTGGTACCTGGCAATAGTGCTACTCAAAGGATCATGTGTCACTTCTAAGCTCTCTTTCCATTTCACCTACCCCTAAATATTTGAACTGAGCATGCTCAGTTTTCTCAAGCTGCTGCTTTACTTGTCAAGTCCCTTGCTCAGTTCCTTGAACTTCCACCCACAGGAGGGATGTCTTGTCCCTCTTGCCTTGTCTTAGCCTTCTTCCCCAAAGTTTCTTACAGGTATTTTGAGAGGCTTATTGTCAGGTTGAGGGGTGTGAGCGGAACACAGAAAATAAATGTAAGTGTCAAAGTGACACATGGACGCACAGGAGAAAATTGGAAAGAGACGTCCAGTTTTGCTTAAAAGTGTGTTTTATTACTTATTTAGTTGTGTCAGTTTAAGATTTTAATCTTGTGCCAGTGAATAAAGAAACAATTGGAATCAAATTTAGAGAGGTAGAATGTTCTAATCCCATTTAGCTTTGGTTATAGAAGATAAGACTTGCAACTTAGAATTCATAAAAAGTTTAAAATTATCAGTATTAGTTACATCACAGACAAGAAATTTCTTATGGTTGTATTTTATAATTTTATTTTTATTTATTTATTTTGCAAGCAGAGAGGGATACTGAGAAGAGAGACAGAGAGAATGGGCACACCAGGGCCTCCAGCTGATACCAATGAACTCCAGATGCATGTGACACTTTGTGCCTCTGGCTTTACATGGGGAATGGGGGATCAAACTAGGGTTGTTAGGCCTTATAGGCAAGTGCCTTAATCACTGAGCTGTCATTCCAGCCCTTACAGTTGTACTTTTTTCATATTTCATTTATTTATTTATTTGCTTATTTATTATTTATTTACTAGATAGGAAGAGAGAAAGAGAGGCAGATAGAGTAAGAGAATGGGTGAGCAGGGTCTCTAGCCACTGCAAACAAACTCCAAGTGCATGTTCCACCTTGTGCATCTGGCTTACATGCATATTGGGGAATCAAACCTGGGTCCTTAGGCTTCACAGGCAGGTGCGTTAATTGTGAAGCCATCTTTCCAGCTCACAGTTGTATTTTAAAAATATTTTATTTATTTATTTGAGAGAGAGAGAGAATGGGTGTGCTAGGGCCTCCAGCCACTGCAAACGAACTCCAGATGCATGTGCCCCCTTCTGCATCTGGCTTATGTGGGTCCTGGAGAGTCAAACCAGGATCCATTGGCTTTTCAGGAAAACGCCTTAACCACTAAGCCATCTCTCCAGCCCCCACAGTTGTATTTCTAAAAGACAGATTTCCCTCTTTCTCATTTTATTCCCTCCCCCTATCCTAGACAGGTATCTCCCCATTATTCACTCATAATTCATGAAACTGAACTTCTGAAGTGCCAATGAATTTAAGCAGATGCCACTGGAAAGCATACCCGGGATGTTTCTTTGTCATTTACTAGCTGTTGCTTTGTTCTTGGCCTTCCTCATCTGTGGCCCGGTGATGTTCTGGCTTCGTTGAGAGGTTGCTGAGATGGGATGCACAGATAAATCAAACAGCCTGGACTTGGGTCTGACAGAGGGAGCGTTAGCTTTGCCATTATCTACCCTTCCACGTACAAGGATTTCACTGTTCATGATTCAATGATTCTGCAGTGTCTGATGTCATCTTATGGTCCTTTGGGGGGCGGGGCTTGTTTCTGTTCAAGGACCTCCCCTTTGCCAGCAAACTCAGATTTTTGAGATAGTCCCAGCATTTTTCCAACCTGGAAGAAAAAAAAAAAAAAAACACGACTCAAAAACACTATATAGGGGTTGGAGAGATGGCTCAGGGGTCAAGTGTGCTTCCTGTGCGAGCATGAGGACCTGAGGGGTCCGAGACCACTGGAGTTTGATTGTCCAGAATGCACATTAAACAGTTAGGTGTGGGCATGTCTGTAACTCTGATCCCTTAGGGGTGCAGAAACCTGGGAGTCACTGGAGTTCATGAGAAAAAAATGGCACTCTCTGAGATCAGTAAGAGACTCCAGTTCAAAGAAGAACAGGCAGAAGACTGATGGAACTGGTCATTCAACTCTCCCCTCTGCCCACTGCAGACAAGCAAGCCTGCTGCAAGTGTGTAGAGTCTCAGGCCATATATACGTGCAACAAACACACACCATACCACAAAAGAACGCTATTTTGTTTGCCTGGCAAAAAAAATTATTATTATTTTAAAAATCAAGATTTCTCATTAAATCCAGAATTCTAAATTCTATGATATCTTTAATAAATTACAATAGGCACCAGAGTCAGGCTGCATTTCCTCAGGTCTCCAATTGGCTCATGCTAAGCCTGGCTGTTCTTTCACTTGGGACATATGACCGATCCACTAGCCTGGTCACATCACTTGCAGCCATATACCCCATGATCCCATGTGTTTGCACTCCTTCTTCTTCAATGAAATATATACATATATATACATATATATATATATATATATATATATATATATATATATATATTACTGAGCATATCAGAGTTTGGCTATCATAAGACTTTAACTTTTTATTTTTCAGTAGATTTTGAATCTCTTCTCACTTGTCAGAGAAACTTTTGTTTTCCCCCTTGAAGCAGTTTCTTTTTGTACTCTGCAAGAACAGCTTGCTGGCTTGCAAAAAAAAGGAGAAGCAGGGTTCTTTAGGGAGCTGTCAGAAAGAGCAGATGCAGCCCCAGCATGGTGCTCCTGATCCCCACAAGTAGCGCGGAACACTTCATTTGTAAAAGGAAGGACAGAAAACTTCTCTTCTCCCCATGCCTCGATTTGCATGTTATTAGGCACCCAGTAGGATGGTTTGTAAATCCACATCTTCACTCGGTCAACCCCCAACCTACCAGAGGGCACAAGGCAGGGATGCTGAAAAGAGGATGGTGTAAAAGGACTCAGAAATCGCAGCTCACAACTGTGGTGTTTTCTTCTTCAAAAAGTGCCTTTTGTTTCTACGACTTCTGAGAGAGATTCATAGCGGCCATACAAGGCTCAGAGAAGGAAGCAGAAGGCTGTTGGTAGGAGAGAGGTGGAGCAAACAGGGTTCTGTGATTAGCAGCTCCACTAGCTGGCTATGTATTCTGGCATAAATGACCTTGTGCTTGGTCCCAGTTTCCCTATTGCAACAGAGTGTTAGGGGTTCAGGAAAGTCCTTAGACCCCAAACTCTGGGTTCACATTTGCATTTACCCAAAGAATTTGTCAAACCAAACAGAGAAGGATAATTTTAATTATTACATTTATTGAGGGAAGTACAGAACCAAGGGCAGGAAAATGAATACACCCACGTGGTGTAATAGCCCATGTGATGGGCCTGGAAAAACTGTACTAAGAGAGTTAGAGAGGAAAGAAAAGAAATACAAAGAGCTCCCACTAAGTGGAGGACAGGAGAAGGTAAGAGCACGTGTGGGAAGTAGAGGTGAGGGTGCTCTCCCCTCATCTCAGGCCAGCAGGGAAACAGCAGAACCTGGAGGATCAGGAGTGGTTAAGCAGCACAGAGCACTTGCCTTCCCCCCATAAATGTATTTGTAACCTTTCTGTAGTGGGCTTTCACTTCTGCCTCAGGTGAGCCAAAGTGAGAGTTGATTGGTCTGGGCTAGAGGCTGGCTCAGGAGGAAGATAGCCATGACCCCAAGTCCTATGGGGGCTGAACTTGACCAACCACAATGTCAGGGTTAGATTTAAATTTAAAAGAAGGGAGGGACCTCTCTCCCATGGAAGGGATCAGATCTAGGGAACTCCTTTAGGCAAGACATATGTAGTCAGATCATCCTTTGATCTCTAGCAAGCTCAGACTGTGAGGGCAGTCCTTCCTGCCTTTACTTTCAGGGTCTCAGTCACCTTCACTGCTTAACAAAGCTGCCTGCCTCCCTCTCACTATGACCTTTGCAGTAGAGAAAAACATTGAACTTCCCTGACCATGTGGCATCCAGACTTCCCTCCATCATTTTACTTTCTCTTGTCCAGATTTTCCTGTTAAACTCTCTTCATGAGGAAGAGCAAGACTGTACCTTCCAAAGAATTTTTTTTTTATAGGGACTTATCTTCAGCCTGGGACATGTCCCAGGAATCTTTGCAAACATGAAAGAGCAAGTTGTATTCGGTTGAGTTTGTTTGTGTGTAATATATAGGATATATCCTTTGGTGATCTCCCTGATATCTGGTCATTCTGTACTTGGTTCAACTTACCTTTCATATGATTTGGATATTAAAAGTTAAGCTATCAGCTCATTACTAGGGAAATAGTGGATAGAACTGAAATTTGAGGTCAAGGTTTATTTAACTTCTCATCTTTTAAGTATAGTGAAAGATGTCATAATGACATGAAACATTGTCTTAATTTCATATGTAGTGGGGCTGAATGTGCTCTAGCTTTCTTCCAGGATAAGAAAGGATCAGACTGTTCTCCCCTGCTGGGTGCTGAGGTTGCATCTTCCAGATTGTTTGAATGCTAACACAAAGATCACTGAGAGTGCCTTCACGCATTTACTTTATAGGTGGATGAGCTCTGCATCCCTCCCCCCTCCCTTCCTTTCTTCCTTCTTTTTTTTTCTTTCTCTCTTCCTGTCTTTTTGTTTTGCCTGTGTATTATGTGTGGTAGTGTGTGTGTGTGTGTGTGTGTGTGTGTGTGTGTGTTGTGTGCATGTATATGCTCATAGGTGCATGGAGGCCACAGGAGAGCATCAGATGTCTTCCTCCATTGCCCAGCTACATGCTTCCTTAAGATAGAGTCTCTCCCTGAACATGGAGCTTCAGTTTTCCCAAGTCGCAGGGATTCTCAGGTCTCTGCTTCCCACAGGATTAGGGTTATGGCATATGCAGACATGCCCAGCTGCTAACATGGGTGTCAGGGAGTGGAACTCTGAGGGCTTCATGTCCTCTCCAGCCCTCGTGCTTGTGAAACTCTTACCTGCTAAGCCACCTCCCCGGCCTGCATCCCTCATTTCTCTTCAGCATTTCTGATGCCCACGACTGTGGAGTAAAGAGCATCCCCCTGCTGTTACTCTTCCCTTCCTGTCATCTCCCGTGCTTCATAAAGAGCTTCATTTCTATCACTTAACATGCTGCACTCCACTGCTCTGTTTATGTATCTCTCCTCTGTGAATTTTCTGAGCACAGACTTCAGTTTTCATCTATGGATGACACTTAGCATATGTACTTTGGGGGGAGGCAAACTCAACACTGTGTTGAATACAATACAATGAATGAATGTGGCATCTGATGGGAGTCTAAGGCTTGACTCACTTTTCTCTTTCTCTCACATCCACATCCCCAACATAGAGGGGAAAATGGCTAAATAGGAAAGGCTATTGGAAAGAAAAAGACCTGTCCGCATTCCATGTGTTTGGAGCAACTTTGCCACTGGGGCGGGGTTGGTGCGAGATGAGATTACTGAAGCAGTAGCTAAAGTCTGAGGAGCTTTCAAACCACAACAATACCACCATGTTGGGTTTCCTTTCTTTGTTCTTTATTAATAAGATCCTGGTGAGAAACATCTCTCACCCTTTACTGACACCCTTCTTTCCTGGGGGAAATGTTATGGGAAGGGGGGGCGTCTTACCCTCTTCCTCAGTTTTATCATCAGACACCCAAACTTCACCTTTTTATGGAAACGTCACTGCAGGAGGGTTATCTGCATGGACTGTGTATGTGTTGAAAGGCACTGAGTAAAATTGCAAGCCTGTAACTCCTCAGGAAAGACTGGCTAATGGCAAAGTAAATCCTCCTGGAAGCTGGGTGCAAGGAAGACAGGCACAGACACACACCCCCTGCCCGCCCTTGTCAGAAAACAGTGGGCAGAGCCTTGGAATCTGGCAGGTCCCATAAGGAGTGCCTGTTTGGCTCTGTTGAGGTGGCTGGTGCTCCTGGGACCTTGACTCTTCATCTTTTCCTGGACCTCCTTGATCGCTTTGTATCTCTCCCTTTCTCTTCTGCCCAAGCTGTCTTCAACCTGGAGAAAATATTTCTGTTGGAGATGGTAATACTCTTTCATGCTCTTCTCCCTATTGTTTCTCAGTGCCCTCTGGTACCTTCTAGAATAGTATAAAGATTATGCCTTTTGGAAATAAATGAAAGTTACTGCTTTGCTATCTCTTTTCATACTGGTATTTCCCTTATTTCCCGAGGCATTGAACAACGAGAGCTTCAGTAAGTTCATGGGAATAGGTGATGACAGAAGTATGAGAATAAGGGAGGGTAAAAAAAGCCTGTGGTTACAGATCCAAACCTACTATCTTAACAGATTGTAGGATGTAGAACCAGCCCTATTGGCAATGGGAAGCCAGGGAATTTTGGGTTATGTAGCTGTAACATAATCTAAGTCGACCTTGAGGACTGATAGAGGTCTGGAAAGCTTTGTGTGTGTGCTCATGTGTTTGTCTACTTATTCCCAGTACTGATGGGGACAGCGAGCCAAGAGGACTGCTTAGGCTAGAAGGGAAGAATGTCACACCAGAATGGCTCCCGGAGGTTGGCCACAGAGACTTAAAGGCATTTCCCTAGTAAGCAGGTTGGATTTTTGTTCCATCAAGAGAAATGCTCTAAGGTGGTCAGACTTTTGGTTTCAAATGAGTGAATTTCTTAGAGATAGGGCAAGCAAAAGTGAAAGAAGAAATGGCACATAGCAGATAAAGAGTAGAATGAACACCAAACCGGGCACTGAACAACATCCAGCAGAAATGACTGCAGTGGCCTCACTGAGAAGTTGATGTAACAAATGGCAAGCAACAGATAAATGACAGAGCATCAGGTTGGCACAGCAGCCACGAAAACAACCTGGAAACCACAGAAAACAGTCAGCTGGCATTTCCGATCTGACTGAGCAGTCTCCTGTCCGATGAGGCTTGCAACTGGCAGCTTCTGCCACAGGTATTTTTATGCCACTGGATGAACCATAATGACCTCTGTTCAGGTGTTAAGATTGGGGGATGGGGCGCCAGACCATCTGGGATAGTAGCTTACCTTCCAGCTGTTCTCAAGGGCAGTGGTTGTACTCTTGGGCTGGTTTGCTGTCCTCCCTTTTCACTGTCACCAGGCCAGGAGTCTCACAGCACACGCTGAGACAAACTTACTGGGATGTGAAGGGGGAGGGTTGTACCACATCTTCATTATCAACCCTCAGCAGCTTAAACAGCACATGCCAATTTCCTAATATGACTTGTATTTTAGTTCCCCAATGATTGCTGCTCCCTTCATTTATTTACTTTTATAAATATTTTCAGTGTCTCAGGTCATACCTAGAGCCAGAGATAAACTAGGTAAGCTCTCTACCACTGGCCTACCCCTCCACCCTCTATCGTGTTTTTTTTTTTTTAAATGAACCCATATATCAGTAGTTGCACCCTACCCACACAATCTGGTTCTCTATCTCTCTTTGCCCAGTTGTCCACCCCAAGCTCACATGACCTGAAAATGCAGAACCGCAACATAGTCTCCCTTGCCCTGGATCCATGAGATCCAGAATTATACTAGAAATAATGGGGAATTATAAAATAAAATGCAAGACCCAAGCCTTCAAAACACACTGATAACTTAAGTGAACTAAATATTTTGCTCATGTACCACAAAAACTTAGAGACAAATGCATGAAAATTGGTTCTGTATGGCACAGTACAGACTGTAAGTACCGTAGTAATGGGCTGAGGACAGAGCTGCATGCTCATGGGAAGGCTTTGTGAAGAGTTTGTATATGAGTTCATCCTTAAAAAGTGAATGAAGGGCTAGAGAGAGATGGCTCAGCAGTTAAGGTGCTTGCCTGCAAAGCCTAGTCACGTGGGTTTGATTGCCCAGTACCCACATAAAGCCAGATACACAAAGTGCCACATGTATCTGGAGCTCATTTTCAGTGGGTAGAGGCTCTAGTGCACTTGTCTGCCTGACTGTCTCTCTTTATTTTTCTCTGCTTACAAATAAATAAATTTAAAAATTAGAGATTTTTTAACAATTTATTTTTTTATGAAAGAGAGAGGGAGAGAGAGAGAGAGAGAGTGTGTGTGTGTGTGTGAGAGAGAGAGAGAGAGAGAGAGAATTGGCATGCCAGGGCCTCCAGCTACTGCAATCACATTCCAGATGTGTGTGCCACCTTGTGCACATGTGTGACCTTGCACTTGCATCACTTTGTGCATCTGGCTTATATGAGATCTGAAGAGTTGAACATGGGTCCTTAGGCTTTGCAGGCAAGTGCCTTAAGTACTAAGCAATCTCTCCAGCCATAAAAGTATTTGTTTTAAAGTAAATGAGTATAAATTTGGTCAACAAGAGGAATGGAAGGAAAGCATGACATGGAAGGAGACAGGTGCAGAGACAGGTATGTACAGCCATCCTATTTGACATCCATCCCTCCTTCCTCTTCCCAGAAGACCTCAGTGCTTCTTTGGAGGCACTAGTTCAAGTATGGATCATAGGACCTGGCCTAAAGTCTCTTAGCTTCAGCCTATGGCAATGAATTTAGGAGAGGGCTTGCTTTGAATCCCTAGTTAAAAGTCTCTTCTCTGTGAGCAGCAGAGTGGACAGAACTAAGGCCAGAAACTGCTGCAGGACAGAGACCAGGAGAGAGGGATGTCCTTGCATGGAGCAGGACCTGGTCAAGGGAGTTAGAGAAAAACACTGGATGAGCTCTCTGGATCGAACCACACCTGGTGACTTGGTCAAGGGAGTTAGAGAAAAACACTGGATGAGCTCTCTGGATCGAACCACACCTGGTGACTTGGTCAAGGGAGTTAGAGAAAAACACTGGATGAGCTCTCTGGATCGAACCACACCTGGTGACTTGGTCAAGGGAGCTAGAGAAAGACAATGGATGAGCTCTCTGGATCGAACCACACCTGGTGACTTGGTCAAGGGAGTTAGAGAAAAACACTGGATGAGCTCTCTGGATCGAACCACACCTGGTGACTTGGTCAAGGGAGTTAGAGAAAAACACTGGATGAGCTCTCTGGATCGAACCACACCTGGTGACTTGGTCAAGGGAGTTAGAGAAAAACACTGGATGAGCTCTCTGGATCGAAACCACACCTGGTGACTTGGTCAAGGGAGTTAGAGAAAACACTGGATGAGCTCTCTGGAGCAAACCACACCTGGACTAATCTATCAGGGACTTGTCAGTTTTTGAGCTTTTTCTTTTGTTGTTCTTTACAAAGAAACATGCAAAGAAAGAGAGGTGTCTGGAGGATGGGCCATGACTGGAGGAATGAATAGATCCTGTGGTGGAGAGATTTGATATTGTGGAACAATGCTGAGCAGCTTGGCTAATCAGAGGCTGTTGAATGCTAGGCTGAGGTAGATATGTGTGGGCAGACATCAACACCCTTATTTGATAATAGCAAAAAGCTACTAGGTCTTTTATTTATTTATTTGAGAGAAAGAGAGAGAGAGAGAAAGAGAACGAGAATGGGTACACCAGGGCCTCTACCCACTGCAAATGAACTCCAGAAACATTCACCACCATGTGCATCTGGTTACGTGGGTTCTGGGGAACTGAACTTGGATACTTAGGCTTCATAGGCAAGTGCCTTAACTGCTAAGCCATCTCTCCAGCCCTACTAAACCTTTTATAAAGATGTAAGAATGATGCTGGTCACTAAAACTCAGGATCAGAAACCATATAATGAGCCCAGGGAAGATTCTTGGTTTCTAGTTCCTTTTTTTCCCAGAAGAAAGACCCACAGGGGCCAATTAATACCTCCCCAGACCTTCATTCTGTCAGATAGCATCTTTCCACCCGGCTTCGGGAACTGCTCCCATAAAGTTTAAAAGTTGGTGTGTATAAGTTTATGTGTTTCCTTGTAAAATGTATTTGCTATATTGCTTCTGTTTGAAATAAAATGTGCTTCCCTGAGTTATAAATATGAAGTTTAGGAGAGAGCATATTTCTTGGTGGAAATTTATTCCCTGTGACACATTTTGAAGTTTGTTTTCTATTTTTCTTTATCTCTGTTTCCTCAGAACCGTGTTTGTTTTTGCCATTATGCAAGATTTGCAGCCAAACACTCTATGGTGTTTGTATACTCGTCCTTAATCAGATAAGAATATCATTCTAAGCTTTATCTAGAAATTTCCATAGCAAGTATAGTTTAAAAAAAATCAAATAAGACTATGAAAAGGACTAAACCTCAATTGGTGTGAACACAGTTGTCCATAGGAAACATAAGCTAGGTACATGCACAAACTATGGTATATGGTCAAATAAAATTCCAA
Organism: Dipus sagitta; assembly: GCA_036346955.1. NCBI lineage: Eukaryota > Metazoa > Chordata > Mammalia > Rodentia > Dipodidae > Dipus > Dipus sagitta. The sequence goes on along the minus strand of CM070770.1, from coordinate 233,338,235 downwards.
TTTCAAAGACTATGTACAATTTACATTCCAGGTTATGTTACTTAATAAGAGGGGTATGTTGCCCTTTATTATTTCTTGAACAATTCTTCCTTTATGCTGTGGATTGTTGAATTTTATGGGGCTGTCTTGGCTTGCAAGCACCTGCCATCAAGTCTTCTGCTTAGCACACACCTTGCTACACCTGAATACACATCAGGCAAAGCATTGGAGATCTGGGTTAGAGTTCAAGTTCAACTCACAAAGGGACTGTTGCCCTCTCTCTGAAGAATTTAGGCTGATGACCTGAACAATAAGTCAACTAACTAGTTGAAATTCCATTTTCAGGAGTGCAATCAACATTGAAAATTCCTCATCTTGTTTTCTTCTCAATATAATTACTTAATGTGCTCTTCTGTGTAAGAAAACACTTGCAATTTTTTTTTAATGGGGAGCAGGGAATGTCTAGAGGGTCCCAGTGAATAGGATTTTCATTTTTTTAAAAATCTGATCCTGATATGCAGATGGAAAGTGATTCTACTATCCATCCATCCACTGAGTCACGGATAATAATGTACATTGAGGGCTGAGATTGTTCCAGGAACTGAGGCACCGTGCTGAGTCTAGCATCCTAACTTGGCTAGCAGTCAAATCCACAATTAGACCTGAGTATATGGATCCTCTCAGAGGGAGGAACGCTGGAGCCAGAAATCAACAGAGATGTTATCAGATGAAATGATTCCGTGGGGGATAGCTTTTCCTTGTTGACTACGGTGTTCTCCAGCTGGTGTGTCATGCAATGCAAGTGTGTAAAGAAAAAGCTTTAATGGTGCATGAAAGCCACTCTCCTGTCCTATCATATCCTCTGAACTTTGAATACCCCGATAGGCTTGTAATATTTTAGTTGAACTTTTTGTTGTTGTTGTTGTTGTTGTTAACACAGCATTTCTCAAAATGTGTTTCATAGACTACTCCACATGCCAGAGAATCCAGTGAAAAAATTTTGTGGGATCAGTTAAGTGTAAGAAACTACAAATTATATACTCCTCTTGGAAGAATTAGTTTCTTCTTAAGGGTTCTTAGATGTACTTCAGTAGAGAGGTTTAACTGTCCCAGCTTCTCCCTGCCTTGATCACTGAATGATTTTTATGCCATCTATGGACATGTCTTCTCCCTTATCCTTCTCGAGACTATGGAGACCATGGAATATTGAAAACGGCTGGCAGCTGGTGGCTTTAGTGGCCCTGATGCTGGAGCTGTTTACACAGGGCACCAGGGAAAGAATCTGATATTTATGAGTCCCTGGCTTCTTCCATGCAGCAGTGCTAACAATCAAAGACATAGACCACATGGGTATGCCGCTGAAGACCCAGTGAGAAGACAACTGTGCACAACTGGAGAGGCAATGGCCCCAAGATGCATCCTCTTACCTAAAATACAGCATGGCGTTTCTTGCTTTTTTCCCGTCCTCTCCCCAGTTTCTTGAAGTGGAACCTCTCATGAGATGACTTCAGCGTCTGCTATCCTGGTGCCACTGACACACAGTAGCCATAGCAGGGCTACTAGGGGATGTCACTTTAATAGCAGGAAGATCCTCTACAAGTGCTTGTTGTACACTTTATTAGTGTGTGCATTGCACGTGGTGTACGCATGTGTGTACTCCATGCACGACCAGAGAGGGTGCCAGGTGTCTTCCTCTATCATCCTTTGGCCTTATTTCCTTCACACAGCTTTGTTTTACACTGAAGCTGGAGCTCACCATTTTTGGGTGATATTGGCTGACCAGGGAGGCCTAACATCCTCCTCTTCTTCAGACTCAGCCCTGAGCTAACAGGCATGCCCGGCCTCACACATTTGACGTAGGTGCCTGGAGATTGAACTCAGGTGCTCAAGCACATGTTCTTAACCCACTGAGGAAAAGGGCATGGATGGTACAGGTAAGTGCTAATGTGGTTCCTGCCCTCAAAAATTCCATAGTCCAGTTGTAGAAACAGCACACACAGGAAAAGGGGGTGGTTGGCATCTTGTTGGAATCTTTAGTTTCCAGTCACTTGTTGCAAACTGTGTTAAAGAGGAGAAGGCTTCCTATGGAAAGTGAGACCTCGGCCAGGGCTGGAAAGAAGTGGGATTCATAGTGACAGGATGTTAGAGCTCAGAGCTCTGAAGGGACCATTACCATGGTAACACCTTTTCCACTATCCCTCAGGATTTTGGAAGGTCCTGGGTCGGTAAGCACACTGGCAACAAATCTCTGATTCCACAGATACAGAGATGAGCTCTGTTCTCCGTTTGTGGCCAGTGCAATGGGAGAGACAGCAAAGCTAGTGGAAAGTGCTCTATTAAAGGGAAGTACTGAGTGTTATGGGAACACAGAGGAGGGTACCAATCTTAGCTGGCAATAAAAGAAAGGCTCTCAAGAGTAAATCACAATGTAGGCTCTACTGACCTTTGCAAAGCACAGGAACTTCTCTGTCAAGGTAAAGGGGAAAGAGAATTGTCACACTCCCAGAACACCCCCAAACATGAGCATAGGTCGCATTGGGAGGACGGCACAGAAAGAAGACAGATGGGATCGGACACGGAAGCCCTTCCTGTGACAATGCAAACACTGATCAGGAGTCTTGAAAGTCCAAATTTCAGTTCCATGCAGCCAAGTTCTGCTTATCTCCTCTGGCCACCGTGCTCCTGTTTCCTCATTTCTAACCTAGGGGGGTCTGATATCTTCTGGTGTTAGGCTACCTAGAATCTCTGAGGCAGAAATGCTTAATGAATTGTAGCCCATCTTGTCTTGCTCCTCTCCCTGTCCTTTTGTAAGGAAGGCCTTCACTGGGTATCGTTGGTTCTTACAGGGCCTCTGTTCTTCACTTCAGCAGATAAGGAAAGCCCCTGACTTCCCTGTCAAGCAGAAGAAGAGCTGTTGCGGTGACAAAATGCAGGAATTATTGTCTAGCCCCTTTCCTTCTCCCACGTAGATAGTATGATCTTTTGTTCATATGTTTCATGACTCTTTATTGTACTAAATAGAATGAATCTAATAGACTTTTTATTGAATTCTGTTTCCAACAATTAGAAGGGAGTTCTCCTCTTCCCTACTCTGTGAGTTTATATATATATTGCTAAATACTCAGACTTTTTAAGACTCAATTTGTGATGGTGCTTCTCTCCATTTTGTTACATCATAAACTGATACAAATATGTTGAAAATTTAAAAAATTAGGTCATTTTAGAGTTTCACAAACAATCACACAAAGCATGGGGTTGCAATTGGAGGTGAGAAATGGAGGCTTGCATGGTGTAAGAGCAGGTTGTGATTGGGGGGAGGGGGGGTAGGAAAAATGGATCTAGACAGCCATTCCTCAGGCCTCAAAACTTCCTCTCCAACAGAGAAGAAACTCGACCATGATGTGAAGTCCTGACCAGGTACCCACCATGGAGCAAGATATGCCTGATATAAAGACATGTGCTTGGTCTTGTCAGGAGGAAATTGGTCAGAGGAGGACTTCCCACTTAACCACATTTTTTATTTCATGCACCTGGAGCATGAAGTCAGTACTACACATAATTAAAACCTTTTTAAAAAATTAAGAAACCAGAAAACTCTACTTGACACCTATATTTTAACCACCAGGATTAAGTGCTATTAAATTTCTTCTATATTTGCTTCAGGTCAAAATTTTAATAGAAAATAATTATAGATAAGTGTAGAATTTTCTTTGATCATTATGAGAAGTCTATTTTCCAACCCTCCTACATTGCATACTCCATCTCCAAATTTGAAATGCATACAATTGCATTAACTTTTCCTTGGGAAATGTGAAAAAATATCTATTTACCCCAGACAGGACACTAACAATAGGCTGAAGTACTGAGTCCACTAAAGTCCAACTTGCTGAACCAATGAGTTTGTCAGAATTGCTAACAGGAAGATGGATGAAGGGTTATTTACAGGGGTATGAGTGACTCAAAGGAAGCGAGGTCACTAAAAAGCCTACCCCCGCCTGGATGAGGACTCACAAAAGCTGTGTCTTTGGAGCTCACAGCATAACTCACAGGCAATTGGCCTGGTTGAATGGTCATTTCTTCCCATGGCTTATATAAATTCCCATGGCTTAAATAAAGTTGAGGAGGGGCACTGTGAATTTTATAAATTTCAGGAACTTCCTGAGATTCGTGAGTTGTTTGTAAGTTCTATTTACTTTCTAAATGTTAACATGTCTCCCTCTAGGGTGGAATGTTTCAATCAGGAGGAAATTGCTACACACACACAATTTAATAATATTTACCCAAATACTGTTAAGCTAGTCAGTGTACATGTGTCATATATACTGTCTTTATAAATTGGATTCTTTTGGTATTTAAATGTTTTTAAATGTCTACCAAAAAATAAGAAAAGAAATAAGCTTCTATCAATTGCGAAAAATACTATGAAAATGTGTTAATAAGATAATACAAAATAAATATATTGGAGAATGATTAAGTGGCTTCTGTATTGTTCCACTGAAATGGTCCTGGCCATGCATCACTTTTAATTGATTGCTTTTATACTAGGCTTAATTTTGCCTTGTGCCTGTCAACATGGGTCATGAGAACATGTGTTTTATCTTACTCTTAATGCTATTTACTTAGGGTGTATACTACCCAGTGGATAAAACACACTTGCAATGGTTTGACTGAGTCCTTCAAATTTTACAGTTAGAAACCCTATACCAAATGCAACAGTATTGAGAACTGGGAACTTACAAGGTTTAATTCATATATCTGGACTGGGCTTGTTATTGTGGGAATTATTATATCATTAGAATTATTATAAAAGCATGCTTGGTGTCCCCCCGCATGCTGTCTCACACTCACTTGCCCACCCACTTTCCTCCATGGGTAATGCATCACATAGAAGGTCAGCAGATGCCTACACTTCCTAGGCCCTGGGACTATTGACAAAAGGAGTCTCTGTTTCTTCTCAATTACCTAGCCTCAGGTATTCTGTTAAAGCAACATTTCTATGAGAAAAAAGGGGGTGACATTCCTGGATTCTGTTCTCTGATTTTCATAAAAAGTCAGTTTCTATAATTCAGATGGTCCGTGTCATGAGTTCAAATCTTGGGAAAGTGAGGCAGAGGTACAGATAGTCAAGAGAGTACTCAAGATTGGATTTACAGAGGGGCAAGGGTTGGTGATTTCTCCAGCTTTTTTTTTTTTTCAATAACACATGCCAGACATTACTTTTTCTATACCATACTTATTTATCTTAATCCTCATGATAACTTTATGCATTGAGTAGTGTTATGGTATTCACTTTACATACGAGGAAATCAAGTATGTTTTGCAAAAATATAAAAAAAAAATTCAGGAATCAAAATGCTTCCACTGTGTTAAAAGTTAGCCTTCTTGGTTGATGTCCAAAGCTGATACTTCCTTTTGATTCAGTTGTTCATTGATGATTTTTTTATCCTTAATAGAAGTTGGATTCTGTTGCTTGCAATCAAAATTCCTAATTGGTACCTAGGTTCTTCTCCCAAGCTTTTAATTTTACATTAATCTTTATTTATTTTCTTAAAACTGTTTAAATGTTATATTTTATTTACTGAACTTGGTAGTACAACTTAGAGATTATTCTTTGCAACTTGTGACTTTCTGACTAATGCCTAATTTTAAAAAGGAAAGCCCATCTTTTTTTTTTTTTTTGCTCTTTTAAAAAAATATTATTTATTTATTTATTTATTTGCAAAGGAATTGAAAAAGAGACAGACAATGGTCACACACAGCCTCTTGCTAATGCAAATGAACTCCTGATGCATGTATCATTTTTGTGCATGTTGGTCTTATGCAGGTACTAGGGAATTGAACCCAGGCAGGCTTTGCAAGCAAATGCCTTTAACTGCTGATCCATCTTTTCAGCCATTCAAGTATTTTTGTTTTGAGTTGGTTTGATTTTTTTGAGGTAGGGTCTCACTCTAGCCCAGGCTGACCTGGAATTCACTCATAGTGTCAGGGTGGCCTTGAACTCATGGTGCTCCTTCCACCTCTGCCTCCTAAATGCTGGGATTAAAGGTGTGCGCCACCAAACCCAGCTAAACAATTCATTTGTTTAAAATATTATTTAATTTCAATATATATGTGTATATATCATAACAAGTAGGGAAGACCTTATTCCTAGAACTTGTGACTGTTCATTTACATGGCAAAAGCAACTTTTCAGATGTGATTAAGGATCTCAAAATGGGAGATTAGCCCAGATTATTTGGGTAGAGCCTGAATGTAGTCACAAGTGTATGGATAAGAAAGAAGCAGAAAAAGACTTGACTTCCTGCTAGAGAATGATGAGACTGAAGTCCTGCGGAGATGGAAGGAAGGGCCATAAACTCAGGAATATAGGTGACTACTGGGAGGTGAGAAGAATGCTCCCCAGGAGCTTCAAGAAATGTCCAGAGCTGATCACATGCTAGCTTTTAGCCCCATGGAACACAGTTCACACTTTTGACCTCCAGAATGTAATAGAATAAATCAGATTTCTTTAGTTTACTACTAAACTTGTACTATTTGCTACAGTGGAGATGCCACAGTAAGCCAGACGCACAAAGGTGAGGCAAGCGCAAGGTCACACATGCCCAGTACATGGTGCAAGCATCTGGAGTTCAATTGCAATGTCCGAGGCTCTGGTGTGCCAGTTCTCTCTCTCCCTCTCTCTGTCTCTCTCTCTCTTTTTCTCTAAGGGTCGCTCTCTCTAAAACAACAAATATTTTTTAAAAAGCCTGCTTTGTCTATTACGGATTTAGCTTGGGGAGGGTTGATGACAAGTCACACACATGCACTGTGAAACGTTCAGGCAGTGAGTGGGAAAATTGTGCCACAATTTCTGTTGTGGGGAGGCAGAGCACTTTTATGATCAATGAATTTTTTTAAGGTGAATGATATGAAAACATCATGGGCACAAGGTATACTAATTTAAAAAGTTCATATCTTAAGTTATCTTACAATTCTTTTTCCATCGAATGTCTTAATTAATGCTCCTGCCACGGTTTTCCCAGACTTGAGAGTCACTCCATGTTGCTAGAAGTAGTGGGAGGAATGAAATTTGGCTGGAGCAGCAATGTTATGTGACCTACATCTAAAGAAAAACCCTAGAGAAAATATATGCCTAAAATAAAACCGCTTCTTTGTTCTAAGTGCCATTTGTCCTTTAGAGGAAGGAAGAGTAAATTAATCACTGTGGCTGAGTAATCTGAAAGATGACAAGGTTTGTAGACTGTAGTTCCTGCAGAAGCTACACCCGTTTTAGATACTATATACATGGTGAGCTTTTAGAAATTTAATCAAAAATGCTATAAATATTTTAAATGTCTATGAAGCTCTTTGTTGGGAGAGGAAAGAGGAATAAGAACTGGATATGTATGTGTGTGTGTGTGTGTGTGTGTGTGTGTGTTAGTCAGGGGTGGTGTGCAGTAAATGGATAACCTGTTAAAATTCCTTTGAGTGATGTCACAATATGTTGGTATTGTTAATAAAATTATTGGTGCTACACTAAGCTAAGCAGAATACACTTGAAATAAATAGCTTCTAAACTCATATCACAGAGATTTCCCATATCAACTTGTTTCTAGTTCTCAGTGTGTGTTTGTTTAATAGGAACAAACACACATATAAAGGTCATTGTTAACACTGTGGCTGTATGTCTTCCGAAGCCTGACTGATGTTTTAAAGAGACTAGCTGAACACTTAGACCATCCGTGATGGAGATTCTCTCACATGCTGACAAACACACATCCATCTAGATAATGGAACTCATTCTTTTTTATTTTTTCATGTGTGTTTGTTCCCATAAATACAACACATAGAGCGTTCAGCTGTGACTCATGAATAAATCTCGAAGGTGCATGAGAAGACTTAGCATTCAAATTTGATTTTCAAGAAAGGAGAGAGGGGGGACAGAAAGAGATAGACACACACACACACATACAGAGAGAGAGAGAGAGAAAGAGAGAGAGAGAGATTGTCAAAGAGGGAGAAAGAGAATGAAAATTGCCCACCACAGAGAATTCTGTTTTAGGAAATAATGTTGTTTCTGTTGGTTCTGTGTGGAAGGTAAAATTGTGCCTGATGGAAAATTTACATGTTTTGAATTCAATGCTCATTATAGAACCCAAACACTTTGTGGACCTTTTGTTATTGCTGTTGTTATCATAAATGCACCAAGTTCTTTGCCATCTAGTTAGAGGAAGGGCCATGTGACTTGGGTCACTCTCATGAGTGACTCCACACTGAGCACCCATGGTCTGCTTCCCCTCAGCTTTAGAGGATTAAAGCATCCTTTCCACAAGCAACTGGAGCATTTGCAGAATAAAGTGACTAAAGTACATGATTTAGGATCAACTAAATGTGGCCCCTGTTCTTGACGCTTCCTTCTTCAGTGGCCGTGGCAGGTTGCTAGTGGCTCAGGCGTCTTCCTTCTTCTGACCTTGGGAGCAACTGCTCCACTCAGCACCACACAGCATGAAGCCACTACCAATGGACTGCAGACATTCTCAGTAGAGCTTACATGTGAGCTTTGCTCTCATGTATACAGGTAACTTAACATCACTAGATAAACTTGCTTACTTAACTGAAAGGTCAGAACAAAAATATCAACCTTCAGAGGAGCTAATAAAACAATGTAGGTGAACGTTCTGAGGTGCTAATAGGCCAAGGTCAAAGGTGTTTGGTGTTATCCTCCAGGTGGCCAGATGAAATTTGCAGACATGAAATAACTTGTGAATGATCTGTGATTCCTAACAGCTTTGATTAAAAAAAAATACTTATTTACAAGCAGTGAGAGATAGAGCAAAGAGAGTCGGACAGAGAGAATGGGCATGCCAGGGCCTCCAGCTGGTGAAAACAAACTCCCAATACATGTGCCACTTTGTGCATCTGGCTTTACATGGGTATTGGGGAATCGAACCTGGATTGTTAGGCTTTCAGTCAAGAGACTTAACCTCTGAACAATCTCTCAAGAGTCCCAACAGTTTTTGATACACCAGAAATTAATTTTGAAACAAAAATCACACTGAGAACAAAGGATGTCACCATTTGTTGCTTATTTGTTCATTCATTAATTAATTGACTTGATAATTTCACCAAGATCCCATGTCTGCATTTTTTAATGAGAATTCAAATTATTGGTACAAAAAAAATGTACCATGCCCTCTATTTTGTAATGTTGGATTCATTCTGTCATTCTGGTCCAATTAGCATTTGATTTCAACAAATCAGGCAAACATTCTCCATGCAAACCCATTATGTTACAGACCTAAATTTTCCTTCCTCATAGGTCTTCCTAGAAAGAACACTATATAGTGTACTTTTCTCATGCCCAGATATAGTAGATGTGTGTGGGGTGTGTGTGTATGTGTGTGTTATGCATGGTGTGTTATGCATCTGTGTAGGTGGTATATGCACACATATATGAGCAGATGGGTATGCCTGTGTATGTGGAGAGGCCCAAGGAGAATGCGTGTCCTTCCTCTATCACTCATCCTTTTATTTACTACAGACTCTCTGAGTGGAGTACTTCTTTTTTTTTAAATATATTTTGTTCATTTTTATTTATTTATTTGAGAGCGACAGAGAGAGAGAGGAAGAGGGAGAGGGAGAATGGACTCCATCCACTGCAAACGAACTCCAGACACGTGCGCCCCCTTGTGCATCTGGCTAATGCGGGTCCTGGGGAATCGAGCCTCAAACCCGGGTCCTTAGGCTTCACAGGCAAGCGCTTAACCACTAAGCCATCTCTCCAGCCCAAGAATTTCTTCTTCTTCATTTTAAGAGTGCCAGTAAATCTCTGGTCTCTGCTCCCCACAGGTCTGGGTTATAGATATATGTGGCCACACCCAGCTGTTGATATGGGTTCTGAGAATTGAACTCAGGCAATCTTGGGCTTCCTTAGGCTCTCATGCATACTGCAAGGGCTCTTACCTAACGAGCCAGCTCAGATGTGACTTGTAGACACACACACACGCACACACACACACACACACACACAACCTACATCTTTTTTAATTTTATTTATTTGCAAGTAGAGAGAGAGAGAAAGAGATAGAATAAAGACAGACAGAGAGAATGGGTACGTCAGGGCCTCCAGCCACTGCAAATGAACTCCAGATGCGTGTGCCCCCTTGTGCATCTGGCTTACGTGGGTCCTGGGGAATCGAACCTGGGTCATTTGGCTTTGCAGGTAAACACCTTAACCACTAAGCCATTTCTCCAGCCCAAAACCTACATCTTTTTGTTAAACCATGTTAGCTTTATGAGTGACAAGGATTGTCATTGAACATATTAGAAGTGTTCCTCTGTGACACCTTGGGACCTGGTCTCTTGACAAATGAGTCTTTTGGATGTTCCTGGCCAGAACAGTCAGTCTATATCAGCCTTCTAAGTATTCTTCCTTGCTTTAGGCATCTCATTCATGTGGAATCTTGACTAAAAAAACCCAAATAGCATCAGGATTCCTTCTGCATAGGTGAGCACGCATGTCCCCAACACTAGCCCTCACAATTCAAGCATAGCTGTTACATTAAAAATGGTCTTGGGAAACAGTGAGCATCTCATTTGATTTTTTTTTTTTTTTTTTTTTGTGGAAGTGGAGATAAGGGGCAGCAGATTAAGAGAGGAGAGTGAAAGAAAGGTACATTCATTTAAAAATGACAAAGATAATATTTCTCAGTTTGCTCTCTCTGTCAAACAAGGATAATAAAACCTGCTTTACCTTCCAGAGTTGTTCTGAGGTACAAATTGGGTAAGAGATTTAAAGTTCCTTGGAGAGTTAGAAAACATGAAGTGTATTCTGACATCCCCTCCAGCCCTCAGCTTAAAGTAATGCAAGATAATGTGTTTTCAGTGGCAGCAAGCAGAATGGTTTCACTGTATTGGGAATATGCTTCCCTCGCTTTTCTAGGCATTCCATTCAATGATAGTAACACCTGCCTATGAGTTAACTGGTGTGATCAGACTCATGGATGGGTGGCGACAACAAATTCAGAGCACTGCCATCTCAAATCAACTAGGTCGCTTCAAGAGGTTGAGGTGGTCAGCTTCTTGGCCCACCCATGCCCAGAGGTGATTCTTTTGCTGTGCTGAGAACGCCTGCACAAGCAACCCTTGTGTTTACGGCTTCTGTCCAAGGTTCCACGTCCAACTTGGCATTCAGAGTTCTTCAATCATTTTCTTTCAAAAGGTTTCTCAATTAGCAACCACCTCAGGTAATACAGTGCTTTTTTCTGGTTTAAACATTATGCATACTCAAGCTAGAGAGATTGCTTAGTGGTTAAGGTGCTTGTCTATGAAGCCTAAGGACCCTAGTTCAATTCCCCAGTACCCACGTAAGCCAGATGCACAAGGGGGTGCATGCGTCTGGAGTTTGTTTTTAGTGGCTGGATGCCCTGGCATACCCATTCTCTCTCTATCTATCTCTCTGTCTCTCTGTCTGTCTCACTCTCTCTCTCTCACACACACACACATACACACATATACTTTCTCAAAATGTATAAATAAAAATAAATACAGTTAAAAGGTTGTGCATGCTGTACTTACTAGGAAGTGCTGGTCTGTACTATATGCTGGGCTTTGTACCAGCAATGCATTTGTGGTAGTTTGAATGTGAAATACCCTCTGTAGATTTATATGCTTGTGAGTAAGCTTTATACACAATCTCAAGCTAGTAGAGCCTCTGGGAAGAGGAGCCTTGCTGAAGAAGATGTGCCACTGGGGGTGGAGTTCGGGTTTTTAGCCCAGCTTGCCAGTGCTAGCTAACTCATACTTGCTGCGACTTTTCAGCTGCTGGGTCAAGATGTGATGTTCAGCTTCTGCTCCGCTATGCCTTCTTGTCATGATGAAACTTTCCCTTGAGACTAAACTGAACTAGTCCTTTTCCTCCCATAAGTTGCTTTTGGTTTTGTGTTTTGCCCCAACAATGAGAAAGTAATTGGTACACCATTCAGTATTCACTAGGCTTGTCTAAATTATAGCTATGATTGAACTTCTCTATACACACAGGTTTAGCCCTTTGCTGTTTAAAATACCTAATTAATGATATGTGTGTGTTTAGTGACACTAAAACACTAATATAACCCTTTGGAGCAAGGGCTTGAGAAATAGAAAACGATGCTTTAGTTTTCAGTGTCTTTCTATGAAAGCTTTTATTTCATTCTTCCTCTAGTCGATGCATTTAACACTATATTTTAACTCTTCCTTATGATGGGCACTTGGAGCAAGCTTCCAGTTTAAATCTCTCTGTAAGTATTCAAAGTCCAGCCATCTTTCTGATATCCAGGAATCCACAGATAGCAAAAATTCAATTCTGTGTGCCAAGAGATGGGAATTGCTAGGAGTTGGGCCTCAAGTTGTTTTCATTTCTGTTCCATTATTTCAGTGACAATTTCACTTTAGACAAGATACAAGGAAAGGAGGATTTACCTTTGGTATTATTTCATTTTTTCTACTGGATGCACCCTTCCCTCTCTAACATTTACTTTCTTCAGTTTTCCTCCAATGAGTATGAAATTTCAGATATATATATATATATATATATATATATATATATATATATATATATATCAGCAACTCAGCTTTTAGGTGATTCTTTAATGGTCATTCTTTAATATTCTTGACAAGTAGTGACCTTAGTAGCATGGTCACATCGAGTGGTGGATAACATACTGCCTTCTTCCGCTTGATTTTGTTACGATCATAAGAATGTCCTTGCTTATATTATAAGTCATTTTTCCTTCCTATTATGATTTGAATCTGAAACGTTCCTCCCCCACCCTCAGGAGCTTATATTTTGAAAGCTTGTTACATAGCTGGTGGAACTATTCTGAGAGTCTTTAGGGATAAAGCTCAGATGGGGGAAGAAGTTCACTGGAAGAGGGGGTGGCTTTGAAAGTTACACCCTATCATACTCTGCCTCCTGGTCTGCTGTGATGTGAACAGTCTTCACCACACTCTCCTGCTTCCAGGAAGTAATCTGCTGTGTCATGATTTCTTTGCCCCAGAGGGACTTAAATCCTCTGAAACTGTGAGTCACAACAAATCTTTCCTCCCATAAGTGGCTTCTGTTGGGCATTCTGTCACAGTGATGAAAAGGAACTAATGCAGTTTGCACGTAGTCAAACATCTCACCTCTCATGTCACTGGTTTCATATCAATTCTCCCCTTATTCTGTTATTATTTCTACCAGAGTGCTAACATGATTTAAGATCCTTGACAAAGCCTATTTCTCATCCAGAAGAATTTTTAGAGAAAAATATATAAAATTCCTATAACAATGCCTAAAAATAAGTCATCATAATGAAATGCTAAGCAAGACTTTGAGAGAGGAGCTTACTCCTGGGCCATAACTTCTTTTTTCTTGAAGAAGACTATTTTATGTCTTACAATTTCATAGTAGGAAAGCCTACAGGCATAGTTGGGGGTAGGAGTTCAGTGAGATATACAGGGACTGGACAAATAGTGGGCTGGACTTGAAACATTGGAGAATATTCAAGTTGTTCTGAAGTATCCTACTTTTTCATACACACAATGAAAGAATTCATCTCAATCTCAAAGGATTGACAGTAATTTTAATATGTCAATTATGATCACTATTAGAATCACCACCAACCCAAAACAGGTAACACACTGGCTTTGTTTCTTTGAGTGAATTTAACCTTTGGATATCATTTGCTACAATAAAGTGACTGGAAAGCTGTATTTCTTTAAAATCACATCACTTCTTGACAGCAGTGTGGTGTTCTTACAGCCTTCCTGCTTAGCCCACTATTAGACTGCATGTTAAAGATAAACAGAAACTTGAGAAGAATTTCTGTGAATTAAAATGACACCTTAACACAGAGACAGTCTTTGAGAGTTATGACTAGTGAAGGACATCTTGGGTTCTGGTCCTTGCAGGATAATACAAAGCAATGATAATATGTAACTTCATATGTGAGAGGATTGAGCTGAATAGAAGAAGGCATAGCCACAATTAGTGACACTGTATGATACTACAACACTGTCGAATCCTTATTGCATATCTAGAATATAGATATTCTCCCATCATTAATAACTAGTTCTGGCAACTCTATAATTAGCCATTGAACTAACTTACATTCCCACCAGCAATATATGGTTCCTTTCCTTCCATCTCACCCCAGCCATCTTCACCAAATTTGTTATTCATTTCTTATTGATAGCTATTTTGACTGGGGTGAGTTGGAACCCCGATTAAGTTTTGGTTTACATTTCTCTGGTAGCTAAAGATGTTGACCATTTTTCTATTTGTTGGCCATTTGTACCTCATCTTTGAGAGCTTCCTGCCCATTTCACTTGCCTACTTATTAATTGGAGTTATTTTGTTGCATTTTTTGAATTCTGTATAAAGTCTAGATATTAATTCTCTGTCAGAAATTTGCTTGGGATGTAGGCTGTCTCTTCTCTTAGTTAGTTGTTTGTTTGGCTTTTCAGAAACTTTAATTTCATGTAATTCCAATTGCCAATTCTTTCTATTACTTTGTAATATATTGTTGGAGATCTTTTCATAAAACACTTCCCTATGTCTATATCTTGAAGTGTTTCTTCTAACACTTATGAATGCTAAACTCATATTATGAGCTTTAATCCATTTTGAATAAAACTTTTTGTGCAGGGTGAGAAATATGGATCCAGTTTCATTCTTCTACATATGGATGTCTAGTTTTTCCAGTGTCATTTGTTAAAGAAATTTTCTTTTCTCCATTGTATAGTTTTGACAATTATATCAGAAATATCATGACGCTCTAACCAGATGGGCTTATTTCTGGGTTTTCAGTTTCATTGATCATGTATCTGTTTCTGTGCCTGTACCTTGCTCTTTTGTTCCTAAGTACAATTTGAATTCATGTATTGTGATTTTTCCAATGATGCGTTCTTTTGTTGTTCAGCATTATTATTTTTTTGAGACAAGATCAACAGATGGGCCTTTTTTAATTAAAAAATATTTTTTTATTTATTTTCAAGGAGAGAGAGAGAGAGAAAGTGCACCAGGAACTCCAGCCACTGCAGACAAACTCCAGATGCACGTGCCATCTTGTGCATCTGGCTTTACGTGGGTACAGGGGAATTGAGCCTGTATCCTTAGGCTTTGCAGGCAAGTGTCTTAGCCACTGAGTCATTTCTCCAGCTCCAGACTGACCTTTTTATTTATGAGAGAGCAATAGAGAAAGAGAGAGAATTTATACTGGAACTTCATCATTTCTCTTAGAATTTTACAACATCCTATTATCTTTGTGTCCAGCACTACTACCTTTATTGACTCTGTTTTCATCCTCAGTCCAGAATGTTTCTAAAACAAAACTCTTTTCCTGAATACTCTTTATACCTCTTCCCAAGAAAGTTCAAATACCTTAATATGGTTTTATAGTTTGAATATGAAAGGCTACCCTCTGTTTCCTATGTTGACCACTTGGTCCCCAGATGGTCATGCTACTTTTGAAGATTCTGAAAACTTTTAGAACTAGGGCCTAATTGGAGGAAGTAGGAAGCGGGACATATCTTTGGAAGTTATAATTTGCCCTAGTACCTTTTGTGCTTTCTGATTTCATGTCTGCCACATGCCTCATGATTCTGCCACCATGATGTTCAGCATAAATGCACAGATATTGAGAACTCTGGACTAAAAATGCTAAAATTATGAACCCAAATAAGTCAGTGCTCCATTTGAGCTGGTTTTCCAGGTATTGGCCACAGAAATAAATGATAAAGCATGTGTGGTGGTTTCAATGTAATATCTCCCATAGACTCATGTGTTTGAACTCTAGTTAGCGGGGCTGTTTGGTAAGAGGTTATGGAACCTTTAGGAGGCAGAACGTTGATAGAGAAAGTGTGTCATGGGAGGGTGGATCTTGAGGTTACAGCCCACTTCCACTCCTGTTCTATCTCTACCTTCTCCCTGCAGATGTGAAAATGTAGATGCCAGAAATCTGCTCCTATCATGCTTTCTTTGCCGTGATAGACGTCTCTTGAAACTGTGAGCTGAAATCAAACCCTTTCCTTTCTTAAACTGCTTCTGGTTAGGTACTTAGTCTCAGCAATGAGAAGGCAACTGACACATCAACTAACAAAACTTGCATCAGAGATGTGGGTTAATTGCTATGACTACCTGACGGTGTGGACTTTAAGCCTTTGGAACTAGTTTGTGGGAGGGATCGGGAAGTGTTTTGAGAAGCAGGCAAGAACAAACTTCAAGATGATATCTGTTGAATGACACAGGAATTTTGCCAGTAGCTCAGTAGATAGGATGCTGATAAAAATGTGGACAAGGAAGGCCAGGCTCACAAGCATTCAGTTAGAAATGAGGACTGAATTAGGACTGGGGAGTTGGGGCAGAGGAATGCAGATTTCATTCTAGCACAGAACATAGTGAAATGTAATTTAAAAGTAAACTAGCTCATGTCCATAATCTCAAAATTTGGGAAGCAGAGGAAGGAGGATTACTATGAATTTGAATCCAATCCTGGCTACAAAGTGAGTTCCAGTCCAGCCTGGCCTACAGAATGAGGCCTGGATTCAAAACGAAATAAAACCAAACCAAACAAAACATAACATAAAAGCAATAGACCATTTAGTTTGATAGAGCAAATATTAAGACTGCACAGCCTGGAAGATGTGGCATTATTACCGTTAGCTGCTTTGAGCTATATCTGTAGTGAGAATTGAGAGCAAAAACAAAAGGGAAAAAGACTTGGGAAATGTGCAATTTGGCCAGATAGAAACAAGTTTAAAGTTGTACACAGGGATGCCCTAGTTTTTAAAGTGATTAACACCATTAAAAATAAAACAAGCACTTTGCATTAAGATAATAGAAAAAGATGCCTTGGGGGCGATATCAGGAATTGGCTCCACCCCACCCACTGCCAGATTAAGGGTATAAAGGTTTCAACACAACTGAAAGACTTTGCTTTGAGAAGAAAGCACCAGAGAATGCAGTATCCACAGTGCCACCTAGGCAAGTGCTTCTTTTTTTTTCCTCCTGGCTTTAGCTGCCCAGGTACTCAGATCCTATGGCAGCTGTCGTCTGAGGGTCAAGGCCTCTACTCAAGCTGGCAACAGGCCTTCATGCCATGCAGATTATGCTACCTTTGCAAGAGTGTCCAGGTTTTGGAGGCTTCCACTGTGATTTTAAAGGAAAGCCTGGGAGACAAGGCAATGTGTGGCAGGGTCAGGCCCTGACAGTGCAATGCATGAAGCGGTGAGGGTGAAGCCTCAGCTGCAATGGAGACCACAGGATACTGGAGAAGCCAGTAGCATGGGATGTATCCTGAGGAAAGCCACAGGAAACAAGGGAAGCCAGCCCAGGAGCAAGGCCATGTGGGCTGCGAATGGAATGGCAAGATCATAGAGATGGGCTGCCTAAACCCATCAGATGTCATACGCCCACCACCATGTCCCAGATACTAGACATAGATCCCAGAATTTAATGTTTCCTCTGCTGGGTTTACTCTTGCTTTTGTTCAATCTTTCCTTACTAGTCTCCTACTCTTCTCTTGGAATATAGCAATACCATTGTAGTGTGGGAAAATATAGCTTGCTTTTTATTTTGTGGCTGCTTACAGATAAGAATTTGCCTTGAGTCTCAGAAAAGACTTTAAATTTGGACTTTTGAAATTTGGAACCATTGTGATGTTGGAAACACTGAGACATAGACTAAAGGTATCTTGTTTTATGAAATGACCTTCAACATTTGGAAACCAGAAGTGGAATGTTATGGTTTGAATATAGAAAGTCCCCCACAAGCTCATGTGTTGACTTTGTGGTCCCTACCTTGTGGCACTCTTTTGGGACATTCTAGAAACTTTCATAGGTGGTATATAGTTAGAAGTAGGTCAATGGAATATACTTTGAAGGTTATATCTGGCCATGGTCATTCCTCCTTTCTGCTTCCTGTCCACCGCATAGTGAGGAATCTGTTCCACTTCCCTCTGCCAAGTACACGGAGCCAGGCAACTGCAGAATGAAGTCTTTGAAATGATGACCTAAGTAAATAATCCCTCCCTGTATGTTGCTTTAGACTGCTAGCCTTGTTTAGCACACATGGCCTGGAACATGCCCACATCTCTTACCTTCTCAGTGGGCATCCTTCTCCCTGCAGTCCTTTCTACCTTCCAGATTTCCTCGTCAAGCCAAGCTTCCCATGCCTCTGTCCCTTCATGTGGTGCTTTCTATGCCATAGCTTCCTCAGCAAGTTCTATTCTCAGCTATTCTTCTTCATACCCCAGGTCTCTGAGCAAGTTAGTCCTCCACTGGGGTGTCTTCTCTCACTTTCCCTGCCTCTGGGAGAAGGAATGTCCCTTTTTGTCCTTCCTTGACACTATGTCATACCACACTGACTGATCTCATTCCATATTGTTTCCTCCCTCTCTCTCTCTCTGGTGTGTGTGTGTGTGTGTGTGTGTGTGTGTGTGTGTGTGCGTGTGTGTGTGTGTGTGTGTGTTTGTATAGATGCAGACTTCCCTGGGCATATGTGCAGAGGCCTGAGGACTACGCTGATTGTCCTATCTTTTTCTTTCACCTTATTTCACTGAGACAGGGTAAGTCAATGAACATGGAGGCTCTCATTTTTTCACTTAAACCAACTGAGCAGGGAGCCCCAGAGATCTTTCTATCTCCACCCCTTCTCAGCACTGGAGCGATAAGCATGCACAGCCATACCAGGCTTTCTACATGAGTGCTGGGGATCTAACTTGGGTCCTCTTGTTTGCACAGCAGGTGCTCTTACCACTGAGCAATCTTTTTCGTCTCTTGTTGTTTCCTTCCATATTTGATTTCCTTTCTAGGAGCTCAACTGCTTTAAGGACAATGTTGGTATTTTCTTCACATCTCTGATGACGTCATAGATATTAATTATACCTGGGATATAATGGGTGAGAATTACCCGTAGTCTATTCCTTAACTTTGAAGTGTCTCATACTCAACCATTGGTCTACACAAAGATGGATCGTGGATCCAAAGAGCTGATCTGTCTTTGGAATCTCATGTGAGAGGTCAGGAGATATCCTCCTCTGTTTTCTAGGCAGCTCTCCTTGGCAGACTCTCTGCTCCAAATGTCCTACATCACTTACACTTACCATATTGTGGAATGTGTTTCTTCTAAAGTATTTTCATAAGTTTTGAAAGCCCACATGCATCATTAAAAAATGTAAGCCACATGTTTGACATTCATTTACACTTTGCTTCTTTTTCTATAAAAAAGAAAAATGTAAATTGAGGTTCAAATGCCTTTGGGCTTTTTAATAAATACAACTTTCAAGTCATTTTTCTTTCCATGGAATTATTACAAAGGAAAATGCCTTTGAACAATAGAAGGTCATGGCTCAAACCCAGACTCTAAATATGCCATGTTTTAGTAGGCTCCAAACTTGGTTAAAGCCTCATCCCAGAGCTCCGAACCACAAAGCCGGGGCTGCATTTGTTGTCTTCATCTGTCAGAGGTTGTATTTGAACTTTTGAAGTGTGATTTCTTTGAAGACAGGATTCTGTACTTGAAATGTGAACCTCTGAGTTCTAGATGCCTCGTGCTAGAATCAGGTGCTGCTATTGCACTCTATGTGCCTTATGAAGTATGGAGGAATCAGCGGGAGATGGTGTAGTGAAGAGTGCTGCTCCTGGGCTGCTCTGGTCTGTTGGGGGAAGCGCAGATTAGTGCCATCAGTATCTTCAGTGCAAATTTTGACAGAAATTCATTTTCTAATTTCCATGAAAAGGATTGAATCCAGGGCCTTACACAGTCATGTGCTCTATCACTGAGCCTTCTTTAGCAATTCTTGAAAGATCATGCTCTGTCTCCTAAAACAGGGTTCACTGTGCTGGACTTCTCAATGACTAAAAAAAAAAAAAAAAGAAAGAAAGAAAGAAAGAAAGAAAGAAAATGTTATAACCTAAAAGATCATAGATTGGAGTGAGTTAAATAAATGAATAATTATGGAAGTTTAAAGTAAAATAGGGAAAGAGCGCCCTTATTAATATGTGAGAAAACTAAGGATAAATGCGTTTCGCATTGTCCCATGGAGAGCCTGTAGTAGTATGTGTATCGCAGGTCAGTGTGGAAGGCTTCTTGATAGGATCTGCCAGAAAGACATATGTGAGTGGCTGTCGGGGGTGACGATGCTTGTGTAAGCAGTTAATTTTCATCTTATTGTGCTATACTTGATTTTCTTGTCATACACTTATGGGCAGTGACTTGTGGGACATTTTTGCTTTCTTTCTCATTTTCTTCTCTATGTACCTGTGAAGCACACATACACAAAAATACTTAAGCAGTGCTTAAGAAATACAACAATATATACTCTAATAGATAGGAAAGTATGGACAGAGCTTTTGCCCTTGACTTATGATACAGAGAACACAGATTTTTTTTTTTTGCCTTGCACCCTACACAAGCCTCCACTCAGTTATTTCACCCTGGGGAAATTGTTTTGAACCTTCTGACTCTTAGTTTTCCTATGTGAAAGGTAGGAGCAATTACCTACCGTTTAAGGCTATTATGAGAGTTAAGTTATATAATAAATAATGCATAAAGCTGAATGCAGCATGGGAAACTCATTAAGTTATGTTTATGGTGATTGTTTTTGCTATTGTTATTATCATTATTATACCACAATAAGATAGCTAGCACCTTTAAACCTCTTTTTCATTTAAAAAAAAAAAAAGGACTATTTCAAAGTGATGTTGCCCTCAGCTTTGTTTCAGGGTTATGTTTTGGAAAAAGAAATGTGAATGTATGTTTCTACAATTGCTTAGTGGTTAGAGCCAAATGACATCCACTGTTGAGGATGTAAATGAAGCCTGTTGGGACAGCTGATTTTATCTGAAATTTGTTCTCCATCTCTCATCTATACCCTTGCCTGTCAAGGTACTATCCCTTGGAACACCCAGCTGAAACATGGCTCCTAGCTCACAGTATTTAGCTTTTCTATAGCTCATCTATAAGGTACTCCAGCACAGGTTTGGACTCCAGAATCCCTGATCTCCATCCCCATGTTCTTCAGTGGGCCCATGGCCTAGTGCACGCTTGGAACAGATTTTCTCAGAGTTTCTAAAAGCGAAACTGCACTCATGACCCAAAACCATTTCTTGACTCTGAAAAGAAATTGTTCCTGGAAGTGCTTCAGGGGACAGATTTGGAGGAGCAGCTTTCCATTTTGCCCTGAATTGCAAACTCACATTAAAAAACATTAAGGATAATAAACTGGAAATTCAATTACCAGGCTTGAAGCCAGAACACTGCACACTCGATTTGGATTAGCATCCTGACTTATAGCTTGTTCTTGCCAATACTCCTTACAACTCAGACCTTTGCTCATGGTACAAGATACCCTTAGTTCACAGAAGTTTGCCCACCAAAGGCTCCTTGATGGACCTGCCCAACTATGGATCTGGGTATGAGTTTAAGTTAGGAGGAAATGTAAGATATTTCTCCCTCTTAGTCTTATGTTTTTCTTTCTTTCTTTCTTTCTTTCTTTCTTTCTTTCTTTCTTTCTTTCTTTCTCCTTCCTTCCTTCCTTCCTTCCTTCCTTCCTTCCTTCCTTCCTTCCTTCTTCTTTCTTTCTTTCTTTCTTTCTTTCTTTCTTTCTTTCTTTCTTTCTTGCATTTTGGGAATCCTTAGAGTTACATGACAAGGATTTCAAATTTCAGCACAATGCCAAACATCTCATTTTGCATCAGTCAAAATTTCTGCTGTCCCTACAGTCTAACTTATTTGTTGTTCTCAGGTTGAGAAGTTAGTCAACTCATCTGATGAAGATGAACTCTTTATATGAGTTTTGGGAAGAATAAGAGAATATGCCATCGCCTTGTCCAAAAGGCAATTTTAAGAGTATGAACTTTTGGTTAACCTTGATTGAAAAAATAATAATAATTCAAGTATCAGATGTGGACTTCCATGAAGTTGGACACATAACCCTCAAGATGAATCTTCCCAGTTCCTGAAGGCTACAAGCATGCTTTAGACATGAAGGTAACAGGCAACAACCTATGTGTGAGTCCAAGTTGCCTGAACCTTTTATGTCTTGGTTCTCATGTCTTTAAAATTGGAATGAAGATGAGTGTGCCTATTTCATATGGTCACATAATGATTAATGGAGGTAATACTGCACAGGAGGCTCTTAGGATTGCAGTTGGCAATGACAAATACTCAGTAAGTGTTAATTTTTATTATGATCAGGTGTAACTCATAAAAGATCAGCAGAAAAAGAAACACTATGATTGTGCTTGGGACGGAGCGACATGGGGAAGCCTCCCAGGGCTCTGGCTTTTCTCTGTAGTAGTGAATCTCAGCTTTGGATACACATTGCTATCACCTGGTGTCAAAGATGAATTTTCAAAACTTGGAAACCTGAAAGTGATAGAAATATACACAAGCCTTGCCAAAGGCTGTTTGATTCATTTAATGAAGGAACCGGCAGACGACATTTAAACTGCTTCAGACATAATTTGAAAGCACAGGTAGATATAGCATCTGAAAAGGAGGCTGAAATAAGATTGCTAGGTCAGATATGAAGTTGAATCACAACTGTGGCAAAAACCTTGTAATCTTGGAATCAAATGCTTCATAGCACCTATACTGGGGGAATAAAAGACAGTATGGACATTGTTATGAAACCAGAATCAACTGCACTGATATTTGACTTACCACACCATTCTCAATCTTGGGCATGTATCAGAATCACCGAGGAACACTTTAAGAAACAATGGAAGAATCAAGGGGAGCTAGTTCACACTTATAATCCCAGCACCTGGGAGGCAAAGGCAAGAGGACTGCTGTGAGGTCAAGGCCAGCCTGAGCTACAGAGTGAGTCTCTGTCTCAAAACCCAAATGTAATAATCAACAAAGTGACAGAAGCCCACACCATACACTACGTCAATCAGCTTGGACTTAAATATTATTTAAAAGCTTTCTTCATAATTTTGTATAGTCAAAGTTTGAGATGCACTGTTGTACAGGGTGCATCTACTTTGACAGTGTTATAAGATATACTAGGTAAATGTTCTAGTAAATAGAAGATTTGACTAAGGTACACTGCCTTAAAGAATTAGACATTTGGGCTGGAGAGATGGCTAAACAGTTAGAGCACTTGCCTGCAAAACCTAATGACCCAAGTTTGATTGCCCAATACCCATGGAAAACCAGAGGCACAAAGTGGCACATGTACCTGGAGTTTGTTTGCAGTGGCTAGAGGCCCTGATGTGCCCATTTTATCTCTCTCTATCCTTGCAAATAAATAAAATATGTTTTTAAAAAAGAATTAGGTAGGTTTGGGTGGGTTTATTAGACACTGCTGTAGTTTGATGTTGAAAGATAATATATTCTCTCTTAGCTGATTTCCAAGTTTGGGATTTTCCTCTTTCATCCGTAGTAACATTAAAAAAATAAAAACCCACAAAGCTATGGCTAAGTACTACTCCCAGGTTCTGACGCACTGATCTTTGGTGTGGCCTGGAAAGCAAGGGGCATAGAAACTTCCCAGGTGATTCTCATGCGTAGTGTAGGCTGAGAAACACTGATCTTGAGTCAGATTATCAGCTACCTTTTATGTAGTATGGAGAACATGGTATGTGCTCAATAGTATGCATTGAATTGTTGAGTGCAAACCAATCTGGAATGGCTGGGGCAAGACAGGGCTATTTTCCAACTTCAGCCAACATAGATGTTTTCCCAGGAAGCATTGTTTCCAGCATTAAGACCAGAACAGAGAATTCTCTTGTTAACATTCCCTCATGGCCAGTTTATCATCACACTGTTCTTCCCAATTTAGATTTTTGAGATGCGACTAAACTTCTTTTCCTTCCCAGCTGTTCTAGAGAAATCCTTCCTGTCAATCACGTTCTTCCTCTTGTCTTGCCTGGAATGTGACAGAAGTTCATTATTGACAAAATTATTGGGGGGAGGGTGTCTTCTAATCATAAGTTTAAAAATAACTCTTTTCAGTGTTTTACTCCCAAAGGCTCAATGGCTAGCATGTCAAACTCAACTTATTTCCCATGTGGCCTTTCAAGGTGTTGCTTCCTGTGTGGTGTTCCAGCCATAGCCAGCAAGGGGATTTGCTTAGGGCCCCCATGCCATAATTCACCCCACGTGATCTATTCCTATGGAATCATTAATCCTTCCTTTTACTTCATTTTTCTCACTCTCTTAGATTTTTTTTTTTTTTTAGTTATTCTCTAACCAAGGCAAATATCTTTACTACAGCCCCCAAGAATCCATTTTTTGGGAAAAATTGCTTGATGTGGCAAAATAACATCAAGAGCTTCAATACAAGGTGAGATTCTGAGGCCTTGGGGGTGACCTACAGAAAAACAAAATGGCTGAACTTCTGTAATTGAGACAAATAAAAGACAAAGAACAATTTGTTTCCTGTTCCAGGGAGGGAAGACGAACGAAAAAAATGGGTGGAAGAGAGACATGGTGATGGTGAAGAGCTGGATGTTATATCAGGTGAAGAGCTGGACTAAATACTTAGGGGGCAGAGTGGCTCAGTGGACATGTAAGAACAAGCTGCCTTGTAACTCTTGTTACTATGACATGAGGTTCACAGATGTGTATCCTTGCTCCTCATGTCTTAGGTAACATTGATGTTGTACATACATGTCCAAGACAAACGTGTGTGCAAATGTAAAAAATAAAATGTAGCCTGGAATTTTATGGGTTAGGAGGTAACAGAGTGAACATACATGGAAACAGTGGCACATCCAAGGGGAAGCTATGTGTCATGGTTGGACTATGGCATGTCCCCATAGCCTCCTACATTTGTGATTAACCCTCATACTCTATCCCCAGCTGGTAGGGCCTTTGGGAGGTAGGGTCTTGCTGGAAGAGACGTGCCACTTAGGCATGGACTTTGAGGCTTGCTAGGTCAGCCCACCAGGTGTTCAAACATCATTTATTCCTGTTGCTACCACCCAGCTGATGTGACAAGACTTGATGCCCAACTTCTGCTCTGCTACACTTTCTGTGCCATGATGAAACTCCCTTGAGATTTTAAGTGAAAATAAACCATTTTATTCCATATGCTGCTTTTGGTTGTGTGTTTCATCCCATTATTGGTAACTATGATTATGGAAATCTTGGTGAGGACTTTGAATGTACTGAGGTTCAAGAGTGGGATCCGAGGCAGTCTTATAGATCCCACAAGGAGGGTTACATTGAGCTCAACATATTGTGCTAGATTAGATACCAGACCGGTTTCAGACTACTGAGAGGAACCTCACCAAGGGCCGTCAATCTAACAGGGACAAGAGACCTACACAAACAGCTGCGCTTTACCTCAGGGAGACTATAAGTACCTCAGAAACAAGAAATACAAAAAACGTCAAGGCAGAAGTAATCTTTTCTGATTGTGGAACTGGAAGCTACAATGAAGAAATGATGGGTTTGGATACGACATAAAGGAATGACTAGAATTACAATAAAAATCACTCCTGTTGATTACAAAGGAAAATCTACTCATATAAATCCATATCCTTAAGATATAAAAGATGTGAAATATTTATTACCTCTCATCTTATTATTTTATCATCTTTGTGACCAAAGACATGACAGAATCAACTTTAAAGGGGGATCATTTAATTTGACTCATGGCTTTAGAGGGTCAGCCCATTAACTTGAGTGGATTTGTGGTGATGGGTGTGGTAGAAGACAGCGTTTCACTTCGTAGTGGACAGGAAGGAAGAAGGAGGGAGAAGAGGAAAAGGGGGAGGGGAGAGAGAGAGAGAGAGAAAATCAGGGACAAGATATCCCCAAGGACCCACCTCTAGTAAGCAGGTAGGCCCCACACTTAAAACTTCCACATACTATAAGGATATGGCTACTAGCTGGGGGGTACAAGTCGGAAACACACCTGTGAGGAATCTTCCCCTTGAGCCTATAACACCTTGGAATGTTTCTTGATTCTCCCATCGAAGCAACACTTCAGGACCTTTTGCTCCACATACCTACCAGTTTGATGTCTATGGCTGTGGGTTAAATTTTCACTCTGTGATCAGTGTTTACATGCATGATCCCATGTGGTCTTTGCAAATGTCCTCCTCTGTATGCACAGTTACCGCCTCCACTGTACAGACAGACATAGGCTTAGTTCAGTGAGTAACTTACTCTACATGACAAAGTAGAAAACAGCAGATATATAACTTGAATCCAAAGCTAATTCCATAGCCCAGACTCTTACCTAACTCCCGCTAGGATGAAAATAGTAGGGTCAGTAAAGACATGAGTGAGCTCTTTGGAATATTATATGAAGAGTACAAGGAAAATAAAGAAAAGTTTAGCCAAGATTTTGTGAGAATTCAAAAGTCTCTCTTATCTGTAATACTCCAACATTTTAATTACTCTGACCTTAGGCCTTCAGGGTTAAATTACATCCCTAAATGACTTCTACACATCAAAGAGTGTCCTACTTATGAGTCAGAGGCTAACTTCCAGGTGGCCCTGAAGAATATTAAGCATTGACTTCATAGTATTAGGTGATATTTATATGTATGCATGTACATGTCTGTGCAAAAAACAAATACACATGGTACACATGGGCATCTGTGCTGAAGTCTGCAGCCAAGTGTCAGCACATTATCAGATTTAAATTAGTTGCCTGACTCTATTAATAGCTCTGGTTTTCCAGTTTCTAAAATAAAAGATCCCAGAACAGCTGGAGTGAGATGTGCAACAGAATGGAAGACTACAACCCTGTGAGCAGTAGTAGTCTGCCTGTAACTGCTAAATGAAGTTCGTAGTTTAGGCGATTGGTGCAGATGCCTATAAAAGAGCCCTTGGAATGCAAAGCACTTTTGGAAACAGCATCATCTCTAACTGGTGTGTGGGATTGATGATGCTTTATCAACCATGGGGTTTGGAAAACCCCTCTGACATTCCATTAAAACTTGAAAATAAGACTGGATCCCAGAGCAGAAAGGGTCCGTGTTGGGCACATGACTTAATAAAAGGCCAGCGTGACGACCTCAATCCACCCTCTCACTGAACAGATATTTCTCCTCCCAGTATATTCCTTCTGGCATCTCATCACATTCCAGTTGCATATCTATGCTACAATATACATCTCATTCCTGATGGCTGTTGCATACCTACTCTACCCAAAGTACCATGCACTCTCCTGCCTCACTGTTCCCTGAACATGCTTACACTGACTGGCCTTTTGCTCAATCAGATATCATTCCTTTGTCTGCCTAGCAAAATGTTGTTCATTCTTCAAGCTTACCTCAAAGAGCTCCTTCCCATGATTTTCTAAGACATTCCTCCATTGCCTCCCTGACACTCAGGAAGAGAACACATCATGACCTCCTTGTCCTTCCCAGACAAGTATCACATCATGCTATGTCTTCATGGTGCCTGCCCCCCACTTTCATGAGAGCTTCAGGCTCCACATGGTTTTAGAATGTGCACATTGTGCCAGAAGCACTGGTTTCACTTGGGAGAGTGTTAGAAAATCAAAATATCAGGCCCTGTTCCAGCCCTGCTGTTTCAGAAACTCACTTTAACAGTTTCCCAGAATACGGGGAAGGACACGCAAAAATATCCACATTCAAGCAAGCCTTTGCGGAGAGCAGAGAACATGGTTTCATGATCCTGTGTTCCCTCATGGCACTGAGTAGATTGTACAAATTAAGGAACCACCTGCCAGACACTGGACAGGTCAGGGCTGAAAAGATGACTAGGACGTAGAGCATGCAATAGGAGTAGTTGCCAGTGTGAGTGGAACTTGGGATCCAGAGATGAGTCAGCAAACAGTCAAATCCAATGAACACCTTTCAAAGGTGTTGTGGCCTAACAATCTGTGAATACAAGACAAGTTTTCTTTATGGTGAGATGTCTTAAATCATTGAATGTGTTATGTCTTATATCTCTATTATATGCAGGATCTCTGATATTATTCTACTAGAAGGTATTTGTTTTTTTTTCAATTCATACATTTCTTTTGTTGGTCTAGAACTTATTATGTAATCCAGGCTAGCCTCAAATTCATGATCCTCCTGCCTCTACCTCTTGAATGTTGGAAAAACAGGCATGCAAAACCAAACCCAGCTTTTATCATTTATTTACTTAATTATTGATTGTCTATGCATGTCTCACTTTCTGGGGTTGTTTTTTTGAAATATGCATTGAGAATCACTTATCTACTGCCATAAGTTTTAAAGTCCTAACAATATAGTAATTTTTTTAACTTTTAAATATCTAAAGAATTTTCCCAACCACATGACATTCTTTTTTTTTTTTTTTTTTATTATTAGTCAGTTCCGTATTCAGCAAATACAGTCAGTTTGGTACCATTATTAGGCTCATCCGTGACCTACCCCCTCCCCTTGGCCCCTCCTTGTTGAGGTATACGGGTCATGCATTGTGGAGTTAGCCCACAGTTATGGGTAAGCTAAATGTCTCTGCATATCATGACCCAACATGTGACTCTGACATTCTTTCCGCCACCTCTTCCGCAAAATTTCCCTGAGCCATGTTGGGTTCATTTTTGGTCTGCTTCAGTGATGAGGTGTTGAGGGCCTCTGAGGCTCTGGCTCTCTGATTTGGTAGGAGTTGATTTTTCTCTATGCTGATCTCCTTCCCCCTTGTGCTGGTGTCCGGTTCATCAGGAAAACAGCCCCCTTGCTTGTTTCTCGAAGTTTTCTTAGTTTCAGCCGGGGCCCTTTTGAGGTATGATGGGGTGGCTCTCTCCTTAGGGTCTACATCTATCTGAAAAAGAGAAGCAGATTCTCCAACGGAGAGTAAGTTAGCACCAGGACAAATGAGATAACCCTTACTTTTTTTTTTTATAGAGAATTTAATAGGTGTAGGCCCTCTTGTAGCCCACAATTGATAGTAGCTTGATACTGGAGAGTGGGTTTATGTTTGGATATGGTTCTGACTTGTTTCCCAGCTCCAGCTATGGGTCCCATACCAGTGAGGGAATCAGTTAGCCAAATTGAGAGCAGTTGGTTCCCCACCATGGCTGTGTGCCACCACTGCACTTGTGTGGGCATCACAATAAGTTATTTGCTGCTAAGTAGGTTAGACCATGAGTTGCTTCGACAGATATTGGTCAATTTCCCCCAGTCGCCCATGTAGCACCTTCTGGCACTAGACGCGCTGACTGTCTGGGGACTGACTCTCTTCCAACTTCCAGCCATGCCATTCTAATTTGCATGTCAATCACATAAGGTATCTTCAGCAGTAGGGTCTTACCACTAACCTTTGGTGGGTCATCAAGTACTCTGACAGAAATCTGTCTGTCTTTTAGGAAACCTTGTAGGTCTCTCTGATCAAAAGCTCATTGTGGATGATAGCCCCATGCTGGTTCTGGGAGTTACAGGTCAGTGCCGACTAAGAAAATGAGGAAAAAGATAACTAATATACAAGAGTTAGAGATAAGAGAGAGAGAGACAGGGAGAGGGGAAGTGAGGGAGGGAAGATGTAGGAGATTAAGGTTAATCTTAATCTTACCCTCTCCAGTGTCTTGTGGTTCAGGTGTTACCTGTAAGGGCCTGGTGAAGGATCAGCCATTTGGTCTGTCTTTTAGTAAGTAGAAGAATATGGTACCATTGCCGTTTGGGTCTAGATTTGTGTTTCCCACGCCTTTGATGCCCTCCCCTCCCTCCCCTTCCATCCTAGTGTCTAATCTAGGAGATGCTTGCTGGGTATGTAAGGTATCTTCGGTAGATTCAGGTTAGGTGCTGTAGATGAGTGAGACTATGTGGCGATTTTTTTTCTGTGATTGGGTAAGTTCACTGAGAATGATCTGTTCCAGGTTCAACCATTTTTCCTCAAATTTCATTGTGTCATTTTTTCTTACTGCTGTATAGAATTCCATTGTGTAGATATACCACATCTTAGTTATCCATTCTTCTAGTGATGGACATCTGGGTTGATTCCAGCTCTTAGCTATTACAAATTGAGCCGCTATAAAGATGGTTGAGCAAATCTCTTTAGTCTGTGGTTTGAAGGTTTTAGGGTAGATGCCCAGTAAGGGAATAACTGGGTCTGTTGGTATCTCTATACTCAGCTTTTTCAGAAGTCTCCATATTGCTTTCCAAAGTGGTTGTACCATCCTACATTCCCACAAACAGTGGATGAGTGTTCCTACTTCTCCACATCCTCGCCAGCATTTATTTTTATTTGATTTTTTGATGCTTGCTATCCTTATTGGGGTAAGGTGGAATCTCATAGTTGTTTTAATTTGCATTTCTCTGATGATTAGGGATGCTGAACATTTTCTTAAGTGTATGTTTGCCATTTCTATTTCTTCCTCTGTGAACTGCCTGTTCAGCTCTTTGCCCCATCTTGTGAGTGGGGTGTTTGACTTCTTACTGTTTAGATTTTTGAGTTCTTTGTAGATTCTAGAGATTAGTCCTCTATCAGTTGGATAACCCACAAATATTTTCTCCCATTCTGTGGGTAATCTATTGGCTTTGCTAATTGTATGCTTGTCTGTAAAGAAACTCCTCAGCTTCATGTGGTCCCATTGGTTGAGTGATGGTTTAAGTTCATGAGCTACTGGGGTTTTGTTCAGGAAGTCTTTTTCCATTCCTATATCATGGAATGTACTTCCTAAATTTTCTTCCAGTAGTATTCGAGTTTCTGGTCTTATATTGAGATCTTTGATCCATTTGGACTTGAGTGTAGTGCATGGTGAAATGTGTGGGTCAAGTTTTAGTTTCCTGCATATGGTTATCCAGTTTGTCCAGCACCATTTGTTGAAGATGCTGTCTTTTTTCCAGGATATATTGTTTGGGCCTTTATCAAATATCAAGTAGCTATAGTTGCTTGACCCAAAGTCCGGGTCCTCAAGTCTATTCCATTGATCTATAGTCCTGTTTTTATGCCAGTACCATGCTGTTTTTATTACTATGGCTTTGTAATATAGCTTTAGATCAGGTATGGTGATGCCTCCAGAGGTATTTCTTTTGCTGAGGATATGTTTGGAAATGCGAGGCCTTCTGCCTTTCCATATGAAATTTGAGATCATTTTTTCTATCTCTGTGAAGAACACTGTGGGGATTTTAATTGGTATTGCATTAAATCTGTAAATTGCCTTTGGTAGGATTGTCATCTTCACAATGTTAATTCTGCCTATCCAGGAACATGGGAGGTCTTTCCATTTTCTCAAGTCTGCCTCAATTTCTTTTTTGAGTGTTTTTATGTTTTCATTGTATAGATCTTTCACTTCCTTGGTTAACGTTATTCCAAGATATTTTATTTTTTTTGTCGCAATTGAAAATGGGACTATGTCCCTTATTTCTTTTTCTGTATCTTTGTCCTTTGCATAAAGGAAGGCTACTGATTTTTGTGCATTGATTTTGTATCCTGCTACTTTGCTATAGGAGTTAATCACCTTCAGGAGTTTTGGGATGGAGTCTCTCGGGTCTCTTACATATATAATCATGTCATCAGCGAATAAAGCTAACTTAACTTCCTCCTTTCCAAATTGTATCCCTTTTATTTCCTTCTCCTGTCTTATTGCTTGAGCTAGGACTTCCAAAACTATATTGAAAAGCAGAGGTGAGAGTGGACAACCCTGTCTTGTTCCTGATCTTAATGGGAATTCCTCCAGTCTCTCTCCATTAAGTATTATTTGGGCCTTCGGAGCTTCGTATATTGCCTTTATTAGGTTAAGATATGAACCAACCATGCCAACTCTCTCCAATGTTTTGAACATGAAGTGGTGTTGAATCTTGTCAAAGGCCTTTTCTGCATCTATCGAAATGATCATGTGGTTTTTATGTTTAACCTTGTTTATGTGGTGTATTACATTGACAGATTTCCGTATGTTGAACCACCTCTGTGTTCATGGAATGAATCCCACTTGGTCAAGGTGTATAATGCTTTTGATGTCCAACCACATGACATTCTTGAAGAAGAAGTCTCATTGCAACTCTCCCATTGCTCCTCAGTCAGCACTTATTAAAAGTCATAGTAGGTCTTCCTTGTGACTCAACAGAGGGGAAAGGCAGCCTGTAGTGTTCCAATGTGGAACTCTCATAGACATTAGATATTATTAGAGAGGTTTCCATGGATTATTAAGGAAGAAAATACTTTCCAGGAGACAGTGCTTGAAAGTTTGAGTGAATCGACATTTTAAAATAATGTCTAGGAGCAGCATCACAGAAGCCATGAAATCAATATGAAATCTTCTAGAGAGACATTTCAGGCCTGGAATTCTTTTATCTATAAACTGGAAATAGTAACATGTTTCTTCTACCACTATTCATTGTGAACTGGACTAGAAATTTAACCTTGACAGTTTAAAAAGTAAACTACAACTGCAGTAAAAAAAAAAAAAATGAATGTGCTTTGAGTTTTAAACCATTCATAGTGCATGAAAAACAAAACTCTTATGTGGGGAGGGCTTCTGGAGAGATGGCGCAGCAATTAAGACATTTGCCTACAGACCTTAACTGTGCAGGTTCAATTCCCTAGTACCCACATAAAGCCAGATGCACAAAGTGGCTCATGCATCTGGAGCTTGTTTGTAGAGGAGAGAAGCCTTGGCATGCCCATTTGCTCACTCCCTCTTCTTACAAATAAATAAATATTTTAAAAAATACTTATGCTGCAGGGGAGAAGGCTCAGTGGATCAAACACTTGCCACACAAGTGTGTTCTGAGTTCAGATTCTCAGAACCCATGTAAGGGTAGATGGGATCGCTCACATCTGTAATCCCCGTGCACCTACAAGAAGGTAGGGGGCGAGGGTGTGGCTAATGAGTCCCGGAAACTCACCGGTCAGCGAGCTTGGTATATTCAGTGGTGAACAAGAGATTGCCTCAGTGAAGACAGAAGGGAAGATTGTCCCCTGACCTTCACCCTCCACAAGTATGCCATGGCACACACCTGCACTCACACACTTTAACACACATACACACAAACACACACTTGTCTATAATTATGGAGGCTGTCAATAAAAAGTTACACAAAATTAAACTAAAAAAAAAAAAACATGTATATAGCCTGAACCTTCCAACCTGCTCAAAGTACTTCAGACTGATTATCTGAAGTGGAAAAAAAATCCTTCATTGTCTGAAATGGGGGGACAGAATTCCACCCAAATCCCAGCAATGGCATGCCCAAGGAGGGTTATAGCTTCTAGACCTAGTGATCCCCAGCCTGGCCTTGCCTGCATCCACAGACAGTCAAACTGAGTTCATTCTGTCTTCCAGCTTGGTTGATAACAGCTGTGTTTGCAGTGAAATATAGGTATGCATTCTGTGATCTGTGTTTTTATATGATTTCCTGAAACACACAGATAAACAAGGATAATTGGAAGGGGCCAGTGGGCCTCAGCAGATTCGAAATGCTGGAATTCTTCCTGCTAATCCAAATGCTTCTCGTGATAAGCAGCCTTCACTTAGTGGAAATGCAGCCCGTGATGATATAACTAGCCATTGGCTGGTATTGATTATGAGGTATGTCTATCAATTTCTTTGCTGATGGGGCCCTGGGTAGGACAACAATGTGTCTGTAGCTGGAGAAGAGACAAGAACTTGATGCTCTTCCTGCTCAGCAAGGCCTCTCTATCTGCTTCCTCGTTCCTAGCCACCCAACTGCATGCATTTCCAACCCCATTTCTATCTCAATAACATTGTATCCAATATGACTGCCCCTTTCCTAGGCAGGGGCTATCCACCAGCCTTCCTGTTATCTCTCCCTCCTCCTTCGTCCCTTACCTTGGAGGACTTGTAGCTCCTCATGATCTGCTGAACATTAATATTCACCAACTTGCTCCAGAGAGCTATGCTTCGCCGAGCACATTTTCACCTGAAAGGAGTTGTTTAATATAAACATTTGGTTAATATTCTGTACATTTGAAAGTATTTTTATCAGCATCTGTGTAGGACCAAAAGTCATTTCAATTCAATGGGAACTGATTATGCACTAAGAATGGGTCTTTTCCAAGAGAGTGTGCCCCCCATCTAATATATACATTATAAAACTCACTTACATGGTTGATGGGAACACATTGTGGACAGACCAGCAACCTTGCATTTCATCTGACTATGTATTCATCAGTTCCAATGCTGCTGTTAAATGGGGGGAAATATTATACAATATTTCTTTAAAAACTGTCTAAATATAATTATCAACATCTTTGGAGTGATAATAATTACCATAACAAGAGCTCATTAGAAGAAACAGTTTGATGAAGATCATCTGCTCACGAGGCCGTGCCTCCTGGAAGGAGAAGGCTGCCTTAGCATCGCTCTTCTTCCTTCTGCTTTCACATGGAATCTTACTCTCTGGTCTCTTCTTAGCAACCCTCTGTAAGTGGGGGTTTTTTGTTGTTGTTTTTTATCCTGTGTCTGTAAAACTTACCATGCCAAAGAGTCAGTAGATAGACAGCCAATGTGAGCAACTCCAGGAAGAGTTAAGATAGATAAATGTAAACAGATGCCTAGCTGGCCACTGATATATGTCTGAATTACATTCATACTTTTGTATAGTCTTCCTATAAATGAACTACTGTTTCTACTAGAGGCCTCTATTGAATATTTATTTTTTATTTTCATTTTTGTGGTGGCACTAGGATTGAACAAACATTTTGCCACTGAACTATATCCCCAGAAACTTCTTTATTTTAGTGCTAGGGACTGAATCCAGGACACACATGCCAGAAAAGCTCTATACTGAGCCACACCTCCAGCTGTAAACAGTTGTTAATGGAAAATATAACTATTGGGCTGGAGAGATGGCTTAGCGGTTAAGTGCTTGCTTGTGAAGCCTAAGGACCCCGGTTCGAGGCTCGACTCCCCAAGACCCATGTTAGCCAGATGCACTAGGGGGCGCACGCGTCTGGAGTTCGTATGCAGTGGCTGGAGGCCCTGGCGCGCCCATTCTCTCTCCCTCTCTCTATCTGCCTCTTTCTCTCGCTGTCTGTCGCTCTCAAATAAATAAATAAAAATAACAAAAAAATTTAAAAAAAAATTCATGAAAATATAACTATTGAACAGTGAATTAGATTGATGATAGGTATTTATACACACATATGTATTCTGTATGCATATGCATAATATATATACATATATATATATATATAATTATGATTTGTCATTTCTAATATTGACAGGCATTTGGGGAAATTCTATTTGTAGCTATTGCATACTATACACCTTAGAGTATAACAGCAAGGTCATAGTATTTAATTTTCTTAGACAATGTTTTACTTAGTTTTTAAAGTAGTGTTACCAATTCACATTTCTACTAGCAACATGTGGGGGTTCTGGTTACCCCCCAGCTTCACCCATAGTTGATACTATCTAATTTTTTTTTTCTTTATAGAAAGGAGAAAACAGGTGTGCCAAGGGCCTCTAGCCACTGCAAACAAACTCCAGAAACATGCACCACTTTGTGTATCTGGCTTACATGGGTACTGGGGATCAAACCTGGTTCTTTAGGCTACATAGGCAAGCACCTTAACCACTAAGTCATCCCTCCATCCTCCATATTGCCTAATTTTTGAGCTGGAGTCAATCTGTTGGATACGTGGTGTGTATCTCTGGATATAGAAGTAGATGTTTTATTCATTCGCTGTTGGGAATTCTTTTGTGAAGTGTCTGTTCCAGCTCTTTTCCTATCTATCCAGCAAGCTGTCAGATAGATTCAAGGCTCTGATAGAGAACAGCAGTCTTGTCATTGTGTGTGTGCAGAAATGACTCAGACCCATGACCTGGATCTCCAACATCATCTAACCACAATAAAGATATCACACCAGGAGACTGCATAGTTGGAGTCTGCTATTTCTGGTGTTCTTATTGGTTCCCAGAGTAAAGAAAATGTGCATCCTCCAAAATGGCTGTTGGGGACATATCTTCATATCTAGAGACTTCTCCTCATAGTTGGGCTGTTTCGGAGGGGCTTCCCCCAACTTCTTCAACAAGCGCTTAGATTGCCGCAGCAGCACTTCATAATGCACACCATGGGGTTTCAGAAAACAGTGCAACCGAGTATGAGTGAATGGTGAATTTATGCACACTGCAGCCAAAAAAGCAATCTCTTGGGTATTCAAAACACTCATTAGTGTTCTGACTGAGGATATTTGAGTCCTGACTGGCAGCATAACCTCATAGTGTCACTTTGGGTTAGCCCAAGAAAAAGTGAGCCTAGACTTCTTTATGGGAAAAAAGAATTTAGACAAGAATGTGCTTAACTCATCCCATGTGATGTTGCTCCAAGAGGTCCAGATTCCATCAAACTCTAGAATAGATCCAGGATTTATCTTCTATAGTCTAACACTTCGTAATTCTATTTGTCATCCCAGAAGTCAATTTTTCTCTGTATGCCTCAAATTCCAGCCCTCTAAAAAAGGCTGTTAGTGATTCCAGTTCACCTTCCTCCCAAAAGTATTCCTTTTCTAACTAGTGATTTCTTCTAATTACTGTTCAAGCTGATTTTCAACTTGTAGAGAGCTGACTGCATTTGGGTTAGGCACTGGCACCAAGGATCGTGATGTAGCAACCTCTCGCAGACCTGTTTGTTTAAGAGCCTTGGAGATAGCATGTATTAATATCAAGCCCAGAGCAGAGGGTCACATGGCCATTCAACACTGACTAGAATCCTGGGAATCACGGGGCTGGGCTCTCTGCTCTCTCCTCCTCTCATGATGGGATGAGATGACTTGAAGCTGAACATATGGCAGCTGCCATTGTAACCCAGAAACCATTCCCTGTGCCATGGCAACCAGAGAATCAGTGCACACTTAGGGTTGAGACTCACTCAGTGCATGCACAATGACACAAGGTGCAGTTTTCTGCATTTGCTTGCTTGTTTGCTGAAGCACTTGGGACAGCAGTAGAGAATTAATACCTTTTCTTTGACGACACTTGCCAGGTTTTCCTAAGATGCTGGGCGTTTCTTCAGTACCTCGTTCTACTTTCTTTTCAGTAGCAGCTTCTTAATGGAACCACAGTTCTTTTCCCAAATTTCAGGGATCTTATTCATCCTTGAACACACTGGATCCAATCAGTTTTCTCTGAGAACTCTTTGAAATTGATTTGCCAGGATTGTTGCTAAGTCCTTATACCCAAGGGATAGTATGCAATTAGAAGAAGTGGCCTGATGCATCTGACATCTGTAGACTAAATAATTTGGCTCAATAGTCATGACAATTTCAAGGCACGCCTTCTGCCTCACATTTTAAGGGCAAGTGTCTGAGTTTTTCTCCATTGTTCTTTTTGGTGCTGTATTCTTTCCTTGTTCAGTCCTCAGGGGACTTATTGTCTATATCAAAGTAGTTCCATCACATAAACGGTTGGAGCTGGAGAAAAAGAAAGATATTTTCTGTGGGGAAGTATTGCCAGGGGCTATTTATTCTGACTTCACATAACCTCATTCCAAGAAAAGCCAAAGAGTTGAAAGAAGCAGTAACCCAGAGAAGGAGGCACAGGAGTGTGGGTTGCACGTGTGTCTGTGAGCTCCCTGCAGCCCCTCTTGCAGGCCGGGCAGCGCGGGCTGCTGTGTGCATGCGCTTGAGCCCCAGCTGCTGTACCTCTCCACACTCCTGTGCTTCTCTGTGCCATGCGAGCCTATTAGCATTTTAAGTTGGCTTCATATGGCACTACTCTGCAGACAGATCTGCTGTCTTGCTTTTGTTTATTGTACAAGCGACAAACACGAGGGCATTTTCAAGATGTGAAAAAAATGCTGTGAAGTTGTAAAAAGGAGGTGAGTTCTCCTTGCCAAGTCCTGAGGAATGTGGAGGCAGAGAGAGCCCTGACAGAGAGCCACAGATGTCCCCAGAATGAAACGTGCTCCAGAGACTTGATCTGATCATGATGAAGCAATCTGGCCTTTGAGACTTAGATGGGACCCTGAACTTCTGTCTCCATGTATGTGGTGCCTCTGACTCTGCCCGGTTGCTCCGCAGCTCTCTGATTGACTGTCTATGGATTCCGAATAGCATTTACAAATTAGACACATACTGCTCAGGGGTCATAATGGTAAGTTGACAGGCTGTTCTGTCTTCTGAAATGGCTGTGTCATGAAGCCATCGCTGCTTGAGACCAGTAGGTCCATATACCTACCTGGTACTTCCCAAGCATCTCCATTTATCCAATAGATGCACAAATAAACAACTTCTTCATGGGAGGGTTCATCATGGAGGCTGTGGGATGGGAGACATAAAAGCAACTTATAAGAGCATCTCTTCCCAAATGTGGAGGTTTGATTCAGGTGTCCCACCATAAACTTAGGTTTCTGGGTGCCATGTCCCCAGATGAAGGCAATTTGGAAATTAAAGCCTCCTGATGGCCGTGTATTGTTGAGGGCAGGCTTATGGGTGTTATAGCCAGTTTCCCCTTGCTAGTGTTTGGTACACTCTCCTGCTGTTGTACACTCTCTGCTCATGCCATCATTTCCCCCTGCCACCACTGAGTTTTCCCTCGAGCTTATAAACCAAAATAAACCCCCTCCCCCCTCCCCAAAGCTGCTCGTGGTCGGGTAATTTCTGCCAGCAATGTGAACCTGACTGCAACAGTTGGTACAGAGGAGTGGGATTGCTGCTAGACACCTGTCTCTGTGGGTTTGGCCTTTTCAAGAGGAATGTGGAAGGATTTGAAACCTTAGCCTAAGAGATGCCTTGCAGTCCTGTAAGTACAGCTTGACGGACTATTCTGGTCAGAGTTGAAAGACCTGAATGCAGTAAGAACTAGGGACTGTGATGTTTGGCTTGTGAGAGTGAGAAAGAACGTTTCTGGGACTGGGCAAAAGCAGATTATTGTGAGAGACTTGATGTTATGCCCATGTCCTAAGAACCTGTGCAGGGTTACTTTGCATAGAAACAGACTGATGTGAGCAGAGGGATATGGCATAGAAAAAATGAAATTTTGGGGCCAAAGCTGCTGCCTGTTCAGCTGCAATTGAAGGATTATAACCGTTGAGATTGGGCCAGATGACCTGCACTGTAACGACAGGAAGGGTGCAGTCTTTTGAAGGGGCTAGAATGCTAAGAGAGTGTCCTGTTCTTCAAAGTCTGCTTCATTCCCCCTGGATTAACAAGTTGGTAGCCCACCTGGAATTATGGAGTATAAGAAATTCAGAAAAGAGAGGGTCATTGAATTTGCAACATGGTCTTGTGTTTTGGAAATGACCATGGGCAGTACGAAGCAGTTTTGCTGGATACCTGCATGGAGACCCCATGGGGCCATGAGGATGAACTGTGGATTGCAGTGGAGACCCAGTGGAGACAGCGGGACCATGAGATGGCTGCTAAGGAAAGCTGCTGCCCCGGTGAATTTTCCAGGACTGTGAGTAGCCTCGCCGGAGGGGCGGAGTTGGAACTCCAGAGACTGTTGCTGGTTAGAACTATCAAACTTGGGTGTTTGTCATTGACTGGAGTTTTTGGCCTTGGAGCTACAGAGTTTGATGTTTACCCTGGTTGTTTTAAATCTCATATTGGTGGAATATTTCTTTACTATGCCCAGTGTCATCTTTTGCAGTGTGAGTGTTTATTCTGTGCCATTATGGGTTTTGGTGGATTTTTTTTTTGTGTGTGTATTATGGCTCATTAAAAGAACTTTTATGCGGATATTTGAACATCATTAGGATTGATAAAAGCTATGGGGACTTTTAAAGTTGGACTGAATGCATTACATTTTACATCATTGATAGTTATCAGCTTTGGGGAGGAACAGGGGCGGATTGTGATGGTTTGATTCAGGTGTCCCCTATAAACTTAGATTTCTAGGTGCCATGTGCATAGCTGATGGCAATTTGGAAATTAAAGCCTCTGTGTATTGTTGGGGGTGGGCTTATGGGTGTTACAGCCAGTTTCCCCTTGCTAGTGTTTGGCATACTCTGCTGCTGATGTTGTCCATCTGATATTGGCCAGGATGTGATGTCTACTCTCTGATCATGCCATCATTTTTCCCTGCCATCATGGAGCTTTTCCTCAAGACTGTAAGCCAAAATAAACCTTGCCCTCCCCCCAAAAAGCTGCTCTTGGTTGAGTGACTTCTGTCAGCATTGCAAAACTGACTGCAACACTTATGCAGTGGATATTCCTAAGAACTTTGCCTTTTGCTGTGAATTTTTTGAGACAACAACAGGTACCAAGTTAGGCATGACCAGTGCTTGTCCCATATATTTCCAATCATCAATCTGAAGTTCACAGCAGATATCTGCAAGAAAGCACAGAACTCTTTCCTGCTGCCTTTCATCAATGGTGTCAGAATCCCTCTCTGATGATCAGAGTTGCGATACAGGGTGGAAAAGCATACTCTGTAGATCTGGGCTCAGCCAGTGACATGGGGCCTTTTCTTAGGGTAGATAGCCAGACGTAGCAGACAGCCATCCTCTGAAAGCTAAAAATACTCAACTATCCCTGTAGTTCCACCTCTTCCCACCCCACCTTTGGCAGTGCAGTGTTCCAGGTATAGGAGGAATACCTTTGGCAAGTAGTTTCATCTCTGGCTCATTGGGGGCTGCCTTCTCGGTTTGTCCAATTGGCTCCCCCTTGCATCCATCAGCTTGTGTATCCTGCAACCTGGCTGAATCCTTTGTCCATAGGGAATGGTTGGTAGGCAGGATTTTGAGAGCGTGCCTAAGAGAACTGGCACCTGGTGGTCATGCTCTACTACTATGACTGAGCCACATGCTATGACAATTAAGGTTCTTTAAAATATATTTTATTTATATTTATTTGAGAGAGAGAGAATTGGCACACCAGGGCCTCCAGACATTGAAAACCAACTCTAGATGCATGCACCACCTGGCTTACATGGGTACTGGGGAACCAACCCTGTGTTCTTTGGCTTTGCAGGCAAGTAACTTAACAGCTAAGCCATCTTTCTAGTCCAATTCGCAGGTTTTGAATTAGTTGCAAGGAATATTTTTATGAGTGGGCCCAAACTTGTGCTTTATGATTTTCATTAGCATATATTAATTATATACCACAATAGGTTTCATTATAACATTTTCGTATGTATAGATAATGCATTTTGATCATGTTCACCTTATTACCCTCTCTTGTCCCCTCCCCTCACATTAATATCTCTTTCCCTAACTTTCCACTTTTCTACTTTCATGTTTTCTTTTGTGACTCATTGAGTTCCATTAGGATTGCTTATAGGAGCATGGCTGAGGGTTTGTTTACAGCAACATGGACACCTTACCTGTGGCCACACCACTGAAGCAAGGGTATGTCCCTGATCAACCATTAGCTGAATATAAATCCTCACTTGTAGAGGTGAGTGCCCATGAGTCCTCCCCACTCCACAACAGGATGTTGACGAGCCCAATCTTGAGCAGGTTATCAATGACAGCTAGTTGGAGTTCAAGAATGCAACGGACATTTCATGTCAAAAATTCAGCGCTGCATACCACTCCCTGCACCTGCTTCTTATACCTCCTCTCCCCTTTCTTCCCAGGGGAGTTCCTGAAAGATAGACTCTTCTACTGAGCGTAAAGGGTCAAGAAGCTCTGTTGTAAACTGCTTGTGTGTCGCCATACGCCAAAGCCCTGAGATCATCCTGTGGCTGCTGAAAGCAGTCTCCAGTAGTACCTGTCAAGGAAGTGGGGATTTCAGAGCTATAGCGATAAGAAAACAAATTCTTCCAATCATCATAAGGAGCTTGGAAGTGGGCATTTCTCTGGTTGGGTCTCTAGATGAAGATGCAGCTGACCAACCTCTTATTTCTCGCCTTGTGGGGACCCAGCTAATATGTGTTGAGGACCCTTAACTACGCAACTCATGAACTAATAGTGTTATGCCATGTTAAGCCACTAAATGTGTGACAATATGTTACATAGTAACAGGAAACTAATGTAGCAGGACAGGGGCAGGCCAGCATATACAATTGCCCCTCTGGCCTTTTTTTAACCTCTCATAATCAGCACATGACTCATGGTTGTGCTTGTTTGTTTGTTTTTTGAGTCTTACTGGTCTCTCCTATCATGGGTTTTGCATCTCTGGGGTCAACCAAACAGAGACTGAAAATACCCAATGATAAAAATCATGACTGTACTAAACATGGACAGACTTTCTCTTGCCATTATTTAAACGGTATTGTATTACAGTTTATTTGGACATCATTTACATTGTACTCGATGTTCTAAGTAATCTAGGGTTGATTTAAGCATATGGGATGGAGAATGGATGAGAGTTAGTTGAAGTTACTATGCCATTTTATATAAAGGACTTGAACATCCCTGGATTTGATATTAAGTGGGTTCTAGAACAAATTGCCCCCATAGACACCTAAGGATGATAACAATAGCAGAGGCAGCAAAATGGCAGTAACCTTGGAGGGTGAAGGAAACTGCAAAACCTCCAATGACACTGTGGTCATGTCCAGTCCATATGAAAGCCTAAAGAGCAAGGATCAATTCCCCTTTTCCTATTAATCCCTTTGGGTAGAGCCAGTGTTGGATGCTGCTCATCTGAAGATGGAAGATGAGTGATCTCTGCCTTAGAAATCCTCAAGGATGATTGAGAGGGGGAGGGGATATGATGGAGAGTAGAGTTTCAAAGGGGAAAGTAAGTGGGGGGAGGGAGGGAATTACCATGGGATATTGTTTGCAATTATGGAAGTTGTCAATAAAAAAAAGACATAAATACGAAAAAACAAAAAAAAAAAAAAAGAAAAAGAAAAGAAAAGAAATCCTTAAGGATGCTGCAGGGTGAGCCCTATCCCACAGGAACTCTAACAACCCCCAGAGCCTCCTTCTAGAGTATGCTTGTATCGTTGGGAGTTCAGGCTGTTTGCCCCATCTTTGCTTCCATTTCTCGTTATTCTCTCTGTGAACACCTCATGTCCTCGTGAAGAAATGCTGCTCCTCTAAGGAATTGGGTTGGAAACAAACATTATGAATCATTTATATTCTGAAATGTTCCAGACAAGAGTTGGAATTCTCACTGTACCTTTGCTTGTGATTGCCAAACTTAACACACATACACATGCACACACACACACTCACAGAGTCATAGCACTTGCTTACAACAAGTACAATAGATCCTTTCTTTTTTTTTGAAAATACTTTTGTAAATTATATTTTGGGTTTCCATTAATAAATTTTTGTCAAGTGGGGAACTTGGACGTAAGAATTCTAGCTACTATCTAAGGTTGCTGTGAGGACTGAACGAGGGATACATGAGAAGTTCTTATCATTGTGAAGAACGTACTTGCTGAAATAACCTTAACCTTTCTTTTTCTTCTCCCTGTGAAATATCTATTGTGTTCCCAGAATCACTCAGGACAGTAAAGGGAGAAGTCCAGAGCTTCCAGCTGCCCATGTCACAGTAGAGGCCCTCAGAGGAAACATCACCATGGCTTCTGGTCATTCAGAGGTGGGCAGAACTCAAAAGGCAGTAATGAAGTAGCCCACAGAGCTTGCAGAGGTTAGCAGACAGTAAGGCTTGTCAGTCATGAAGAGGTCAGCCCAGAGAGGTCATGAAAGGAGGTTGAGATCGTGGAAAGTACATGAGAAGTCTTTATTTGCAGCTTTTTGTACATTGTGGAGGAAGAAAGGGGACAGTGTGAATGAGTGGTCATAAAATTTCAGAATGGGGAAGTCTGTTCTGGAAGTCCCATCTGGTGATGAAGAAAATGGGATATGGAGATTAAGTACCTTAAAGTTTACCCAATTTGAAAGAATTTGCCTCCCAGTAGAGTTTCTTCTCTTTGTAGGCATGCAGGAAGCATTAAGTTGCCAGCTTTCTACAGAGTCAGTCAGGTCTCTTTGCCCATGCGTTCTATATCCACAGATTGAATCCATCATGAGTCTGCTTCAGTCTGCATGACACATGTATAGATCTGCCAATGTTCTTTAAACAAT
Source organism: Dipus sagitta (assembly GCA_036346955.1). Taxonomy (NCBI): domain Eukaryota; kingdom Metazoa; phylum Chordata; class Mammalia; order Rodentia; family Dipodidae; genus Dipus; species Dipus sagitta. Next base: position 233,294,468 of record CM070770.1, on the reverse strand, counting down.
ACATTAAAGTAATTATTATTATGGCAGTTACATTGTATCAAGTATTATGAGTCATCTAGAGATGATTTAAAGTCTATGGGGCAATGTGTATAAGTTACACATCATTGTATAGGAAGGATTTGAGTACCTGTGGATGTGGATATTGTCAGGGATCTGAGACCTCCAGGTATTTAGGAGTGACTGTGTGCAGGTGTGGTCTGAGCACACAAGAACACACATGAATAATATTCCACAGAAGAAACTACCCTTCCTCTCTGTTCTCAGGTAAGCTCAACAGGGCTGCCTCTTATACCTATGGAGGGCCAGATTTCTTGCTTTTGGGCCTGTAGAATCTGTGTTTTACATCTTTAACCCTTTATAAAAATGTCATCCTATTTCCAGGGTTTTTCTCATCACCGTGTCAGAAGTGCCTGAGTTCCCACCTCAGGTTGAGACTCCACTACACTAAAGCTACAAGTCTGAGAATATCACAAGTCCAGAGTGATAGTGAGACCTTTCCAAGCAAGATGAGATGCCCGGAGGTCGTAAAGGAAATGTCTAAAAGATTCAAGCATGTTCAGATGAAGAGCTTGGGTGCAGCAAAGCACCAGATGCCGATTGCAAAGATAAAGTTCATCAGAGATGTAGTCTCTCGACATGCCTGCCAGTACACGGAGAGCCACTGCAGGCCAACTTAAAAGATGAGCAGAGATGTAGACAGTGGATAGGGTGTGCTAAGATGGGGTGGCATGAAAACACATGGAATGCCCAGTGTACTGATAAAAAGCCAGTCAATCTTTACATGAAACACAAAAGCTTAGTAAAGATTAAAAGTTATTGCCAATTAAAATGAACATTTCTGGCCATAAATACAAACAATGTTGGCATGAGAGCAGGGCAACTGGCATGCTTCTGGAAAATGATAGGCATTTAAAAAGCGAATGAGTGCATTCCCAGGAGGATGGATATCCAGCAGAAATAGCAAACAAGAGCACTGGTTCCACAATACCTGAACTGTGGTCCAGAATTTTCTATTGATCTGACAAGATGGAGGATTCTGTGTCACAGGATTAGATTAGTCTGTCCTCCCTCCATTGACCATTTTGGTGACTTATCCCAAATAGTAGAACATTTTTCTTAACAGTCTTCAAACATTCATTTGTTTAGGTGGGCTAAATGTTTTTTTTTTTTTTTTCCTACCACCATACCTTTTGCTACCTTGTTCTTTTTCCTTTAAATTTTTTTTTTTTATTCTTGATATTCTTTACCCAGCTGTGTTTTGAAGTACTCTTAGAATATGGACAATTTGAGGGCTAGAGAGATTGCTCAGTGTTTAGGGGCACTTGTTTGTAAACCCTGACAGCCAGGGTTCTATTCCCCAGGACCCGTGTAAAACCAAATGCACAGAATATGGCCAGTTCTTTGTTTTCTCAGTCAGGTATTTTTTCCTTTGAATTTAGGAGTCTTATAATTCCCTTTAATGTGTTTTTCTCTGTCCTTCCCACTCACAAGCTCTCAGACTTAGTACACTGGATCTCACATTGTGCCATGGATGTCTGCTTCATTATGCCCTCCCTATAACCACTACTTTGTGTCTTGGATGTTTTGTGTCACTTTTGGCAATATGTGGAAACATTTCTGTAGCATCCTATGAGTAGGAGTCAGGAATGGCACTAAGCATTCTAAGTACAAAGGACAAAAGCTACCACAATCAAGAACCCTCCAATCTCAAATGTCACAGAGCCAGTGTTGAGAAAGTTGATCCTGGGCTCACGGCCAGGCCCTAATATATCTATAATTTGGTTATTTCAATGATTATGGAAGAAACAAGAACTTCTCTGGGAGTAATACACAGATCTTTACTCCTGCAGAACATATTTCTGCTACTATTTCTAATGCCAGGAGGATTTGGGAACAGATGTATGAGTTCTTAGACAAAAACAAAGGTGACATTCTCATGTATTTGGCTTCTAATTTAAGTAATAGATACTATAATAAACCTGATTAAGCCTTATGACAGGCTCAGAGCACGAACTAATTGGTTAGGTGACATTTTCTAATTAATGAAAGCTTAACCTCAAAATATTTTTGTTCCAAATCTGTTTTTTTTTTCAAAAGGATAAAATTTTATTAATTAGGCTGTTATGAGGTCTGCATTATGAGGTACTTTGAAATAAATGAAATGCTATATAAATCTAGGAGCAGAGGTTTATGGCTATTAACCTTGTTTTTCATCATATATATATAATTTCATTAAAAGTGATATTTTTAAAAATGAGTGTCTGGCAACTCTGAGTTCCAGCCAATCAAGATTTAGGTGAAATCTCACAGAGCATCTCGCACAGCACACATGTGTGCATCAGCTTTATCATGGGGGAGAAACCGCATGCGAGCAGTGAGCTGACCCATGCCCACCTTTATCTCATTTTCCCAGAAGCACACATATTTTAGTGCTTGCTCTTCTAATTGTTTGCAAGTTCAACATTTCATAGAATCTACAAAATTAACGACTTGATCTCTTTAAGAAACGGCACCCTGTCTCCTCCTTTTCTGTATTAAGGCTAATTGAAAGGGAGGAATTTAATTCAATAGAGTCTCATTGTTTACTCAAATTACATGTGCATAATGAGATCTCTGTAGGAAAGGATGTTAAATGCCACCTTTGAGACCTACTCAGTACCTTGGGGCAAAAATATGATAGTCTAACTTAATAGGTCTCGAGGCTGACCTGAGCAGGAGGGCAGAAGGTGTCCTGGAGATCCTTCCCTTTTGTGGCTAAGTACATCCTTACCATGTAGTTTGGTAGCTTTATCATGAGGTAACCGAGAAAACTATAGATATACCTTGGTAGCTATGTCTGCTGATGATCAAATGTCCCTTGGTGGTCAGACATCCCTGAAGCTACAGTTTGGTTCCTCCTGCCACAGTGGATATTTAAACATCAGTGCACTTTCCCAGTGACCACACATACCTATCAACAAATATCCTGACATGCAAGGCATGAATAATAAATACCAAGGCATCTTGGGCCTGGAACATGCATAGAAGTGGTATGAAATGAACACATTATCCTAAGAAGAGGACCTTCAAAATGAGCCACATAGAGGAGACAATAAAAAACTTGTTAAGGCCAGGCTTGGTGGTGCATGCCTCTAATCCCAGCACTTTGGAGGCAGAGGTAGGATTGCCATGAGTTCAAGGCCAGCCTGAGACTGCATAATGAATTCCAGGTCAGCCTGGTCTAGAGAGAGACCTTTTAGGAAAAAGAAAAGAAAAAAGAAAGAAAGGAAGGAAGGAAGGAAGGAAGGAAGGAAGGAAGGAAGGAAGAAAGAAAGAAAGAAAGAAAGAAAGAAAGAAAGAAAGAAAGAAAGAAAGGAGAGAGGGAGAGAGAGAGAAACTTGTTAAAAATCCATGTTGTTGTACCCAATGTGCTTCCTCATGCCTTCTAGGTAAGGTGGCTCTACTCTCTCTGGAGCGAGCTATTGCTTTGCTCTGCATAACATTCTGCTGAAAGTGCCCATGTCCCTGGCTGAATCAATCCTTGAGAGAGGACAAAGAAATGAGGAAAAGCTTTCACTCAGTGGCATAGTGACACAGGTATTTAGGCTTTCTAGAATATAAACCTGTAAATTCTAGGGCTCCTCTAAATTCTAAAGGGTTAAACATCAGGATAAGAAAAGGGTAGGCACTTTAGGAGGCAAGCATCTTTATTATCATTATTGCAATGGGTTTTCTGGGTTGTCACGGTTTCTAAAACTTGCTGTTCAACATGTATTGAAATGATGCAGTGCAGTAAGCTCAGAAAAGACACAGAAATATTATTCTCCCATTTTCCTTTGCTGTGGTCATTCCTTGGTGTGCCCAATGTCCTCACCGCAAGGAGATGACATAAAGATGAGAAGTGACACATTATCTATCTGGGACAACTTTTAGATGGCATTTTTATTTCTCTGTCCTTTGCTCTTTGTGTGTGTGTGTGTGTGTGTGTGTGTGTCTGTCTGTCTGTCTCTGTTAATCTCTCTCTCTCTCTCTCTAGTTCTTGGGGCTGAACAGAACAGTCTTAAGTGTAACTTACATGTCTTTTCAGAGATATTTGAAGTTTACTAATTACCATTTTCATTTATAAAAGCGGCGAGTTGAGAGGTTATTCAATCCACGGTTTCTTTGAATGTTACAGAACTGTTCGTTCAAGGTTGGCTAGAACACACCATTTTGCTTCTACCTAATCATGTTTCAATAAAGAATTTAAGCCAGTTAAGAACTGTGTGAAGTTGAAACTGCATTGTGTTCACATCTCTTACTCCATGCAACCCAGAGGACAATGAACAGCAGCCAGTGCAAACAATCTACTGGTCATTCTTGGGCATCCCTCACAATCGAAGCCAGTATGATTAACAAGTAGTTTGCTGAGGATCTGTTGTGGTTTCAACACTGAGCTGAACCATGAACACACCAGGAAAGGCTTTATCAAGTGCAGATACTTTTCCCATCCAGATCTCAGCTCTCATGGACATAGATTTATGTAGGAGATAATCAAGAGGCACAAATTAATCTTTGATGAGTCCAAAGAATAGGATAGTACCTCTGAGCCTGACTGGGAGACTTGGTGACTCCTGCTTTGTAGGGAAGTCCAGCTAACAGTCATGATTCTCTGATTTCCAAATTTATAACACTTTATAAACAAGACAATTGATGATTTTTAGTAAAGGCACGCCAATGCCTGTAAACTTTTGCTAGTCAGAAAAGATTTGGAAAAACAAATGAACGCAAAACAAAAAGTTCCAGCGTGTGTTGGTATTGAGTGCAGGGACACTGGTAATGAGGCACGTTTACCACAATGTGCTTAAAAAGACAAAGATTTGGGCTAGAGTGATGGCTTAGTGGTTAAGGTGCTTGCCTGCAAAGCCTAAGGACCCAGGTTTGATTCCCTAGTACCCACAGAAGCCAGGTGAGAAAGGTGGCACATTCATCTGGAGTTCATTTGCAGTGGCTAGAGGCCCTAGAGCACCAATTCTATCTACCTTCCTCTCTCTCTCACTTTCAAATAAATAAATAAATATTTTTTTTTAAAAAAAGCTACCAGCTACCATAGATGTGCTTGCCAAAATATTTACACTTACTAAAATGCTCAGACCTAAAGAAGAAACCTCTCAATTATCTGGAAACTCAGCCATGGGATGAGATTTTTTTTTCTTTTGGATAGCTGAGTATTTAGCTTTATTGATGAAGCAGGACTAACAGGAAATAGCAAGTGACATTATGTCCTTAAATTTTGGGTTCTTTGCTATAGGTTATAAGGGGAAGTATGTGAGGGAAACTCTAACAGTAAGAAGATATTTTAAAAAGTGAGCAGGTGATTAAATGCCAGCAATTGGGAGGCAGAGGTAGGAGGATCGCCGTGAGTTTGAGGCCACCCTGAGACTACATAGTGAATTCCAGGTCAGCCTGAGCTAGAGCAAGACCCCACCTCAAAAAAAAAAAGTGAGCAGGTGATAGCTCACTGCAAGTACATATTAGGTCAGTTTTTGTTTTGTCTCTTCATACCCAACTCTATCTCTAGAAAGCGACTATTTGAGGGTAGAGATTTGGAAACTGGCAGGTTGTCATAGCAATGCAAACACTCCCATCATCACCATCTTCCTTGGCCTCCTTCCATGTCTTACTTCATCACCCTTCCTCCGGCCACCCAGAGTCAAAGCACCGCTCTCCAGTGTGGTGCGGAGGACGGAACACGGTGGTCAGGACTCAAGCCTGAGGTTCAGAGTCTGCAGCCACACCAGCAGAATGATCTGCATCACGATGAGAATGCAAGCCACAGGCATTTTCTAAACCTCAAAAATTGTAAGACTGTCCATAGGTGTTAGTTTCCCATTGAGTGATAAGTTAATTTAAGATTCCTCATTTCTCCCTCTGCAAATCTAGGAACTTATGAGGCCCTGATCACAGGAGCCAGCCGCCCCTCAGGACTTACATGAATGAATCCACAGTAATAGCGATGCTGTGGTCAGTACCCTGTGTGGTTTTGATCCCTGCATGAGAAGCAGCGAGTCACAAGACCTCCTTCTATCACATACTCTATTATTTGGTACACCAAGTGAAAAGTACTAGGAGATTATAAAAGCGCATATGGTGTGACTGAGAGAGAATATATATGACTGTCAGTCTGCCCAGAGGTTTGGGGGGAGTGAGATCATGATCAATTGCTCCCTGTTGGAACCATCACAGCCTGTTAGGTTCAAGTGCTTGGGCTAGAAATCCTGATCGATCAGTGAGGTCACTCACAGTGTGGTCACCCATACAAGATGAGCTTATTTCTATCCAAGCCAGCCTGGCTACCACTTCATTTCCTCAGAGCAGGGCTTGCTGTGTCTCACTGAGAACTGTTCTCGGCTCAAGTTTTTCTCCTAATGAGAAAGAGCTCATTGTTCTAATTGGCTTGAGAGTGAATCCCACTCTGTGTCCCCATGGGAAATCTGCAAATGCCCAGGCCTCATCTTGTCCTCTCTCATCACCTTCCACCCTTATCCACTTGAACTCTCCTCACCACTGGAATCCAAAGATCTATTTAAAATGCAAATCTAACCACTGATCCTTCTTGTATTGTCTTTCAAGACCTCAAGCGGAAAGCTCAAACTTCAGTCTTGACTGCAGCTCCGCATGATGGGCTTCCCCAGGCCAGACTCACAATCTCACTTCTTGTCATTCCCTAACCAGAAGTTTATACTCTAACAAACGTCAGAGTACTCATTACCCACAGGCCCCTTCTTCCTTAGACACCCTTTTACACATTCCTCAAGTGTCTATTCTTCATTGTCCTTCAAGACTTCACTCAGATGTTTCCCCCAGCAAACTTCCCTTGTGGTTTTCCCAGAGTGGGCTACATAAGTTTCCCCTCATGGTCCTGTGATTTAGCTGTGATGCATTGAAGTGATCTTGGTGCTTACTCTTCTCTCCACTACGAATGTGTGATTTCAAGGAAAAAGACTGCCTGGAGACCATGAGTACCCAGCACAAGACTGCCATCTTACCCGGTTAGTGTCTCCAATTGGACTATGAGGTCCATATGTGGCCCATAAACAGAAACCTACATTGATAACCAAAGGTGAGAATTGGAGTGTTTACTAATAAAAATTAGCTGACAATTGTCTGTGCTTCCTACTGAATGCAAATGAGTGTTTCACAGGTCACTGGAGTCTACGGCTATACTCCCCTGAGTGTACCCGATCTCGTCAGAAGTCACTGTGCCATCTCCTTTGCTCCTGTATCCTAATATGGCTTGTACAATAAAGACAAAGAAGCTTGCCTGTCTTCCAAGCGTTTGTTTTCTAGGCATACAAAGCTAAACACACATTTCAATACCAAAATGCTCCTGTTGGAATCAGAACAGACCATAGAATTAGAGACACTGCAAATTTCTTTGTAAAATGGCCAGGATTTTAAAATTAGGGACTGGAAGAGGAGGAGAGGATCATTCGAGCCAGAGGACTAGCAAAGGCAAAGAGATAAGCCTTGGGTATACTTGGGTACCAAGAACACTACTGATATTTCGTTACAAGACTCTAATGTAACCCCTCTGCTCCCATAGCTTCATTCCTTTCTTCATCCAAGTGGTTTACACACTTGCGTGAGCAAAAGAAGCTCTTGCTCTGGACTTCGGTCACTTCTGGGAAGCAGATAATGCTGAAGCTACAGTCTGCCTGTATGTGGACTCATGGGAGCATATTTGAGAACTACTGAAAAAAGTTTCAGGTGACATCATCATGACAAACACCTGCCCCTCATCTACCACTCCCACAGAAATATTACGAAATGGACCCCAGAGTCTCTTCCTTCCCTGGCTAGGAACCATTACCACTGGAAACCACAGCCCATTGCCCAACCGCAAAGCAGCCACCGCCATGTGAATCGCAGAGCAGACATTACTTCCCAAGCATCTTGGCAAGTGAAAGACTAACTTGGACCATCTGGCTCTGCAACACCCACCTACATCCGTGCTTAAAAGCAGGCGAACATATTTGCACTTACATTTTGTCAATAAACTATTGCTCCCCCGGACTGTTGGCTCACCACGTTTGTAGCCCTTGAGCAAAGCTGCGACGTCTAGAGTGGTGGTACCAGCAAGGAAAGGACTCAGGGGAGCTGGGCAGACCCTCAGCATTTCCTGCCCACACTCCATGCTCCTCTCCTCCCGAGGAAGATTCTCTAAACCAAGGTTTTAAAGTATCTTTTCAAAGTGGAACCAAAATATTTCAAGACCTTTCCTGGCTGCTAAGCCCTTTCTGTCTGCTAATTTTGATTTGCCTTCTGACAGTGAAGAATCAATGTCTGGTTTTTCCAGTGGTCAGGTAGAGTCTGTACACATTTATTAAGATTAATTAAAAAGTAACAAATTGTAAGGTAATAACATTAACAACCAGTAGAAAAAGTGTAGACATTTTGACAGTCTTTTTGAATTTCATTAAAAGATGGTAGTGACAAAAACCCCAGAGACTATTTCTACTTTACCAAAGAAATAGGTCACAGATTCAATTACAGTCACTGAAGCATGGACTCAATCTATCATGGCAAATTAAGTACATTTTAGCAACCTACTTTCCTTTAAAAATTTTATAGACACTTTCAGTGGAAGAAGAAAGACGACAGAAAAAAAAAGAGAGAGAGAGAGAGAGAGAAAGAGAAAGAAATTGCAAAACCGCTTCCCACCCCTTCTTCCCCCCTCAGCTTTGAGTAAGCATTTGGCTTATTTGCTTTGGGTATAAGACAGAAAATCATTAAGAAATACTCAGCTTGCTCACAATTATTACCTTTCCCTCGCTCATGGTTTAATGATGCACATTTGGAATTGGGAGTGGGAAAATGCTCCAAATTAGAACCACGAGTCTTCAAAGGGGAGCTTTGTTGTGGAGGCCCAGCCCTACCCCCTTCTCTTCAGAGAGGACTATTTGTACTTCATAGCTTTTATGAAATGCTTTTTCTTGCCTTAGACTCTCGGCAGATATGCTGGGCTCATTTCGGGAAAGATAAATAAATAAATAACGAGGGCTGCCTTGGCCTGTGGATATGGTTTGGCTAAGTGCAAATATTGGGACAATGAAGCACCCTTCTGCCCATAGCAAAATTGATTTCATGTTGATAGCTGAAGTTTATGAGGGACTTCTTGCAGTGAAGTGGCAGGCACTATGTTTAAGACACATCAGCAACAGCAGCCACTGTAGAATGGGACTCTTTCGTGTGCTTCCCGTCAGTTGGGATCCTGAGCCCAGCATATTCCTATCACAAGGGAAGATTCTTACAGAGCTAAAATCCTGCTTGCTCCGACCAGGAGTCTTCAGAAGATGAGAGTTGGGTTTTGTTCCTAAAACACCTACTCAGTGCAGCGCAGGTATTACTTCATCTTCCATAATCTTGTCTATTCTTGCAAAACTCTGACTACCTTCCCCTGATTCCTCCGTGCCTCACAAAGTAAGCAAAGGTGTTCTCTCCTTAGGGTGGTTAGAGAAGAAGCTCTTTGTGCATATCTGAATGATGTTGAGAATGCCCAGTTAAATGCAAGCCTCTCTTCATCCAGGCCCAAGGCTAAGCCTCCTTGAAGAAGCCCAGAAGATCACATCCTTAATTTTAATTGCAAAACTGCAGCTCCATCAGAACTAGGTTGAATAGCAGTTGGTAAGATGAAGATCTTATATGGGCAACACCATTCTTAAAAATATTACAAATATTACAGATCCATAGGTGTTCAAAGCTTTTTTTTTTTTTTGGCTTGGTAATATAAATAACTAAAAGGTTTTCTTCCAGCTCTACCTTTTTCTAACAGAAGTATAAATGTAGGGTAATGTCTTCTTAGCATGGTTGGAAAGTCCCACCTATGATACTGCTTTTATAAAGGGACAGGGGGCTGGAGAGATGGCTCAGCTAAGGTTAAGGCACTTGCCTGCAAAACCTAATGATCCAGGTTCAATTCCCCAGTACCCATATAAAGCCACATGTGCAAAGTGACACATGCATCTGGCGTTTGTTTGCAGTGGCTGGGGGTCCTGGCATGCGCTTTTTTGGTCTGTCTGCCTGTCTGTCTGTCTCTCTGAAAATAAATAAATAAAATAAAATAAATAAAAATATTTTACAAAGGGACAGAGAAGAGTGTGGAGGTGACTTATAGAGGATGTAAAGGAGCAGCAGAACTGAGGCTGTGGGTTCTCCAAGTAATGATGATGAAAACGTGTCAAGGCTCATCTGTTGGAGCCCTGCTTGTCCCCAGTGGACACTGGGCAAAAATGCTATGAACTTAGGTGGCTGCCTGGCTGCCCACTGTGCTTAAGATGTCCATGCCAGCTTTATTTCCTGTGTCCATCAACCAACTCAACATAGTAGTGAAGCCTATTGTGTCCCCTTCCCCTTGTATTACTTACTTGCTGTTTGCTGCGACCAAAACCCTGGCAAGAGGCACCTTAAAGGCAGAAGGGTTTAGATCAACTTACATTTCAAGGTTACAGTCTATCTTGGTAGGAAAAGCATGGCAGTAGGATCTTGAGGGAGCTGGTCACATTGTGTCCAACATCAGGACTGCGATGAATGCTGCTGCTCAGCTCGCTTGCTCCTTTTCAGTCAGCTGGGGACCCCAGCCCATGGAATGCTGCTGCCCACAGTTATGGTGAGTCCTCCACTTCACTTAACCTACTCTAGACACTCCCTCACTGACATTCCCAAAGATTTGTTCCCATGGTGATCCTAAATTATTGTCAAGTTGATAACCAGATATAAACCATCTCACCTCTCAATATACAATTATATTTGTAAATGTATGATATGGGCAGTTACTCATTTTATACACTGAATATGATTCTAGTAAGTTCATCTTCAATGGTTTAACTTACGATTTTTAGACTCTATATTGGTGGGAGACATACTAAATTGGTAGAAGCTACTTTGAATTTTGATCTTTCCCTGGGACAGTCATGCCTGTTACTCTCTCATAGTGCTGGGTAGGAGCAGCCCCAACTTACCATTCAGCCACCCAAGAAACCCTGACACTCTAGTGTGTGGTGTTACTTAGCCAAGAGGTTTGCAAGGTCAGATGTACCAGATGCATTTTTGACTTACAATGCTTTAACTTTTCACTTATGATGAGGTTTTGAGGATCTAAGTCTATGGTAAGTTTATATATGTATATATCATTTTTTTTGAGGTAGGATCTCGCTCTAGCCCAGGCTGACCAGGAATTCACTATACAGTCTAAGAGTAGCCTCGAATTCATGGCGATCCTCCTACCTCTGACTCCCAAGTGCTAGGATTAAAGGAGTGAACCATCACGCCCAACTAAATTTATAACCCAGGCTGGCTTCAGACTTCTGATACTCGTGCCTCCACCTCTTCAGCAATTCCCCACCTGCATGCGTGTGGCACAACTGGCCCTTACATATTACAAATTAGACTCAGAGCAGCAGGATGCAAGTCCTGTAGAAACTGAGATCCAAGAGAGAGTTGTTACCATCCCAAGTTCACACTGACACCTTCCCCTGGCTAATTATTGCTACTACAGCATAGTAGGTAGACTTGGCCCTAGAAGACCTATATATCTATGGCTTCTATGCCTGACTTTGGTCAAGTCATTAACAATTTTGAATAGCAGTTTGACTAAATGCAAACACAGAAATTTTCAGTTTCCCTTGCATCCTTTGCTGGGAGTCTTGTTCAAGTCTTATGAAAGATCCCCATGTTTATGACATAATTATTTTACTGTGAGTTTCTCCTAACTCACTGCACTTAAGCCTCATGCTAGCACCTTGAGAAAAATATTTTTTTTTCTTATTTCCAGATGAAGAAGGGGAGGCCTAGACATTTTCAAAGCCACAACATTAGTTAAGTGGCACCTACTTAAGGCTCCCAAGTTTAGCAAAATTTCTAACAAACCATCTATGTATCCCTTTAGATAGATATTGCAAGGGAACATAGAATGTTATATCGTGTGTGATATAAGTGAAATGTTATATCTTGTGGAAATTCTCCCTTTGCTATTTTAAAGAGAAAGCTGACATGGGATCAATAATTTTTAGCTAGGAGTCGGTCACTCATCATGCCTCAGTGGTCACCCAAAGTGACAGCACCCTTATGCAGAGTGTTGATGTAGGGGGGACACCTTACTTTTTGTCTTTGATCACGTAAGCATCTTTACTTTGCTGATTTGAACTTCGTGGTGACATATTGATGCCCTACTAAACAGTGATTTTTGGCCACATGGAAATTAACTGACAGACAATAGTCTCCAAGACATAGCAATGATTAAGAGCTCAGGAAGTAGAAGGAAGACAAAGAGAAGAGAAACAGACTAACGAGCTTTTCTTGGTTGAGTTATTGCCTTGCATCTGAGCCTCATTCTGCCTTCCCCTCTTCCCACTCCCTGAGAAGCTCAACTACCTCTTGATGAACTTGGCATAATATCCACGCACAGCTGGACTGCAATATGGCTTGAGAAGAAGTACACTCAGCCTGCAGTGTTCAATGAGCTTCAATTTGTTCAAACTACTTGCTGTGTCAGTCTGACACAAGGCATCAGGGTGAAAAATGGAAAATTTAGTTACCTATATAGCTAGTTATAGCCACATTCGTACCTTGAAATTTTGTAATATTTTTCAAGTTACTGCACATATGCACACTTGTTCCCAGCAATCCTTACAACAGTTTGGTGAAATATGCAGGTTGCTTATTCTTAGTATAGAGTAAATAAACTTGGGACTGAGGGACTTTTGAACTGGTCTTATCCTACAACTGGTCAGGGACAGCTTCTTGTCTTATCAACCTTGCCTTTACTTTATTTTATTTTATTTTAGAGCGATAGATATTTTAGAGCGATAGGCAGACAGAGAGAGAAAGAGGGAGATAGAGATAGAGATAGAGATAGAGATAGAGATAGAGATAGAGATAGAGAGAATGGGTGAACCAGGGCTTCCAGCTACTGCAAATGAACTCCAGATGCATGCACCACCTTGTGCATCTGGATTTCGTGGGTACTGGGGAATTGAGCCTTGAACCAGGGTCCTTAGGCTATACAGGCAAGTGCTTAACCACTAAGCCATTTCTCCAGGCCCGACCTTACCTGTTCTTGAAGACATTGTTTTACCTGCTGAGAGATGCTCCTCTGACCTGCTATTTTCTAGAAATAAGTCTCCCTTTTATTTAGGATATTTTGTTACTCCTAACTACAAATGTTTTCCTATAACCTACTTTTTTTTTCAAGGTAGGGTCTCACTCTAGCCCAGGCTGACCTTAATTAACTATGTAGTCTCAGACTGGCATTGAATTCACAGAGCTCCTCCTACTTCTGCCTCCTCAGTACTGGGATTCAAGGCATGAGCCATCACATTTGGCTGTTACCTATTTTTTAGTAGACATTCTTCTCCTGGCCATACTTGGTTGCTACAGACTTGGAGATCTGATTCAATGTCAGTGAATCTTTCTGAGGCTGCTTTGAACTGGAGATAGGAAATAGAATAGAGGGATGTTGAACACTGAGTGGCAGCACTGGGGAAAGAGTAAATCTTAGTGACATTATAGTCTCTGGTCCCTACTGTTCCCAAGACTGCCTCCATTGTATAAATGGCCCTTCAGTAAATTCTACTTTCACATAAATTTTGTTAAGCTAGAGTTTCTGTCCCCCATAACTGAAAGATGTCTAACCAACATATTCTCATATTCCTAAATGAATTAAGTGACTCACTTTAAACTTAAAGTCAACTTGATTTTCATCAGAAAAGTAACTCAGATTTTCATGTTGGTCCTCATTCAATGGCTGTTTAACTAATTCATCCAGACAATTGTTGTTATTATCAAATGTGAACAATGAATAAGGTTGCTAATTAGCTAAACAGATCATATATACTTCAGATCTCACTGTGGAATTTGGCTCATATGTATATGGGCTCCCTCTACACTGAATGCCCAAGTCATTATCACATAAGCAAGATAATAAATTATATTCCTAACAGATTTGATTGATCTTTTTTTGTTGTTTTCTGAATCATAATTACAATTTTTGACTGTTTAGAGTCCAGAATAAGGAGACAAATTTCTAGGTTAAAATATCAGTTCTAACTTCATTCTGGAAAACTTTGGGAAAATTTCGTTGTGCATCAGTTATTTCATCTGTAAAAATGGAAGTCATAATGGAGTCATCTCTGGTTATATAGAGGCGAAGAGAGTCAATATCTATAAAGTGCTTGAAATTATGTTTAAAGCAGAGTGCATTCTGCACAAGCACAAGCTATTTATAGCAGTCAATGGGTTTTATGCTGTAATTATTGCAAATGAATCTGTTCAAGTTTATAAGTGTCAAGTGAAAAACCATGATCTCTGAACAAAGGATATTTCAGCATTCTTCTCATGAGTTAAATAAAAGATGTTGAAAAGCCCAGTGGATAATTTTAAATGGCCTCATGTAAAATGACTGACATCCATGATCCTACTGAGCAAAAGGATGCTAAGTGAAAAGAGAAGTAGGTTAGCAATTCCTAAACTTCTTCATTTAAGAAAAGAATATTGCAAAAAGCTAAGAATAGAAGTATGTGGTTACAAATTTAGAGATGATTTCTTTGGAGATTGAGGTATGTTGAGAACATAGATTAGCAACTTGGAGATGAGAACTCATATGTCTGCATCCCAAACATCAGAAAATGCTTGAAGAACATGATTTTATTTCGTATGACATATAAAAGACTTTTCTCCCCTTCTGGACCCTGCATTTATGTCACAGAATACTGGTGACAGAGTCCATGTGTGGAGCTGAGGTGGCATGACATCCTATAATGCAGTTAACTTTAAGATTTTTAAGTTTGGAAAGAGAGAAGGAAAATAAAAAATTCAATAAACGTTTTACTTTATAGCTCAGAAACATTATGAGTATGCAATATATGAAGAAAGAATCAGAATGGATTATTTTTACAATAGAACAATGATTAACACTGAGATTTAAGTTGAAAAAAAAGTTATTGTATACTGAGGATTCTTTTTCTCTTAATTTCATGTCTAACAGCACATAACTGTAGTTTCTTTAAAAATTATGTTTTATGTAGGATGACAATAATATTTGAATCATGGACTGATGCTCAATTGTCCATATCTACCTATTGTACACTCACTCTTCTTAAGCTCTGATACCTGTCAGTGCTTACTGATCATATCTTTGAGAGTACACACATACATATGTGTTCCAGACAATTCTTGCAATAGTTCAGTGACATAGGCAGGATGATTGTTCTTGGTGTAGAGTAAACAAAACTGAGACTTGGTGGGAGGGTTGTGACTGGTTCTATTTCACAGCTGGTCAGGACAGATTCCTAACTTGATATCTTCTGCCTCCTTGGGGAGCCACTTTCCCCCCACTCAGAATTCTGCTGTGTTTTAGCATCACAGAAGTGAAAGAGTTCAGAGATACTTTCTCTTCCATCATTCTTTCTCTACTACACAATGTATTTTCCAACTTTTAGATCTTTTGCAAAGTAAAACCATGTTTATTTATGGCTGTACTGAAAAAAATTAGAAATAGTTTCCTCTGTAAATGGCCCAATCCTGAAAATAGGCATACAGATCCATGCATATAATTCAACGTGTGGAGAAAGGTCAGTGTGCACTTTGTGGAATGCAATACTTGAACTTCTGAGAGATTTCAGATTGATAAAGTAGAAGTAATGGGAGATTGTTGCCAGTGGGGAGCATGTCACTGACACCCACCCATTTTTGGAATAGTCAACATAAAACTGGTTTCCTGGAAGATAGGCCTTTCTTACCCAGCAATTTGAAACTACGTAATTCTTATGTTCGTGGATATGTACTTTAACGCCGTCTCCCATGCACATCACTGCCTTCACTGTTCACAAAACCCTGTGATGGAAATCGTCTTAGCGCCCCCAAACACCTGTCCAAATAAGGAAACTGGCTGAGGGAGATGGAGTAAGGTCAGAAGTTTAATTAGGTAATAACCCTTTTCTTTCGAGATGTTTCTATGAAGGACCTAGAAGCTTCCAAGCCAGGCAGCATTTCTCACTCTTGCTGCTTTCCTCTTTGTATCCTCTCTCAACGGCCACTTCAGAAATCTGAACTCTCTAGGGCTACCAGCAATCCCTGGTCTTTCAGGCACCAGCTATTTGTCATGTAATACCTGTGAATTTGGCTTTTAAACTTCTAAGGCATTGTCGGGACATTTTGCAATGGTTTATTTTTATCATTTCCCAGAAACTATTTTCTCCTGTAAGAATGCCTTTAAAATAAGTTTGGATGACACTGGCTTCAATACAGGGATTGTGCTTGGATTAGAAAGATATGCCCCACTCCTTTTCCCAGCTGAGATTGGTACAGAAACAGATCCATCATCCAGTCTGAGCCAATGGGAGGCTGAATCACAGACAGGCGAAGGAATTTTAGAAAGATACCATTTTTCCTCTGAACAATATGAAAATGTGGTTCAGTGGGACCATGTGAACCTGGTTGTGTTATGTTACTTGGTTACCAGAAAGAGACAGCCTGAAACCATTGAAGCTGGCAGAAGAAACTAGGGGGTAAGCCTAGGACCGTAAAGACTGGGTCAGTGATGGCATCCATTGATCAACTCAGACTTCTGGATTTTTCTATCTTGTGAACCAATCAATTATAATTTAACTTTTTAAAATGTGTTTATTTATTTATTTATTAGAGAGAGAGAGAGAATGGGAGCACCAAGGGCTCCTGGCACTGCAATGAACTCTAGATACATGCACCACTTTGTGCATCTGCCTTCATATGGCTACTGGGGAATTGAACCCCAGGCTAGCAGGTTTTGTGAGCCAGCACTCTATAACTGCTCAGTCATCTCACCAGCCCCCATTTTTTATTATTTAAGGTACTTTGGCCAGGTTTGCAAGCTCTTACATAATGCCCACTCGGTATAGGCTGGCATCCCCAGCAAAGAAAGGTAAGTCTTCTTTTTCTTGATTTCACTACTCCCATCCGTGGAGTTTGAGAATTGGAGTCTGAAGAGCGTTGTTCATGCTTGCCTCTGGTATTTTCTCACATGTTTCTTGAGTAAGCCAATACCTTCCCTGTACTGTATATTTGTTACAGAGTGCTGATAAAAATAATATTTAGGCTAAAATGTAGTTGAAGTGTCAAATGAGATAATGTTAACAAAAATACTATCCAAATATTAATTCTCTTCCTAAAGAGAGCAAATTTGATCTACAAATGGTTGTCAAGCCCATTTCTCCTCACTTCTTTCCAGAGGTAATTTTATAATGATCAGCTAACAGATCTATAGCCAGGTAGAAACTGGACGAGTTCTGTGCAAATAGGTCATAGGTAGAATAATAAAACATGAGTGTCATAATTATTTTATGTCAGCTCTGATTTAATGCATTATGGAATGTTCCACTGAGCTGAAATCATTGCAGGCTGCAAGGAACAGACTACAATATTATAAAAAGGCAGAAATCATTCATTGTGACTGATCACATTAAAATAATTTAGCTCAAAATAGGCATCATTATATTGTGTCTAGAATTTCCTCACAACGCGAGGAAATATTTCTGCATGGTAAATTTGTTCAATTTCGTAGCAACTGTTCCTGAGCTGAGGACTCTTAGAGCATGCTGTGGCTGGAAGGCAGGGAGCTCTAGGAGCCGGGCAGCCTCTTTTTCCACCTCACGGTAGCCCGGGGCTCTCCTGCGTGCTCTAGGCTGTCTCTTCTGGCTTAACTGTTATGTACCACAGGACTAATACGTTCAGGAAATGCTACTCAGTTGCATAAACAAGTTCAAAAGCGACTCCATTTTTCTGGTCTGACAGAATCAGGCTGTTTGACACGGAAAAGTCACTATTGCTTTCCCTTGATAGTTCAACTCATTCCAATTGCCCCATCTTGTGGAAGAAAGAAAAATAGCTCGATTTGTTTGCCCCTCTTTGGTCACATACTGCAGAAGAATTTCAATCCATTTGTCTTTCTCCATCTTTGTCACTGTTTCTCTCTCACATAATGCATTTCAAATAAAGTATTGTCAAGAAATGCTAGGATTCCTTATAGATCTGCAAGCCCCCATTTTTTTAACTGATGAGATGGGTATGTGATGGTCACATCCACAAGTGCTGGGTAGCAGTCTTTTGTTACATTGGAGTCAGAACCTGATATCATAATTTGGGCCCATGTCAGACTGTATTCTGTGAATCTTTCAGCCTACTGACTCCTCAGAGTCCTGTGAGCATTATAGTTTTAGTTATATGAGATATTCTTTGTCACTTCTCCTTACTTTGTTTTGTAATTGGAAGAGTGGATACAATATATTTATTTGTTTACTCATTTGTCCCTTTAAGGTGTGTTTATTGATTTATCATGGATTCATTCATAATCTTCCTTGTGCTGTGAACCATGCTACATACCAAGGAAGCACTGATGGGCATAACAACCACGTTCTCTTCTCTTACAAGACTTACAACTCAGCTGAAATTGAGTACAGACATCAACTCAATGACCAGAAAAATACCCAGTACCAAATTATGATTAAACCTGAGGAAGGAAATTAAAGGGTACTATGAGTCCCTAAAAGAAAGATGGAATGCATGAGACCTGAGTCTCATAATATTGATAAAGGGCATTGGAGTTGAGAGCCGAAGGAGTGGATGTTGGGGGTGGGGCACGGCAATGCCATTGCAAACACAGTTTGTGAGGTGGAAGGAACAACGTGCCTGAGTACAAAGAACTGGATGACTGCAAGAGAGGAAAGAGAAGAGGAATAGCTCCCAAGGTTGCTGTAGAGGTAGACAGAGTTGACAATGTGGGCCTTGAGGACATGCTAGAAGCTGGGCTATAGGACCATGGGTAGGGCTTGGAAAGAGGAAGTAATATCCATTCATTGGACATGGCTGATTGGCATATCTTCTTCAGCTCAGCACAGTTGTGGCAAGGAGTCACACCCGTGCTTTCTGGATGTGCCTATATCTTCTAGGCTGGCAAAATGTGGTGGGCTCCACTGTTCCTTGCGAGCTCGTCCATTCCAGCTCTTATAATTCACAGCTGCAGCTTTAGAAAGTGTGGTGTCATTTCTCACATCACAGCAGGGTGTACATGATGTACCTCTGTTTACTCAGCACCTAAGGGTGTCACAATTGTGTGCATAAAATGACTGTGGATTCTGTCTCTAAGCGACAAAGATGAGCTTGTCTTCTCACTGAGCTCGAAAGTTGCACAACACTGACATCTGCTGCCTGTGTGCTGCGGTTTGCGATGATGCCAGGTTGCAAGGAGTCCACCTTGCAAGATGCTGTGAAACCAAATGCTTGAAAATACTGAGAGGTTACAGTCTAACCTTTTCTCTTGTACTTCTATTTTTTTAATAGTACACATGAATAGGGGACTCATTTCCATACGATGTTTTCTTAGTCAATATTTCTCAATGGGTCAAGAAGTCCACATGATCAAAGGTGAGGTTCTGTTTGGCTTGGGAGGAAAAACAATTGACAACAAAGTAAACCAATGTTTCATTTATACACATGTTATATAAGGCACATAACTAAGTGACAAAAACATGTCTCTTCATCATAAAGGAACTTAATAGAGGTAATTATTAAGGATGGCATACAATTTGCATAATTTATAATGTTTATAGAATTTCAAGATGTATTTCCACATTCCCTCAGTTACATAAGCACTAACTCCTTCCCACAGTGAGTGCCTGCTCTGTGTGAGTTATTGTCCTCTGCAAGGAATCTGGCCTAGTAACGAAGAAAGAGGATGTGAGGAAAGAGGAACCCTCATCCACTGTTGGAGGGTATGTAAACTTGTACAACCATGATGGAAAGTAATATGGAGATTCCAGAAAAGGATGAACATAGAGCTACCAACAAACTTCGTTATTCCCTTACTGGACATTTATCTTAAATGCTTTGTTACAGAGATATTTGTTCAGCCATGTTTATAGCTGCTCAACTCATTATAGCTAAGAACTGGAAATCAACCCAGGTGCCTATCATTGGACGAATGGGTAATGAAGTTGGGGCACAGTTACACAATGGAATTCTACTTAGCAGTAAAAAGAAAAAAAAAGATACTACAATGGAATTTGGAGAAAAATCAACAGGCTTGGAACAGATCATACTCAGTGAACTCACACAATCACAGAAAAACAAACACCACATGGTCTCAGTTATCTGTGTTTCCTAACCTGGACCAGCTGACACACCTGATAAGCAACTCAAGACCCAGGCAATAGGGATGGAAGGGCTTGGGAGGTGGGAAAAGGGAGAGTGGGGAAAAACAAACACAAAACTAAATCCAAAATGACTGGTACTATAGAAACCTTTATCCTTTGAGATAGACTTAGAGATATAGCCCTCAACAGGAATAATGGGGGTACACGTGAAAAGAAGGGCCCTGGAAAGCATGGAATGAAGACTAAGCTTAAAAGAATTGTCTTTTTGTTTCTGGCCTGTAACTCCCAGTACCAGAAATCGGTGGCTACCCACAATGAACTGTTGATCAGACAGACCTACAAGGTCCCCAAAACAAGATAGGTTTATGTCAGGGCACTTGATTACCTGCCTGATGCAAAAGGTAAGACTCTACTGCTAAAGACACCATATGCTGCCAACACAGATCATGGAGAGACCTGGCTGGAATCCGGAAGAGAGCCAGTCCCCAGACTATTAGCCTCTCTAGGGCTGGCAAGTGTTACATGAGCTACTGAGGTAAAGAGGCCAACAGCTGCCTGAGTAACCAGAGGCCTAGGCTACTCAGAAGCAAACACCTTTACAGGATGTACACACCACTGCAGTAGTGGCACACCGCCTTGGTGGGTAACCAATAGCTTTATAATTGGCTAGGAGATCTGCTCAGTGTAAAGGAACCCATATCTGGAATTGGGAACCAGACCAAAATCCTATGGAGACAAAGATTATGTTCTCCAGTGTCAAACTCTCACTAGTCTTTGGTTAAAAGAGGGGTTACATACATCAACTTCTCCCTAAATTAATAATTCTTATCCCATTTAAACTATGATGACTTCACTCTCTGTTGGAGAATATGTTCTTCTTTTGCAGAAGGTAGCGAGACCAGAGGAGATAAACTGCCCTCTGCACTTCAGCCAAGCCACAGCTGAAACCACAGAGGAATGGGGAGATGAGCAAGAGTGCTACTTCCATGCTGTTCCTGATAATCAGCTCCAGGGTGTAGGAGACAGACCCTGAGGATACTCAACACCTACCAAAGCAGAGATCCAGAGGCTCCTAAGAGCTCATCACTGAAATAAACTTAAAATTCACCAACTAGCTCAGGAAATTTTGGAGAAGAGGGGGCAGAATGATTGTAAAAGCCACAGGTTGAGACATCATGCCCAAAGGCATTCCATCCCCCCCCCCAAGTAACTGCTGCCCCCACAATACATAACCTACGACCCCATAGGGAATACCTGCAACCCCACTGAGGAGCATCCCCAGAGGAATGGGGGCAGGGTCAAGGAAAAAGAGGGTACCAGCACATGATGTATCCATACAACACATGTTGTTAATAATAATAATGATAATAATAAAAGAAACAAAAAGGAAAGAGCACTATGTAGGTATGGGCCAGGTTTGCCATGGATTCAGGCTTCCTCCTGCTGTGTCTCTATTCTTGTGTGTTAAGTAACTACAGTATCTGCCTCATGGAAATGTTGAGAAGGGGGCTGGAGAGATGGCTTAGTGGTTAAGTGCTTGCCTGTGAAGCCTAAGTACCCCAGTTCGAGGCTCAATTCCCCAGGACCCACGTTAGTCAGATGCACAAGGGGGCGCACACGTCTGGAGTTCATTTGCAGTGGCTGGAGGCCATGGCGTGCCCATTCTCTCTCTCTTTCTCTGTCTGCCTCTTTCTCTGTGTCTGTCACTCTCAAATAAATAAATAAAAATGAATAAAATATTTTTTTAAAAAAAGAAAAGAAATGTTGAGAAGGCTAAGCATTTTTGGAAAAGCAAAACATGTACCATGGTGCCTAGTATATCACAAGCTACCAGCAAATCATAACTTTGGATATGTCATGATTTCATTCCCAGTTCAGTAAACAAACACTTTCCAGCTTGAACATGCCTAGTGATGGGAAAGTGAAAGTAGATACACAGTTCATGGTTTGTCAGTCTGAAGACGTGAGGGTTAATGAAGGGGGTGGCTGCATGGTCAAGGAACTCTAGGGTCTAAGAGGTTTGGCTTAATTCTGTAGGAGGCACGGAAGGAAATGCCATTCTCAGTGTAGCATTGTAGAAATATAGGTCGTTGGGGTTGAGTGATGGGGCTGGTCAGAGATGGAAAGCACAGTCATCAGTTATGAGGCACTTACCAGGATCCTAGACTAAATTAACTGGGCCCTGAAGCTGACCTGATATCATAGTGGGAATGGACAGGAGGTCGATGAAGACTATTGGGAGGAATGAATCTAGATGACATGTTGGCTGCGCATTGTTTATTGCTCTTTCCGTGAGATGGCAACAGTGTCATCTATAGGAACTTTATGCCTTGGAAACACAAAAGGAAACATGTTTCTTTTTATAACGAGTGCAGATCAAATTCAACTCCAGAAATCTCAGTATCTCAGCTATGTATTTATGTAGAACATTTAATCAGAGTGGCTTCCCTTGCTATGATAAGATTAGCCTCATGCCTGGGTGATATGAGTTTAAGCTTCATAAGAAAGATTCTCTGGAAGGTACTTACATAGAAAAATAGAAGACAATTGAGTCTTTAAGTATAGTGAAAATAAAATGAAAGCAAATTAAGAGATGGAAGCTATTAACGAATACGTTTAGTAAATATATATAAAACTTTATGATCCATAGCCAATACTATTTTCTTATGACTAAAACATTTGTCAATACTTATGACAACTGTCATAATGAAAACCTTAGTAAATACAAAAATATGGTCATTTTAGAGAACCTGAAACCCAAGTGTAGAAATCACTTAATGAGGTATATAGCCTCACTATGGATGTTTTAGTTACTGAAAGAAGAGATCTAAAAATTGAAATAAATATTTAACTTAAGAAACTAAATACTATGCTAAAATAATGTTGACAGAAGCTAAATTTACTGAATTAGAAAAGCATAGTTATTAAACAAATATCTTCAGAGCATAAAATTTACCTCTCCTAAAAACTGAGTAAAGAAGAGATAGAAATAGAGCAAGCAATATTTTTTGTGATAAATTAGGGGCCATACCTCTGGATGTTAAGAAATTAGAAGCAACGCCCCCTGATAATGGGCAAAGAAACACCTCACTGGTAGCAGTGTTTTTATATCAGTCAGGGGCAGGCTATGTGAAAATTCTTTGTTCATCTTACCTTGATTCCTGGCTTGATGTAAAAAGTTGTTTCATGCTTAAGGCGAAATTCTGCAAAAGAAAAATAAAGGAATTAGAAGTAGAAGAAATATTTTATACAACAGAATACTGATAAGCTTCAAAAGGGGATGACTTTGATTACAAAGCATTAATATTAGCTTAATCAAGATATCTATCCATCAACTTAAATAACCTTTGGAACGCTGTCTTCTGCACACCAAGCATCCACTGCATTCAGGACCTCACAGTGACAAGACTTGCAAAATATTGGGTCCATCAACATATCATCATAGGTGATGGAGGAGAGAAATTAAAAAAAAGACATCATAGTAGAAGATGGACTAGTTGGAAATAAGAAGGGGTTTAGTGAATGGAATATGAGTAAAGAAGGAAAAAGAAAGTAATGGGAAAGTATTGTGATCAAAATACATTTATGCACATGTATGAAAAATTTCAACAAAGTTGAAAAAAGAAATATAAACAGCATTATGAATAACTGTGTTTAAAAATTTGATAACCTAGATAAAATGGACTAACTCCTTGAAGGACACAACTTAGCAAAACTCACACAGGAAAAAAATAGATTACCTGAGTAAGTCTTTGCCAACACAACAACCTGAGCTGATTACTAATAACCTTCCAAATCAGAAAGCCCCAGGTACAGATGGGTTCAAACAAACATTTAAGGAAAACTGATACAGCCTCACAAAATAGAAACCAAGGGAGTACTTCCTAGTGCATCTAGGAGTTCAGCATTACCTAACAACAAGCTACACAAAGAGAAAAGGCTAAGATTCCTCATCTTCCATGAGCATAGGTGCAGAAATCTGTAGCAAAATGTCAACAGATTACATCCAGCAGTATAAAAAATTGTCTACAATAGCTAATTTTTTTTCAGGTATTCAAGGTTGATTAATTTTCAAAAATCAATGAATATGATATGAACAAGCTAAGGAGAAAAAAGTATGTGATCACATCAATAGATGCAGATAACACATTTTACAAAAAGAAACCATTCCAACACTCATTCATCATAAAACCTGTCAGCAAATTAAGAATACAGGAGAGCTCCTTCAACTTATTAAAACAGTCTATGGAGGGCTGGAGAGATAGCTTAGTGGTTAAGGCATTTGCCTCCAAAGCCAAAGGATCCAGGTTCAATTACTGAGGACTCACACAAACCAGATGCACAAGGGAGCACATGCATCTGGAGATCAGTTGCAGTGGCTGGAGGCCCTGCATATATATGGAGGGAGAGAGAGAGAGAGAGAGAGTCTATTGAAAACCCAGAGCTGCCATCATACCTAACTTGATAGGTCAGAGTTAGATGGCTGCCTTCTAAGATCAGGAGCAAGGAAATGATGGGGCAGCCTCACCCTTCCCTGTCAACATCATTGTGGAAGATAATACAGTAGAGTGAGTAAAGCAAATAACATGTATACAGGCTAGAAAAAAAGTCTTTGTTCATAGGTGAAATGATTGTCTATATAGCAAACTCCAAAGAATGAGCAACAAAAAGTTCCTGGAGCTCTAAAGCAATTGCAAGAAGATTGCATGATACAAGTTGCCATGGTTAATCTTCACTGGTGACTTGAAAATTTGCATTTAAAACTACCTAGGAGACTGAGATATACCTCGAGTTGTAAGCACCTGGGTGTTTCTAGAAAGAATAAACTGAGGGCAAAGCTGTACCTTGAATGGGTAACATCATCCCATGGGCTGGGGCCCAAAAAGAACAACAGGAGAAAGGGAGTCCAGTGCCTCATCCCTTTGGTCTTCTCCACCATGAGGGACCCTAGAAACCATGAGCAAAATAGGTCTTTCATCCCTTCAATTACTTCTGTATGCAATTTTGATCAAAGCAATAAAAAGCTAATACAGAAGCTACTACACAGAAGTCAGTTGCTTTCCTATACGCTGGTAACAAACACTTGATGTTTGAAATTAAAAATTTTAACAATATTTACAGTAGTGCAGGAAAACATAAAACCTGTGTAAATCTTATAAGACTTGCATGAAGTATAGGAAAGGGATCTAACACTGTGCTGAGAGAAATCAAAGAAGACTTAAAGTAAATGGATATTCTGTGTGCATGAGTAGGAAGATGCAAAATGTTACTTTTTCTTCAAATTGATCTGTTGTCTTAGTGAATTCCAATCAGAGCATGATTGTATATGGGGCTGGGGAGATGGTTCCGTGGATAAAGCACCCACCCCTCATGCCTCAGGACCAAAGTTTCACCTTCAGACTCCACATAAAAGGTTCAAAGCCAGGCCGTGCGTGGTGGTGCATGGCTTTAATCCCAGCACTTGGGAAGTAGAGGTAGGAGGATCTCCATGAGTTCAAGGCACTCTGAGACTACACAGTGAATTGCAGGTCAGCCTTGGCTAGAGTGAGACCCTACCTTGAAAAGCCAAAATAAATAAATAGCTGAAAGTCATGATGGTCTTCTGCAATCCTAGCATTTTGAAGGAGAAATGGAAGATGGAGAAAAAAAGAATTTCCTGGAAGCTTTCACTCAGTGAGTATAGCAAAAGTGAGATGGAGAGAAAGCTGTCTTAAATGAGGTGGACCAATGAGAACAGCTCTCTCCTCATGCCTCCATATTTGTGCAATGGCACACACATGTCAGCACTCAGACACAAGCACATTCATGTGCATAGACAAACACAAGTAATAAAGAAATTAATGCTCTTCTATTTTGTTGCTATTAACAGGTTCTAACATTTACATGCAAAAGCAAAAGACCCAGGCAGTACTGAAGAACAATAAAATTTGAGGATTGGCAATATCCAACTTAAAGACTTGCCACAATTCTATAGGAGGACAGAGAGTGATGTGGAAGCAAGAGGCAAGCACATCAGTGGAATGGAAGAGACTGCCCAAAAACAGACCCACAAAACCATAGTCAGCTGGATTGCTGACCAAGTAGCAAAGGCCAATTCAGTCAAAATTGGAAGTTGCTTTAATAAATGGAGCTGGAGCAGCCTGGAAGCATCATTACCAGTGTTAACCAGCAGGAGTTCCTGCAAGCTTAACTGTGTCAGCCAGGCCAGATGTACAAACTGATGCAATAGTGGAATGTCTGTATGTGGGAAACCAACTGCTCTCTGATTGGACTTGAGACCTACTCCATGGAATTCCTGTGTGGTACTGAAAACCTACTCATTATGGCTATGAAGGTCATCAGCCCTAGAGTGGAAACTACCACTGTTGTCTGGATAAATAGACATATTATTCACACCAAACTGCCCTCTAAACACTTATGTTAACACCTATATATTAATGCTACTCTCACTTGGTTAGAGAAGCTTATCTTTTCAGATAGTGGTGACCACTGGGGTGACTCAAAACTCACCAAAGTGCTGAGAAAATATGATAGTGAAGTGTCCATCACCAAGTGAGTCATCTCTATCACACCTTTCAAGGCTCAGGGACCATTGCAGAGGAGAAGACAAAGAATATAAGAGCCAAAGGAAGGGGAGGAGTGCTTAGAGTACTGTTTTCCAGGCCCAAAGTGGCCTTGATATTCATGACCTCTTAGTGGCTGAGGCTACCTTCACACTACCTGCATAATAGAAGGAAAAAGTACTGACATCAAAATAGGAGACAAATTGGAAGGAATAAGTGAGTCAATGGAGAGGAGACTTGTGAGAAGGAAAAGGGAGGTGGTAGAGGGGATTATGTTAATGGTACATTGTCTATATTTATAGAAGTTGTCAATAAAAAGTTAAACAAATTAAATAAATGGTGTTGGAACAACTGCTTATCCAGATGCCAAAAAAAAAAAAAAAAAAAACAATCCAAACACACCTTATTCATTCACAAAAATTAGTCTCAATAGACTATTGACCTAATGTTAGCTGTAAAACTGTAAAACTCTTGGAAGAAAATGGGAAATTCTAGGTGTCCTTGCATTTGACTCCCACTTTTAAGATATAACACTAGGGCTGGAGAGATGGCTTAGTGGTTAAGTCACTTGCTTGTGAAGCCTAAAGACTCATGGTCAGCTTCCCAGATCCTACATAAGCCAGACACACAAGGTGACAGAAGTGCGCAAGGTCGCACATGCGCACAGGATGGCGCACACATCTGGAGTTCAATTGCAGTGACTGAAGTCCCTGGCATGACAATTCTCTCTTTCTTTCGCTCATAAAAAAATTAAAAAAAAAGATACAGCACTAATGTTATGATTCATAAACAGAAACAGGTTAGTGAGTTGGGCTTCACTGAAATTAAATGACAACCACTTTGAAGCACAGTTTAGCAGTTTCTAATTTCTCACAAAACTCACATAGTCTTTCTATATAATCAGCACATGGTCTTCTTATTTACTCAAATGAAATGAAACCATATCTATATAAAAAACCTATGTACAATTATTTACCCTGATTTAATCATAGTTATCAAAACATGGAATCAACCAAGAATCCTTCAATAAGGGAATGACATCAGGTCTATACAGTGCCAAATTATTGCCAAGAAAAGAGTAAAGGGTGGCTACCAAACAATGGAGACACATGCAGGGACCCTAATGGATACTACTACATGAAAAGAAGCTTGTAAAAGGCACTGTATGATTCAAACTCTGGAATATTCTGAAAAAGGACAAAATTATGGGGACAATAAAAACATCAATACTTGCCAATGGCTGGGGCTGAGGGGAGGGAAGGAGTAAAGAATTAATAATTAGGTGGATATTGGGATTTAGGACAGTGAAACTTTTTTTATGATATTATGATGATGGATACAGGTCACTGTATATTCATCAAAAGTATTGAGATATAAACTATGGAATTTAGCTAATAATAATAGATCAGTGCTGACTGACCAATCCTAACAAAAATGCACATAGTACGAGAGGCTAACAGGAGGGAACTGTGAGGAGGTGGAGTGGGCAGCAAAGAGGAGGGTGGAAACTGAATATGCTTTCTCTTCACATTTTCTGCAAGCATAAAAGTGCTCTATAAATGAAGCCTATTAATTTTTTAAGAGTTTATTTAAGAAAAAATAACTAAAAAATTTGGAAAACTATGTCAGGGATACATGGTTTTATTGGATTTTATAAGATTTTTTAAACCTTTAGGGGCAGTTAACACTTGCATTACCCAAATAGTGCTAGCATATGGAAAAAAATTAAATTCCTTTGAAAAATTGATCAAAATTAAATTAAAAATATCTAAATTGAAAAGGATAGCTCAAATATACATATAAACAAAGGCACAAACAGCCAACACAATCCTGACATAGAGAAGAGACATATATTAAAATAAGAAAATTGACAGACTTTAGAATTTATTCTAAAATTTTAAGAAAGGATCAGTAGTTAAGAGACTATAATAAGGAGAATTCTATGTCAAATCTGTCCAGGAAGTATGCTACTGGCATTCACCGTGCATATAAATCATAAAACTGTACAAGAAATAAACGTGATTTTGGTTTAAACCAGTCCCTCAAACTTATTTGACAAGAGAACCCTCTATGTTATGTATCACTGCTAATATCTCATAATAATAGCACTCTATACAACATATCACTTAGTGCACTTAGGCTTCAGGTTGTAAGGACTGTGACTAGCAGACAGATGCCTTGAGATGCTATATCTTAATCTCTCTATGTCACCATATGTGCCAAAGAGGAATTAAGTTTGCTAATCAGCTGATTTCCAGGAAGGCAATTGCCCTTAATTACCAGGAAGGGCTCAGTATAATCACAGGGGCTTTAAATGGAAAAGAGATTCAGAAGAGACAATTGGAGAGAGAAATGAAAATGAAAAGAGGTCATTGTGACGTCACTGGAGACTCACTTGATGTGCGTTCCCTGCCTTCCCAGATGGAAGAGGAAGCCATGAGCCAAGAGACGTGGACAGACCATTAAAGAAAGAACACAGAAGAAATGTATTCTTCCCTGGAGTCTCCAGAAAGGAGTGTATTCCTCCCTTGGACCTCAGAAGTGGAAGACACATTTAGGCTGTTTCATGGACAGAGACTGTCCATGCATGCCTCATTTCAGAACTTCTCTACTGATTTTATGATAAGGCTTATAAAATAGGAAGACTGCTGGGGAAACACATTGGAATTAGCACAGAGTCAAATCTTTTTTTTTTTTTTTTATTTATTTAGTTGAGAGGGAGGGAGAGAGAGAGAGAGACCCAAATAGAGAGAATGGGGACACCAGAGACTCCAGCCACTGAAAACGAACTCTAGACGTATGCACTACCTTGTGCATCTGGCTTACATGGGTACTGGGGAATTGAACCTGGGTCCTTAGCTTCATAGGCAAGACTTTAACTGCTAAGCCTTCTCTCCGGTCCAGAGTGATTTTTTTTTTTTCTTTTCCTGTTTTTTGAGGTAGGGTTTCACTCTAGCTCAGACCTGAAATTCACTATGTAGTCTCAGGATGGCCTCAAACTCATGGCAATCCTCCTACCTCAGCCTCCCCAGTACTGGGATTAAATGGCTCAGAGTCAAATCTTTAGACACTTTTAGTGTATCCTTGTAATTCTTTATTCCATGGCTGCGGGCATAGTGGGAGGAAGGCAGTATTTGCTGACTTGATGCTTGTGTCTTTTGTTTGTTTGTTGTCGCTTGCATTATTATTATTATTTTTTTTTTTTGAGGCAGGGTTTCACTCTAGTCCAGGCTGACCTGAAACTCACTATGTAGTCTCAGGATAGCCTTGAACTCACAGTGATCCTCCTGCCTCTGCTCCCAAGTGCTGGGATTAAAGACATGCACCACCATGCCCAGCCTGCTTGTGTCATTTTGAGTAGACACTTTTCAAGCTCTGCTTAATTTTCATAGTTTTGCCTTAGTGTTTTATGTGCATTCCTGACATATTATGAAACTTGAAACCAAAAACTTGGTAGTCATATTTTACATAAAAGATGATGATGTTTTATGTACATCACATTATATTTTATCACTTCATTCTTTTTCTTTTTAAATTAAATTATTAAGCCGGGCGTGGTGGCACACATTTTTAATCCAAGCACTCAGGAGGCAGAGGTAGTAGGATTGCCATGAGTTCAAGGCCACCCTGAGACTACAGAGTGAATTCCAGGTCAGCCTGAGCTAGAGTGAGACCCTACCTCAGAAAGAAAAAAAAAAAAAAAAAGAAGGCTATGAGC
This sequence comes from Dipus sagitta, assembly GCA_036346955.1. NCBI lineage: Eukaryota > Metazoa > Chordata > Mammalia > Rodentia > Dipodidae > Dipus > Dipus sagitta. Next base: position 233,264,046 of record CM070770.1, on the reverse strand, counting down.
CGGGCGTGGTGGCGCACGCCTTTAATCCCAGCACTCGGGAAGCAGGGGAAGGAGGATCGCCATGAGTTCGAGGCTGCCCTGAGACTCCATAGTGAATTCCAGGTCAGCCTTGGCTAGAGTGAGATGCTACCTCAAAAACCAAAAAAAAAAATTAAATTATTATATTTATTGAGGTAAGTACAGAACCAAGGAAAGGAGAATGAATACACATACAGGGCTTGAGAGCCCACATAGTGGGCCTGGAAAAACCATAGGGAGGACAGAAAAGAAGTATGAAGAGTTCCTGCCAAGTGGAGAAGGAACCCACGTGGAAAATAAGGGGTAGGGGCCTGAACCAAGGAGAAACTCACCAAACTCCGGAGGTTCAGAGCCACTTAAAAATTTTACTTGAAGACATTGTCTATATATAGTAATCCCTTTTGTTATTTTTATTTTTATGATTGTTATTTTCCGGGTGTATAGTAGTACTATTTACAATTGTCCATCATTTACTTGACTTAGTTATGCACAGAATGTTGTTTACAGTCTTTTCTGTTGCAAACAATGCTGAGGTCAATGGCCTTGTACATAATCAATTTTACATGTTTGCAAATACTTAAGTAGGAAAGAAGTCACAAAGGTGGGATTGCTGTGTGGCAGAGTGTACATCATGATTAATAGATGTGGGCAAGCAGAAGCAGGCCTTCTTTGAGCTGCATATCCTTCTATAAGGTGGGGATTATAATAAGCATTCCTCATGGAATGTTTTTGAGACTTGAAATATGTTTATAAGGCACTTAGCATTAAACAAACTTTGTTTTCCATTAATTCTCATATTAAATAATACAGGGTTGTAAATTGCAAAGTGTTCATCATAAGGCATTAAGTATAGATGATAAATACTAATTAGAGCTCAATAATACAATAAGACTTCAATAACTCACCAAATATACAAACAGAAATCTTTACAGCTATAATATTTAAGTGTTTATTCACTCCTAACATGTTAAAAGGGCTTGTTCCTCTAAAATATATGAACCATGCTCTCATTTATCAAAAATTATGGCAAATTGAAAAATAGTGGGCTGCTAATGGCAGGACCTTCTGACTCCATTAAAATATTGAAGACTTGCCGGGCGTGGTGGCGCACACCTTTAATCCCAGTACTCGGGAGGCAGAGGTAGGAGGATCGCCGTGAGTTCGAGGCCACCCTGAGACTCCATAGTGAATTCCAGGTCAGCCTGGGCTAGAGTGAGACCCTACCTCAAAAAAACAAAAACAAAAACAAACAAAAAAAAATATTGAAGACTGAATTTTTAAGACTGAGACAGCCAAGATTAAAAGATGTCCAAATCCTTATAAGAGAAAATATAACCTAATATGGTTATAAGATGGTTTTCACAGCTACAATGTGGGCAGAAGATGTCTGCTAATTCCCTGGCCAGGGATACTGCTCAGCACTGAAGAGCACTTGCACTTAAACATCAGGGTCTCTGAGGCTGGAGACCACTAAATCAAATGACTCCCCAGAAACCCCCAAAAGCTGGGTGTGGCCATGCACATCTGTAACCCCAGTCTGCAGATGGGGGCAGGTGAGGTAGAGATCAGAGAATCATGGGAGAGTGATAAGAGAAGGACACGCTAGGTCCACCTCTGGCTTCTTCATGCATGTATGTAGGGTGAGCACATCTGCCCACACATGTGTATACCACACACACCACTCACATACTCTACCCACACATGTGCACACATGAACATTCTTGTCTATTAATATTTCCATCAAATTTTCTGAAATTGCTAAAACTTCATTTTACCTTACATATTTCTATACTGTACTGACAGTTCCCAATACATATGCATTGTTATATATTAATTTAAATGTTAATATTTACCCTTATGTTATTAACCTATAGTAGAACTTCAAGGGCCAAACTATAAATAAAAATCACATACACATAGTAAACATCCAGCTGTAATTAACACCTGGCAAAACTTTTAATATGCAAATTTTTTGAATATGCTCTATGACTCTGTTAGTCACTTTTCTCATCACTGTGACCAAATATCTTACCATAAGCTACTTAAGGAAGAAGTAGTTTATTATGGCTCATGGTTTGAATAGGTATAGTTAATAATGAAGGGAAGGCATTGTAGAGTCTGACTCCATGGAGGAGATGGGGGAGGACTTGTTTATATCTTACTGGACTGAACCATGAAGCAGAGGCTGGGGTGGGAAATGAGGCCAGGCTATAATCCTCAAGGCCTGTCCCCAGTGACCCATCTGTTCTAGCTATACCCTACATCCTAAAGGTTCCACAACTTTCCCAAACAGTCCCACTATCTGGAGACCAAGACATGTGGGGGCCATCAAACCATAACACAGACTATGAAAAAATCATGAAAATACGAAAATTATTCTGACCCCTTCATCTCATTTGTTTTGCTACACATTGAGACTGTTCCTGTAATACACCTTCCCTCCCTCCCTCTCTCTCTCTCTCTCTCCCTCTCTTTGTCTCTCTCACTGAATCCGCAAACTCAACTTGTTCCTTATAATTGCAGTAACTATAGCCAACTCTATCTTTGTAGCTTGCATTTGTTGCTCAAACAGTATTGTTAATACACCAGGAAAGTGAAGAGTCAAATACATTTGTACTTTTTAAATCCAAGTAATAGGCTTTGCAATGACACCTTGGCTGGAGATTTATGAAACAGATAAAGGGAGAAAATGAATGGTGAGAAGAAACACTCCTCACTTTTGCACTGTGAGGTCGCATTTATTATGGAAAAGCTCAGTTGATTTGTGTAAGACAGCCAGGAGGTCTTGGCTACAGACCATTAAAAGGTTGGTGATGGTAAATCCATGGGAGGAAGTGTCATATACTCATAGACAAAGCATTGAGGAGAGGAAACCCAGGAAAATATCTAGACAAACGTCTTTCACATTCTCCCCTATTCCTCCTTGTAACCCCCCCCAAAAAAAAATACAGACCTTGGGATAATGATGTCCATGAGGCCAGTTTATTTTGGGAAAAGATTTTCAGGAACTGGGGATGCGTTCCTGTTACAGCAGGAAGAAAGGAAACAAGGCTGATTAAAGAAGCTTTGTTTTTGTTTTTACAAGGCACAGTCTCACTCTAACCTAGGCTGATCTGGAAGTTATTCTGTGGTCCCAGGCTGGCCTTGAACTTATGGTGAACCTCCTACTTCTGCCACCTGAGTGCTGGCATCAAAGGCATGCATCATCACACCAGACAGATTGAAGATGTTTATCAGCTGTTTTTTGTGCTGAGTGCTGCAGAGTCCTCCGAGAAGCTGTGGAGGAAGCATCTCAGCCAGGGTGAGGGCCGTTCCGTGGCCGTATCTGCTCCATGGGCCTAGGTTTGCCAGGCTGAGGCTCAGGAGCTTTCTGTAAGAGTTCTGCCCAGTGATAGCTGGAAAGCCCTGAACTCCTGTTTGGCATGTTCCTTCATCCATTTTATTGTTTTTAATTACATGTATATTATTTAAATGCTATGCTCCAGACACTAGGAAGTAGTTCAAGGTCAGAGGTTCATTCCCTGCTGTCCTATAGAGGTGGGTAAGTAGAGGGATGGAGAGAAGATGGGAGCAATGAGGAACTGAGCATGGGCAGCCGTCACCCCGGCATTTATATCTGCACATGCCCTGAATCTCCCTTCTACTTAAACATCACCTGGAATTATTCTCATTGTTCCTGTTGAGGAAGGGAATGTGGAAGGGGAGGGGGGAGTTGTTTGAAAAGCAGAGTGGCTCTTCCCCACTGTTTGCTAGTTGTGATTAACAAGCCTTCCCATATGGTAGTCTGCCTATGTACAGACCATCTTGGAAGGCCTGCTTAAATTCCCTGAGTATCTTAATTCAAGTTGAAGCTTGCTACAGCTGCTGGAAGCATTTCTGGATCTTAGGCAGTCTTATACTAGACATCTAAGTGTTTCAGAAACCCAAGGGCTCAACATTGCTACATCATTCTCAAGAAAGTTCCAGACAGGACAGATTTCCCATGCAAGTGATGCCACAGTTATCAAATTAAAATATAGGTTATATTTGGAATACACTTATCCTAAATATGTATTTGTTATTTTTCCAAATTCAAATTTAATTGGGCTTCTTATATTTTACTCGTAGGTTTACACCTGAGCAGTGAACACTTTTCCCCCCATCAGATTTTCTCGGTATCTCACCACTGATGAAAAAATCGTGACAGAGGGGTGTTGGTTATAAGAACAGAAAATGAGGAACCTATCTTCTTGGATAAGGGAGGCATCATAGTTTCCTATTCTCCCAGGAATGGGACTCTCTTTAGGCAGCAAGGGACAAATGAATTGTTACATCAAGAATCAGGACACACTATATGGTAGCAGAGCTTCTCCCTGAACATATGGGGGGGGATCCATAGTCTTATCTTTGTGATTCAGTGAAATCAAATCTTACAAAAGATTAGGCTTAAATAATGTTGCAAGCTCTTCATACCCACTGGTTTGACTGTTCTCAAAAAGACAAAAATTAACAAGCATGGTGGGGATCCAGATATATGAAAATTTTTTCTCATTGCTGGTGGGAGTAACAAATTATCAACTATTATGGAAAATACTGTATCAGTTACTTGCTTGTTGCTGGGACAAAACACACAAGCAAAAGGAGCTTAACAAAGGAAAAAGGTTTATGTCAGCTTATGGTTTTGAAGGGAAGCATCCACTATGGTGGGGAAGGCATGACAGACCTCAGTAGGAAGCTATATCACATCTTCACATAAGCAGAAAGGAAGTAGAGAGAAAGAACAGGAATAGGAGCTGAACTATAAAACATCAAGACCCTCCACTAATAGCACACTTCCTGTAGCAATGCTCCTCCTCCCAAGGTTTCCACAACCTTCTCAAACAATGAAGCTAACTGGGGTATAAGTATTTAATCATATGAGTGTATGGGGGATAATTTACACACAAGTTACCACAAATAGTTTTCTTGGTTGCTAAAATAAAATAAAATAAAATAAAATAAAATAAAGCTATAGTTACTATAATATCAGGACATTCTATTCCTGGGTTTGTGCCCAAAGAATTGAAAGCAGAAATTAAAGCATATCTACGACACTAAAGTTAAAAGCAGTATTTTTCACAGCAATCCAAAAAGTAGAGACAATCCAGCTATCCACCCTCAATGGAAAGACAAAGAAACCAAACATGGTATCGACAGACACTGGGAGTGGAATGCACCTCTGACACAGGCTTTAACAAGCATGAACCTTGAAGATACTATGCTAAAAGCCACACACACAAAAGGAAATGGTGTCCACCTCTAAGAAGAAGTACTTACAGAAACCAAATTCACTGGGTAAGAAAGTAGAACAGAGGTTGCCAAAGGCTAGGAGAAACAGTGCAGTGTAGTGAGTTTGAGTTTCATGGAGACCATGTAGCACTTTGAGAAGAAATTGAAGAGGCTCTGGATATGGATATTGGTGGTAAGAGTTACAATGCAAATATACTTAATGCCATGGGACCCATGTACTTAAAATGGTTGTGATAACTATGTTATATGTATTTTATCTCAGTGAAAAAAGACTGTGTTCAATGTAAAATTATTTAAAGTCAAAATTTAAAAGTATTTAAAGGAAACATTATCAAACTTCTCTATATATAGTACATTTAAAACACCTAATGCATCTATTTTTTTCCAGTATTGGACTAGATTCTTGGTCGTGGTTTGTGAAGGGCACAAATCAGCATCAGCATCCCATACACCACGGCAAGATGCTCATATTGTGAAAAGCATGAAGAGACCAAAACTCAAAGAGGCAATGTCAGAGCCAGCCTTTCATCCCATGCTCACTTTAGGCAGCAGCCTTTGAGTGGAATGCTGAGCTGAAAGGATGAGGCCCTTAAATATTTTCTTATTCTCTTTTCCCTTTTCCTGAATGTATGTGGCTAAATTCATGCAAATAGAGTATTTTGTGCAACCCGACTGGAACAACTATTATTTATCAGCCTTTCACTGTGTGTCAGGCTATTGTTACTTACATGGAATATTTTCTTCTCTTTGAACAATAAACTCAAATGGGAGGTCATTTTTCAAAGCCTGCTCACTACCTCTGTAAAGATGCCTAGAATAATCCTCATGCCCAACCTATAATTGCAAGAGATTTGACCAAGAACCAGGTTGTCTCTCGCAATAATTGAGCTAGGAGAGTCAGAGCTAACCAATGATTGGTGGGAGGAAGTTCTGGGACAGCAAAGCCTGGAGATGCAGGAACAGTGGTTGTTAACTCAGTCTGTCCTTTTGCAAGTAGAAGCTGAAGGTTGACAGAGCTGAGCTGGCAAGCAGAGATGGCTGGGACCATCCAGAGATATAGAGGAGAAGTGTCTATTTCTAAGAACTTGGAATTTTCCAGGAAACCTGGATGTACTTATGGACATTCGTGTTCCAAGTGGTTCCCCTGTATACAGTCTACCATTCTTTTATTTGAACTAGCTTGAGACAGTTCTGCTCTATCCAGCCTTGATGAGAACCAAAGTCCACATTGCTGGGACTCTACTTGCATACATAAATTATATAAATATAGATGTATGGCTATATGGGTATCTAGATATAGTCAAGGGAGGGAAATATAGCTTCACTAATGAGAGCACCAAAGACTTCGCAATCAGGAAATATATTTTAGTTATGGTACTGACATTCACTTGTTGTGTGTGGCCTTGAACAAAATAATTACCCTTTTTGGACCTCTGTTTCCTAGTCTATAAAATGAGGATAATGTTGATTGCCATTTCAATTTCATGGAAGAAAGATATAGTCAAGTAATATATAAAGGTGTTTCAGAAGAGGATTGAAAAGCAATATATAATTATTATTAATGACAAGATTGAAGATAGATTTATATTTTGGCTTTTTATATTGGTAGCATTTCTTTTATTTTTTTTTTCTCAGCTTTTTGAGCTAAGGTCTTGCTCTAGTCCACTAGTCACCAAAAGGCAGGTCTTCAGTTAAGCCCTACTGTTACAGAAAACTGAGTCACACAGAGCTAGCACCAGAGCTAAAGTGGAGAATCAGAAAATTTATTCATGTTGAATGGACTCAGGAGTAGTTTCCAAAGACTGAGTGCTGAGCTCTGAGAGATCAGAGGTTTTATAGACAACATGGTAAGCAGTGTGACATCATCTTGAATTCTTTCTACATTCAGTGGGTTACAAATTTTTAAGGTTATGTGTTTTTGGAGCACAAACAGAAAGTTCCTTAGCAGTCAGACAGTGATAAGACAATACAAATGTAGAACAGAAAGCTGTTTGTTCAGGGGTGTTCATGCCTATACAAGAAGGGTGCAGCTGCATAGACAGGGAGGAGATTTAGAGAGTCATGTTTTCTCCCTGACAAAGCTTGTACAATAGAAACTTGCATTTAAGATTATCATCAGATCTGGTTTCTTTGTTCAATTTCTTTTACCACATTCCCCCTTTTGATATCTTTTGTAAATACAGCCAAGGGACATCACCTATTCTGGTATGGTCATAGATGTTAACCCTCTGATATCCCTAGAGGAGTATTTGGAATTTTACATATTTTAATTGAGAGAAAACAAACTTGATTATCATACTGAGAATATAAGTCCCAAACAGATGGACCATGAAGAGCATCAGAAGGGAGACAGAAAATAGAAGAAGCCAGGATCCTGATCATGTGTTTAATTATCTCTAACTTATACAGCTTAATATAAGCTGTTGTAAAAAGCAGATAATTGGGCTGGAGAGATGGCTTAGTGGTTAAGCGCTTGCCTGTGAAGCCTAAGGACTCCAGTTCAAGGCTCGATTCCCCAGGACCCACGTTAGCCAGATGTACAAGGGGGCACACATGTCTGGAGTACGTTTGCAGTGGCTGGAAGCCCTGGCGCACCCATTCTCTCTCTCTCTCTCTCTCTCTCTCTCTCTCTCTCTCTCTCTCTGCCTCTTTCTCTGTCTGTCACTTTCAAATAAATAAATAAAAATAAACAAAAAATTTTTGAAAAGCAGATAATTTTTCTAACTAGGCAGAGCAAACATATGAGAAATAGATGAGAGATATTTTTAGCAGTGGGACTGGGGGACATCATGCCAATTTTCCCAGGTATCTCACATCGAATTCCTCAGGTTTCTGCTATGAATGGACCAGTAAGCTTCCAGGATCATGAAGGGCACAGGGCTGTAGACAATCCTTCTTCTATTGTGTGTAGATTTTTAAGCTTCTGGGATGACTAGAATAGGCTGTAGTCTTCTCAGTAGGGTAGGTGTCCTCTGGAGGATGATCTTGAGGGTACCCTCTGGGTCCCTGGTAACCTGTCAGCTCTCATAATTGGCTAAAGATTCTGTCCTATTCACTCTGGTGTGAGAAATCAATATTATATATGATTGCATGATGTGAATGGGCCCAGTTCCCTAATGGGGAAATGTAGGTCCCTTGTGCTAAAAGTTTTAAGGGAATGTCATCAATGGCAGAAGAATATGGCTCTCTTCTTCAAATTTAAGTAAACACATACCTTTAAACAATTAACCCTACCAACACAAGTGAGCATGAACAGCTAGAGTTCCACATTGCTTTCAAACCTTAGGACTGGGTTGCAGATCTGCCCCAAATACACCTTAGGGCCAACTCTAAGATCTGCCCCTAGTGACATAATGCAAATTGTATTTGGCCCAACTTTAAATGTCCCAATAACATCTGCCAGCTTTAAGATTGATTTAAAGTCCCAAGTCTCATTTGAGATTTAAGACTGTGAAAACTGTTAGCCCTGTAAAATCAAAACAAGTTGCTTTCTTTTTTGTTTGTTTTTCAAGGTAAGGTCTTGCTGTAGCCCAGGCTGGCCTGTTGGAATTCACTATGTAGTCTCAGCGTGGCCTCAAACTCATGGTGATCCTCCTACCTCTGCATTCCAAGTACTGGGATTAAATATGTGTGCTACCACTCCTGGTGCATATTTCTTTTATTAAGTAGAAACTTTGTGTGGATACATCATGTGTCGGTACCATCCTTTCCCCCTGTGCCCATTCCACTGAGGGTCCTCCTCGGTGAGATTCCTGTATTCACCATGGCGTTGTGGGTTATGGTTTGTGAGAGCAGCAGTCAGAATTTCTGTGTGAAGGGCAATGCTTCTGGATATTCCCTCCCGCCCCATGCCTCTTACATTCTTTCCACCCCCTCTTTTGCAAAAATTCTCTGAGCTTTGGTATGTGTGCTTAACTCTACCTTAGTGTTGAGCCCTCAGTAGCTTTGTATTCATCTAGTCTCTCCTTGTTATGCTGTATTGCAATAGAAATGTTTAATGTGTGCCTTTATATGTTAAAATATAACTTTAAAGTTACACAAAATTTTTTTAAAAATTAAATTTTCTATTCTAATAAGGCATAACATGGAGAGATTAGACCAATACAAATCAATAACTATCAGGTAAACATAACCATTGAGGATATTCTGGTTGCTTTTTTAATAAAGGCAAATGTTGGATGACTAATCAAGCCCAGGCAGAGGCAGAAGAAGCTCTTATGAGCTTAATATTGTAAGACAGAGTCAGACAGACAGGGAGCCTATTAATCTGAATCTTTGTTTATATTGTAATATTTTGTAGTTGTATTATCTTACTGGATGTTTAAGACCATTCAGGCAGACAAAATTAATGATGTATTGTATTTTCATAGGTCAGTTAGGCCTCTGTAGGACAGACACTTAAGGATCTGTGAAGAGCTTTATGACTCTCAGTATTGTGGTATCACTTGGATAAGTCAAGGCCATGGTGACCATGTGGCTTCCTTTGGAAGAATTTTTTATGATTCTCCTTTTGCAGGTAAAATGACTTGGAGTCCATCTCCAGGTCTCAATTTTCTCCCTGATCAAGAAGACAGGTAACTTACCACAGGGTAGGAGCTAGAAGGGTCCCATTGTCTCCTGTGTTATTTTGACCTGGAAGAAGGAAGCCAAATATTGGTTGTCCATTTTAACTCTGATGTTTCCAGTTGACTTTGGCTTCAACATATGGTTGTTAATTACTCAGAGAGACTGTACACATCTAATTATCAAAATAGAGCTAAAGGAGTGCTGAACATATCTGGTTAACAAAACAGATCTCATTAGATAATGACACAAAAGTTTAAAATCATTCTGATTAACATTTAGCTTTATTTGTCAGTTGACAGTATAAGCCATACCTGGAACATAGAACACAGACACATTTTATCCTTTAAGAATATTTCAAGTATAAGTATAGGCAGAACCTGTTAGCAGCTCTGGAAATAATACTTTACCAATAACTTTAAATCAATTGATTTGATCTAGAAATTGTATGACAGGAAAAGTCAAGACAGTATAAAATCTCAGCTTCTGTGTTTGAAAACATCTTTGGTTAGTTGGTATACCTATGTAGGGACCAGTAATGTCCCCAAAACTGGAAGCAGAATAGCAGAGTGTAAGCCCATTTGAATATGAGGTGTATCGTAGAGCAGGAAACATGTCTTAAGAATCAATACATCTATAAGCAATGAACTTAAGAAGCTAGAAATGAAATAATTACTTAAGTAAAACATAGAGATTGATCATACAAAATTTAAGAATAGAGTACAACCTGGTCATTGTTGAACTAAACCAGCTTGATTTTAACATACATTAGGGACATTTTGACAAACATAAAGTAATTTCGTAAGCAAGTGTTTTTAATCATTGAGCCATTTTTATAATTTAACATGAAGTAATAGTTATGATTATTAGATTACATGAAGCTTAGACAAGCTATGCCAACATCATTTGTACATAACAGGTTTTCTTGGGGCATGGGAGCTTCCTCCATTCCTCTAAGAACAAAGTCAAAATTACTAAATCACTTCATATGAGACCTAGGTAATAACCTCACTTATAATCACCCGGCAGAACCAGCATGAGCAAGACAGGAACCATCTCAAGTTACAGTGTTTTTAGACATAATAGTCCTATAATAGAAAATGAAACAACAATGAGCAAATTTTAATCTTAAAACCCATTTTTTTTTTTGAGGTAGGGTCTCACTCTAGCCCAAGCTGACCTGAAATTCACTATGGAGTCTCAGGGTGGCCTCGAACTCACGGCAATCCTCGTACCTCTGTCTCCCGAGTGCTGGGATTAAAGGTGTGCGCCATCATGCCCGGTCCAATTTTTCTAATAGTTATGAGATTGACAAACAGGGTCTGGAGAGATGGCTCAGCAGATATAGTGCTTGCCTGCAAAGCCCAACAACCCAGGTTTGATTTCCCAGTACCCATGTAAAGACAGATGCATAATGTGGCGCATGCATCTGGAGTTCATTTGTAGCAGCTGGGGGCCCTGGCATGCTTATTATCTCTTTCTCTTTCAATTCCCTTTGTCAGTTGTACAGAGCAAGAGAGACAAAACAAACTTTGAAATAGATACAACCTTTCTCTCAGAGCCCAAAGCCATGGAAAAACAAAGGCAGGAACTCCTAACATTAGCATAGATCCAGAAGCAATTTCAGTAAGAGAACCCCCTTAGGTCTGGCCCCAGCATCTCATCCACATTAAGCTCAGAGGCCTTGGCATAAGCTCAGAGCAAGACCTCCACCTTGGTTCACCTCCCTTCGTTGTTCAATCCCTTCCCCAGTGTCAGGCTGTGGAGCAGTGGAACTCCCCACTAGACCAAACAGCAGTCTCTCCCTTTCTGTGTGCCCTTGGGTGTAGCCCTTCCCAGGGTCAGCCAGCCAGCCCCTCATCCTCTCTCCTTACTAAAGAGTATATTTAGAGGAAGGTGTGAGGGGGTGGTGAGGGGCCTCTGGCCTTGAAGCTTCTGGCCTGACTCCAGCAGAGAACTGCTTTTTTTTCTTTCATGTGCCAGGAGTGATTTCAATTTCTCTCAGGGCTCCAGGGCAGCTCCCTGATATTGCTGTTTTACAACTTTTGTTAAGAGCAGGAGAATCTTGCATTTTCTCTGCCTGTAATCTTAGTTGTATTCAGAGTTTCCTCTGGGAGCCATTTAACATTAAAAGCTGGTCATCCTAATTCAGAAAGAGTCTGTAACATCCCTGGTGTCATCTTTCTATCATAATCTCACGAATATCCCTTTCTGAAGGATGGTGTCATTTTCTGATCATGCAATCTAGAACAGTGGGCTGGGTGGAAGACCCCCACCCACCCCATAATGAATTTCCCACTGTGTTGCTATTGTAGAACAGACACAAAGACAAAGCCTTCCTAGACATTCACTACTCACTCTACAGCCTCAGGACTATGAGCCATGTTTATACAAAAACACACATATTCCTAACAAGTGCATGTTACATAAAGATTCTAGATGGCCACCTCCCCCTGTGGTGACCTAACCGAGCAGTCACAATGACTGCCACAGATTCCAGATGCCAAACACCCAGTAAGGTGACTTAGTGGAGGACTGTAGAGAGGTGATCTGGCTCTCTTTTCCAACAGCTTCATGGATCTGGCTGACTGAGCATTCCAGGGTATCTTTCCATATTCCTTGAGACCCAGATGGTTAGTCCACTCTCCTAGCCAGGTCCATCAGGCAGAACACAGTCTGGTATCACAGACAGCAGTCCATGGAGTCTGTACCCTGAACAAAGGCCAGGTGGTGTGTCCCAGCTGTCCTTGAGCCAGTCCTTTCCACAGCAATAGTGGCTCAAAGGTCCAGCCTTGTCTATGACCACAGGGCTCAGTGGGGTTTCCCAGCCAATGCACCATAAGAATGTTACAGGAAACTCTCACACAGAGAGGGCACAAGAGATAGGGAATCAGAAAATATATTCATGTTCACATGGACTTAGGGGAATAACTTCCAAAGCCTGGGTACTGAGCTCTGGTGACTCAGGGGTTTTATAGACGGAACAGCAGGCACTCTGATGTCACCTTGAATTCTTTACACTATTGGTGGGTTACATGTTTCTAAGGTTACGTGATTCTGGGGCACAAACAGAAAATTCCTTAGCAACCAGTCAGTGAAAAGAAAATACAAATGTAGAACAGAAAGCTCTTTGTTCAGGGGTGCTTGTGCCTATGGTTACACTAACCAGTTAACATAAACATGGTAGAGTGGCATAGATCGGAGGAGACTCATGGTCATGTTGTCTCTCTGGCAAAGATTTTACAATAGTGTTTTAGAGTTTCTGGTTTCTTTGTTAAATTTATTCTATCATAGTACTGGGTGTGTTGATAGCCAGTTTGAACTCTGGCTGTTCATGCTTGCTGGCTGTTTTTTTTTTTTTTTTCTTTCTTTTTCTTCTATAGATGTATAGAAGTGGACCTCAGGAATCTGTAAGCCTCAAATAAACCCTTTTCTCCCATAAGCTGCTTCTCATCAGATGTTTGTTCCAGCAATAAAAAGGTAACTACTACAACATTGTATAATGGTGTACCTGTATTTCATAGAGTTAATGGGTATATTAGTTACTTTCACATTGCTGGGACAAAATACCCAACCAAAGCATAAAGCATCTCATGGGAAGAAAAGGTTTTAATTTGGCTAACAGTTCCAGAAGGGAGTATCCATCATGACAGGGAAGTCATGGCAGGTTGGAGTAGGAAGCTGGCTCCAGGTAGATAGGAAATTGAAAAAAAAACAACAAATGGGGCCAGGCTATAAAACCTCAAGGCCCACCCCCAAAGACCCACTTCCTCCAGCAAAGATCTACCTCCTAAGTAGTGCCATATTGTAGGGATCAAGTCATGTTCAAACACCTGAGCCTTGGGGGACATTTTACATTCAAACCACCACAATGGGAGCAATGCAAATAAAATCAGTGTTACTGATCTTTCCAGCTGAGGTGAGAGTCTATTTTAAACTTCAGTGTTCACATGTTAACTAGTGTGAATATATTTAGGATACCTGCATATTTTTCAGGAAAAAGAAATTACAGAGGTTTTATTTTGTGGACAGATGATGTTTTCTTGGTCAACACTTCAATGTTTGGAAAGGTGTGAATTTATTGTGGTTTTAGTAAAACAAATAAAAAACTTACTACATAATTGCTGTCAAATCTCTACCTGCCCTTTGGATAATCTGTGTGGCATGAGTGCTTTCTAGATAGTTGAGTTGTGGCTAAACAATCATCTTTAGGGCTTAAGAGATTGCTTGGTGGTTAAGGCACTTGCCTGCAAAGCCTAAGGACCCATGTTTGACTCTTGAAATCCCATGTAAGCCAGACACACAAGATTACTCAAGTGCAAGGTTTCACATGTGCACAAGGTGGCACATCTGTCTGGAGTTCAATTACAGTGGCTACAGGTCCTAGCATGTCAATTCTCTCTCTTTCTCTCCCTTATCCTCTCTCTCTCATTCTTGCTCTCTCTCATAAGAAAGGACCATTCTGTTGGGCTTACCTCCCAAAAGCAATCATCTTGAGAGATTTAATATTTATTGGGAGGGGCAGATGTAATTCCTACTGATGGTTCTTACCTTCTTGGATTCTGAGTCATACTATGCCTTCTGAAGACTTACTTGGATCCCTGTAGTACCTGCTGGGAATGATGCAGCCCTCAGCAAGTCTGAAATCTACAACAGTAAACTGTGGCCATCCATGAAATGCACTTGTCAACTACTTTTGCAAATAAAGTTTTATGGGCATACAGCCATGCTTATTTATTTACTTTTTTCTCTCTGGATTCTCTTAATGACAAAATAGAGTTAGTTATGATAGAGGCCATCTAGACCACAAGCCTAAAATATTCACTATTTGGCCCTTCAGAGAAAGCTTGCTAGTAGCCACTGCAAAGCAGAGTGTGTGTTTTCCTATAAAAACCTGTAAGGAGCTTTAGGATTTCTAACTATGCGTACTTTTATTTTATTTTGTTTTTCAGACAATGCCTCACTCTTTAGGCCTGGTTGGCTTTGAACTTGAGATCATCTTGCCTTAGCCTCCCAACTGCTGGGATTATACGTGAGTGTCATCTCATCCAACTTTTAAATTCATTTATAACCTTTGGTTATTTCTAACCAAGCCTAGGTTCCCTTGCTGTATCAGTTACTTTTTTGGTTGCTGAGAAAAATACCCAATCAGAAGCAACTTGGGGAAGGAAAGGGGCTTAATATTGTTTTACAGTTCTAGAGATTAGAGTCCATCAGTGGCAAGGAAAACATGACAGGGGCAGGAAGATGGTGTCACATCTTCACATCTTCAGGGAGAAAAAAGAGAAAGAGGTAGAGGGAGAGAATAGCAAGCAGGGCTTACCTGTAACAATTCAAGGCCTGGGCCCCGTAACACACTTCCTCCAGCAAGTAGTCCTAATGGTCCCACAATGTTCACAGACAGCATCAACACCTGGGGATTAAATATGCAAATGGACAAGGCTATTGAAGTTATTTTCCAGTGAAATCACTACTTTCAAGTCTAGAATGACAATGTTGATGATACTCTCTTCATTGGGTCTAGGTGAAGATGAAAAGGGATCATGCATGTGAAACACTTGGTACAGCTGAAACTAAATTTATCACCCGTATCCTGTGCTCACTGGGACAACACAGAAAGAGAAAATAATTTAAGAAGGCTAGGTGAGTGAGGGACAGGAAAATGATGGAAGGGTAGTTGTAGGAACAGTGACTGAGATGTGTTTGTGAGGAGAAGGTAAGGGCTCCAATGATGAGGATGCTGTCATCCACCCTCAGTCACCCGGAGGCTGACTATGCCAACCTTTACTCCATGCCCCCATGCCAACCTTATACCACACACCCACCATGTGTTGAATGAATGGCCAGGGAGATTTTGCTTACTAGTTACTCACTTGACCCAGAGAAGCAAAGGCCTCTAATTTCAATCTGTGCTCTCTATCACTAAGATAAACTCATAATGATTTGCCAATAAGATGCAATTACAGTGCCTGCTGAGGTCAATATTCAATCAGTGGCTCCATTCCGAGCCCTGCTTTGATTACTTGGTCAAAAATTTCCTTTCTTTAGATGCTTTGTAAATCATGATTGAGCTAGAGTTTTAGAGGTTTAAGATGGGGATGTGATTTCATTCTTAATCCAACTTTTGGAAAGCATTTCATCCTCTGGCCACATGTGAGAGAACCTTCCTTGGGAACTCCTAGTCACCCTGAGACTAGCACAGGCCTTCTTTTGATGCCTCCTTGTGTATCCCCTGCTCCTCCCCAAGTAAAGTCAGGCTCTGCAATACAGTATAAAGGAGGCTATTCCGGAGGGTTTGTAGGGAGATCAGAAACCAAAGTGTCAAATCCATAGCAAATATCTTTTTCTCATCAGACACTTTAGTTGATGTAGTTCAGAGAGGGATCATTTACCTAATATGTGCAAGGGCTTTAGTACCTTGCACTAGAAAAACCAAAAAGGAGAGAAAATCCTGTCTGTTTCCTAGTCAGTGCCCATGTGCTTGGTTGCTCTCTTCTCATCCCCTACTCACTGTGTCTTGGGCTTTGCTCTATGAGTGAGAGATGCTCTGCTCCTCCACCTCTTTGGAGATCTTACTCGAAATAATGAAGCCCTCATATATGACCAAACCAAGCAGTTGACCTTTTCTCCAGTAATGCCCTTAGGAGCAGGAGCACTGATCTCTACTATACACTTCTGCTGATCTATAGCAATGACTTTGAGACCCTAGCCCAGGCACTGCAAGGCATGTCTAGCTGGATCATAAAAATAAAGAATCCCATGCATTTTGGGTCCCTCTCCCTGTCTCTCTTCCTATGTGCCTGAATTTACTTGAACATTTAAGTTTAGCTTAGTTCAAAAGTGAACTTTTTATCTTGGTTGCGATGTGGATTCATATTTATTTAAGATTCATAATCAGGAACTTGCAGTAGCTGCTCATGGGTCCTTTGTGTGATGAAGATTTCAATATTTTATGTTGAAAATTCAAATCTTTACTATTCATGAATTTTTAGTTTTTATTTTTGTATTCATTTACTTTTATTTATTTTGGGGGGAAGGAGGAAGAGATTGGGCACACTAGGGCCTCTAGCCACTGTAAACGAACTCCATACACATGTACCACTTTGTGTACCTGGCTATGCAGGCAAGAGTCTTCACCACTAAGTCATCTCTCCAGCCAAGATTTTTGCTTTTGTAATGTGACACTGTGCCTTAATTTTAAATTATACATAGATTTTTCTTGTCCCAGAATTTTCTCTTATAAGGAATCTACCTGATGTAATCCTAGCCTTTGGACTTTTGTAACTAGGCACATTTACAATGTAACTAAACAGAAAAGCATGTGGATATGGATGCTCCTCATTAAGGGACAGATTGAATAAAACCTGGAATAATGCTACTGTGGAATATTCAGTGCTTCTTAAAATTGGTAAATTATATTTATTTATTATTTATTGTCAATAGTGTATTGTCACATGAAAAAGGCACCCACTCGGGGTGAATCAGGTCCTCTCAGACCCTTCATGCTTGTGTGGTAAATACTTTTCCCTTCTGAGACACCTCCATAGCCTGAATAGCCTGAATAGCAGATTTTTTTTTTTTTACTATTTTTTTAATTGACAGCTTCCATAATTATAGACAATAAGCCATGGTAATTCCTCCATCCACTTTCCCCTTTGCAACTCCACTCTCCATCATATCCCCTCCCCCTTTCAATCAGTCCTGCTTTTATTTTGATGTCATCATCTTTTCCTCCTATTATGAGGGTCCTGTGTAGGTAGTGTCAGGCACTGCAAGGCCATGGATATCCAGGCTTATTTGTGTCTGGAAGAGTGCATTTTAAGCAGTCCTACCCTTCCTTTGGTTCTTACATTTTTTTCTGCCACCTCTTTCACAATGGGCTCTGAGCCTTGGAAGGTGTGATAGAGATATTTCAGTGATGAGCACTCCTCTATCACTTCATCTCACTACCATGGTGCCTTCTTAGTCATCCCAAGGTCACCACCATCTAAAAAGAGAAGCTTCTCTATCCAAAAGTGAGAGTAGCATTAATAAATGGGTATGGCCATTAAGAGAAGTGCTCACTGGGCAGTTTGGTGAGCATAGTGTATCATTTAGCCAGTTACCAGCAGATGTTACATCCCTAAGGCTCATGGCTTCCTCTGTCATACGGTTTTCAGTATCAGACATGTATTCCCTCCTGTGGAGTAGGCCTCTAGTCCAAGTAGAGAGTAGTTGGTTTCTCCCATAACACACATGCCACTATTGCACCTGTTGGCTCATTTGACCTGGCTGGCCAAATTTAAGGCTTGCAGTGCCCACTGTTGCTTATCTCCACTGGTGATTTCAGTCTCTCACATGGAACTGCATGCTATGTAGCTTTGTCCAGCTTTCTGTCAGTTGGTTTATACGGAGGAGGTTTTCAGCTCAGCTCCAGCAGGATTTATCAGTGACCTCACAGCACAAGTATGTGGAGTCTTCAGCAATAAGGTCTTACCACCTATTCCTGGTGGGAAACCAAGAGTCTCAGCAATGCCTATAATGTTTTGAGGGCATCAGGGACTTCCCTGGCCAACAACTCACTGGACAGGATTATACTTACTGAGGTAACACAGGCCCAGAAAGCCAAATGTCGCATGTTCTCTCTCATATGTGGTTCCTAGCTGCAAATGATTGGATTTCTATATGAGTTGGAATGGAACTCAGAAGCAGAGGCCAGTAAGCTACAAAGGGGATATAAAGGGAATAGAAAGGGAGGGAGGGGGACTTAAGAGGATGGTATTATATATATATGTAAGTACAGGAGAAGATTAATGGGGGTGGAAAGGCCTAGGAGAGGTCAGGGGAAGAGGCTGAGTAAAGGAAAGGTGGGGGAGGGATAATCTACATCTAAGAGGGCATGAATGAGTCATATGGAAACCTACTGTTTTGGACAATGGCACACCCACAAGCCATAGATTGTTACTTAATAGCATATTTTTTAATCCATTTTCTTTCTGCTGATTTCTGAATTTGAGTTATTATTTGGCTCTTTAGAAATTAAGACCAGGTTTTAGTTGAACCTCATGCTACTATGTATATGAGCTTGAATAAAAGACTCACTACTGTGAACCAACAGGAATACGTCATGAGTTCCTCTCACTCTAGGCAGTAGGAGGCTTAAATAAAAGATGCTACTGGCAAAAATACTTTAAAGTGCTTATACACTGAAAATACTGTCTCATTTCTGTATGATTAGCTTCTTTTCAAAAGAAAAGTAAGTCATGTTCTTCCTGAGTGAAGGTCCAGGGTGGAACAGGTGGGGGTGGGACAAGGGTTGTTGTCTTTCTGCCTCTAGTTCTTGTCCAGGCAAGGGCATCGTGGTTGGTGACAGGGAATACTCCGGAGCCCAATGGAAAAGAATCTTCAGGCGTTGCTTTTGACTACGGTCCAATGAGGAAGTGGCCCCGTAGTCTCTTCTGTCACAGTAATCAACAAGGTCTTGGCAGAAAGTAAAGAACTAACCCATCGATTCTGGGGTGATTTTTGTTGCTGATGTTGTTTACTAGGCATCAACAGAAAAATAATCCATGTTTATAACATTTTCAGTTTTAACTTGCATGCTCACTTTGATGTTTATCCTGTCATTGCTTATGCACCCTGACTTATATAGTTGCTCCCTCTTTAAAGAGCAGAAGCAATATCTAAATTATAGGAATATGAATAGGAATACTTTCCTGTTTCCAGAACACATATTCACCATTCAAATACATGAGCAATTAACATGAGTCTATTGTCTGCAGATGACAAATCACTGTACATGTATTCTTGCATGGAATTCTCAGAGCCGAGATTCAGATGAGGCACAGGGGGTATCCAACTGGCCCAAAGTCATGTTGCTGGTGAGGGAACATTCTAAAGTAAAGCTAAAGGATTAATTACTTTGACTGGATTAAGTAGCATATCAAAGGAACCCAAGAGACAAGTTTGGCCAATTTCTATCCTATGCTTCCTAAAATGACTTCTTTTATCTTGGAGTGCCCAGGTCAGCCATCAGCTCAACCACCTGTGAGAGTCTCCTCTGAATTCTCCTCGAGGGGAATGGATTCTAAAAACATGTGCCTTGAAAAGGCTTTTTCAGCCATTGTCAGACTTTTGTACCAGCACTGTCACTCCCTCCTCCTGCCTGTCCCAACATGAGCGACCCTTGCTTACCTCTTGTAAGAGGCAGCATTTAAACAGTGCTTCTTGTTCCCTTTCAGATGCATAAGCTATTAATTAATTTTAGTTGTAAAGAGATGGGAACTGCCATGTGTCCTTTGTGCCTGTGTTCCACGCTATTCTTTTGTCAGAAAGCACTGAGGCCCATTGTTCTAAGTCCTCTCTTGTTCACATTGAATTTTTCATGACAAAGTATATTTATTATTTCCCTTCCCAATTTTGGGTCTGTTTGCAGGGACTGGTGTGGAGGGGGGGCGGGGGGGGGAGGAGGCAGTTGCCATTCTGTGGAGGAGCAGAAGAGAATGGGTTCAGGCTGCTGAAAATGACCAGACAAGTTTCCCTTGTGTATTTCAGGTGGATTTTCCAGTGCAGATGCTAATCAAGGGGCAGGAGAAAGTGCTCACTGCAAGGATATTAATCTTCTCCCTCTGGAGAAAGAAACCGTGAGATGGATCACTGGGTGTCTACCTAGCACAGAGAATGGAGGCTGCATTCATCTGTCTTCCATTCAGGCTCCCTTCAGAAAGCCATCATGGGTGAGCCCCAGTCTTCTGATGGCAAATATCACCAGTGACAGCTTTGCAAGTGGCCTTAACAGCTTGTCAGGGAATGAATCAATGTGGCTTTTCACAAAGGAATCTACTTGATCAATATCACCAGGCCAGCCCAACCTAACAAACAGATCACACAAGAGTTGTCATGATCAATAGAAATTCCTCAGAAAATAAATTATTGGGGATATTTAGTTGAATGCAACATAAGAGCTTTGTGCTGATAGCTCTTTCTCTAAGAGCTACAGAAATATACCAAAAGGGATGTGTGAGAGAGTGAGAGTGCGTCACTGACCACACAGATTCTCACGCAGGAGGAATATAGATAGTTAGCTTAAATATGTGACTGGTTTTGAAGAAAAATTTGCTTAAACATGTCGTCTGTTTTTTTTTTTTTTTCCAGTAGCTAGATTGTGAGTGTTTGGAAGGAGAGGCTTACTTGGAGGTCTCTGGACCATGCAGTGTGTGTCCATGGAGCATCGGAAAATCCTTGCTCAGTTGATGATCATTACCCAATTGCTCATGGCACCCACACTAATAACCAGAGGGCAACCCTGCTCTCCCACCTTCTGTCTTTTGCCCCAGGGTTCTTGGAGAAACTGCAAAGCCAAATGTAGCAAAAACAAAATCTTGACAAATGGTCTAAAGTATAGACATTAAGAGATGCTGTAGTCACCACAAATTAACCTTATAGCATAATAGTACTGCAACTGTACAGACACGGCCCATCTGTCATTAGTGTGTATGTCTGTGTTTGTTCTCTTGTTGCCTACCAAATTGCCCCACAACTTCCTAGTTTAGAAAAACTATCATTTTACTTACATGTGGTTCTTTCAGTCATCAAGTCGCCTGGGCTTGGAGATGGGATTCCTTTGCTTCTTTTTCTGATGTCACGGGCCTTCGGTGATTTGATTGCTCAAACCCACTGCAGTCTAAGATAACCTTAGCTCCTGTCAAGCGATTGGTCCTGGCCTCTGCACATGTCTCTTCACATATTCTCTCCTCATTAGAGAGCCTATTCTGGCTGGGCTTCTTCCCATCATGGTCCCCTACTGCAAGGGGACAGCACAGACTGCAAGGACTTTTGATGCCTCATTCTGAGTCACACAGTGTCAACATTCTGGGTCCCAGTGAGACACCAATCAGCCGGCTCACAAAGAGAGGGAAATAGACTTGGTTTCTTGTGAAAGGAGCAGAAAAGTCACATGATGAAGGAACAGAGGGGCTTGGGAGATGAATCAATGGTAAAAAGGTATTTGTTGCCCAAGCATGATGAGTTAGGATCCTTAGGACCTACATAAAGCCAGATGTGGCAGCATGCATCCCTGATACCAGTGCACATACAGAGAGATGGGAAGCAGAGAATTCCTAGAAGCACAAGGGCCAACTAGCACAGCAGTGAACAACAAGAGACACTGGATCAACCAACACCTGCGGTAGTCCTCTGACCTCTGTGCACACACACACGAATACACACACACACACACACACACACACAAAATTGAAAAGCAAGGAAGCAGAGTGAAAGCATAGGAAAAAATTATACTCTCTTCACAAAGCACTTTCTTTTCCATGATTTCCAGCCTTATCAACCATTGTGATGGTTTGATTCAGGACTCCCCCCCACCCCCATGAACTTATGTGCTCTGAATGCTTGATCCCTTAGCTGATGGCAGTTTGGGAATTGGAACCTTATTGGAAGAAGTGTGTTATTGGGGTTGGGCTTATGGGAGTTATAGCCAGCTTCCCCTTGACGGTGTTTGACTCACTTTCCTGCTGCTGTTGTCTAGCTGATATTGGCCAGCAGGTGATGTCCACCCTCTGCTCATTCCACGGTTTCCCCTGCCATCATGGAGCTTCCTCTCTATTCTGTCAACCAAAACAAACCCTTTCTTCCCACAAACTGCTTTTGGTTGGGTGTTTTCAAATGCCAGAAACTTGAAGCTCATAGAACACCCATGTAATTTAAAGAGCAAGGTTTTCTGCTGTTCAAAAGGAGCTATATGGAGATGGATGAAAAGAGAACAAATTTATGTTTTTGAGGACTTTATGTTTTAGATAATTAAGCCTTTAGAGTAAGGGAGAAGCAGGGCACAAATAAGAAGCTGGTATGAAGTTTTGGGTCAGGTTCTCCATGAGCTTGGTGAGGTGTCCTTTGGCTGTGATCAGGGACAGGGTCAGAGAAGAAACAGAAGGGAGCATTCAAATGATTAAGGGAGGGCCCTAAAACAAGCTTGTAGAGAAGGTCATGTTCCAGTGTCATGGAGGAAGATAAGCAATTACCCCCCAGTGTTGAGCATGTCTCAGGAGCAGCCTGAGAGCCATCCAACCTGGAGACACCATGAGTCAGAGGGGAAATGAAGACCTAAGTGGAGCATTGGCCAAAGATCTGATGGGAGGTGGTGTCTCCAAGGTACCTGCATGGGCAGGAATGTGGAGGATTAAATGTTCCCCTTCCCGCTGTCCTTCCAAGGGGCTGATATCTTGAAGCTATTTCCTTCAGTCCTATAGTCTTCCATGGAACAAGCAGAAAGTCCAATCTGGGTTAGCTTATTTAGTACCATATTGAGACCAGGATTGATGTTTGCATATCTTGGGTGTATTGGTTGTTTTTTGAGTTGCTGTGAGCAAAATATTTAGCAGACACAACCTAAGGGAGGAAAGTATTTTGTCTCATAGTTTCAGAGTTTCACCTCATCATTGTGGGAAAAGAATGGAATATGCATGTGACAGAAGCTTCTTGCAACATGGTGGACAGAATCTAGCTTTCAGAGACCTACCCCTACTGTCTTGGTTTCATCATCCAGGTGCCACCTATTCTATCCTGCCCTCCCAAAATAGCACCACTAACCAGAAAAGATTCAAAGTTCCATAGGAAACATTCTAGATTCAACTATAACAGCTTGTTAATTCTATGATAAGAACTGTGTGGTTGAAGGGACTTATTAAATAAGATACCAGAGGAATCCCAGGTATATAGCACTAAGGAAAACTCCTTTAGATGAATATTCTACATCTCCTGGGTACCTAGGATTTGTGGTATGCTTATTCTTCCCATTTAATTGAATAAGGCTGAGATTATTCTAGCATCTAAGCGAGAATACACACACACACACACACACACACACACACACACACGACACTAAAACATTTAGTGTCCATCCTGTGATATCTGATCTGTAATTCAGTTCAATGTGTTTCTTCGTGCTCACATTCTTTTTTTTGGTGGGGGGATGCATGTGTGTGTGGTGTGTATGCATTTATGCCCACATGCATGTGAACCCTCATATGTGTGGGTGTTAGTGCACATGTATCCAGATGCATGTAGATGCCACATGTTAAAAATGGGGACCTCAAATGCTCTCCACCTAATTTTTTGAGATAGGGTCTCACACTGAAATCAGAGCTTGCCAGTCTGGCTAGAACAGCTAGCCAGTGAGCCCTGGCTCCATCTTCTCAGCTCCAGGATTAAAGGTGCATGCCGCCACACCTGGCATTTTTATGTGGGTGCTGGAGAGCCAAATTCAGGACCTCACACTTTACTGGGAAGTGTTTGACCCACTGAGTCATCTTCTTAGCCCCCATGTGCACATTCTTAAATGGAACAAATATTTTTACTTGCTATGGGCAACGTGCAGAGGAATATACAATGATGATCAACAAAAGACTTGATGCTTGATCTTTTAGAGCTTAGAAGTTCTGAGAAGAGCCCTGAAATGGAATTCCTTTGTAGGTCCCATTCTAGAAGGCTCTATGTGGGTCTGCACAGTGGTGGGAGAAAGGTACCATAGACTCACCATGAAGCTGTTAGATTCTCCTTGACCTTAGTTGGGGGCAGATTAGATCCCAGTGACTCACCCCTGGAAAAAAAATTTATTGTCTTTAAGTAAAAATAAAAAGAATTAATTACCCTACTAAGCATGGCAAAACACCATGGTGTAGGACTTAACTGCTCTATATCTCTTAAATCTCATGAACACACCCATTGTCCAGTGTCATCCAATTCTGTCCCATCTTTAATGGCCCACTTGATTACTCAATGTGACAAGCATGTCTTATCTCTCCTTCACCTTACACAAACATAATTTTGCTAGTCCTATTAGCTTTCCGTCAAAACCTTATTATCTCTGAGGTGTGATAAGAGCAGATCTGATGAATTAATGCAACATGACAATGGGTCATTATGATTCAGTGGGGAAAATGACTATACTTTGTAGGAAATTGAGGCATACATTGACCATTTAACCCCACTCCAGGCATGATGAGAACAAATAATAAGTCTCTTTCCTTTTTTTAACTTTCAGAGAAACCTAGAAGTCAGCTGGAAAGAAAGTGTGCACTGACATTTGTGAATGAGCATACAGCCCTCTCTCATTGATCATTTCTCTGCCTAGCATCCTCTGAGACATATACATATATAATTCTTGGGGCAAAAATCTTTTCTCTGACAATGAACAATCTGTAGTTATATCCTGGATAAGCCTAGTCAGGCTCAAAAATTGGTTACATGTCAGATAAGAGCTTGGAGGGCAATGTGGAATTTCTCAGGGATGAACAATATCCCTTAGATCTCAACCACACCAAAACAAACAGTTAAAAACCAATCCATTAATCTGTTTTCTTGTTATCAGGAAAGAAACCTTTGAAAGTTTACGATATTTTGGTTTCTAAAATAGTAAATCAAGAAGAGAAGTCCTTGAAGGAGCAGGTTTAAAGATTTGTGCATCATTAACCCAGAGGTAAGCATCTGTGGGGAAAGATTTCTGCTGCTGAAATTCTTTTGGATTTTATTACTTTTGGCTTTGGACGGTTAAATACAGTCAAGTGCTAACTCTGAGGTTGGAAATGAAAAGGTGACGCTTTTAGGAGGTTTTAGCCTCCCATCCCCAAATGTTCTTAAACACTCTTCAAGTTCTCAACTATATTTAGATATTTCTGCAGCATTAAGAATTTTGAGAAATTATTAAGCTGAACTCTCCTACCTCCATATCCCAGGAAAGCCATGAACTTTCCTACCTCTATATCCCAGGAAAGGCATGAACTCTCCTACATCCATATCGCAGAAAAGCCATGGAGTTTGGGTTTGATGATTGAATGAATGTCAGGAATGGGGCAATGCTGAGTTCCCTACTGGACAAGGCTGTGCTGTGGCCCATACAACGGTTCTAGTCCCAGGCTCACCTCTGTGTGGATGCAAGAATTAGGACAGATCACTTCCTCCTGGTCAACATAAGAACAGTAGGAATGCTGACTTCACAGGACTGTTGGAATAAAATTGGCTACTATAACAGTATCACTAGCAAAATGGTAGAATTGAAGTTTTCTGTCATTATCTGTCTCCAGAAACATGAATTTTCAAAATAATTTTGTTTATTTTCAAGGAGAGAGAGAGAGAGAGAGGGAGAGAATGTGTATGTGTGAGAGAGAGAGACAGAGAGAGACAGAGAGAGAGAGAGAGAGAATGGGCATACCAGGGCCTCTAGCTGCTGCAAATGAACTCCAGATGCATGTGCCACTTTGCGCATCTGGTTTTATATGGGTACTGGGGGATCAAACTGGGATCATTAGGCTTGTGGGCAAGCACCTTAAACCCTTAGCAATCTCTCCAGCTCCCAGAAAAGAATGAATTTTTAAAATTATACATATGTGCACCAAAAATCTCTCAAATAACTTTGCATACCCCCTTCAACCCAAGCTGCTCTCACTCTTGATTGGAGAATCTGCTTTATTTTACAGATGGCAGAGAAAGTGGAGGCAAGTCAAGATCCATTGATAAGACAGGAAGAGAACTGGCTGCCCACCGCAAGCCTTGCCCCTCTTCTGCATCAGCGAGGGCGCAGGAGAGCTGGCAGGAGTGGTGCCCTGACCACTGCGCTTACTGCAGCTCCAGGGCGGTGGTGGCAGACACGGTAATTCAGCAAAACCTATCAAAGCAGAATCCCAGACACTGCCAAGAACTCAACAATAAACCAGACTGCCAACAGGCCTGCCATAGCTCAGGAAACATTGCGGGAGAGGGGAAGAAACGATTATAAGAGCCACAGCACGGGTGGGAATAGCCTGAGCCATAGTCCCCTCACTAGCGCACTGGGACTGACTGAGGCCTTCATGAACCCACAGTGAATCCCATAACCCCACTGAGGAGGGCCCAAGGGAAACTGGAACAGGGGAGAGAAGATAAAAGAGAATAACCTGCTAATAAATAAATAAATATCATGTGTGTATATTGTTCTGGTTTTCCGTGGTGTGTGTGTGTGTGTGTGTGTGTGTGTGTGTGTGTGTGCAAGGGCACACATATACCAATGCATTCATTTGGTGGTCTGAGGACACTCGGAATGTTTATTTTCTCCTCTTACCTACCTTTAGATAGGGTCTCACTTATTGTTACCCTGCTGTGTCTGCACCAGTCTAGTTGGCCACAGGATCATGGATTCTCCTGGCTCTGCCTCTCATTGAAGCAGGTGTATTGGGAATCACTGATGTGTATAACACTTTGCATCAGTCTTTATATGGATGCTGGAGAGTTGAAGTCAGGCCAACAATCTTTTAGACAAGCACTTTTAACCTCTGGGCCTTCTCTCCAGCACTGAGAAATATGGGTTTTAACCACCACTCATAAGTAAAGGTACTTTTGTGAGAGTTCAGTGAAGTCCCACTGTGCTTCCAGAGTCCAGAGTTCAAGAACATATTGGAGTCTGGAAGGAGGACTATGAGAATAACATATAACTTCATCTGCATCACCCTCCCTCGAGCAGTCACAGGTGAGATCAAGTGACAGCATTTGTGTCTCCATTTCTACCTGAAGGAAAGTAAGAACCTGGTGAGGAAGCCACTAACTTCCTCAGCTGTGTATATTGATTGCCAAAGTCTCACTTTACCCTTGATCCCACAAAAATATGGAGGTGAGTAGCATGGCTGAGAGGTGAGAAAAAGGGAGCAGGGAACAGAGGAAGAACTCATGGGAAATGTAGCTTAAAAATCAACAAAGGGTTGCACATCCTACTGACCATCTTATAGACTCCACCAGGAAGACTGTCCATGTGTGGCCCATGGGAATTCCCAAAGCTCCTCATGTCTTACACACACTGTACCCCTGTAGTTGTCTCCTTGCACACTCCCCTGTGGACAAAACATTGCAGGCTTGTGCAGATAGCTTGTGAGTCCACAGAGAAAGCCATCTTGACTGGAGTTGGGAGTGGACACAAAAAGACCATCTCAGGGCCTAGCACTGAGGACAGCAAAGGAGAGCCACTTAACCTGACATGGCTTTTCAGGATGAACAGAAAGTATCCAGTTTTAGCAATGCCTCCTTAGTCCCCAGGTACATCCACAAAGAAGGCCTTAGTGGACTGCGGAGATGGACCAGTGAGTAAAGTGCTTGTCTTATAAGCATGATGTCCTCAGTTCAATCCCCAGAAGCCACATTTCCAAAGATAGGTGTGGTAGCATGATCCTATAATCCCAGCAATGGGGAAGACAAAACAGGCAGATCCCTGGGGCTTACTGGCCAGCTAGTCTAGCTTACTTGGTGAGTCTCAGGTCAGCAAGAGATCCTGCCTCTGTCTGACTGCTGCTCTCACAACTCTACGGTGAATACCAGCAATCCCACTAAGGAGGGCCTTCAGTGGAGTGGGGGCAGGGAGGAAGGAAGTGATGGTACCAACATATGATGTGTCCATACAAAGTTTCTAGTTAATAAAAAAAAAAAAAAGGTGATGGATGGTGCCTGAAGACATGACACCTGTGACTTATCTGTAGCCCAACATATGCACATGTATCTATGACTGCATACAAACATGCACATATATACACAAAACAAGAACAGAACAGAACAGAACAGAAAAGAAAAGAAAAGAAAAGGCCTTAGAGAGCCCCAGAGTCTCTGGTTGGATTGCCAGGAGATGATGCTATTTCTCTCCCAAAGCTAGTGAATAGAAACTGAAGGAGGTGACTCCTTTCAATGAGAAGACAACACAAGATTTCAGGCAATGTGAATAAGGAAGGAAACATGGCACCAGTCAGAGATCATAATGACCGATAACTGACTCATCAATGGATGAACAACATGTGTTTCATCTGTATAAAAAAATTGTTCAGCCAAATACATGAGGTGTTACCACATACTACATCATGGATGGACCATTATAGCAATACAAGTTAAAGATGTTCACAAAATATCACAAATTGTATAATTATTCCTAATGAAATCCAGAATAGGGACAAATGTATATGTTAGTGGTTGCCTAGATCTGAGAGGATTAGGAAGGAAATGGAGAACATTGACTAATGGCCATAAGGTATCATTTCGAAGTGATGAAAATGCTCTGAATTTATGATAGATGCATGATTCTGTGAATATATTCAACTCACTGAATTATATGGTTTGAATCGGTAAATTGCATGGTATATCAATTACATCACAATAAAGCTGTTTTGTAAAAATTGCTTCTACAGCACTTAGTATTGTGTGCTACAGACAGTAAGTGCCAGCAATATATATATATATATATATATATATATATATATATATATATATATATGATATTTAGAGTGATCCTACCTTGTTTTACTAATAAGAGTTTGTTTTATGCCAATGGATGTCCTTATCCTTCTGGTGATCATAGGAACAGGAGTGTTGGTAGGAAAGATGTTATGTGGATAGCAGCTCAGAGACAGGGCAATGAACTTGAATGGGAAAAATGATGACTCTGTTAACTTCTACCTATAATCTTAATTTAAAATGTACATAACTAACCATAATTTTATGTCACTTTTTACCAGCAAAAATCCATAATATTTTCCTATAATGTTCCACTTTCACAAGGGTCTTGAAATATTTATACTCATCCGTGCTTCAGTGTTAAAATAGTTGCTGGTTTCCTCTACTCTTGGGAGTTTGCATCAGTGGCCACGGATAGTACAGTGGGCAGCCCAGTCTGGTAAAGAAATGCAGCCTTCTTCTCACATATTCTACAGATACAAGACAGGCACAACTGCGAAGAGCCGACCTCCAAATCAGGACCATCGCTTTCTCTTTCCCTCCTCTGTGGCTACTGACCACCTCAGATCCATGGGGAAATCGGGCAGACAGAACTCACATTCGGTTTTCTGGGGTGAGTAATCTTGAACCCCTACCTGGGAGCTAATGCAGCTTCCTTGCTCCCAATTGTCATGTATTTAGAGTATTTATAGTGGATTAAAGAGGCATTGATGATCTGAACCAAGCATCAAACCTCTATAATAAAATCGTAACACTGTCTGTGGTGGTTTGAATATAAAATGGCTCTTAAAGCCTCAAGTGCTTGAGATTAAGGCCCACACTCAATGTCCAGCTGGTAGAGTTTGGTAGGTGGATCATTGCTGGAGATGTGTCACTGGGGGAGGACCTGCTGGGTGTTGAGAGCTAATTTAACTAAAACTGTTTCCTTTCTGCTGCTATGACAAGAGGTAATGCCCCGACTGCCTGTTCGGCCTTGCATTCTCTGTTGTGACTTGAAACTATAAGCAAAATAAACCCTTTCCTCACTTAAGCTGTCTCTAGTTGATTGTTTTATCCTGAAAGGAAAAGGTAACCAATAGTCTATCCCTATCAGATATTTTTCTTTCACAAGAGGTTAGCACCTAAGGAACAATTCTTTCTTATACAATCTTCAGTTGTCTGAGATACGGATGTCAATACTGTGGCTGTACAGATCAGACAGTTGGGGTTTACAGAAGGTCACCACCTTGTTCAAGGTCAGTCAGCTGATAAACGGAAAGTTGGGATTCATATATACCCTTCTATGACTGTGAAAACAATACCAAGTAGAAAAAAAATGATGTTACTTTCCTATTTATTTCATAATAATAAACCTGGAAGTTTTATCATAATGCAACGTGAGGCAGAAAACTCTATCACCACTGCCAAAATTCCTGGACATTACTTTTTCATCATTAGAGCTCTAACTTGTGTCCCACTTTTATCACCTGTAGCATTTACGAAAAAGAGCACTAGGAGTTCAGGAAAGTCCTGGAATCCCAAGCCCCAGGTTTGTGTCAACTTTTAACTATGGAATTAAATAAAATAAGACTGAGAAGGAAAAATATTAAATTATCATATTTGAGCTGGAGAGATGGCTTAGTGGTTAAGACACTTGTCTGTGCAGCCTAAGGATCCACGTTCAGATGCACAAGGTGGCACATGCATCTGGAGTTTGTTTGCAGTGGCTAGAGGCCCTGGTGCACCCATTATCTCTCTCTCTCTCTAATAAATAAATAAAAATAAATTATTACATTTATTTAGGGAAGTACAGAATCTAAGGAAGGAAAGTAAATACACCATGTGGCCTGAGACCCATGCTGTGAGCCTGGAAAAAACGTGGAGAGGACAGAAAAGAAAGCACAATGAGCTCCTGCCTCGTGGCAAACAGGAGGGAAAGAGCCCATGAGGGAAATGAGGGGTTAGGGCTCTTCCCTTGCCTTGGCCCAGCTGGATCAAGACGAGGAGAAAATCACCAGAAGCTGGAGGTTCACCAGTGGTCAAACAATGCAGAGAGAGACAGAGAGAGGAGAGAGAGAGAGAGAGAGAGAGAAAGATTGCCCCCCCCCTAGTTAAAAAAAAAAAAAAGCATAACCTGATGGTGGGTTTCACCTTCTGGCTCAAGTAAGCCAGCAACTGGCCTCGGCTAGAAGCTGGCTGAGAAAGAGGTCAGCCATGATGGCAAGTTCTGGTGTCTAGGCTTGACCAACCAGAATGTTAGGATTCTAGAAAAAGACCAGGGAGAGGTTCAGGTATGGAAAAGCAGGTCTGGGGAACTACAGAAGAGATCAGAGGTCAGATAGATCATCCTTTGATCTCTAGCAAGTGTAGACCTTCCTGCCTTTTCAGGGGCCCAGTTACCCTAACTGCCTCACAGAGCTACCTGACTGCCTCTCAGTTAGCTGTACTGTGACAAAATACCCAATATTCAAGTCAAGCAGGTCCCCAGGAGATGACAGGACACTTACAGATGGTCTTATAACCTTGGAAGTCACCTACTTCCTTGATCAGGGAAGACATGGAGTCCCAGATATTAGACTCCAATCAGTATTCTAGAGTCAGAATAGAGGATGATCCTCAATGCTTTTGGGGGAAGCCACATGGTCACCATGGACCTGACTAATGGACCATATGAGATAATGCTAATAGAGCCATAGAGCTCCTCTTGGGTGTCTGAGTCACTCCTAAAGATCCACAATTGACCTTAATAATACACAGTGTTGAATTTCATCTACCTTGTTGGTCTGAAGCACTCTGGAAGAAAGGTACAGCCAGAAAGTCAGTATACCTTAAATGTTTTGGGCAACACAGCCCAGAGAAAGAGAAGTATGCCTATCACTTTTAGTAATAGAAACTTAATTTTTGGACCCTGCATGTTCAGTTCCTGTTTTAAATTTATCTCTTTATAGTCAGCCCACACTCAGATGGCCCTATGACAATCTAATGCCATCTACTTTGGTCTCCTCAGTCGCCCTTAAGACCTGAAAGTCTACAAGAATAGGAACCCAGAAGAGCTCCAGTTTGCTCAGTGCCCACTTCTCCATGACTCCTTGATTTTATTTTTCCTCCCCAATGTCTTTATCTAAGACTCTCCTCTTGCACTATACCAATATACTTTTAGGGTCCATTACATAAATCCCCTGGAAAAGTGCCCCAACTGCCACACCCAGCAGCCCCTAAGCTAGAAGAAGCCACATTGGTCATTGCCACAATTCCCTCAAGGTAGTTAGGATTACTTCTTCAGAGAGGAGTTTGAGGCAGTTTAGGAGGACAGAGTTCCCTGCAAGTAAAAGCAAGGGATGTCCTTGAGTTGGCCTTGCAGGCTTCACTTTGCTAGAGGTCAGAGAAGTATCTATCTTTTCTTATCTCACTAAGAGTTCCCTAATCTGTCTCTCCTTATACTCAACCTAAGTCCCTCCCTAGGAGGGAACTGTCCTTTCCTAGAATCGGGATTCTTGGCAAGATTAAACCTGACTGTGTCATTGTGGCTGATTAGTTTAGCCCCTAGTCAGAATCTATAAAGGAACCCGATTTGTTTCTTTAGGTGGGCTTTACCCCACTCCTGTCATCTCATGAGCAGGAGCTCTCTGTGTGCTCTCTTCTCTCCTCCTCTCAAGTGTTTCAAGTCCTATCTTCAATCCAATAAAATCTCTCTAAACCTTAAACCATGCCTGAGATAATCAAGTATAAAGAGGACATTCTGGTGGTTTGATTCAGGTGTTCCCCATAAAATTATGTGTTCTGAGTGGAAGGTCCCCAAATGGTAGCAATTTGAGAATTGGAGCCTCCTGGAGGTAGTGTATTCTTGAAGGCATGCTTATGAGTGTTATAGCCAACTTCCTCTTGCCAGTGTTTAGCACACTCTCCTGATGCTGTTGTCCACTTGATGTTGGCCAGGAGGTAATGTCCACCCTCTGCTCATGCCTTCGTTTTCCCCTGCCATCATGGATCACCCCCCTAGAGTCTTTAAGCCAAAATAAACCCTTTCCTCACACATGCTGCTTCTGGTTGGATGTTTGTTGCAATAATAAGAAACTGGTCAAAATAGAGATGATAGATTTGGTTCACAGTTTAGGAGGGTTCAGCTGATAGATGATTGACTGAGTTACTTTTGGACCTGTGGCAAGGTAGCACATCATAGTGGGACCATGTGATGAAGGAAGCGGCTCACCTCCTGGTGGCTGGAAAGAAGGAGAGAGGAAAGGTCCAGGGTACCCATATACACTTTGTATTAGTCAGCTTCAGGTTCGCTGAGATGAACTTCCAGACCAGGCACAGTTATGGAGGAAGGGATTTATTGGAGCTTACAGATCCAGGGGAAGTTCCATAAAAACAGAAGAAACTGGCCTGCTTTCACAGGCCCAAGCAGAGAGAGACAAGCCTAAAGGTCAAAAGCCAGAGCACACTTCAGGAACTCCAGCTAGGCACACTTTGCATATCTTTAGATTGAAATCTAAAACCCACCACCACACCTTAAGATCCACACAATGGCATTGCCTCCAACCAGATGGCTAGAGAGGCAAACTACAAACAAATAAACAACTGAATATATTGGGGGCCATCTATTCTATTCAAACCACCACATTCCACCCCTGGCCCCCAATAGATTTGTAACCATCACACATTATAAATTGTACTCAGTTCAATTTCAAAGGTCCCCACAGTCTTGACCAATTTAAGATATGAAGACCTGTAAAATCAAACAAGTTAAACACTTTTAACATATAAAGGCACAGAGTAAACATTTTCAACTGGTATAAGGCACAGCAAGGAGAGACTAAAACAATGCAAACTCAACCACCACACACTTCAAGAGCATTCCTCCAATATTCTAACTTCCTTCTACTAGGTTCTTCCTTTTCTCAATAGAAACACAAACTGGAAACCAAGCCTTTAACACATGGGCCTTTCATGGACACTTATCCAGATCATAGCATGACCCATCTCAGTAACTCTCCAGTTGAACAGGCCAATAAGCTAGGGGCTATCTGTTCATTGTTTAATGACCATAGTAAGGTTATCAGTAAGTCTCATCAATCCTAACCTCCCAAAGAAATTTCAGATTTTTCTACTAATTTCCATCTTCACCCAACACAATATCAAAATTTCATGATCTCTGTATCAAATTGTGCAAAAGATTTTCAGCTGGTCTCTCCATTCCTGTTTTCTTATCACTTAACTTCTTTTCTATCTTTTCCACACACTGAATTCCTTTTTGTGTTGTTGTTTTATTCCTTAACACCCTTCCTTTATTTTTCTTTGCAATTAGCATGGTAAAAACTCTACCTGTAATGCTCTTAACTATCTGTCCCTTAATACTTTCCTGTCTCATCCCATCATACTTTCTCACTGCCAATTGAACTTATCTCTATTGATTGGGTAGGTCAAGAAGAACCAATGAACAAGCCCCAACCTCAGCATATGAGAAGCGAAGATACTCATACATTGCTTACCATATATCCAGTATATATCTGCAGTAGTAAACTGGGAGGTGACAAACTGATGCAGAAAAGAAGGCTCAACAGATACTTTAAATGCTCCTGGGGTTTCCACCAAGGCAAAACATATCCACACATGTATGCTCTCATTCTATTGGCCAGAGCAAACCACAAGTCCATGTTCATCTTCAAACGGCAGGAAATACAGTCAAGGCATCCACTTACTTTCAGCACCAGGACACTGTACTTATTTATTTTTTTAATTTTTAATGTTTATTATTATTATTATTATTATTAACAAGATGCTTCATATGGGAATATCATGTGTTTGTATCCCTTTTTCCTTCGTCCCTGCCCCCATTCCCTTGGGGATGCTCCTTAGTGGAGTTGCAGATAGTACCCATGGGGTTGTAGTTTATGCATTGTGGGAGCAGCAGTCGGTTATTTGGGGGAGGCAGGGCATTGTATTTGCTTCTATACTTTATCTTTTTTTCTTTTATTGAAATATTTTTATTTATTTATCACAGAGAGAAAGAGGCAGATAGAGTGAGAATGGGCGCACCAAGGCCTCCAGACACTGCAAACAAACTCCAGACACATTTGCCCCCTTGTGCATCTGGTTTACATGGGTTCTGGGGAATCGAGCCTCAAACCGAAGTCCTTAGGCTTCACAGGCAAGCATTTAACTGCTAAGCCATCTCTCCAGTCTGCTTCTATACTTTATAGGTCTCTGAGCATGCTGGTCCTTCTGCTGGAAAACCTTTCTTCTTCCTTCATTGTCTACATTTAATGAGTACCCTCCATCTTTTAAGGTTTATACCTCATTCTTGCATTATAAGCTCAATATTAAGGCAATATCCTTAGCTGATGTAAAATGTCCTTATTACAGGTTTCTATAGAAACATACATGAGTAGAGTTTGTCATAATATCAATTTTATCTTTGTTTACGTGTTTGATTAATGTCTGTCTTCCATGCACTACTGTTAGTCCTACTAAGACTGAGCATGTTGGATTTTGCTTAACAGCATAAAGACAGCAACAATAAAAACAGCAAACTCTTTTATGTGCTAGCCCCAAGTGCTTCACATGCAATAACTCACTGTACTTACAAAAGTTCTACCGAGGTACAGTTATGGCCATGCTTAAAGGTAATAAAATGGAAGCACAGACCTCTTCTAAATTCATGTAGCTAGTAGATGATGTGAAGCCAGCATTCAGACTCAAGCTTTGTGCCACCTGAACTACAGAACCAATATAATTTAGGGCCCCATCTCTAAACATTTGTCCTATCTCTGGTACCAAGAGAGACTTTAAGTAAATATTTGTGGTGTAAGTCAACAAAGGAGTAAACTAGTATTATATAGATCACACTCAGAAAAAGGCTAACATTTTTTTCCTGGAGTGTCAAAGCTGGTATACATCTTCAACAAGCCAGCTCTGAAAAACATCAAGTGGATGCCCCATTTTCTTTTACAGATTGGTAAGCTGTAGTTCAAAGTCAAGGTTGGTACAGGGCCATCCCTCTGTCATCCTTGACAGGAATGGAATGTGACTTTTATATTCCAGAGATGTTCTTTCATTAAGCAAAAAGGTAGAACATGGTAGCATTGGGGATTTCTTCCCATAGGCCAATGGACACTTCTGTTTATGTGAAGTAGTTGAGTGCAGACCGTGGAAGTACACTTTACCTTGCCTTCTCTGCAGGGAGCCACATCTAGTCCCCACCACTAGATGGCGCTGGCACTGCAGGAAACCACATCTAATCCGCCTTTACAAGATGGCGCTAACCTCGTGGTGTCCAGCTTCTTTTACGACAGTGCTTTGGCGCCAACCGTATTCAAGGTACGCGCATGCGCTTGACGCAACCTGTCCTGAGCCTATCCCGTGGCGCCTGGTGGTGGCAAGCAGATAACAGCCAATCAGTAGGTGCCTCATTGCCCATCCCCCTATAAAACTAGCTGCACACCCCGCCCCCGAGTCCTTCTCCATCCGCTCTCTCCTGTTAACCAAGAAGCTCTCCAATAAAGTGTGATCAAGAAGGATCCTCGTGTGGTGATTGTTCTTTTCCCGCTGGTCGGGGGGGCTCGCCGCAAACTGGTGCCGAAATCCCGGGACGCCGGGAGCCTTGTGGTCACCAGGCGAAGGACCAAAGGAGGATTCAGAACTTGACACACGGAGAGGAAGGTACTGGTAAGTCATTCTTTTTTTTTTTTCTTTTCTTTTCTGTGTCTCAGTCATGTCCGTGTCTGAGGGCCTCGCTGCTCTTGCTGTTTTCGGTTTGTTTTGTCTGGGTCTTTCTATTGTTTTGCGTTTGTTTCTATCTTGCCTAGTCTGTTGATTGCCTGGACCGGTTAAACCCGCGGTAGACAACGCGGCTCTGGTCCTTGGAGCCTCGAGTCAGATAAATCCTCGGTAGATAACGTGGGGCTGGCTGTTAGTTTCATTTCCAGCCTTCCAGCTCGTGATGGGTAATACATCGAGTGCCCGGTATTCTCCCATTGATTTTACTCAGCCTATAAAGGAAGTTTTGAAACAACGTGATCTAAAGGTCTCTAATGCCACTATTAAAAAGATTGTTAAAGACATTGATGCTGCGGCTCCATGGTTTGCGGTGTCCGGAGATCTCTCATTGCCCTCATGGGAAAAGCTGGGTAAAGACCTTGAGGCGGCTAGGGAGGAGGGTCACTTAGGTCGAGGTACCCTCCCTTTCTGGAGGATGATACATTCTTGTTTACGTTCTGGAAGCCACCCGGACCCACTTCAGGAGGGCCGGAGATGGCTCAGACAACATCAGGATAGTTTGTCAGAATCTGATGCAAGTGGGGATAGCAAACCCAGATTATATAAGGAAGTACAGGAAAAAAGGGCCAGTCATTTCCCGGGAGGAGTTCCCAATATGGCCAGTCATTTCAAGGAAAAGGTTCTCTGCCATGTAGAGGAGAAGGCACCCCCGTTAGAAGAGAGTAATGAGGGCTCCGGCTGTATGCACGGGAGGGGTGAGGACTTCCCTAGGGCCCCGCCGCAGCAGGGGGCTGTGGGGTTATATCCTTCCCTACAGCCGCTGCGACACCTGAGTATACGAGATGATCACGGCAGTAGTTCTGCTTCTGATCAGGAGGACTCCAGTGGGACAGAGGGACAGGATTTAGAGGAGGCAGCTTTGCATTGTGCTCAGGATACTCAGTTTGTGGGCAGGCGTGTCTGCCCTCCCGCGGTTAGGGGGAGGAGTGCCTTAAAAGAGGAAGTTGGTATTCGGAACCGAGCACCGCCTAGTGCTCTGCCACGCCCTCATGTTCCCCCCCCCCTATGTCCCAGCCGAGGATCGCTGCCATTTTGTTAAGCCGCGGACGTGGTCCCGCCTGGCCTCCGCTTTCCCGGTTTTTTTGAATACCACTACCAATCAAAGAGGCTGGGAGCCAATCCCCTATACGGAACTTAAAGATTTAGTTCAGGCCTGCAAAGACTTTGGACCCACTGCTGACTATTCACTTATGCTGCTTCGCAGACTCACGCAGCGCACCCTTACTCCTGGTGATTGGTTAGACTTAGCCCGGGCTTGTCTAACGAGGGGGCAATATTTGGATTTCAGATCACTGATTTCTGATAAAGCCCAAGAACAAGCTAGGCAGAATATTATGAAAGGGGACTGGGACTGGACTTCTGATATGCTTCTGGGGACTGGTCCTTATCTTACAGATCAGCTCAATTTCCATCCAGACGTGTATATCCAAATTAATAATATTCATTATCAGGCTTGGAAGGAGCTCCGTAATAAGGGAGAGGTCGCAGGACAGTTGACTAAGATTGTTCAGGGCCCTACAGAGCCATTTTCTGATTTCTCAGCTAGAATGTTGGAAGTGGCAGAAAAGACAATTGGCCTTGCTGACCACACCATGCCGTTTATACAACAGCTAATATTTGAACAGGCCACTAAGGAGTGCAAAAAGGCTATACAATCAGTAAGAAGGGGAACATTGGATGACTGGCTCAAAGTCTGTCGAGAGATAGGGGGTCCTCTGTCTAATGCAGGATTAGCAGCAGCGGTCATAGCTGCCGCTAAGGCTCAACGGACAGGGAATCAAAAGGGCTGTTTCCGATGTGGTCAATTGGGACATTTTAAACGCCAATGTCCTCAAGCGGATGGCCCAGCCCCTGTCCGAGATGCGGGACCGGCACAGCGCCCCCCTGGGACTTGTCCTAGATGTAAGAAGGGAAAACACTGGGCTAATGAATGTAGATCTGTGAGGGATATTAATGGTCTGCCCCTCCCCCCTCTTTCACGTAATCAGGACCAAAAAAACGGGGGGAAGGGCCCACGTCCCCAGGGCCCACAAATTTATGGGGCAATGCAGACACCTCAGGTCCCGGTGACTGTGGCGCCAGGTCCCCCGCTGCCTCAGCCCGGAGAGCAACATCGGGCTCCGCAGGCCTGGACCTCTGTGCCACCTCCGGATTGGTCTTAACTCCGGAAATGGGCGTGCAAATCCTGGACACAGATGTGTCTGGCCCGCTAGCAAGAGATACGGTGGGCCTTCTTTTGGGGCGCTCCTCCTCTACTTTAAAGGGTCTCATAGTCTTCCCCGGTGTTATCGATCCAGATTATACAGGTGTAATTAAAATTCTTTGTCATTCCCCCTATGGGGCAGTGTCAGTGGCCCCTGGGGACCGTATTGCCCAATTGCTGATTTTGCCTTCTAACCATTCTCTATTTCCTGCACTAGATAAGGAAAGGGGTGACAAGAGCCTTGGGTCTACCGGTGTGGACTTGACCTGCTTGTCTTTGGAGTTGGATCAAAGACCCCTTCTGCGCCTGACCATAGAAGGAAGAGAATTCTCAGGACTGGTGGACACTGGGGCAGATAAAAGTATAATAAAATTAGATTCTTGGCCAAAAGCCTGGCCCTTGCAGAGATCAGCTCAGATCTTGCAAGGCTTAGGGTTTGCTAAAACACCACATATGAGTGCAAAGGAGTTAACATGGACCACTACAGAGGGTCAAAAGGGAAAAATCCAACCTTTTGTGTTGGATGTTCCCATTAATTTATGGGGAAGAGATATTCAGACCCAGATGAATCTCCGCTTGACCAATGATTATTCAGAAGCTAGTAAAAATATGATGAAAATTCAGGGCTTTGTTCCAGGCTCAGGTCTAGGGAAGCACCTTCAAGGGCGACCTCAGCCCATCATCCCGGAGGAGAAGCTGGATCGCTTTGGGTTGGGTTTTTCTTAGGGACCACTGAAAATTCTGCTTCCAATTTTGAACAGGTGCCCATACCTTGGATGACTCATAAGCCAGTGTGGGTTCCTCAGTGGCCCCTCTCACAGGAAAAACTGGAAGCAGCCCAGAGGTTAATTGAGGAACAATTGCAGTTAGGCCACCTGGAGCCCTCTATTTCCCCTTGGAACACACCTATATTTGTGATCAAAAAGTCCTCTGGAAAGTGGCGATTATTACATGATTTGAGGGCTGTCAATGCTCAAATGCAGGTCCTGGGCCCAGTTCAGAGGGGCCTGCCAGCGCTTTCTGCTCTCCCCAGGGAATGGCCAGTGATGGTTTTAGATATTAAAGACTGTTTTTTCTCCATACCCCTTTGCCCTCAGGACAGAGAGCGTTTTGCTTTCACATTACCAGCTGTAAATCATGAGAAGCCTGATGCCCGCTTTCAGTGGCGTGTGTTGCCACAAGGGATGTCCAACAGTCCCACTATGTGCCAGCTTTATGTAGACTCAGTGTTATTTGTAGTAAGACAACAGTTCCCCTCTTTACGTATGATCCACTATATGGATGATATCCTACTCACAGCCCCTACCTTAGATGTTTTGCATGTCTCCTTTCAGGAGGTCGTCAAGGCGTTGGAACATAAGGGTCTTTTTATTGCCCCAGAGAAGGTCCAGCAAACGGATTCAGTAAATTTCCTTGGGTCCGTCATTGGCCTTCAGTCTGTGAAACCTCAAAAAATTTGCATCCGTACCTCCCACTTGCATACATTAAATGATTTTCAAAAACTTTTGGGGGACATTAATTGGTTGCGAGGTTTTCTCCATGTCCCCCGTGCAGATTTGTTACCATTATTTTCCATTTTGGAGGGTGATCCTGAGATTACCTCTCCTCGTGTGCTCACTGAGCCAGCTCGTCAAGCCTTAAGCAAAATAGAAAAGGCCCTTATGAAGGCACAGCTTAAACGCTTTGACCCTTCTAGTCCACTTCTTCTCTGTATCCTAAAAACAAGGGATGTCCCCACGGGAGTGTTATGGCAGGACGGCCCTCTTTTGTGGATTCATGGACATTCCTTGGGAGCTCGCACCCTGCAGTACTTCCCACAGTTGGTTGCCCAACAGGCTTGTTTGGGTTTGAAATCGTGCCTAACTCATTTTGCAAAGTTGCCTGATAAGCTTATCATCCCCTATACTAAGGAACAAGTAGAGACTCTATCCGGTACGGTTGATGAATGGAGCATTCTTATGTGTGCTTTTCCAAATCCTATAGATAACCATTACCCAAAAAGCCCCATTCTGTCCTTCGTGGAAAAAAATTTAGTCTATTTTCCCCGGGTCACATCAAAGGGCCCTTTGCCCTCAGCCCCTGCCATTTTCACTGATGGTTCAAAAACAGGTCGCGGAGCTTATATGGTTCAGGGCTCAGAACCTGTGGTGAAGTTCTATAGGCCTGACTCTCCCCAAATTGTGGAATGCATGATTGTCTTGGAGGTGTTTCAGACTTTTGGTAGTCCCTTTAATTTGTTCACAGACTCACAGTATGTGGCTAATGCAGTTGTTGGACTGGAAATTGCTGCTTCTATTCGTTCTGCTAGTCCTGTCTCAAACATTCTTTCTCAAATTCAATCTCTCATTTGGCAACGCTCCTCCCCCTTCTATGTTACCCATGTTCGTGCTCACTCCTTGCTACCAGGACCTATATCTCAAGCAAATGACTTGGTAGACAAAGCCACGCGGATGACCATGTTAGCCATGAGTAGTCCTAAAGATATGGCCACCGAGTTCCATAGACTGTATCATGTTCCTGCTAACACCTTAAGAAAGACCTTTGCCATTTCTAGGTCCGAGGCACGTGATATTGTTAAGGCTTGTCAATCCTGTGTCACTTTCCTGCCTTCTCCACATGTGGGTGTGAACCCATGGGGCCTAAGACCTGGTGATCTTTGGCAGATGGATGTTACTCATGTCTTGGAATTTGGCAAGCTTAAATACCTGCATGTCTCGGTGGATACTTGCTCAGGAATCATACATGCTTCTCCTCTTGCAGGGGAAAAGGTTACTCATGTAAAAATTCATTGTTTGGAAGCCTGGGCGTCTTGGGGAAAACCGCGACGCCTAAAGACTGACAATGGCCCTGCTTATGCTTCCTCTGGCTTTCGTGCCTTCTGTGCCCAGATGCAGGTTGCCCACACTACTGGCCTACCTTACAACCCACAAGGCCAAGGTATTGTGGAGAGAGCAAATAAAAGTTTAAAAGCTATCCTTTTTAAACAACGAAGGGGGATAGCGGAGAATGCAACCCCCAAGGAGAGAGTCTCTCTAGC
Organism: Dipus sagitta; assembly: GCA_036346955.1. Taxonomy (NCBI): domain Eukaryota; kingdom Metazoa; phylum Chordata; class Mammalia; order Rodentia; family Dipodidae; genus Dipus; species Dipus sagitta. The sequence continues at coordinate 233,221,969 of CM070770.1, read as the reverse complement.
ACTCTATACCCTTAATTTTTTAGTTTTGGATGTTCATGATAGGTCTGCAGCAGACAGACATTGCCACCAGGGGGCACAAGCACATCCGGAACTGGTCATGTGGAAGGATGTGTTGGATAATAAATGGAAGGGACCGGATCCTGCTTTGGTAAGATCCAGGGGAGCTGTTTGTGTCTTTCCACAGGACCAGGAATCGCCACATTGGGTCCCGGCCTGGCTAGTCAAGACGCTGACATCAACTCCAGAGGAGAGTCCAGGGGACGAGGATGGCCATCCAAGTACGAGTGCCAAAGATCCTGTGGATGCTGATCCTTATGTGCCTGGAGACTAGTAGAGGAGAATTGCGCTGGGGCATCCTGTCTGTTTTCCCCAAGCCCCTGCCCGTTCGCCACACGGCGAGAGTCCTTCCTCGGTTCTTCACCACTCAGCAAGGTCTCAATCTCCCTGCGGTTGTTAAAGACCTGACCCTTGCCCCCCTGGGGGAGGCTCGACACTTCGAGGAAAGTGGAAGTCTCTGCTTTACTCTCGCCCGTGAACGTGACTCTTGTATACAACTGGAGATGCAGGCATTTGCTTGGTTTAGGGGGGACAGGAGATGGGGCCCAGAATCTACCTTTCGGAATTCGTCCCACAAAGCTTATAGTTACCCCTTCTCAGAAGAGGTGATATGGCTCAATGGTACCTTTTTTCGTGGCCAGAGAGGTACTGTGACTCTGCCTCAACCACGCCTGGCACCTCACTGTATGGGAACTTATGAAGGGGACCTTTGGCCATGGACGGAATGCCAGTCCAGTACTGTGGGCTGGGCAGATGTGGGACGGACCTTTACTTATTCCCCGAATATGAAAGGGCCTTTTCCTTTACAGTTTTCGTGGACGGAGGGACCATTTCTACAGGATAGTACTATGAACCCATTTTCAAAGTGGGTTCTGTGTGGGGTTAATGGTAGCTGCACAGATATGACACCCTTTGTTTTATTACGGGGGGGGACAGTTGCCCGTAATAATGTGTCTGGAGTAATCCATGAGCTACTATCCCTGAGCGAATTCCTTGAATGGCGATATGAGAGAGTGCTCGGGGGTGTCACCCGGATAGGAAAATACCTAGGAAAAAATGCCTCTTATGCCCCCACCCCGGTGTGTGTCCATCCACCATTCATGTTTGTCCTTAGTAACTTTTCTTTCAGCAATTGTTCTAATGCTTCTTGTTATTTGTCCCAATGTTGGGATGCAACACTCTATCACAGAGCCATGGTACTTAGGGTCCCCCGTTGGGTCCCCGTGCCTGTAGAGGCTCCTAGTACATTGTCTTTGTTCAGGCATAAGAGAGATTTTGGAATTACGGCCGCTGTTATTGCTGCGGTGGCGGCTGCTGCTGCCGCAGCTACAGCCGCAGGTGTAGCCATGGCTTCTTCAGTTCAAACCGCCTCTACCTTAAATACCTTGGCTTCTTCCACAGCTGCCGCCTTAGACACACAATCAAATTTAAATTCCCAACTCAAAGGTGGCATTATGATCCTAAATCAAAGGGTGGACTTAGTTCAGGAGCAAATTGATGTTCTTTGGCAAATCGCTCAGTTGGGATGTGAATGGAAACTTAATGCCTTATGTATCACTAGTGTTCAATATGAAAACTTTACAAGGGCAGCAAATCTGTCAAAGCAACTGTCCTTGTACTTGGCAGGGAATTGGTCCCTAGATTTTGATGCGGAATTGGAAGAACTAAGACAAGCTATTGTTATGATCAATTCCACGCGAGTGGACCTTAGCCTGGCTGAGGGTTTTACCTCTTGGCTTTCCTCTGCCTTTTCCTTCTTCAAGGAGTGGGTAGGGGTAGGGATGTTTGCAGTTTGCTGCCTTGGGGGCTGTGCGCTGTGCCTCTGGTTGATTTGTCGCCTGCAAGCCCAGACCAGGCGGGACAAGGTAGTTATTTCTCAAGCACTTGCCGCTTTGGAGTGTGGATCCTCCCCCCAGATTTGGCTGTCGGCCCTGAAAAACACCTAGTTTTTCCCTGGCCCCTGCCCCCTTAGGGCCTGAGGTGCTCATTATACAAGGAGGAGCAGAGGGTTGGTGTTGGGAACACGACATTCATTGGCGCTCAGGCTGCGAGACAAAGTACTGCACATGAGGTATGCTCTTAGCAGCCTCATGGAGGGCATGTTTGATTGCATATGGGTTGGTACCGACATCCCATCTCTGAGAAAAGGTACCGGACGGGTGAGGCACCAGCCTGGCTGGCCACCTGGCCTGGGGTCTTCACAATGTCCTTTTGTTTATCAGAGATCAAACCTCTACCTTCACCTGCTGTGCTTTATAATAGAAAGGGGGAACTGCAGGGAGCCACATCTAGTCCCCACCACTAGATGGCGCTGGCACTGCAGGAAACCACATCTAATCCGCCTTTACAAGATGGCGCTAACCTCGTGGTGTCCAGCTTCTTTTACGACAGTGCTTTGGCGCCAACCGTATTCAAGGTACGCGCATGCGCTTGACGCAACCTGTCCTGAGCCTATCCCGTGGCGCCTGGTGGTGGCAAGCAGATAACAGCCAATCAGTAGGTGCCTCATTGCCCATCCCCCTATAAAAGTAGCTGCACACCCCGCCCCCGAGTCCTTCTCCATCCGCTCTCTCCTGTTAACCAAGAAGCTCTCCAATAAAGTGTGATCAAGAAGGATCCTCGTGTGGTGATTGTTCTTTTCCCGCTGGTCGGGGGGGCTCGCCGCACTTCTCTATTCAGAAATTAGTTTTTTTTTCTGGGTCAGAAAGACTTCCAAAGGTAATGATGTCTCCACAGTTACACACACAGTTTAAATTAACACTATGAGTCAATGTTTAGAATCAAAATAGCAGCAAAAGCTGACATCCTTGGGACAAATGACTCAATTACCTATATGAACACTGCCACCCAGTTAAGATTTCCTTCAAGATTTGTAATCCTAAACCCAGGAAACCCCAAAGGGGTGAAGGGAAAATTTGTATCTATCAGGCTGGCTGATTTACTGGGGCTTTCTACGGTGCTGCCTGGAGTCCTTTGAGGTCCTAAGCCACTGTTGAGGTCTAGAAGTTCCATGTTCATCTCCCAGAGGCAAGCTATTCCTTGTGGCAAAGAAAACATGCCAACCATCACTTCCACAATTCTTCTCACTGGAACCTAAGACCTTAGACAGCAAACTCCATTTCACCATCTCCTGAGAAGGGCAGAAGATACATGATAAGCTTTGGCCAAATTCTTTGGCATAAAGGTTGGGATCAGATGGATGTAGAAGTAGGAGGCACATACTTTTGAGGACAATCTTTACTTATTTTTCATTCTCAAGGGGAAAAGAGCACCCACAGCCAGGTCATGAGAGGCACTTTATCCTTTAATTACCAAGATGACGGAGAACTGTGCTTGTGGCAACCCAGCATCTTCTGCTCCAAATGGGAACACACGAAAGCAATGCTTGATGAGAACCGTGGAGAGAAAGTGAATCTGGAGGTCTTTGGAGACACAGCTGGACAATGAAGTCCTGTGAGGTAAGGAGCCTCTCTCAAGCCATATCCACTGTATGTTGGACCTTCAAAGCCCTCAGCGTTCTTTCAATTTTCCATCTCTGATGGCTGGTAAGTTTCCCATGAAGAGTAAACATGAGACCTGGAACTCCAGAACCGGTGAGCCATGTCAGCAGCAATAAGGACAGAATATAGGAGAAGGCTGTGGCTTGGAGCTGGAAATCGATAGTCTTCAACCCTTTGTCCCTTCCTCTGCCATCTGATCTTGTCTTTGAGTCTCAGCACCTGGTTGGTTAGAGAGCATGTGGTGTCCTCCTGGCTACTGGAGAGGCAAAGACAAGCTATAGAGCTGCTATCTCTAGCCCGAACACAATGGGCTTCACCGTATTTAGCCTGCACCTGATCTTTAAGGCAGGACCATCATCTATACCACACACACACACACACACACACACACACACACACACACACACTAGGACATGTGCTCTTTTCAGTGTCATTGTTCCCTGCCTTGGCAGAAACCCTATTCATCCATCCTCCTGTACTACCCCCATATGTTTGTTAATTTCTCAGTAAATGAACCCTTGTTTTATGCATATGGGACAAATACTGTGCTCTGTGTTTTGGAGGACACAGTGATAAGTGACACAGTCTTTGGGCCTCAAAAGTATCCAAGCCAACCCTAGAAGGTATCAGGGAGGCTGGAAATCTTATCAATTGCTGAGAGAATCCATCAAATACCCAACTTCTTGTATCCCCTGATAACCTCAAAGCTGAAATAAATAAGGATCTCCTATCACAGTAAATTGTAGAAGGTAAGCATTATTATTCGAATATAAAGCGCATCCTCTCTCAGATCATGCTTTCAATATTTTAAAATATTTTTATTTATTTGCAAAGAGAGAGAAAGAGAACATAAATGAAAGCAAGGAAATGAGCATCCCAGGGTCTCCTGCCACTGTAAACAAACTCCAGATATATGTGTCATTTAATACATGTGGCTTCACGTGGGTACTGAGGAATTGAACCCAGGCCATCAGGCTTTTCTGGCAAGCGCCTTTACCCACTGAGTCAACTCTCCAGCCCCTGGATCATGTTTTAAATAGCTGATGATGGTGCTGTTTTGGGAGATTCTGAAACCTTAGAAGGTAGGATCTAACTAGAAGAAGTAGGCTACAGAGGGCAATATCTTTGGGGCTGTCTTATCCCTGGCCCCTTCTTGTCTCTCTCTACTTCCTGACCATCATGGATCAGGCATCAGCTCCTCCACATGCTGTCACTGCCATGACGTTTCTCCTAGGCACATGTGGCCAAGTGAGCACGGAGCAAACCCCCGGAAACCATGAGCCTAAGTAAATACCTCCTCCCTTAAGTTATTTATATCAGGCATTTTGTCATAGCAACCAAATATTAATAAATATAGTCTGTGTTGGGGCTTACTCCTATTCAATTATTCACAATGCCAAGGCTGACAAATCTAAGTTGCTTTATCATCAGCTTAAGATGGATTGAAGGGCACAGTGACATCCCCCATTCACTGCTCACATTCCAACCCTACAGAGGACATGTTGCTTTCTAGGGAAATCTCAATGTCTGCCTTACTGTACCTAAGTCCTAGCTGATCATTCTGCTCTCTCGGAAGGGCTGTGTCTCATCTTCCAGAAGCCTGGCAGCAGAATGAAAGCATAGGGAAGTATCAGTGCCCATGACAGTGAGGCATGATGGTCGGTTCTATGAGTTGGACAATGAAATTAAGGAGGAAGGTTAAGTGACACTACATGACTGTCCTTTCTCTGTTGTGTTTGAGCAGTGTGATGTTAAGCATGATCTTTTGTTACCAGTAGGCTCTGGTTGTTTCCAAGTTCTTGGTGTCTTACTTAAAGAACTGAAGAAAGGCACACAGGCAAGTCATTATGCAGAAAGTCATTTTGTTAAGAGCAAAGCGATAGTAAAGGTTGAACACACTGCCACATGAGACAGTGGGCACTGAGTAGAGAGTACTCAAGGGCACCAGGAAGTTATCTGGGGCTTCCCTTCGTAGGCTTTTTTTAGGGGGAAGATGGATTGGCTGCTAGGGGTATAGAGTGATTAATGGATTTGGGGCCTATAATGTTTTCTCTACTGCGTATGTTCCTTCCCATGATGCATGAGTTGGCGTGTAGAGGTTTCTCCCTAAAAGCACACTTAGAGGACAAAGTTTACCTTATTGCACATGCACCCATAACCAGTCCAGGATGGATGGCCCTGTGTTGTTCTGATCCTGGCTCTATCTAAAGATTATACTCCAAAGGGCACTGATCACAGAAAATGGTTGCTAAAGGGAAGAAAAAGCTAGATCATCCTGTGGAATAGGGTGTACATGCAATTTAGCACAGGTGGGGGTTCTAGCTTCCCAACAGGTTGCTAGCTAGGTATGTTGTTTAGGAGAAGGGTATGCTTACTCCTCAAACCAAGCAGTGTTCTGGATAGCTAAAACTATTCTCTATGCTGCCTGCCTCACATTCAGATGGTAATTCAAAACCCAGTGGGAAAACAAGAACATCCTGTTTTGAGACAGTAATGCAAACTCATCCTATAAAGAGGATCTCCATAAGTCGTAGAGGCAGAGAAAGAAGAGAACTTCCAATTTTAGAGACAACACTAAGACTTGAGCAGTAAAACATGATTGACAAGGCTGGACAGATGGCTTAGCAGTTCAGAAGTTTGCCTGCAAAGCCAAAGAATCACGGTTAGATTCCCCAGGAGCCACATAAGCCAGATGCACAAGGGATAGCATGCATCTGGAATTCGTTTGCAATGGCTGGAGGCCCTGGCACACCCATTCTCTCTCTCTCTCTCTCTCTTTCTCTCTCTCTCTCTCTCCCTCAGATAGATAAATAAATAAAATTTTAAAAAATGATTGACAATTTTCTAGGCATCTACTATGCATCTGTTTCTGTACAGAACACTTACCAGGCACTTGGTTCATTGAAACAGCCTCCAGCTTCTTGTTTTCAGATGAGGATACTGAGGACCAGGCAGGATATGCTATTTTTCTAAGCTATGTATATGTGACAGAAATAATGCCAAGTTTGCAGCCCTAGACCTGGAGACACAAAGTTGGCACTCTTAAAAGACCGAGGGCAATACCTTCCAATGCTCCCTAAAGTGGGTCTGGGAGGAGAACCCAGTGCTTGATACCCCATCTTCCAAGTGTGGCATTTTATTATGACTTCGGTTCCATAGTATGGTCTCCTCCCTCCTGACTGCAGCTTCGGAGTTAAGTCTAGAGGCTAAATTGTGCTGGCCTCCATCTAAGAAGGAGGCTGTGAGATGGGGCTGGGGTTTCAATCATTCCCCATCACCTTAGAGGGGAATTGTTGGTAACAGCATGAATTTTATGGTGGTAAGATCCTCTAGCTCATGTCAATCTCTTTACCTTACTTTGTCTGGAATATCACTAATCAGGAGATTTTCTGGACAGAGGCAAAGTAGTTGAAGATGCAGATTGGGAGCTACAGCCATAACTAAGTAGTTGCATTAGTCAGGATTCTCTAGAGGAACAGAATTGATAGAATGAATCTATATTATAAAGGGGATTTATCAAGTTAGTTATAGGACACAGGCTTGTCAGTTCAACAATTAGGATAAAAACTGGAAAGTCTGAGAACTTGGTAGCTACTCAGTCCATGAGGCTGGATATGTCAATAATCCCAATCTGCCAATGAATGCCAGGAGGATTCCTGGAGAGCCATTAGTCTTTAGTATGCATTGGAAAGCCAATTAAGCTGGGTTCCAATGTCTATGAAGGACGACAGCAGCAGGGTAGATGCACACACCAGCATACAGCATGGGGAGCCAGGCAAAAGGACCTATGTTGAATGCAGTTTCTTTAAATACAGTCCACCAGTGGAAGGAGCATCCAGTCTTGGGGAAGGGTTCCCTTCCCCCATAAATCCTTCCTAGAAGCACCTTCACAATCTGATCAAGTTGACAGTAAAACTTAATCATCCCAGTGGTGAAACACTTGCCTAAGATGCATAAGGCTCTATGTTCCTTCAACAGCCCCAGAATGAATGAAGAATGAATGAATAAATAAATAAATAGATAGATAGATAGATAGATAGATAGATAGATAGATAGATAGATAGATATACATATCCTCCCATAACCAGAGAGAGTTTACTAGTGGAAACATTTCTTGTCTACTCTGCTGGGCAGTCAACAGCCACCAGTACTGAGGACTTACAAGGTACCAGGACCCATACAGAGGACATCACCCACATCAGTTTAGGAATTCTTTTTTTTTTTTTTTTTTAACCTAAAAGATAACGAAACTGAAGTCCATAGAAGTCGAGGTTGGGGCATGCCAGGTCACACAGCTGAGCTGACCTGAGCAGGCCAGCCAAACTTTGCAATGATTCGTGTGGCTCCTAGAATCCAGTCACCATTGGGTACCTGTCCTGTGTGCTGAGCCAGACTGCCGGGCAGGATCAGAGTAGGAGCTTCTCATGGGGCTCACAGCTGTGAACAAGCAACAAGAGAAGAAAGTCAGGACAGAGCAGAGGAGAAGTGAGTCATCACTAAGAATACCGCAGTCAGTGTCTAATGAGGTGCCGGATATTTTTTAACCAACCCCAAAACTCAAAGGGACAGAAACACTCACAGCGTTCTCTCTGGCAGGGCAGTCCTGTCTTTAGAGTTGATTGTTTTTTTTTTAATTTTTAAATTTACTTTATTTTATTTTAGCTAGTAAGATCTAGAGTGCATGCATGAGAGAAAGAGAGGGAGAGAGAGAGAGAGAATTGGCGCCAGAGCTGCAGCCCCTGAAATTGACGCCTAGATGCTTGCGCCACCTAGTGTGCATGTGTGACCTTGCACTTGCATCGCCTTTGTGCCTCTAGCTTATGTGAGATCTGGAGAGAGATCAAACATGGGTCCTTAGGCTTCACAGGAAAGGTCCTTACCTGCTAAGCCATCTCTCCTGGCCTGGAGTTGCTTCTTTCTTTATCAATGAGATTTAAGCCCCAGAACATTTCCTGTTCTTCTTCTTTTTTTGGGGGGGGGGGTTTAGAGGTAGGGTCTCACTCTAACCCAGGCTGACCTGGAATTCACTATGCAGAGGGTGGCCTCGAACTCACGGCAATCCTTCTACCTCTGCCTCCCGAGTGCTGGGATTAAAGGCCTGGGCCACCACACCTGGCTCCTGTTCCTCTTTTTAATTGACCTTTGTAGGTTGAAAATGTACAATTTTTTGAAATTTGCCCTACTGACTGATTAAATGTATATCAATATTTATATGTTCGTACATTTTTTTACTGTTGCCTATAGAATCTTCAGTCCCATTTGATTCTGCTAATTGCCAGAACGCTTCCTTGCCACGAAAAAAAAAATCAATAATAATAAAGATGAAAGGCCTAAAAATGCACAATCACTTTCTGTTTCCAGCTTCTATTTTACGAATAAAACATTGATGCCCTTTTTAAGTTGGCCATCACTCATCTGGTAGGTTTTGCAGACAATAACAGTTCATTAGTAATATCTGGTGGGGAAGATGTATGATGTTGTAAATATTTAAAATCAAATTTGAAAAAGAAGACAGAGATGAATGCATAGGGTAGGGTGGGAGGGAAGAACATGGCGCCCAGGGCTATGGTTTTTATAGCAACTTCCACTAAGGCCCTGTCACTGTTTTCTCTTGTGAGTCCCATGGAAGGAGACATAACAATAAAGCTATGGCCAGAAGGGACCAAGATGGTGGACACAGTGTTCAATTGATGAGTAAATCTGAGGTCCTCTGAACAGTAGCTCCCTATATATGGATTTGAGGACAAGTGAATGATTTAGAGGTGGATTCTTGGGAGCACTGTGAGAGTACGTAAAGACACATGTGAGAACAGGGGGAAAAAGAACAAAAAACAAGTGAAGGCTTGCCTTTGCATGGCTGGAACTAAGTGAGTCTCATCCCACAGGTCCCCTTAGAAACCTGTCTGAGAGGAACTGAAAGGGCCAGGAAACTGAGGTGTATCTCCGAGCCTCCCTTCAGCCTTGTTGGAAGCGTTGTTCCTGGACTTGTGTTACCCCTAGACATATCCAGCCAGCTCTGAGGGCAAGTCCAAGATGATACACAGGGATCTGTGGGTGGCTGGTGTGTTTGGGAACTTTCTGTGTGTTAGCTCATGGGTAGTCCCTAGGTGTGGGGAACCATGAGCACACACTCTCTCTGTCTCTCTCTCTCTCCCTTGTTCCCTGCATGGAAATATGCGGTGTGTGCTCAGCTTCACTAGGTGACAAGTGAGACTGGAATCTCATTGTCCAGGTAGATGCGCCAGCTGATGAGGAGAGTCCACTTCTGCAAATCCTCCTTCTTCTAGAACTCCAAATCTCTGATTTTCCTTTAGCATCACATATAAGAATTATAGACAGTACGAACTGGTTATAAGTGATACTGTAGGCCAAGGAGAGCAACTTCAGTGTTGAGACAAACCATGGAGATGAGGCAGTGTGGCCAGAGGAAAAATGGCTATTTGAGAAGGTGCTGCCTGGGGCTATTAGAAGGCAGCTGGAAAAGGCTCTGGGGATGTCCCCTTCAATTTATTTCCTCTCGGCATATTTGGAGGAGCCTAAGCCTCCCAGGGACTGCCTGTGGACTACTTTTCCTGAGTCTCCCCACCTCATCCTTTGTTCCACAGAGCTTGGCACAACTTCTAGCCCTAACCAATCCTGTCTTTCTACTCTAAAATGATTTCCTGGAATATTTGTTTTATACAAAAAATAAATAAATAAAACTGTTCTCTATGCCTGAATCTGTTTTCAGAGCCTGAGGCTAAGATGGCTCAGTAGTACTTGGTGTGCGAGTGTGAGGACTGGTGCTTGAATCCCTAGCACCCATGTAAACATCACATGGGCATGGTGGCACCTGGAAATGCCAGCGCTCAAGAAGCAGCCATGGGGGATACCTGAGGCAAGCTGGTTAGCTGGATTAGCCAAGTCAGTGAGCTCTCGGTTCAAGAGAGAGACCTTACCTCAGTAAATAAAGCAGAGAGCAATAGAAGAAGACACAGGATGTCAATGTCTGGCCTCCACAAACATGCACACACATACATGCATGTGTACCCACCATATATACACACATACACGTGAACATGCATATACACATACACACATATAACTACAAAAAAACCAAAAGTGGAGCCAAAGAGGTTGTCTAGTCTCTGTTCAAATATCCTTCATGATGAGATGCTTCTGAAAGTACGAGGCCACTTATTCTATTTTCTGGTGTTTTTGACCATTAGTTGCCTTTTTAAAATTTTATTTTATTTTATTAATTTATTTGAGAGAGAGTCAGATAGAGGAAGAAAGAGAGAAAAGTAGACAGAGAGAATAGGCACACCAGGGCCTCTAGCCACTGCAAAAGAACTCCAGATGCATGCACCATCTTGTGCATCTAGCTTTATGTGGGTACTGGGAAATTGAAACTGGGTCCTCAAACTTCGCAGGCAAGCACCTTAACCAGTAAACCATCCAGCCCACCAGTTGCCTTTTTATGAGTAGTCAATATCTGTTTGTCTATAGTCTACCCACCAACCTTAGTACCAAGGTCAGAGCCAGCTCTAGATTGAATTGCACCATATATTCTTGGGATGAATTTTTGCCCTCAGCCTCTTCTTCACACTCTGCAGTTGACCTTTGGCTTCTTAGAACTGATTCCAGGATGCATAGTCAGTGGCCTGATGGGCTTAGAGTCAAAAGTGCCTCTTCTTGCTCTATTCACTTTTGTGAGTAAACCCAGGGAAGTTCTTGAATTCTGTATATCAGCTGATATAACTTTACCTTAAAGCCACAGCTACCAATTTAGGTTTAGAAATATCACAGTAACATGAATTTACCCTAAACCTAGCGGACAATCTTTATCTGTTTGTTTTGTCATGAATTCCTAGCCATACTATGTGCTTATCCTATATTGGTATGTGGCTTTTTAGAGCAGAAGTGACATTTCTGGCAGGCTTCAGTCACCTATCTTATACATTAAAAAGATTATTGTATATTAACTTCACAATGGCGTATTTACTCTATGTAGAGCTCATAGTGATGTTGAGGAATAGGCTTTGTTTTGCAAATTATGCAGCTGGTAGAAGAGGCGTTTGGCCATACAGAAGCCTCCTGAACATGCTGATGTGATTGCAAGATGGGATCCTACACAGGTGGGGTGGGGTAGAATGGATGGGAACTAGCACTTGTCCTGCTTGACAAATGCCAGATTCCCTTGTGCATAGTCTACAGACTCAATGGAAGCCCTGCATGAGTGAGTAGAGACCCAAATATAAGGCCTAGAGAATGGCAAACCCAGAAATGATGTATAGCAAGAGGCTGAAATGAAGAAAGCTTCACTAAGTTTGGAAGATGCTATGTTGCTCTTCATCTTGTGGGCTACTTGCTTACCGTGGTACAGAGACATCTTGTAAGGAAGAAACATACATACACAACTTTGCTGGGGATTTCCCCAGCAGCTATATATAACCACCGAAACCATTTTTTGTTTTCTAGTTTCAACTACATGTGGTAAATACCACTTTATATTGCTCATTTCTCACTCTGCCTTCATTTTCTTATTGGAAATTCACCATCCTCTAAGTGTGCTACTTTCTGAGATCATACATAAACTTGTAAATATTTCCCAGAGTGGCCTGTTTTAAGTCACGGGCTGTAACAGTTGTGAAAAGTCTAGTGATTCCAAAATAAAGTCATTTTTGAAACTATGGTTAGATTGAGATTCTCCTGTAAAAATACTGTATTTGTCCAGGAACTTCATTATTCAGTTGTGAAAAAAAGGAAGTGTTGGCAATGCTTTTCTTTTTCTGAGTGGTGATTTTTACATTATTATTGAGTGGATTACAATCCCACATATTTGTTGAGCCTCATCTCAGGGTACTCCTGAAGTATACAGAAGCGTGCTGGAAAAATGGTTCAGCAGTTAAAATACTTGCCTATAAAGCCTATGGACTGGAGTTTGATTCCCCAGTACCCATGTAAAACCAGATGGACAAAGAGGCACATGCATATGGAGTTCATTTGCAGTGGCTAGAGGTCCCAGAACATCCATTCTCTTTCCCTATCTGCCGCTTTCTCTCTCTGTCAAATATATATATTTGAATATATATACATATATATATATATATATATGTAATATATATATATATATATATGTATGTAATATATATATATATGTAAGTAAGTAAATATTAAAAAATATAGAAGGAAGCTGACAAGTTGGTACTGTTCCCATGACACAGTGTCACTAAATTGACAGGAATGGGAGAAATTCCCCAGTGTTGCCTAGAATTCAGCTCAAACCAGAAGAGGTATCTATGGCTTAGAGTAGATGGGGAAGATTTCATAGAGATTATGGAACTTAAAGATGGCTGAGAAAACTGTGAAGAATTTCAACAGATAAGAGGATAAATGGATCTCCAGGCATTGAAAATGCCAACTCTTGACAAGGGTCCTCTGGAAAAATTCCTTTTCCTAGGGCCTGAGCTCTACCAAGCAAACACCACTGTGTAGGAGGAGGGCCTCTGTTCACTAGACTGTGACTGGAAGTAGATGAAGCTCACAGCTTCCCATATAAAGCTCGCTGATACAACTGGATTGTGGGCTGTGTGTTTTCCAATTCATATACTCATAGGCAAATTCAGTAGTTCATATAAAAGGTAAGTGGATAACTGGTTTTTATTTCACTCTTTTTGTTATGAAGACTGGTGAGTTGAGTATGGGTGGCCCAGACCTGGAGTGTTTAACTGTTCTTAATGACAGGACAATACCCAACTTCAAGAACTCCATCCTAGTTGTCAAGACTTCCTGGGAAGTCCCCTGCCTTCCTGCCTCCATAGACAAGTTCTCCCAGGTGCCCTTTTGCCAATGGAACTATCCCTGCTTGATCTTTTCATTCAAAATGTGCAGCTTTTTGACTGCATGATTGGAAGCCTATCACCTAGAGCTGCCCTCTTAACAAAGTTTTTCCATTTCTTCCACACAGGGGTTCAAGAAGATTGCAGATGGACCTAGGGTATGCTTGTCTTTTATCTGTGCCTCGGTTTGCATGTGTTTCTGAGTAAAATTTCATTCATTAAAGAGAAAAAAGACTGCTTTTCAGAATCACCTTTGAAACTAAAAATAAACTAGAAAAAGAAATGTGACCCACAGTCTTTCTTTGGGGACACATCTTTGAGGGGTCCTGAACCCACTGCTTTCCCACTTAGCATCTCTCCACACACATCTTGAATGCCCCACTTAATATCCATCTTCTGGCCATCATCTTCCTCACTTTTTAGCCCAAACCAGGCAAAGGAAATGGGCAATACCAGGCTAGTGGGTCTTGTTGAGGTCCATGGTTCAGCAACTGGCTGTTTGGCTGTGGAGCTCTCCAGGGTGACAGGAATCACCTCTTAGGTAGGTGACAGGGCTATCTCTATCTACCCTTGAGGTCATTTCCAGGGAGGAAGAACACAGAACCAAGGATTACAAATAAGACATGCAAAGCTATCCACTCAATCCTAGGAACACATTTGAGATTCATGGAGTGGTTCATCACGGAGGTTTCATTACTTTCAGAGCCCTGAGGCTATGATGATCCATTTAGGAACAGTGTTGGCTCCAGAATAAAATAGAAATATCAGAAGGAGGGCTGAGAGATGGCTTAGCGGTTAAGCGCTTGCCTGTGAAGCCTAAGGACCCTGGTTCGAGGCTCGAATCCCCAGGACCCATGTTAGCCATATGCACAAGGGGGCACACGCATCTGGAGTTCGTTTGCAGTGGCTGGGAGCCCTGGCACACCCATCCCCTCTCTCTCTCTATCTGCCTCTTTCTCTGTGTCTGTTGCTCTCAAATAAATAAATAAAAAGTGAAGAAAAAAATTAAAAAAAGAAATATCAGAAGGAAACATTTGTAAAAAATAAAATAAAATGACACTGCTTTAGTATGATATAGCACTTAAGACAGGATGAGGTATGAGCGTGGTCACTAATGACAAAGGAGTTTTAAATACTAACTGGTAGGAAAACATGTATAATGTGGTCACATTTTTGTCATCAAATCTGGGGGCTGGAGAGATGGCTTAGCCATAACTCCCCAGGACCCACTTAAGCCAGGTACCCAAGGGGGCACATGCATCTGGAGTTCATTTGCAGTGGCTGGAGGCTGCTATCTCTATCTGCCTCTTTCTCTTTCTCTATCTCTCTCAAATAAATAAATGAAAATAAAAAGGTAAAAAAAAAATTGCCTGTAGTAAGTAGCTATCTTCTAGTTGTTCTGCTTGCCTGCCACTGTGCTAGATACTCTTAGCATCCTTCCTCCCTTCACATTTCCAGTTCTGAGACAGCTGCTGTCAATGCATCTTACAGTGTGGACACAGGGGCTCAGGAAGGCTAAACAGCTTCATACTGGCTCCGGCCAGGGAATCTCATTGCAGAGTTTTTCAAAGTGTCCATGCCTAGAAAAACTCATGCACACCACACTGCTGCCATAGCTTCTGCCTGGAGAGTTGTGACTCAGGAAAAAAGGAGGGTCAAGATGAGTGGGAGAGTTTTGATTTGAACTATAAATCATATATTTCTTTATACATATTTGAAACTTATCACATATATAACTATGTATGTAATTTATAACATATTTTATTTATTTGCAAAGAAAGAGTGACTGGGCATACCAGGGCCTCTAACCATGTCAAACAAATTAAAGATACATGTGCCACTGTGCATCTGGTTTACAAGGGTAACTGGAGAATCTGACTCAGGGCGTTTGGGTTTGCAGGCAAATGCCTTAACCACTGAACCATCTCTCTAGCTCTTTAATTTAAAAAAAAAAAACCTTTTTATTTATTTATTTTGAGAGACAGAGAGAGAGGGGGAGGAGAGGCAAATAGAAAGAATGGGTATGCCAGGTTCTTTAGCCATTGTAAACGAACACCAGACACATGTGCCACTTGGTGCATCTGGCTTACATGGGTACTTGAGAATCAAACCTGTGTCCTTAGGCTTTGCAGGAAAATGCTTTAACTGCTAAGCCATCTCTCCAGCACCTAGGCCTATCATTTTTATAGGTAAAAAGACAGCTATTTGCACAAAAGAACAAATATCATTCCACCTGTAGGAAATAATTGAAATAGGCAAATTCATGGAGCAGAAAGCAGAGTAGAGGGGCCCAGGGGATGGAGGGATATTATTGCACAGTGGATGGGGTGCAGAGTTTCTCATTGATGTGCTGAACAGATCTGGGAAATAATCAGGGTACTATTTGTGCAGCATTTAAAATGTAATTATGTCACTGAATACTAAAAAGTGGTTATGCAATTGTTATATTTTGCATCCATTTTTTTCATGTGTATGTGTGTGGTATGCAAGTGTGTATAAGTGTTCATGTGTGTATGGGTGCATGTACATGTATCTGTGTGTGTGTGTGTGTGTGTAGGTCAGAGCTTGCTGTTGGATGTCTTCATTCTCCACTTATTTATTGAAACATGGTCTCTAAATTGAACCAAGAGCTTGCTGATTCAGCATAGGTCTTCATGTTTATGTGACCATTGCCCCATCTCCATTCATGCATATTTTACCAGAAGAGGTGGAAGAAGAGTTATTTGAATTGAGTTGAATTGATTTCTTATAAACTTTTATTCTTTTTCCTCTCAATGTAGGTCAAAGTGACTGCATTGCTATTTTAGGTATACATGATGCGCTGAAGACCTGCTTGGTAGCAGGAACAACCATCACAATGTGGGGGTGAATCTCATATTTTTCTTTTGCAAAAGACACAGATGAGTTGTGCCTTCAGGACTATTACATATGAATTAGATCTTTGATAAAGCATTAGAAAACTACACAATTACTTATCCATCCATCCTTCTGTTTATACATTATGTTAATCTTTAAGAAGTATCAACTGTAAGCTAGACCTGCAGCCAAATACTGAGTATAAGCAGTCACATTTCTCATCAACACTGTTGATCAGCATAGGGTTCTAGCAAAGAAATCAGAATAAGTATTTGGAATAATGACTTTTTCTCCTATCTTTTTGTTTTCAGTTGTTGGGCAACTTTGAACCTCAGAGGTGTCTTCGAGTTCTCAGACTTGCCACTGCATCTATAGAGTTAATACTTGGAGGCCCACTTCAAATATGTGAGAGAGTCTAAGGATGCTCATAAACTCAGTGTGTCTTCATGCTTTGCCAATAGAAAGGGTCAGAGTTGCTCCTTCCTCAGCCACATTAGAGTGCAAAATGTTGGTAAAAGTGATAGTAGGGAGAAATGCAGATGGAGCATGTGATTATGATTCACAGACCTGAGCTAAAGAATAGTTGTTCACCTGTGAAAAGATTGTAGAAACACCAAATGGAAAGTCCCTCCATGGGCGCCATGAAAGAAGAGCCTAATAGCAAGAAATGTGCTTGTCTGAAGCATGTGTGTGTCTTTAACAAATATTGACCTGTCCTCTACCGTTATATTTCAAAATGAGAGTGAATCAAAATAAGGTGTCTTTTATGGGACTCTCTTGTTTTATTATCTGTCATTTAATTTTTAATACCTAAGTGACACCTGATATATTACCTAATCAAAAGAAGAGAATTATACATTGCACATAATCAGTTATTTTTGCCATATCACCAAAATTAGACTAACAGATGAGGAAAATAAATAAGATGAACTTTAAAAATGAAAATGCTTAGCCTTTGGAATTTTAGTAGACAGCTTTTGAAAATTAAATTATAAGTCAAGTCCTGATAGGTTTGATATCTTCTTCACAGCTTTGCTGATGATGTATTGTGGCTTTAATGGAATATCATTTATCATCTGATAATAACAAATGTAGTATTTCTGAGCTTGTCATTTCTTCTGTGATGACAAATAGTCCAACTTGTAGCGGTGATAATGGAATTTTATAATGATCTGTCCTAAACTGACTTCATTGCAGCTGAGCTATTTTTCTTAAATCTCATAATGCCGATTACATGTAGATTACAACACTCCCCGCCTCCCTCCAAAGCATGAGCACCGATCAATGAATCTAGATTTTAGGCAAACAGCCTGGAAGGATAGAACAATATTTACTTGTTTATTAAAATTACTCCTCTTAAGCTAATAAGAGAGCTCATCAGACACTGTCAGAAATGAAGGACTATGAAACCAAGAGGATAAACTAGGAGATGTGAACTGTTTATCTCTTAAGCACTGGGCAGCATATTTTGTTTGCAATTCTACTTGTCCAATCCATCAATTCATTGAGATTTATTTCATGAAGGCCCTGTGTTGTGAAAACACCAGTTAGAGAGCCCAGTCACCCTTCCACTTTATCTTGAAGCAGGATTTATTTTACATCTTAATCTGGGCTTGTCTGATGGCATCACATTGTCACCCCTGTCCGTTCCATTTCCTGAAACTTTCTAAGGGGACCGGGGCTGTGGCAACACAGAAAGTCTGGGATTGGGACAAATGAGCTTCCTGAAATACTCTACTGTGTGTGAGTGTTTCTGTAGCAGTCATGACACTCCAGAGGCCTTCTTGTTGGAAAGACATGACCCTCTCCAGGAGGTGGGGTCTAAGTGAGTGCTTCCCATTGCAGATCTGTTTCTTACTCTAATCTGAGCAGATCTGATTTTCTGTTCAGGATCCTAGCAGGCAAGCAGGTGATATAGGGACAGGCCAGGCATGAAGTTCTCAGTTTTGACACTGAAGGAATCAGAATGTACCAGAATAAAAGATGCCCAGAACTGTTAAATGGCATGGGCTGATATCCAAATTGATGCCTACCATGACAAAAGTGTTCCTGGAGGACATCACAAAGGTCATGGGAGGTATGAATTTTAGAGGGCTTTGGTTTTCCAGCCACTCAGCAGGGGACGGTGACTTTCAATGTCTTGTGCATGGATTTTCTTTATTCATCAAGTTTCACTCTATGCCCAGCAAAAGCACCTGATTCCTTTATATTTGTGTTTTTTTTTTTTTTTTGTCAGATTGATTCCTGGTGTAAAATGGATCATGTTTTTATACACAAGGCTCCTAGAAAAGACTTATGCACCTGTTTGATCATGAGCAATGTGCAGAGAACCAGTATGAGCTTAGATGCAGCTGGGGAATGATATGAAGCAGATGGACTAGATCTCATCCAAGAAGTGTACCATCCAACCACACACCAGTGACCAAAGTTACACTTGACTTAAATGCACCTGGGAGCTTTCTGATCCAATCAGTTGTCCATATCTAATCCCTACTTGATCTAATCAAGAGTGGACCTAAGATATTAAATAATCCATTTAGTGGCCTGATCAAATTGGTGGTTAAATCTAATCAGTGGTTAACTGGATCTAACCAATGTTCTATAAGGATCAATGGCTCATCTAAACAGCCATTGGTTCTAACAGTGGTGGATCTAATTAACAGTTTATCTAATTGGTTGTTGATATAATCATCTTTTAAATTCTCTTCAGTGATTGACCTAATCAGCAGGCAATCCTTTAGCATTTAATTGATCAGCAAGTGATATGATCAGGAGCATTGAAAACTTAAGGTTTGAAATATGAGAGCAATGTCAGAGAGTCCAAAGTGTTTGTCTTTTTATTCCCTTTTATCCTCTAAGAGCAAGGGAAGGGCATTCCAGACTTCACTGTCTTTCCCAGGATCAGTCCCAGGTGGGAGTGATGACAGCTCTTCAAGCTGTCTGATGAGGGGTATTCCATCCCAGGCTGGGAAACCTTCCTCCCACACCATCTTGGACGCACATCATGATTTTGACATTTCCTGCATCCTTGTGCTAACATAAAGGTTACATTTCTCTTAATGTGGCTAAGTGGACATGCATCCTTTCCCTTGATTTTTTAATGTAGCTGTTGGGACTCACTCTGAACCCTTGTTTATATGAAGAATATTTTAAGCTAAAGATATCTGAGATTCAACAGAGCAGAAGACATTATTCTTAACACTTTCCTTACCTGACTAGAAACAGCTACCGTGTCTGGGAAATAAAGCCACTATAAAGTCCCTGTTTGGGAGAGTCTATATCTAGAACAGTGTGTGCAAACAAGACCCAAGTCTTACCTCTGAGAAGTAGGGTGACTCCAAGTGAGTTGTAGAGACCAGTCAAATTTGGTCATGAAAGCATTATCACAAGCTTTCTTATCTTTCATGTGTTCTAAAAGCTATTTTTGTTTCTGAGAAATCTATTGTTTCTTCCTCTAACTGCTAATTATAAGTTCTAATTACTTTCTCATTGCTATGACCAAACATTTCACAAGAAGCATCTTGAAGGAGGACAGTTCAAGGTTGCAGTCCATCAGGGTGGGGAAGGCATGGCAGCAGGAGCCCGAGGCAGTTGATCACATCCAGTACACAGTGAGGAAGCAGACAACGATGCACGCTTCTGGTCAGCCAGCTCTCTCCTTTTCATACAGTGCCAGAACCCAGCTCGTGGAATGATGCCACCCATCGTTATGGTGAGTCTTCTACCTCAATTGAACTAATCTCTAAAATCTCTTAAAGACATATCCAGAGATGTGCTTCCATGGAGTTTCTAAATCCTGCCAATTTGACAACCACAGATTAAATATCACACTGTATCACATTACTCATCAGTGAGTACTCTCATGTTTCTATGTGTCATACAATAAATAATTTCTCCCCCTTTTGTGTGAGCGTATGTGTGTATGCATGCATATCTATGTGTGTGGGTGCACACATACTACAACATGTGTGGAGGTCAGAGGAAACCTTCAGGTGTTGGTCCTTGGTGATTCTCTGGTGTGTTGGGATTGCAAACACTAGCACTACAGAATCTGGCTTTCACATGGGCTCTGGATCTCCCAACTTACAAAGCACTTAATCCACTGATCCATCTCTGTAGCCCAACTATTTCTCCTATCAACCTGTCTGCTGTCTGCTCAATCACAGGCCATTCAGCATGTAGCATAAGAGGGCAGAGAAAAGGTCATGTTGTCTCTCAACACTGTGGCTGTACATGTCTCACCAAATGCAAATTGAAACATGTAATTATCAAAACCAAATAAGGCCCATGACAGGTTATATCCTGAGATATCAATCTGTAATAAATACCCTTCAGGTGTAATATATGAAATCATAAACTCCTTTGACCTTAACAATAGCCAAGTGAGGACATTAAAACAGGGCATTATGTCTTGCCTCCACTAACAGTTAGGCTTCTTAAGGGATGTATATCAGCTTTCCCATCATCTGGTTCTCCCCTGGTTCTCTTCCTGTGATGTTTGTAGCTATAGGTAAAGCAAACGACCAGAACAATGCAGGCCAAGTTTTCTTATGAAATGGCGGGGGGGGGGAGAGAGTGAAGAATGTATGCAGATGGAGGGAGGGGTAAGGAGAAGAAAGGAGAGTTGGGATTGAGGAAGGACTAGAAGGTTCTTCTTCATCATGAGGGATGATGAAGAAGAAGTGGAAAAGAGGTATACACATTTTACTGAAACTAGGGATGGGATTCTCTGCCATGTATTAATGAGAGTTCAGTTAAAGCACAAAGCTGCTTCCTTCAATTTCAGTTAGGAGACTACTCACACCTGTCCTGAGGCAACTGACTATGCAGATAATTTATCCCCTCGTGGAGTGAAAGCAAATGACCTGAAGTGGAAGAGCTGGGTAGAGTCTCATTCTATGTACCCAGTGTTCCACCACACTGCCCATTCTCCATTGCCCTCTACAGCCCACACTGATGAACCAGATGAAGTCTCTTTGCCATGGAAATCTTTCCTTTAAGAATCATACAACCAGGCTGAAGAGGTGGCTTAGCAGTTAAGGCACTTGCCTGAGAAGTCTAAGGACCCATGTTCAACTCTCCAGGTCCCACATAATCCAGATGCACAGTGATGCAAGTGCACAAGGTCACACATGTGCACAAGGTGGCACACATGTCTGGAGTATGATTGCAGTGACTAGAGGCCCTGTGCACCAGCTCGCTCTCTCTCTCTCTCTCTCTCTCTCTCTTTAAAAAAAAAAGACAGTCTATTGAGCTTGCCTAAAAAAGAAGAATCTGACAACCATCTTATTATATTGTTGTGAATACATCAAATACTTTTTTCCAAAATCCCAAACTTCCTTGTGGTCCTCTCTTCCTCTGTTCCTCTCTCTCCTTCTCTCCCCTCTCCAAACTTAGGTACATATTCTTGACTAAAACTGCATTCTAAATATACGTGGCTTGTGTATAAGATAATGTAAAAAGGTGGTAGCCCATTTCTGTTTGATATGAAATAAAGCAAAAGAAAATTAAACAAGCTGAGAAACAGACTAGGCTGTGCTGTAACCTTGGGGGAGTTGCTTAAAATCTTTGAGCTCAGTTTTATTATCTTTAAAGCAAGAGTAATATCAGCACCTTGAAGTTCATTTGAAGAAAGGTAGTCCAGTAAGGCACATGGTATTGTGGCTGTACCATAAGTGCTCAATACATACTGGCACTGAAGTACAGGGCCTCCATCCTTCTGTGTCTGACTTTGGAGTTCTTACAGTATCAAAGTGATTCCATCATCAGATGTGTCACTTAAGAGCAGGCAGTCTACCTGCTCAAGGACAGAGACTACTCCCTGCAGCTGCCTCATTGCCTAGGGCTCATGGTGGGTCCAGCAGGACTAGACTGAAAGGCCTCCTGCTTCCCAGCCTGCAGGAGAGCATTGGTCACCTAGGAGGTGCAGAACTAACTAATGTCCATTCCTGATCAATCAGTCAGTGCATCACTGCCCAGAGCCTTATCACATCCCTGATCTGGAGAGCAATTGTGGGAAGAACCACTCTTGGTTTCTGAATGCCCTCTTTGCCATCAGTAGATAGTAGCCTTTCCAAGCAGAGGAGCTCCCTCCTTCACTTCTATCCAGGGATTCATGGAGCTTCTTCCTTAGGAGCAAAGGTGGCTGGGATGCAAGAGAAGTTAGAAGCTAGCCTTCCCCTCAGCCCTGCTCTCACTGTGACATGACCAGAAAATCCTCAGAGATGGGATGGGAGTCCCTATTGGTCTTGCCTTCATTAGCTCTTGTTCTGAGCCCCATACTGGAAATGTTCTAAGTACCCTGGCAGTGCACCTGAGCTGGGTCAGGATTCCCATGGGCTTATAGGCTCCCCACTGCTCTTCAGGGAATTCTCCAACCTTCTATTAGCTAAGGTGTTCATATAGGCTCATTCAGCAGCCCAGTTGCCAGGAAAATGGCTAGGGGAAAGTTGATTGTTCCCACTGTAAGTATGGTATTTGGTATAGGATGGCATGATATCTTTAGCTGGAACTGACACCCTATGTGCGTAACTCTCACATAAGCTCTGGCTATCTTCAGTCCCTGCTGCTCCATGAGCTTGGCCATTCATGTTAGCTATGCCCAGATATTCAGTACTACCCATGTTACCTCTGCAGAGTACTCTTATCTCCACAGCTCCTTAGGATGATGGCCCCCAACCCTGACTTCCAGGTTGCTCCTTTATCAGGTTTCCCATCAGGTGTCAGGAGTGCTCACACCTAGCTCTAACAAATGTTTTGTTGACTAGTACTCAGCATTCTCATAGGGTCCTTCTATGTCTCCTTTGCCTGGGATAGATGTGGCAAAGATGTGCTACTCCTGGACCATTCTTAAGCCACCCTAGGCAACCTGTCATTGTTCTTTCTCTAGCCATAGTAGCACCCAGCAGCCCAGTTGCCAGGAAAGTGGCTAGCATCCAGAACTCATGTTGGAGTTTAATCTCCATTGTGTGGTATTCAGAAGGTAGAAATTCAATCCTACCAATGTGTCTGGCCAGATCGTGCCTGGGATTGCCTTGAGACTCTTACAGAACACAACAGCAACAACAACAAAAATTCACTATATGCAGCCTCTTAGATTCAGGCCTGAATCATGAATCAAAACATTCCTGTTTTCTATGGTTTATTCCTTATAACAATAGAACAGATGTATGTGGCCTCCATGTGGAAGGGAAGAAGCAGTCAACATTAAAAATGATCCCTAATATATAGGCACAACATAAGTTTTTAGAGGGGACTTTGGTGGGCATAATATATCCATTAGCCAAATAATGGTACTTAGTGCTTATAACCTTCCCAGGTGTGGTAGTTTGAGTCATGTGTCCCCCATAAACTTAGGTGTTCTGAATGCTAGTTTCCCAGCTGATGGAGTTTTGGGAATTAAAGCCTCCTGGAGGGAGTGTATTGTTGGGGGCAGGCTTAAGGGTGTTATAGCCAGTTTCCCCATGCCAATGTTTGGCACACTCTTCTGTTGCTATTGTCCACCTTATGTGGGCCAGGGGGTGATGTCCATCCCCTGCTCATGCCATTGTTTCCCCTGATTTCATGGAGCTTCCCCTCAAGCCTGTAAGCCAAAATAAACCTCTTTATTCCCACAAGCTGCTCTTGGTTGGGTGATTTCTACCAGCAATGGGAACCTGACTGCAACAGTAAAGTGGTACTGAGAGTGGGGTTGCTGCTAGACACCTGACTTTGTACCTTTGGTAGCTTTGGCTTTTTGGAACTTATTTTCAAGAGGAATGGGGAAGGATTTGAAACCTTGGCCTAAGAGATAGATGCCCTGCAGTGCAGTAAGTATGACTTGATGGACTATTCTGGTTAGAGTTAAAAGACCTGAATGCAGTAAGAAATATGGACTATGAAGTTTGACTTATGAGGGTGAGAAAGAGCTTTGCTTGGGCTGGACTAACAGTTTGTGTGAAAAGCTTGCAGTTATGCCTGTGTCCTGAGAAGTTGTGCAGGGTTGCTGTGGTGGTTTGAGTCAGGTGTCCCCCATAAACTTAGGTGATCTGAATGCTGGGTTCCCAGCTGATGGAGTTTTGAGAATTAATGCCTCCAGGAGGCAGTGTATTGTTGGGGGTGGGTTTATGGGTGTTATAGCCAGTTTCCCCATGCCAGTGTTTGGCATACTCCCCTGTTGCTATCGTCCACCTTATGTTGGCCAGGGGTTGATGTCCACCCCCTGCTCATGCCATCGTTTTGCCCTGCTATCATCAAGCTTCCTATCGAGCCTGTAAGCCAAAATAAATCTCTTTTTCCCAAAAGATGCTCTTGGTTGGGTGATTTTTACCAGCAATGAGAACCTGACTGCAACAGTAAAGTGGTACCAAGGAGTGGGATTGCTACTAGACACCAGACTGTGTGGCTTTGGCCTTTTAGAGATGATTTTCAAGAGGATTGTGGAAGGATTTCAAACCTTGACCTAAGAGATGCCTTGCAGTGCTGTAAGTACAGCTTGATGGACTATTCTGGTCAGAGCTGTAAGACCTGAATGCAGTAAGAACTATGAACTGTGAGGTTTGGCTTATGAAGGTGAGAAAGAGCTTTGCTTGGACTGGGCTAACAGTTTGTGTGAGAAGCTTGCTCTTAGGCCTGTGTCCTGAGAAGTTGTGCAGGGTTGCTTTGCATAGAAATGAACTGTTATGAGCAGAGGCATATGGCAGAGAAAAATCTTTGGGTGAACTGCTGCCCGTTCAGCTGTAATTGCAAGATTACAACCTTTGAGATTGGGCCAGCTGACCTGCAATGGGACAACAGGAAGAATGTAGACTCTTTTGAAGGGGCCTGAGTGCTCAAGGAGTGTCCTGTTCTTCAAAATCTGCTTTATTTTTCCCTGTATTAACAAATTGGCACCCTACCTGGTATTGTGGAGTATAAGAAATGCAGAAAAGAGCAGGTCATTGAGTTGGCAACACAGACTTGTGTTTTGGAAATGGCCATGGGCAGTGTGAAGCAGGTTTGCTGTTTGCCTGCATGGAGACCCCATGGGGCCATGAGGATGAACTGTGGATTGCAGTGGAGACCCAGTGGAGATGCCAGGACCACGAGATGGCTGCTAAGGAAAGCTGCCAGCCCCAAAGAAGTTTTCCAGGACTGTGAGTAGCCTCGCTGGAGAGGTGGAATTGGAACTCCAGAGACTTTTTGCTGGTTAGAATTATCGGACTTGGAGATTTGTCACTGCTAGAGTTGTTGGACTTGAAGCTACAGAGTTTGGTGTTTGCCCTGGTTGTTTTAAATCTTGTGTTGGTTGAATATTTTTTTGCTATGCCCAATGTCATCTTTTGCAGTGTGAATGTTTATTCTGTGCCATTATGAGTTTTGGTTTTTTTTTTTTGTTATTATGGCTAAATTAAAAGACCTTGGGCTGTGGGGATGTATGAACAACAATGGAATTGATAAAAACTATGGGGACTTTTAAAGTTGGACTGAATGCATTGTATTTTATATCATGTATGGATATCAGTTTATGGGGGCCAGGGGTGGAATGTGGTGGCTTAACTCAGGTGTCCCCCATAAACTTAGGTGTTCTGAATGCTAGGTTCCAAGCTGATGGAGGTTTGGGAATTAATGCCTCTGGGAGGCAGTGTGTTGTTAGGGGTGGGCTTATGGGTGTTATAGCCACTTTCCCCTTGCCAGTGTTTGGCACACTCTCCTGTTGCTATGGTCCACCTTGTGTTGGCCAGGGGGTGATGTCCACCCTCTGCTCATGCCATCATTTCCCCTGTCATCATGGAGCTTCCCCCTGGAGCCTATAAGCCAAAATAAACCTCTTTTCTCTCACAAGCTGCTCTTGGTTGGGTGATTTCTACCAGCAATGTGGACCTGACTGCGACACCAGGTATAGGCTTCTGATTAGGATTTGGTATCAGATATGAATTCCCTTCTGGGGAGTGGGTCTCAAATCCTACTAGAGAGCAGCTGGCCATCCCCATAACAGACATGCCCCTATTGCACTATGGGGAGCATCTTGCTGGACAGCCAGTTGTGTAGCCTGCAGGGTCCAATGCAGATTAAGACAACTGACAGATTTTCTGTCCCAGATGGATGTGACTGTTGGTAACTCAAAACTCATCAAAGTACTGAGAAGAAATGACAGTTGAGCATTCAGTACTTAATGAGACATCTGTATTATACCATCCAGTGGCTCAGGGACTATAAGAAAGAGGAACATAAGGAAGAGGTGATGGGAAAAGTGTGAAAGCCAAAGGATGGGGACGAGTGTTTTCGAAGGCTGTTTCCCAAACATAAACTGGATGCTGTATTCATGACTTCTGAGATTACATGCACAAGGCCTCACTATCATTGGGTGCATCAACAGGTTGCCATAGATGATGGGAGGAAGGCAAAAATAAAAGATATTAGGATCTCCGGTCAAGATGGTGGATTTATAACCATGCTAGGACCCCAGGGGTGAAATAGGTAGCAAGAACCAGGGACAACCAAGATCCATCAGCATGAGAAGGAAAGACAGCTGACTCCCTATCTTGTAATGAGCCACCTTCTGCATATCAGCCAAGGTCCAGTGACACCACAGAGAATTTGGTGAGTTAAGCAGAGTACTGTTCTCAAGGTGAGCCTGACAACCTGTGCCAGGGTGCTAGTGATAGACTCTGAGGACACACAACACGTACCAAAGCAAAACTCCAGAACTTGCTGAAAATTCAACACTAAAGTAGACTTAGAACATACCTGCCAAGGCTCAGGGAACATTGTAGAAGAAGGGAAAGAAATACTTTAAGAGCCACAGGGTGGGAAGAAGTTTCCAGAGGCATTGCCCTCCCCCACAATGCCTGACTGCTGCTCTCACAACTCATAACCCACAACCCCACGGTGAATACCAGTTACCACACTGAGGAGGACCCTCATCAGAATGGGGGCAGGGGAGAGGAGAATGGGACCAACACATGATTCGTCCATACAAAGTTTTTATTTAATAAAATAGGAAAAGAAAAGACATTAATACAGAAGAGGGAATAGTAGGAAAAAAGCTGGAGTTCATTGAAGGGATAGGAGAGAGGATCAAAGGAGGGTCGCAGGTAGGGATTTTTGTAATTTTTTTAAATAAAGTTTTTTTTTTAAATTTTAATAATACAGCAATCATTATTGGGAACAGAGTTCCCAAGATGACATAGTTTGAAGATGTGGTGTTCTGCTCTTTGCCCATAAAATTTAGAGCAGCCAAATTGACATTATCAGAACAGTAAAATTATTGCAGATCTTTTCCTGCATACTTTGGGTAAGACTAACACTTGTGGTGGCCGTGAGCAAGGCACGTTAGCAATGTCTGAGAGTTACTGGCAGCCAGTGATCGTGGGTGGTGTGAGGTGATGCCCCTCCCGAGTGATGCTGTAAGCAGTATTAACAGGCGCTGTGAGGAGACAGGAACTGAGCAAAAGAGCTGAATGCTTTCAGTGCAACCAGGAAGGGAGGGAGTGACTGCACTGTGAGCAATGACAGTGCTGTGACCTTTTCCTTGCAGCAGAGATCTGAAATTAGCCAGGAACGGAGCATTTGATGAGAAGGACCAAGAAGAGGTGCTCCTGTACCTAACTGAGATAGCACCTTGCTTGCGCAAGCATGGGGTTTTAATTGCTGAGCCATTTCTCCAGCCCTGAGTTGGGTTTTTATCACTAATAATATCAAGGTCACACTAAATGTTCTTCCTCCTGACCCAAATGGCTGTAAATCCTGGGATAAGCAGAGACATGAGAGACCTATAATCTAGCATACATATTGTCCATGTGAAGTCAGTCCACAGAACAAGAGACGTAGCATTACCCGGGGGCTATGAGCCCCACCAGATCTCAGGGGGCCTCTTGGACCTGCTGGGCCAGTATGTATTTTAACATATCTATACGTACGTAAGCCAGTCAAAGGAAGAACACCAAGTTCCCAGAGGAAGAATAGTATTTATATAGAGTACAGAGATTTGAGTCCCCATCCTACCTGCTCTACTTGTTGGCTGGGAGACTTGGTACTTGATTTGTCTAGCTTTCAATGCCACTGAGACAGGCAAGCATAGGGAAGAGTTTGGCTGCTAGGGGTGCTGCTTGGAGTAGTAAATACACCCTTCTCCTACACAATGGCTCTGATGGGAACCCGAGACTTTCATCTGTACCAAGCTGCACATACACTTGGCTCCAAAACTTGAACTAGTTTTCCCCTCCCCTTACTGACCATTATTCACAATCATTACCTATTCAAATATGTTTCTGATAAGGGAGCTTGTAGGGAGAAACTCCTATTTATCATCTCAAGCCTATGTATGACTGGGAACATATATGATTAAAACCAGATGCGTCATGAGAAGGAGCATGTGTAATAGAGAAAATGATACGTGATACAAACCTGTCAGTTAAAACCCAAGGACCACCCCAATTATGCCCCTAGCAATCAGCCCATCCTCCTCTAAAAATCCTGTAAAGAAACCCTCATGGCTGGAGAGATGGCTTAACTGTTAAGGTGCTTACCTCTGAAGCCTAAGGACCTAGATTCCACTCCCCAGAGCCCATGTAAGCCAGATGCACAAGGTGCCGCATGTGTCTGGAGTTTGTTTGCAGTGGCTAGAGGCCCTGGTGTGCCCATTCTCTCTCTCTCTTCCTCCCTCTCTCTAATAAATGAATATCTGAAAATAAAATATTAAGAAGGACGTCTCAGAGCACTCGCTAGTGCCCTTGCTTACTCTCCTTGACTGGCCTGCAGCCCCTCTGGCACTGTCTTCAAGCCTGCGCGATTGCTTTGCTCTTAATGAAGTTTCCTGCTGTTTTTCTACTTGTGTGCACATTTAATTCTTTGAATGAGATGGCAAGCACCTGGATCACCACGAAGAACACCAGTTACACCACCACTGTGCACTGTCAGACTTGCTTTATAAGCACAAGTCCTATGAGGTGATTGGTAGAAAACCACTTGATAAATAGAAAAGTACCACAAAATAGTCAATTGAGTCCAAAAGACAAAAGCTAATGATCTTTATTATATTCACCCTTAGTTTGACTTAAGCAGAAATTTATCTTGTTGTTGGACAAACACTTGACCAGAAGCAGTCTATGGGAGGAAAGGATTTATTTCAGGCTTACAGAATCCAGGGAAACATCATCAATGGTGGAAGAAGCTGGTTTACTCCCATAGATTATAGCAGAGAGACACCACAAAACAGACAGCAAGCACCAACAGCCCAGCTGGAGCTTAAACTGCTCTGAACACGCACGTAGGGCTGGACTACAGATCACCTGCAGTGACACCTCCTTCATCAGGGCTTCGCTGCTAGACGAGGACTTTGCCTGCCGGAGACTCGGGTTTCAAGCTTATTCAGAAATTGCTCAAGGGCTGGACAGATGGCTCA
This sequence comes from Dipus sagitta, assembly GCA_036346955.1. Taxonomy (NCBI): domain Eukaryota; kingdom Metazoa; phylum Chordata; class Mammalia; order Rodentia; family Dipodidae; genus Dipus; species Dipus sagitta. The sequence continues at coordinate 233,192,372 of CM070770.1, read as the reverse complement.
GCAGTTAAGGTGCTTGCCAGCAAAGCCTAATGACCATGGTTCAATTCCCCAGTACCCACATAAAACCAGATGCATAAAGTGGTGCATGTGTCTGGAGTTCATGTGGAGCAGCTGGAAGCACTGGTATGTCAATTCTGTCTGTCTCTTCTCTCTCTTTCTTCTCTCTCTTTCTCTCCCTCTTCATGCAAATAAATAAATAAAAATATTTTTGAAAAATATCCCAGGCTATGTGGGACATACATTCACATTCAAACTACCACACTTGGACCTAAACTGTACCATGGGAACTGATTTTTTTTCATTAACTAAATCAAGAAACTTGTTAAAAGAATCATGAGCATACATTCAACATTTTTGTCCAGTCACTGATGGCATTCTTATGGTGTCCTTCATTGTTCTGTCAGGCTTGGTGTCTGATAGGGACTCCTCAAGTGGAGCCTGCTGTACTACCATCTTGCTTATGTGGCACTGGGCAAGAGAAGAGCCAGTGGTGTTGGACTTCATATGCCTTCAAGACATCTATTATTAGAAAAAGCTTCTGGGGCTGGAAAGATGGCTCAGCGGTTTAAAGCTCTTGCTTGCAAAGTTTGATGGCTTGCGTTCGATTCCCCAGCACCCACATAAAGCCAGATGCACAAAGTGGCGCATGCATCTGGAATTTGTTTGCAGTGGCAAGAGGCCCTGGAATGCCTATTTATTCTCTTTCTCTTTCTCTCTCTCCTTGCAAATAAATTAAAAATATTTGTAAAAATAGCATCCACAAAAGCCCAAAGTTCTTCCTCTTGTTTTTGACCTTGCGGTCCCTAAAAGAAAATCTTAGGATCTTGAGACCTATTCCTATCAGATGCTGTCACCTGATCAAAATATAATGCCCAAGGTTCTGCTCTATGATCTTGTATTAATTGGCCTGACATACAGTGAACACATTGTAGGCCTGCTGGGCCCGTGGAGTCTTTTCCTACTCCTAGATGTTGCCTGTGGTTTGCACCCTGAGTGCTTTATTTCAATGGCTTTTGGTTCTCTCATGTGTACGAGTATACTGAGCACGAGCAACCTGAACACAGTAGCTAGCATTTCCTAAGAGCAACTCTATCTCAGGAAACAAGTGAGAGCTGAAGGGTCTAGGGCTAGAGGAGTTTAGGAGGAGGCTGAGGCACCAGCAGACATAGACCATTCCAAATATGTTATCTAAAACTTTCTGGTTTCAGTATGACATTTGCTCAGTCATTGTAACAAGTTCTAGCTTGCACTGTGTTTTACCTGATATATTTTTAACAAGTACTAAACTAAAGCTCATATTTATTAGTTTTAATTAAGTATTAAATTATTTATTTATTATTATTAAAGTATTTAATTAAGTATTAAAACTTACTGAGTTCTGTTTTTCCCACCATCCTCCTTATTGTTTTTCCAGGACCCTTCTGAGTGGTGTCAGTTTTAAATTTTGATTCTAAATACAAATGCATACGTTTATAATTCTGAAATTGACTCTAAAAGTTAATAAAAATATATATTCATATATATTATTGAAAGCTTAAGTTACATAGTAATTGCATTTACACTGATTTTAAATTAACATCCTATTTGTGGCTCAGCTTTGATCTAAGCATTGACGTTTCCAAGTCCATAGGCTTGATGCACAACCCCCAAAATCACAAATTAGGTATACGATACATGATGCATTAATAACAAAAACTGATTTTTTTTTTGAGATAGGGTCTCACTCTAGCACAGACTGACCTGGAATTCACTATGTAGTTTCAGGATGGCCTTGAACTCACAGTGATCCTCCTACCTCTGCCTCCCAAGTGCTGGGATTAAAGTTGTTCGGTGCCACACCGATCCAAACATTTAATTTTTACAAGTTTGTTATACACTTATAATCTCCTTAGGTAGTGTGGGGGTATAGACTTAACACGCAGAAAACACTGTCTTCAGAAAGATAATATCTGAGGAGCTGATCCCTTTTTAGAAGTGCATGCACGTAGGAGAATATTATCTTGATAGTGTGTTAGGGGTGAACAACGGGGAGCCTAAGTAACTGTTCTGTTTCCAATTCCACCAGCTTCTAAAGTTCCATGTGACCTTGGTCAAGTACCTCTCCCTCTCTGGTCCACAGTTTCTCCATCTGACCGATGCAGAGTGGGGAGGAACCCTTCACACCACATCCTCGGCCTCCTCGCATTGCTGATTCTTCTGCAGTTGAGTCATGTGTTTAAGTAAGCAAGCCACCTCCTGCCAGCCTCATCGGCCTCTTATCTTAATAAGTAATGAGTATGCCAAGGGCTGACAATGACATATTTTGAAAATAGTTTTAATGCATAGCTGGCAGAGGACCTGTTGGGCGTTGACAAATTACACAAACAGAGATGATGAGGAGAGCATCAAATATTAACGGCCCCGGGCCCGGGCGGTAATAGAGAGCCTACCTGAGTCTTACAGAAGCTGCTCGTGCTCGCGAGCTGGGAACGTAGTCTCCAGGCTGGTACCTGATAGCTTAGTGGAATGAAGCAGTCAGACGGGATTTTCACAGGTGCCCTTTGACTTTGGTTTAATTTTTCTTGGGAGGGCATTTGAGAGGCCAGCTCTTCTAAAAGTAGATCCCTTGCTTTCTTGTGTAAATGTGGTAAATTGAATTTCTCCTGGATACTGATTACTGGCTCAAAAGTACAAAATTAGGTAGGAAAAGTTTTAAAAATGAATAATAAGCTATCATGTATGCATTTGGAGACATGGACCTGGAACATTCCAAAATATTTTAATGTATAACAAGAAAGCAGCTTGTGTGGTTCTTTTTTCCACCCCATGCTTAATTGATCTCAGCTTCTTTAAACATTAGTAGGATAAAGTTTTAGTCATTTTCCAAATAACTATTTAATCACTCCAAGTGCCTTTGAACTAACTTCAACATTAAGGTGAAGGTTTCCAAAATGTTCCCCACTGATTTGAAGGATGGAAGTATTTTGCTTTACTCAGCATCTCTTCCCTCTTCCGTGTTAATGAGAGATGGAAAATTTTAACCCAGATGGGATGGGCAGATTTGCAAATGAAAATACAGGATGTCCCTTTACCTTTGATTTTTCAGATGCATAATTTAAAATATTTTTAGTTTAAGTATGCTCCATGCAATTTTTGAAACATGATAAAATTATTTGTTATTTATCTCATATCAAAATTAAATTTGGAATTCTGTATTTTACCAGGCAGCCCTAAGCCCAGGAATTGCCATATTTTTCTTTAAATGGCCTGATAAATAAATAACTTAGGCTTTTCAGGTCAGAAATACCTGCCTAACAGCTGTTGCCTCCCAGGGCAGGAATAGTGATATGAAAATGAATGGTTTACTAATGCCAAAAGTTCCATTCCATTAATTTCATGTGTATGACATATTTCTGCTTCTTGTTAAACATTTTTCTTCCAATCATTTAAAAAATGAAGCACCGTGATGATGTTGAAGTCTACAAAGACACTCACCAGGCCAGTTTGGTTCTAGGTACTCAGTCCTGTCTCTGAGGAAACCACAAAAGCATGGCTCCCACCGAAGTTTCTGCAGCCACCACTGAACCCATGGTGAAGACTGCCACGCACCCAGACACTGTCTGCTCACTGCAGTTACCATACCTCCAATGGCTACATTTGGTTGTCCAGAATTTGCAAGTGCTTTCAGGTCCAAAATACAGACCAGATTCCAAAGATTTCATATGAAAAAATTTAGGGGAGGGAAACGCACCATTATTAATGCTTGTTTTATACTACTTGGTAAAATGATAGTATTATAAAATGATAGTAAATGATATATGTATATATATATATATATACATACACACACAGAGACACATACAGACACACACAGACACACACACACACACACACACATATATATATGTTTAAATCCTATTACTGAAATTAATTTATCCCTTTTTATTTTTATTTATTTTGTAGTTAAGTTACTGTTATTTGTATATGTGTGTATGTGTACGGGTACATGTGGACCATGGTGTGTGTGTGCCACAGCACATGTGTGGAGGTCAGAGGACAACCTTGGGGTGTTGGTCCACTCCTTATAACTTTATTTTATTTTAATTTATGGAGAGAAAAAGACAGAGAGAATTGGCACTCCAGGACCTCAGCCACTGTAATCAAATTTCAGACGCATGCACCACATTTACCTTTGTGCGTACGGCTTATGTGGGATCTGGAGAGTCAAACATGGGTCCTTAGGCTTCGCAGGCAAGCATCTGAACTGCTAAGCCATCTCTCCAGCCCTTTTGTTTTCAGGTTATTTTTTTCTTTAATGTATGAACTAGAAGATGTAGGGCTGCCTGCACAACTCTCTTTTGACCTGCAGCCTGTCAGTACCTTGTGAGAGTAGATACCTGGTTGCTCCCTAATTTATTACTCTCATTCATACAACAAATCACCTCATACTAGGCATTCTTACTGGCACTGAAAGCAGCAAGAGAATAAGAAAGAGAAAGCTCATATCCTCCTATTACTTGGCCTCTAATGCCATGTAGTCACAGAAAGTTGAGTGGAAATCCCAACTGTGAGAGTTGAGGAAGAAAGTTTATGCTCTGAGAGCCTGAAGAAGGGAGACTGACTTGTCTGTCAGAGAAGTCTTCAGTGAGGAAGTCACCATGAAGGTGAGATCTGAAAGGGACAAAGTGTGTGTGTGTGTGTGTGTGTGTGTGTGTGTGTGTGTGTGTGGTGTGTGTGTGGGGACTCCACACAGAAGGAATAGTGGGGGAAGGTGTGATGGACACAGAATAGAGGAAGGCATGTCAGACCTGGAAGAAGTCTGTGAGGCAGGAGCGTTGGGGCTGAGGGAAGGCTGGTTGGTAAGGATGGTCCCACTTCATTGGTAGCTGGAGCCACTTCATTCCTTGTCTCTATGCCAGACAAGTAAGAAGATGTGGTGAGTGCGGTTCCCACTGGAAGGAGATGACGGTGGAGGAAGTTATGAGAGGATTGCATTTCACACGGCTCTCCCTGCCAACAGTGTGGCTCTTGGGAAGGTGGGCTGCAGATTGGCTGCTATGTGGGTGAGCACTCATGCCCATTAGATCCCTCGTGACCATCCCTTATGGAGTACTTGGAGAACAGCAAGTTGAAGGCACACTTGCCAAAATACCACATCAGCTTTCTGGGAGCTCCCTGAGGTCTCCACCCTGGGTGTGTGGTCTGGGGAGCCCTCACTCAGAGTGGCTTTGGTCTTACATCTGAGATCCCCGCTATGCTGAAAGGAAAGAAAACAGACGCGGGGAAAGAGGTGTGGTGGCATGTTAGAGCCATCTAGAAACAGAAGGACTTGGGGAATTACCAGTTGGATATATAATAAGCCAAATGTTACTCTGGAAGTTTGAGGCCAAGTGGACCTTGGATGGAACACCAGAGAGTAGCTTGACCATACTGCAATGCTCGGTTCTTTGTCCTCCTACAGGACTGCGCACACATGCACACAGAGACGACTGCACCAGCTTACGTACACAGATGACAGTGCCCTGCCCCCTACTATTAGAAGTTAGACACCTTATCTGCCACCCTTGTTGGACATTAGTGTGGCTACAGAAGCATGTCTGGGGCACATGCAAAAGAATGGAGCTCTTGACAAGAAGGGTACTTGCTGGGAGGAGTTTCATTGGCTCCTCTCAGCTTGTGTTGCATAGGCAGCTGGCTCCTCCCACAAAGCTTGCAGAGCTCTGGAGCCCAACAAAGCATGATAGCTCCATGGAGTCTGCCCTGGTAGCCTCCCACTCCTATAGGATCCTCCTATGCTTCCAGCCCCAGTGTAGAGGTGCAGAGATTGAACCTCTTCAGAGGGAGCCCCACTGCCACTATTTGTGCTTCCCTTGACTGAGGGAGGACCTACCGGACCTCTTCCAGCTCTCGGGGATCTGGATTAGTTTTTCCTAGAGATCCTTTCCCAGGAAGGTGCAAAGGCAAGAAAGTGTCTTCCCGAGGAGGCCTGAGCACATTGCTGACTTAGAGCTGCAAAAGTGCCAAATCGTGTCCCTAACTGGATTCCGGTTCTTGTGCTGAGACAGGAAAGAACCGGGACAAGGGCTGGGACAGCTTGTGCTGCCTCTCACTTCAGTAGCCCCGATGAAAGGCTTTGGTCTGAGCAACGTCCTTTCTTGCCAAAGCCTATTGGACTGAGATGATCACCTGACCCTAAGCGGGGCCATTCATTCCACCTCATGTCCAAAATATGAAAAATGTGGGCCATGTACCTGGCCATGATGGCCTTGGAGCTATGAGGCTAGATGAAATTGGAATCACAAAAAGCAACATCTGAATAAAATCTGCTAAGTCTTGGGGTCCCCCCACCAACCAATCTCCCTGCCAAATCGAGTCACAAAGTAGAAGAGAGTCCATGGGAGAGGAGGGTAAGGCAGAGAGAGAAGCAGCAACAAATTCACAAACAAAAAAGACAAAGAGGAGCTGGAGAGATGGCTTAGCAGTTAAGGTGTTTGCCTACAAAGCCAAAGGACCTCGGTTTGATTCTCTAGGACCCACATAAGCCAGATGTACAAAGGGGCGAATGTGTCTGGAGTTCGTTTGCAATGGCTGGAGACCCTGGCACACCCATTCTCTCTCTGCCTCTCTCTAGTTCTCTCTCTCTCTCAAATAGGTAAATAAAAATAAAGTAAAAATGTTATTTAAAAAAGATAAAGGGAAAGCTGGCTGATGCTTTCCACTGTCTCCCACAATGGGTGAATGCACTTCCCCATATAGGGTTTGCGAGACTTCACTGCATCCTTCCAGTAATCTCCTCACTGCCCAAGCCAACACAAGCCAAGATCTGCTCCATGGAAAAACGCCATCCATCAGACTCAGGGGAAATACCCGATATCACAGGGGAAAGAGGACCCTGTGGGTCTGTGTCCCAGACTCATTGCTGGTCTTATGTGTACGTCTTAAAGGGGAGGAAAAAGGTGGATCAAGCCCATACTCTGTCCTCCTGCTGTGTCATTTTACCATAAATAGCAATTTCAGGGACTCTGTCCCTGGGTTAGGAACTGAGCTGAATGTAACTCACAGCACCAACATCAGCCAGGGCCACTCAGGGACAACTAGCTGGGGGCGTCATCATCAGGGAGAAGGGTGAGTGCACAGCCCTTTAAGGAGGAGGCTGGGGGAAGGAAGGGGAGGGCAGGGCAGGGCTAAGTGCCTCTGCATTGCCCTAGCTTCTTCCACTGGTATCTGAAATCATTCCAACAGAGATTTTTCCTCATATATACAGGATAATATATGTTCATGCACCATCTAATGACGAGAATACAATCAGAAACATGCAGCTGTTTGATATCACTTTGCGAGGACACATAGAGTATCTTACTATATCTATACTAAGATAGCTTTGATATCATTAGGTGATAAAACTTTTCAATACCACCATCCTATCTTCGGTTGTTCTTGATGCACACACTGTTATGTAGTGTATATATGTTTACATATTCCCTCCCCATATATGTGTGTGTGCATGTGTGTGTGTGTGTGTGTGTGTGTGTGTGTGTGTACTGTAAGTTGATACTAATGAAAATTGTGAGGGACAAGATGAGTTTAGAAGTAATTTTTCTCTTTCCCTTCCTACTGTATGTCCCCACTTGTTCTCCCTGACCCAGGGACCTTATCTGAATTTTTGTGAACAGGGCCTACACCCCGTGTTCAATGGCTCCTGTATTGACACAGTTTTGACTGCGGCCCAAAGAAATGACGACATCACGGTGGCTCTGTGCCAAGCGCAGCTCACCCTGTCACTGGGTTTTCCCCATGGCCTGCACTGTGTGTTGCTGTAGTGCTCAGAGATGCTCATAGTGAGCTAATGAGCTCACTGGCAAGCAGGCGGGATGAGATCCTGTGTCCCCCAGCACAGGTGCTATGGGCCTAGCGTGTGACCTTATATGTTTCATGTCAGGGATCGCTCCACATAACGTACTGATCTGAGAATTGTTTTCAAGGCCTTGGATGTAGGCAGTAGAGATGGTACGACCAAGACTTCAGTGGCGTCCAACTTATACTCTCCTGCAGGCTATCAGGGTGCTGTTGTTCAAGTCCTGGTAAGGCCTTGGTTTGCTTTATGAATTTTGCCCGATACTCTATTAGCAACCCTGGGCTGCTCTAGGATTGCCATCCTTGCGTCCCACACCACATGGAGTCATCATGTCTCTTTGCCATCCATGACAATTTCCAGATTTTCCATGTTCATATCAGGGCAAGATGCCAAGCATGTTGCTTGGTGTTATGAGAGAGACTACCCAGTCATCTGTCCCTCTCAGCTAGGAAACCATCTGAGGACAGCTTTGCTCAGATGTCTGACTTCTCCTGATGGTAGGAGATTATATGCTGGTCCCCTGCCTTCATGACAGGAGGTCACCAAATGCTCTGTCCACCCAGTCACACTACAGGGCCATCCTAGCATGGGGTGGTGGCCTAAACCTCCCTCCTGGGATCTTTTCTCTGTCTGAACCCATTCACTCAACATCTCATCCTATCCTTTGAAAACCTGAAACTTCTCACACACCTTTTCCTTGTGTCATAGTGGACAACTTCTTGCCTGGCTTCATGTATCCCTTTCGTTTGAAAGTTACTGGGGCATCCCTAAGCAGAACAGAAACAACTTGGCGGTTGGGGTAGTGAGCTGACACTTCTTTGCCCAGTTCATCTAGATCAGGGCTGGGCACAGACCTCACTGTGAGCCTCCTTGGGCATCATCAGCCTCCTACCATCTCCCGGTGTGTGTGGCCACCAAATGAACTATGGGACTGCCAGAGGACAGCAGCCAGAGGATGTTCCAGTACGATGACAGGCAGGACGCCAACGTTCCCAAATGGTATTGTTCCCTAGGGACCTGACAGACCAGTTCATCATCTCCACATGGAAAAACTGTAGCCTTAGTCCTAGGGTCAGAGTCCAGAAGGAAACTAAACCCCTCAACTCAGTTAAAATGGAGACAAGCCAGCATAACCACGTTCTCTATGGGCACAACTGTGGCCTCATCTTCCTCTTGTGGAGGGCTTACATCCGACTAACACCCTTTGCTCCATAGAGTTCTGCTGGAAGTTGGACCAGATGTGTGACAAAGAGTGACACTGCTGTCATCAAGGTGGAGTTTCGTGCTGTTCCCCTATAGATGCATGGAGCAATATATGAACCATATCTGGTAAGCAACGAATGGCCCTTTCATCCATCTCAATAGCCATGTCACTTACTGTTGGCACTTAATAGCAAAGAGGAGAAATCACCAAACAAGGCGAACTCAGTTCTACCATGGCAGCCTGGCCAGACTCACTGTCCACCCTGGAAAAATGGAAAAATCAAGAGGGTGATTTCCTGACTACAGGCATGCAAAAATACCTGGGTATTAATCCTTCAGGAGCCGCAGGTTAGGAATGAAGTGTCATTTCAACACGTGCAGTCTGTCCTGGTGATGGAACGTAATGACTTCGGGATTATCAACCAAGCTCTCTAGAAAGCCCACATCGACTCCAGGCAATCCTCAACAACATGTGTCTGGTACCTCAGACTATCCTCCAAAATCCCATGAGTGGATGTTCGTCAGACGTGGGCTCAGCTGAGACAGCAGACGTGATTCCTTGGAAATGGTCCCCTACACACAGCGTTTGCCTTTCGCCAGCTGTCCTCAACTCTGCTGCCCTGCGATGACATGTCAATGAATCTGCTTGGGCTTCCTCAGGGCAAATGTGATGCTCTGTTACCTACTCAAATCTACCCTGGTCTACTTTATTCTGCATCTAGCTGATGTCTGGAAGGTTCTGCTTTATATAAATTTTCCAAGTGCTGGGTTTGGGATGGTCTGATTTTAAGGGCATATTACCTGGTACATAGTAGATCCTTAACCAAATATTTATTAAACTGAATTAGACTAAAAAATAAAATAAAATCTACTATGTATCGCTGACTTCTAAAATTCCATTTCCAGCTCCACCCACTCCCTAAGCTCTAGTCTTATATGTCCCTCTATGTGCCCTCTCCATTTGAATGTCCAATGAGCTTTCCACAGTTAATGTGATAAAATCCTAACTCCTTTTTTGTTTTGTTTTGTTTTTGAGGTAGGTTCTTGCCCAGGCTGATCTGGAATTCACCATGTAGTCCCAGGGTGGCCTAGAACTCACAGTGTTACTCCAACCTCTGCATCCCAAGTGCTGGGATTAAAGGTGTGTGCCACCACACCCTGCTCCAAAACCTGAATTTTTGTTACTTTCTCAAACACACTTGTTTCCAAGTGTCACCCTGTAGCAGACAGCTTCAAGTTCGCTGAGATGAAATTCCAGACCAGGCACAGTTATGGAGGAAGGGATTTATTGAAGCTTACAGATCCAGGGGAAGTTCCATAATGGCAGAAGAAATTGGCCTGCCTTCACAGGACCAAGCAGAGAGAGAGAAGTACAAGCCTAAAGGTCAAAAGCCAGAGCACACTTCAGGAACTCCAGCTAGGCACACTTTGCATATCTTTAGATTGAAATCTCAAACCCACCACCACACCTTAAGATCCACACAATGGTATTGCCTCCAGCCAGGTGGCTAGAGATGCAAACTACAAATAAGCAACTGAATATATTGGGGGCCATCTATTCTATTCAAACCACCACACACCCCTTTCCTAGTAAACAATATCACCATTAATCCAAATACTTCCTAGAGCTGTCTCTCACATTTCACCCCCAAACCCTCTTAAACTCTATTGGCTTCTCCCTTAAGAATATCTGAGTCCAACCACACTTTGTCCCCTTGACTGCTCTCATCCTGGACCTGGCCATTTTCATATCTCAAGTGGACAACTTTACTGGCTTTCTAACTGTCCCTGTACCCCCAGTCCTCTTCTGTCCCCCACAATACCTATACCATAAGTCAGGTAAAATTGTCCCCTGATCAGCATTTCCAAAGACCTTCCGTGACCTATATAATGTGTCCCTTGACACCTACAATCACTTCTACCATTTTCCTCTTGCTCTCTTCACACATGTGGTTCCTTTGAAACACCATCACGTTCCTTTCTCAGTGAATGTGAGCATGCAGCTCCTGCTGGCTCTCTTCCTCAAGATGTCTGTGTGGCTTGTTCTTGCTCACTGCATTTTGGGGCCTGAAAATACAGTCACCCCTCAGTGTCCATGTAGATCTATTCCAGTTCACCCAACAGACAATGAAATCCTCAGATGCTCAAGTCCCTTAGGAAAATAACATTTCAATTGCATATGACTTATCTGCTTCCTTCCATAGATTTGAAATCACCATGAGACTGCTTGCAATGAAAATGCAAGGTTATTGCTATGCAAACAATTGTCACGCTGTATTTTTCAGGGAATTATGATAAGAAAAATTATCTTCAAGTATGTTCAGTGAAGATGGGATCATTCTGGTTGAGTCCAGAGATAGAAGACCTAGAAATGCACTGTCAACTCTAGCATTTCCTCAGAGAAGTTTTTTAATCTCTCCTCCCTCTCTAGCTCCCTCCCACTTACTTTTAACAGATTGTAATGGGTAATCTTTGGTTATAATTTGACAAGATTTTAATTCATCAAAGAAACAAATCTCTTGCCATATCTTTCAGGGATTTTCTAGTCTAGATTAGTTGCTGTGGGAAGACCCACCTTGACTGTAGTCGGCATCACTCCACAGGCTGGGGTCCTGGACTGTATAAAAGGAGAGAGCTAGCTGAGCACCAGCATTCATCTCTCTACTTCCTCCCTGCTGGTGTGACCATGTGACATTGGCTTCCTGCTCCTGCCATGCTTCCCTTGCTATGGAGGTTCTATCCTCTGGAACTATCAGCCAAGTTAAACACCTTTTCTTCCATAAGTTGCTTCTGGTTAGATAGTTTGTCCCAATAATGAGAAAGTTAGCTTATACATAAATAGCATATTATACCAATTTATTTATTACACTGCCTTTGATTTAGATAAGTACTTCTCAGCTGGGAGCAACCCACCTCACATTAGGCACCTGAAGAAATACTGTGGGCATCTAAATATGTAGGATTTAGGGACACATTGCTGGAGGCATTGTCATGGTTTCAATATGGAATGTCAACATAGGCTTGTGTATTGAATCTCTGGTGATCAGAAAATAGGCTTTTGGGGAGTGGTTAGACACTGAGTGTCTGATCTAACCAATGCATTTATCCCTTGATGGATTCATGATAGTATGGCACGATTAAAAGGTACAACTGATTGAGTAGTTGGGAGCTGGGTTTTTTGTGTGTTCGAAGGAAAATTAGCCACTTCCTATCTGTTCTTGTCTCTGCCTCTTGTTTACTAGGTGAACCACAGGCCTCTACTCCATGATCCCTGCCAGGACGCTCTGCTTCAGCATGCACAACCCCACAAGTGCAGGGCCAAGTGGCCATAGGCTGAAAGTTCTGAAACTGTGACTCAAAATAAATGCTTCTTCCCTAAACTGGGTTATTCTGTCACAATGATAAAAACTGAATAACACAGAAAGATATTCAGGGAATGAAAGTCAGGAGTGCCGCTGAGCATTCTACAATGCAGGACAAGCTCCTGCTCCAAAGAGCCATCCAGCTCCATTGTAACAGAGCTGTACTTGGAGAGTCTTGCCTGAGAATCCAAGTTCCCTGGGGGAAAGATCTGGAGATCTGGTCTTTTGTTTGTCTACTTCAATAACAAAGAAAATAACTCCACACAGAGGAAGAAACATTTGTCTACTCAATGAAAGGGTAGTCACTCTTTTTTTTTTTTTTTTTTTTTTTTTAGCACACTGCCTTTTTGGCATCTAGCCTAGAAGCTAGCCTCAGGTGTTTGTGGTTTCTGTCTCATGTATCTAGGAAGTTTCTGGACAGAGGTAGGAGGAAGTTAGTTTTAAGTACAGAATCTATATTATTTTCTGAATCTGTCCATCTATAGCTCCAGACCCTGGGTGGAGTGTTGGTGGTTGATTTTCATGAGTGTGCCTTTGGTCATTGTCTCCTGAGATCTCTCCACTCTATGTACAAACCCACTTTGATCATGAGTGCTAGGGATTTTCAACATCAAGAGTGAAGAGGAGACATTTATCCTACCCATAACTGTGGGCTAACTCCAGAATACATGACCCATATACCTCAACAAGGAGGGGCCAGGGGGAGGGGTAGGACATGGATGAGCCTAACAATGGTACCAAATTGATGGTATTTGCTGAGAATGAAACTAATTAATAAAAAAAAAGAGTTGGAAACAAAATCTAAAGAGATATTTGCCTATGTTCATAGCAGCACTGTTTACCATAGCCATGGTCGAAGCACCCTGAATATCCATCAACAGATTCATTATTTAATAAATCTTATTGTCATTTATCCCTTAAAAGGAAATTGTACATAGTGTTGTGCTGCGTGTCCTGAATCCCAGCACTCAGGAGGCAGAGTTAGGCAGATCGTTGTGTGATTGAGGCCAGCCTGAGACTATAGAGTGAGTTCCTGGTCAGCCTGGTCTGGAGTAAGACTCTACTTTGAATAAATAAATAAATAAATAAATAAAAGAAATTTCTGCCCAAAAAAGAGTGAAGTGTATATACATTCTAATTTAATCTCTCAAAGTGTTTATTTCTTGAAGCAATGGATGCTATATTAGATACATTTGCATAGGTGTGACCAAAGTACCTGACAGAAAATGTCTTGTGCAACTCATGGTTTCCGAGGGTTGAACCCATGACCACTTGGCCTCAGGTGCTTAGGCTAAACATTACGGCAGTGGGAGGGAACCTGTGACACAAGACTTTCTTCGCCTCAGACAGGAAGCAGAAAGAGAGAGAATGCCCATGATTTGATGACATTCTCCTTTTCTCCTTTTACTGGGTTAGTGGCCCAAGCCCATGGGATCGGCAGTCCACATTCAGGGTGGATCTCTTCCTGTCAGACAATCCTGTCTGGAAGCACCTCTCAGACACACCCAGAGCACAGCCTCAGGAATCTTCTAGGTGATTCTAAATATAGTCAAACTGTTTAACTATTACAGGGGCCACAGCCAATCTGCTCTGTCTTTTTCAGATGGAGAGTGAGTGGAGGACACAGGGTTATGCAGAGTATCAGAGATTGCATTAACCTCTGAGTTTAGCTACTCCTCATGATCACAGAAAATGCCATTTGAAATTTCAGAGGTAGTACCTTAACATCTTAGAATTTTCTAACATGGTAGAATTATATGTTTCTTCATATGGATAACTGTAAATATTAACAGATTTGTTATAAATATTTTTATTTTTATTTATTAATTTGACAGAGAGAGAGGGAGAGAGAGAATGGGCTTACCAGGGCTCCAGCCACTGCAATCAAACTCCAGACGTGTGTGCCCCCTTGTGCATCTGGCTTATGTGGGTCCTGGGGAATCGAGCCTGGTTCCTTTCGCTTTGCAGACAAATGCCTTACCCGCTAAGCCATTCCTCCAGCCCAGGTTTATTATAAAAATTGGCTCTTGTGGTTATTGGGACTGCCAGTTTTAAAATCTTAGGACAAGTCAGCAGGCTTGAGTTAATGCAAGCATCTTGGGGCAGAATTTCTTCTCTGGGAAACGTGCTTTTGTTAGGAAAGCCTTTGACTGATCAGAGGAATCCCACCAGTAGGATGGCCCTCCACTGTGTAAAGTCAGCTGATGCCACTATATCTACAAAAGAACTTCATAGGAATTCCTACATTCATGTTTCAGCCAATACCTAGGCACTGTGTACTAACCACTTTGGTGCATAAAACTCACATGTACGAACTGAAGATTCAGAATTTGAACCATATTTGCTTACATTGATCCCTGTACTTATAGCAGCTAGTACCAACACCTTTTCATCGAGGAGCCAGAGCAGGCCCAGTACACAGGGTCGTCCTGACATACACACTGCAACATTGCAGAATTCCTGACTAATTGTGAAGACTTGACTCTGTGCACTGGTGTTTCAGAGTAGAAATAAAGTAGATCCTGGAATCACTTCTGAGTGCTTTCATAACCCAGAAGGCTCATTGCTTTTTGCTTGCAAAGGATTTTGGAATGCTGAGGCCCAGGCTCACACACACAACAATTTGTCTGACCCTGATTAACATGCCCTTCTAGCAAACCCAGGAAACAGCTGCTTCTCTGTGGCTGGCCCCCAGCACACCCCAGCTTTCCATCATCCCCTGAGGCCATTCCTCAGAAGCCAGCTGTTGTGAGAAGATGAAAGGTATCAGCCTCATTTGTTGTGCTTGTAACTTCCGGAGACAACAAGAGCCTTCCTTTGTTTTAGACTCTGGAGTTGAATAGTCTTTCTAACCACAGGGAAAGCCACCCTTCCTTGTCCCTGGTGGAGAGAGCTGATTCACTGATTCCCTTAGTCAGAACATTCTTGCTCACAACACAAGGGGTAGCTTTCTTTGTGGCATTTGTTTATGTTGTGGTAGTAGTGCTTCAAAACCCTCCATTGAGCAACTTAAATACGGAGGGTGTCAGGTGTCAGCCTGAGGGACCAAGAGAGTCCCACTGAATCACCAGAGAAGCCTGGTGGAGCTGTGAAAGAATAAGGCATGGAGATTTCTGTTGTCCAGCTTGCAGGATGGCTTTAGTTTATAGACAAGAATTCTACAGGCTTTTGTATCTTTATTTCTTACCTGCCTCTCAGGGCTCTTTCTTTTATTCCAACTGGATGTGTGCAATTTAAGAAGTCTCTAGGGGCTGGGGAGATGGCTCAGTGGGTAAGGTACTTGCTGGTACTTGATGGTCCAAGTGCAAGGATCTGAGTTTGGGTCTCTAGTACTCATATTCATGCTGGGCTGCCTGTGATGCCAGTACTGGGCGGGCAGAGGCAGGGGATCCCCATGGCAAGCTGGATGCTGGTCTAGCCAAATTGGTGGGTCCTGGGTTCAAGTGAGAAACTTCCTCAGTAAATGGAGAGCAATTGAGGAAGACACCTCTCATCTAAGTCTGACGCACGCACGCTCGCGCGTGCACACACACACACACACGAGCATGCAAACATATCCACATACAAAAAAGGTCTACGCACTCTATTTCGTGCCCAGTCTTTCATCTGTCCAAATTTTGTATCCTTTTTCCTCTTGTTAGTAATCCTAACAAGGCAAATTGAATTGTCTTATTTTGTGGAAATGGGAGCAGAACTGACTGGCCAGCATTGATCTAAGCCCCATACACCAGCAGCATAGGCAATACAAGGAGATAGTTCTTAGAAATGCATCAAAAAGACATAAATAGTAGGGACAGAAGATTGAAGTGGGTGAAAATTACAAATATATGTATGTGCATAGCTATGAATATAGTGAAGGAACAAAATTCAGAACTGATTAGTGACTTTATACTAAATTATAAATGGCTTGGCATGCGTTTTTCTCTCAGAGAAAAAAAATTTGTTTAAACACATATGTTTAAAGAAAGTCAATGGTAAGCCTGAGAGAATACATAGAAAACATTGTACCCTTGTCATATTATGCATAATTACCTTTCTGTGCAACATAATGTAATCTCAGGTTAGTGAGAAAGTAATTTCTCTCAGGAAAAAGATATTTCCTTTCTCAGACTTTTATCTTCCAACCATAGGAGACTTATACTTTAAGACATACCTAGGGCCTGGGAATATGGTTCAGTGGTTAAAGGCCCTTGCTTGCAAAGCCTGGTGACCACAGGGTTCAGTTCCCCAGCCACCCACTAAAAGCTGGATGAAAAAAGTAGTGCAAAAGAGTTAATATCATTATTAATTAGGAAGCATTCATTTCTTTAATATGTATGTTCTAAGCACTTATTGTAAACCAGGTAATGTTCTAGAAACTAGGAGGTATGAGGCTACTAAACTGATGGAAAACGGCATGGAAGAGTCTACAGAAATTTCAGTTCCTGCAACCCTAAGATTGAGTACATACTGACTTTAGTCTGACATGTTCACGGAAGCTGACTTGAATATGGAATCTGCCTTGCCTTATTGATCTTTGTATCTGAAGAGCCTGACATTGTGGCACGTACAACTAAGTGTTAAGTAAGAATGTTGAATAGGTAAATTTTTTTCTTTCAGTGCTGGAGATCAAAGGAAGGACTTCTGCATACTAGGCTTAGCCACACTCCAATCCTCATAATGAATCACTGGAGCAACCTTTTACAACATGAGATGTTCTAATCAGTGCTCCTCTCTAAAACCTACACCCACCCCTGCCTCCATGACAATCATCTCCTACCTATCTACATATTACCTTCTAGTACCACAAGGGCTAGCCACCATGGAGGAAGCTTCCAGTACAATTCCAGTTCGCTTTCTGTATGTCTTATTGCCAGAGCATGTGGTGTTATCTGGGTTTTACCATCTAGTTCTGGTGGGTATCCAACCAACAACAGTGGTAATTGCTCTTTGCTTTGGGAACCTCAGGAATCTCCCTGAAAACTGGTAGGGAGGCAGGCCACCTTGGCACTGAGATTTTCACTTAATCACCTATGGTTTCCAGGAACAGCTTAGTGCCCATCCTTTCTTCCTACACTTGTTTAGGACCGGCCCAATTGTGGCTGTGCCCTTGAATAATGATACTGATCCTTGGAATCATTTGAAAACAATAGTGAGCCTGACTGAGCCTGTTATCTTAGCTGGTGCTGCTGCTTCAACTAAGGCAAACACTCATCTGGTGTTTTCTATTGAACAGGAAAAACCACAACACATAAGTGATGGACAAGGAATTTTTTGACTACAAAAATTTCCTTAAACATTTGCTCAAAGGAAGGGATTTAAGGGCAGGACCAGTTGCACTCTGCTGACCCACAACACACACACACACACACACACACACACACACACACACACGCACACACACCGTTTCATGGATGTTATCACTTTAAACCCATTTGTAGCTTTCAACATTCTTACGAGAAATTTGTTACTTTTAACATCGCAAAGTCTGTTGCTTTCAATGGTGGTAAACATATCTCAAATGTCCACATTGTTTGGTGTCTGGAGCACAACAAGGTCACTGAAGAGGTAAGGCAAAGAGCATGTTTCACAGTCCATGTCAAAATTGGTTCTCTGTGCTGCTTAGGGCACAGGCCATTAAAAACAGCCCCATTACTGAGTCCATGTTGACTGCATGGTTACAAACTAACTTGACAGATAAGCTTAGGTTAGTTATGAAGTTAACAGAGAAGGCACCCCACAGAAATATTATCAGAAAAGTTACCTGTAAGGTCTATAAGAAGTATCCCACAGTTCTTTCCCATAGTTCATTCCCACAAGGAGCCAGACACAGGGCCCAGATTAGCAGTAATACAATAAGGAAGTGTCTTCTTTCTCCAGAAACAAGAAAAATTTTGATTAATGATGCAGCCTTCATCACAGGGTTTAGTGATTCCCTACCCCAGCTTCAACCTGTGCAGCTCCATGATTTATTATCTTACTGAGCTGAAATGCCACATTGGGTTTGATGCAAGTGCAACAAAGAATAAGTATTACTTGCCTACTGTTCTGGCTACCTCCTGGTTATTGGGACAAAACATCCAAATAGAAGCGGCTCATGGAAGGAAAGGATTTATTTTGGCTTACAGCTTTGAGGTGAGGCTGCATCACAGTGGGGAAAGCATAGCATGAGTAGCCAGCTAGAGTGTCACATCAGCTGGAAGGTAACGGCAACAGTGAGCTAGCTCTGAATACCCAGTGGGATGGACTCAGAAACCTCAAGGTCTGTCCCCAATGACACATGTTCTCCAGCAAGGCCCCACTTCCCAGAGGCTCCACAGCTCTCCCAAAGTGCCACAAGCCGGGCACCAAGAATTCAAAACACTAGTCTACAGAGGACGTTTTACATTCTAACCACCACGCCTACTGAGGTCTGTACCACTGTCATTCATGGCCCCCTTGCACCTACATCTAGCTCTCATCAGTCGAAAGTCATAACTTACACGCACATGCATATAATAATTTTATTTGCAGGGGGAGAGAATGGGAGCACCAGGACCTCTAGCTACTGCAAATGAACTCCAGGCTCATGTGCTTCTTTGTTCATCTGGCTTATGTGGGTTCTGGGGAATTGAACCTGGGTCCTTAGGATTTTCAAACCAGCACCTTAACTGCTAAGCCATCTCTCCAGCTTGTAAGTTATAACTTTTAAGGTGTAGGTATGGACTTTTTCCACAGTGCCTATCTCCTTAGCAAAACAAGATGTGGACCATAAAAAAGGCTCACGTGATCACATAGCCACAGGAGAGTAGTTCTCCTACTACAAAAGGGAGGAATAAACTTAGATTCATGGTAATTAATTTCTAAAATTTAATGACTTCATAAAGTTCATAATGTGTCATTCATCTATTGGGTTACTTGTTAATGTCATTACAAATGATTATAAAAACAGACACCAAAACTGATGCTAATATAGGGGAAAAAAGTCTTTAAGTTCCTATTGTGATGTTGATTGTAGAGAGGACTAGACTCTATATTTTAGGACCAGGATTTGGTGATGGTTTGCCACCTAAAGGCTGCAGGCCCCTGGCAAGACGATGCTGATCTCAGTGCAGCCAGGAAGCAGAAAGACAGAAAGAAGCCAGGAAGGTCCCCCAGTAGGGACCTGCTTCCTCCAACCAGGCCATACCTCTCACAGCCTCCCAATCATGTCATCAAATTACGCATCTATCCATCATTTTACCCACTGATAAACTCCATGCTTTCATGATCCAATCGCATCTCAATAACTGGCCCCAGGTTGGGACTAAGCCCTCAACACACAACTCTTTTGGGTGACACTCCACATTCCTACTATAACAGCTTCTGTCTTCCATAAGATAAAAGATGGGAAAGAGATTGCATGTCAACTACATGTCATTGTCATGACTGCATACCTGCTGCACTATTATGCATGTAATGTTTTTTTCTTTAACGCAACTAACATTTTGCATGTATTGGATGTAGTGTCACTTGAAATCATCCATTGCAATCAAAAGTATTCTGGGAGGTGAATACTTAATTGTAACTCCTGCCTGTCTAGAGGAAAGATACAGTCCCATCACAACTTTCCCACGAGCGGAGTCGGTTCAATCTACCCCTGGAGCACTGGAGAAACAACCAGTGGTTCTTACGTGAGAAAATCATAGAAAATGTTTGAAAATTGCGATCATCCCTCCAATGGACTTTGTTGGGTCCCTTCCTTCTTCTTCTTTATAATTCCAACTTCTAAAGCGTCACTTACTGTCATGGTATGATGAAACACCTTTTCGTGCTTTGGCTGAAAGAAATCGAAACTCAGGCGATGATTTGCCAGCGTTCCACTAGGGGGCAGCAGAGGAGTGGGAATCGGGAGTCTCAGAGGCTTTGTCGCAGAAGTGTTGACATGTGATTTGGCAATTGAATAATTTTTGATACTGTCCTGACACATAAACACCTAGAAGCAGGTTTTCAAAGGTTATTTGCACACTAAAAGAGGAATTAAGAAAACGAACTTGCATGCCAAAAGTAATTTTCAATATTCTACAAAGAACTGTGGCCTCATTATGAGATTGCTTGGAGAGAATATTCAGCTATCGGTAACTGGATATGGTAAACGTCAGTGGCAAACACGCATTCAAAATAAATTAGGCTGAATGTACCTAAGAAAGTAGATCCAGTGACTAATAAAAAAAATTCTGCTAGGGTTTGGGGACCAGCCAATTTGCCCAAAAGGAAAAATTTGGTTTTATGTGATTTAAAAAAAATTTCCCAGACCCAGAGACTCCCAGACTTGTGGTATTATCATAGTCAAACAACTGTACATATGCTGTATGGCTGTACATCTTCTGGTAGTGGTTTACTTTTAAGCTATTACTTTACCTTCAGTAAAAAGTCAGTAAATGATCAGTTTATTCCATTGACATTCTCACACCTTGAGAAATAGCCCATTTGTATTATCACAGTTTGATATATTTCCCATTTCTGGAGCTTCTTTGGCAAGTTGGCATTTTAATTTAATTATACTTTTTGCTAATGGTCTTTATTTTTCAGTGTCTGCATGTAAAATGCCTGTAGGTTTGATTATCTGCCCCTCCTCTTCCCAGTGCCAAACCACAGTGCAAATTTATAAACTGACAAAATTCAGCGTAAAACTCAGGGAGGTGAAATTAAGGAATTTGTAAAGAAATCCTGCTCGAAAGAAGAGGCATTTCCTCAGTCGCAGAGTGCAGCCCCTTGTGAATCCATTCATCCCTTATCTGAGTAGCCCTACCTAGAATTATGGTACAAATGAATGCCCATGGTGGGCTCCTCAGCCCAAACAGGACAAGGACTACCAAGAGCCCAGGGCTTCTTGGGTCCCTTCTGAGCCTCTGGGAACACAGCAATCATAGTAATAATAGAATTTGGCTTCTTTTCTTGCCCCCCTTCCTCCTCCTCTTCGTCCTCTTCTTCCTCTTCTTCCTCTCTCTCTCTCTCCCTCTCTCTCTCTCCTGATGCTGGGTATCAAACCCAGGAGCTTGTGCATGCTAGGCAAGCACTTCTACTGAGCCATACCCCACAGCAGTAGCATTTTTTTTCTTGCTTGGATTTTATTGTAATTCATTCCTCAGAATAGTCACTGGATATCAGTCATATGGGTATGACTATGACTGCACTTGAGAACAGACTGGCTATCAGAGTCTGGACCCAAGACTCTCCCAGGACTCCAGGGCCACACTGCCATGCCTTTACCAGTAAAGCGGAGCTCACAACAGCTTTTCTCAGAGAAGGGAATGTTCACACTCACGACACATTTTACACAAATGTGCTCACTCTGCTTCCTTGATCTTAAGATAACACTGACTGTAAAATATACAATTGAATCTATAATAGCCTTTCAAGAGGGGGACAAAAGAAGAAAGAAAAGTGCTAGATTAAGCATACACGTCGATTGTGGGGTGCTGCTCCAGTTTCAGGAAATCTAAAATGTGGAAAGCAAAGCTCATGTTAAAATCTTGGAAATCTATTCTATGCAATTTTGATAGATGTATTTAAGGCCAAGCCAGATCCCAAGATATGTCCTGGAATAAATATCAGTATCTGAAAATCAGAGTAACCAGGGTCAAGTTCACAAGTCCTGACTTCCAAATGAGATAGCAATCTTCCATCTCATTCACTGGGATGCCTGGATGAAAAGGATGTGTGCTTGTGGAATGCTCTGGAACATTCTGGGCAAAGCTTGGCTTTTGTTATGATTCACTGGATATGTGTTGTCTATGTTCTCTTTTTTTTAAAAAAAATATTTTTACATTTATTTATTTATTTGAGAGGAACAGACAGACACAGAGAAAAAGAGGCAGATAGATAGAGTCAGAATGTGTGCACCAGGACCTTCAGCCACTACAAACAAACTCCAGACACATGTGCCCCCTTATGCATCTGGCTTATGTGGGTCCTGGGGAATCAAACCTCGAACTGAGGTCGTTAGGTTTCATAGGCAAGCGCTTAACCAGTAAGCCATCTTTCCAGCCCCTATGTTCTTTTCTCACTCATGTTAATTCTACCTGTCTCCATCAACCCTTCACCTCTCTTATCAGTGTGGATAATTCAGCTCATGGACGTGGATGGACAAAGGCTGAATTCATTTAGTCAGTAGAGAAAAGCTATTTATTTGCCTGGATTCCTGATGAGGAAGCTGAGAAAAGCAGAAAACTGTAGTGGCAGAAGTTTTTCTATTAAAATTGAGGGGGGCAGCACTGCATAGGAGAGGGATGTGGGTGAATGTATTGAGTACAATCTTGGTGCCACAGCTCAGTGTCCCTGGGAATGAGACCATTACACACCTGGAAGAGAGTCAGGCAGGATCCCAGCTATGGAACATAGCAGTACCAGCAGCAGCAGGAAGGAAAGAAAGAAAAGGCCACATGATTGGGGACCAGAGAGTGCTAATTACCTTACTCTGGGGATCTTATAAACTGTGATGTATATGTAAATTGATACAATTAATATGATTACTGCAGGATCTAATTTTCATACAGAGGAGTGAGGGGGAATGAGGCTTGGAAGCCAATCTCTTTAGTCATTACTCTCTCCTGCCAATGGAAGTGCTGCTCCTACCCAACTGCCAGCCTCCTCACTGGCCAGCCTCCTTGGTGATGAGGCAACTCTCCCATGCCTGGGTACTTTCTGCTTGAATGGATGAATTTTGCACCTTGAGAGGAAGGATGCAAAGTCAGAGTTAGTGTGGGAGCCAGATTGTCAAACATAGCTGAGACCTTCGGGGACATTTGGAGTCTCTCAAATTACCCTGGCATAGAAACTGGAGTATAAGAAAGAGGCACAGGAAAGAGAGAGATGAAGGAGATGGAGGGGGAACAGAAAGCAGATGCTGCTGTATTGTTAAATAAGGAGGTGGAGATTTGATGGTGATAAAAACAGCAGCAGTTCAGAGTGGTGCTCCAAGAATTTAGCCTGAGCAGATGGGACAGTGGTGCTGTCACTTTAAAAAAAAAAAAAAAGTATATTTAATTGTTTATTTATTTGAGAAAGAGAGAGAGAGAATGGTCTGGCCAGGGCCTCTAGCCATTGCAAGCGAACTCCAGACACATGGGCCACCTTGTGCATCTGGCTTATGTGGGTCCTGGGGCATCAATCCTGGGTCCTTTGGCTTTGTAGCCAAACTCCTTAACCACCAAGCCATGTCTCTAGCCCTATCACTTTTATGGTATGGAGAATGCACTTATTTTTATTTTAATAATTTACCTTTTAAAACCCAAGCTGTTAAAATTGTACTCGTCAAAAGGGAAACAAGTAATATTGGAAAATGAGGATGGCCATTCGAGAAAAGATGTGGAGGGCTGGGGAGATGGCTCAGTGGGTAAAGGCTCTTGCTTGCATAGCCTGCTGGCTAAGGTCTAAGTCCTCAGTAGCCACATAAAGCTAGATACCTGAAGTTCATTGGCAGTGCACGGAGGCCCTGGGGTGCCTGTTTTCTCTCATTCTTTCTCTCTCTCTCTCCTTGCAAATACATAAAATATTTTTAAAAGAAAAGATACAGGGGCTAAAGAATTGACTTAGAAGTTAAGGCACTTGCCTGGGAAGCCCAAGGACTCAGGTTTGATTCCCCGGTATCCACGTAAGCCAGATGCACAAGGTGGCGCATGTGTCTGGAGTTCTTTTGCAGTGGTTGGAGGCCCTAGAGAGTCCATTCTCTCTATCTACCTCTTTCTCTCTCCAATAAAAAAAAACATACAAACAAACAAATAAATGAAATATATATCGAGAGAAAGAATAAGAGAAACAAAAGTAAGAAGAGATTCACAACCTTTGACAAATTCCAGGTTGAGCAGAAGGTTGGATTAGGATCAAGCAGGAACACATTTGCATTCCAATTACCTAATTATTGTTGTGTTTGGGTTGTCTTTTCCTCACTTACGAAATGGCAAGTTGGAAAGGGCAAGTTGTTCCATACAGGTTTCTTTCTAACTCTGGCTCGAGTGTTCTCCCAGGGAGCACTTCCTCATTGGATGGATGGGGCAGTCATGAGTGCTCATCCCCTGCTCACTAACCTGTGCTCACTTCACAAGTCTCTGTGTAGAGAGAAGTACCTGCAGCCTCAGAATCCCATCCCCCCATAGATCTGGCACCCTGACTTTTTTCTCAGCTTCCTTGTCTAACATAAGGGGCAGAACAAAGTGGGAAGTGTGGATGTGGAATGTCCCCCTCTCATAAACTCATGTTGTTATGCTTGAGCCCCATATTTAATTCCCAGCTGGTGGAGCCTTTTGGAGGTGGAGCCTTCCTGGAGGAGATGTGTCACTGCAGGAGGACCTGAGCACATTAGTCCAGCCCACTGTGTGTTCATAGTGGCTTGTTTTTGTTGCTTCCTCCCTGTTGATGTGATGAGGTATGATACCCAGCTATCTGATCCTGTCATGCTTTCCCCACCTGATCAAACTACTGGAAAATGTAAGCCAGAAATAGTCTCTTTCCATAAGCTGTTTCTGGTTGAGTGTTTTCTTTTTGTTTGTTTGTTTGTTTGTTTTGTTTTGTTTTTTTTCTCCCAGAAATGAGAAGGTAGCTGTTACAGGGTCTCAGAGAGGGGCCAGTGGCACAATTTTCCTGGTGAACACTTAAACATTGGCCTGGGGCTAAAGCTCAGGGACAAAACACTAGCATCACATGTTCAAGGTTCCATTCCGTCCACTGCAAAAATCACAAAATAAACTATAAACATCTCAGCCTCACAGTGCTGGCATCTTAAAGAAAAGAAGTCAGCAGTGGGGTATCTTCTCTTTAAGGGGCCCAAATTCAGAACTGATTGGCTTGCAGATGGAATGGTTAGAAATCTGTCATGGGAGATAGCTGAACAGTTTGCAAACCAAGGAAAAGCCTCCCTGTTCTCATTCATAGAGAAGCAGGAATGGAAGTGGCCGTGGGGACTGATGATATTTACTGATCAAGAAAGAGAGATATGGAGTCCTACCAGCATGTACAATTGCTTTTTAAATTTTATTTTATTTATTTATTTATTATTATTATCATTATTATTATTATTATTATTATTTGGCTTTTCAAGGTAGGGTCTCCCTCTAGCCCAAGTTGACCTGGAATTCACCATGGAGTCTCAGGGTGGCCTCAAACTCATGGCGATCCTCCTACCTCTGCCTCCCGAGTGCTGGGATTAAAGGCGTGCGCCACCACACCCGGCTTAAATTTTACTTTTGAGAGAGAGAGAGAGAGAAAGAGAGACACAGAGAGAATGGGCATGGCAGGGCCTTCAGCAGCTGCAAATGATCTCCACATGCATGCACCCCCTCATGCACATGTGTAACATTGCATGCTTGTGTCACTGTATGTGGCCACATGGGACCTGGAGATTCAAACATGAATTCTTAGGCTTTGCAGGCAAGCACCTTAACTTCTAAACCATCTCTTCAGCCCTGCAATCACTCTATTTTTATTTTTTTATTCACAATTTCCATAAGTGTAAACAATATCCCATGATAATTCCTTCCCTCCCCACTTTCCCCTTTGAAACTCCATTCTCCATCATATCCCTTCCCCCTCTCAATCAGTCTCTCTTTTATTTTGATATCATGATCTTTTCCTCCGATGATGATGGTCTTGTGCAGGTAGTGTCAGGCCCTGTGAGGTCATGGATATCCAAGCCATTTTGTGTCTAGAGGAGCACCTTTGGCTCTTACATTCTTTCTGCCACCTCTTCTGCAATGAACCCTGAGCCTTGGAAGGTGTGATAGAGATATTTCAGTGCTGAGCACTCCTCTATCACTTCTCAGCACCATTGTGCCTTCTGAGTCATCCCAAGGTCATTGCCATCTGAAAAGAAAAGTTTCTCTAACCAAAAGTGAGAGTAGCATTAATATATGGGTATGAACATTAAGAGAAGTGCTTACTGGGCAGTTTGGTGAGCATAATATATACATTTAGCCAGACATTAGCAGACATTACACCCCTAGGGCTCATGACTACCCCTGTTGTAGGTTTTCAGGATCAGGGATGTGTTCCCTCCCATGGAGCTTGCCTCCAGTCCAATTAGAGTGGTTGGTTTCCCCCATAACAGACATGCCACTATTTCACCTGTTGGCTCATTTGGCCTGGCTGGCCAAATTTAAGGCTTGTAATGTCCACTGTTAAGTATTTTCACTGGTGATTTCTCTCTCTCCCATTGAACTTCATGCAGCATAGCTTTTTCCAGCTTTCTGTCAGCTGGTCTACAAGGAGAAGGGTTTCAGCTCAGCTCCAGCAGGATTTCTCAGTGATCCTGCAGCCCAAGTATGTGGAGCTTTTAGCAATAGGGTCTTACTATCTATTTCTGGTAGGAAACCAAGGGCCTCGGCAATGGCATGTAATGTTTTGGGGGTATCAGGGACCATCCTGGGCAATAACTTACTGGAAGGTATCCCATCCCTGGCACTGACAATTTTCTAGTAAAAATCTATGGCTTCTGAGTGTTCCATTGTCCAAAAAAGTAGATTTCCATATGATTTATTTATATCCTCTTAGATTTTCATTAGCCCTCCCTCCACATTTCCTTTACTCAGTTTCTTCCCCTTACCTCACTTAGGCCTTTTTACCCCCATTAATCTGTCCTTTACTTACATACATACAATACCATCTTATTAAGTCCCCCCTCCCTCCCTTTCTATTCCCTTTATATCTCCTTTCTAGCCTACTGGCCTCTGCTACTGAGTTTTATTCCTATTCACATAGAATTATCCCTCTTTAATAGCTGTGTCACTAGTTTTATCATGCTTTCTCACTGCAAGAGGCTTAAAGGAGAAGTGACAATGATCCTTTCCTTACATTCCACTTCTAATACCAGGGAGACTTTCCACCCAGCAGTTGGCTGAAGTGGCCTAAGCTGAGTGCCTGAGAACAAGGACTGCTTACCTACCTAGCTGGTGAAGCAAAGCAAGTTCTTTCATTGGTAGAGAGAATTAAGGGCCTCAGGAGGCAGCTGTCCTGGGAAGATGAGAAAAGTCTGGTCACTGGTCCACAGAGTCTGGAGATGAAGAAGCAGTCCTTCGATGGGGCTAGGCTGGCCAAGCTTAGCTTTGCAGGAGCCCCAGGGGCCATTATCTCTGGGCATCCCCAGTTATTTATCTACAATAGGGCATTTTTGTTGTTGCTGTTGTTGGATTTTTGAGGTAAAGTCTTTCTCTAGCCTAGGCTGACCTGGAATTCACTATATAGTCTCAGAGTGGTCTCAAAGTCAGGACAGTCCTCCTACCTCTGCCTCCTGAGTGCTGTGATTAAAGGCATACAACACCATGCCTGGCATGTTCTTACTATATGGCCTGGTTGGCATAGAGCTTGTTATGTAGCCCAGGACGGCTCATACTTAAGGCAATTCTCCTTCCTCTGCCTTCTCAGTACTGGGATCACAGGTATTTGCAACCATGGCTGCCTGTAGTTGGTGTCGAGAAAAAATATTGGGAAACCACGGACTCCAGGAGCTGGTTTCTCTTTCTGACAAAATAGCATTC
This sequence comes from Dipus sagitta, assembly GCA_036346955.1. Lineage (NCBI taxonomy): Eukaryota > Metazoa > Chordata > Mammalia > Rodentia > Dipodidae > Dipus > Dipus sagitta. Next base: position 233,164,506 of record CM070770.1, on the reverse strand, counting down.
TGTTTGCCCTGCCGAAGGGAAAGAATGGATGGCTACTTCAATTTTGGGTTGAGCGACTTCAGCTATCAGCTTTCCCTTTCATTTTGTTAGCGTTTGTTAGTGTGCACTGGGCTTGAATCTCAGCTCATCCACTTAACCTTCATGTGGCTATTAAGAGTCACTTAAACTTTGATGATTCAATTTTTCCTCTCCATAATGAGTACAAGCACAGTGCCCATCTTGTAGTGTTGGGGTGAGAATTAGAATATGTTTATTGTGCTCAGAGTGGAACTTGGCAGTGAAAGGCATTTTGCCAGCATTTGCTGTGGTGATTTTGTTATCACTGCCTAAAATGCCCACCCTCAAGGAAACACGTGAGTTCTACTCTTGAAGAAAGGCCTCATGGGGAAGTAATAGAAATGTCGTGGTGCCAAGGCTGAGAGGAAAACTAGGGAGAAACAGAATGGTAGTGGAGAGATGCCATGACAACCCTTTTCAGAAGTGGACATTTATCAGAGCCCTGGATGGAGAGAGAAGAAGACAAGGAGAAGCGACCCCTGTTCCCACCTCAGTGTGGAGAGTCAGAGCTGGTGGGAGGTACACAGCTGGGATCCAGGACGCTCAATGGCCTTTGATCCTCTGTCCTTTTTGTTAACCCAGGAAGCTGACAAGATCTTTTTGTTTTTCCCATTTGTGCCTGGTAACTCCTGACTTCAAGAGGCAGATCCAAAAAGCCAGGTTCACTTGCTGTTGAGGTAATCTGTAACCCAAACTGTGAGGCATGAAAGCCAAGTGTGCAGCTTCTGTGGAACATACGGAGGAGCAAGGAGAAGAGAAAGGAGCTGTCTCCCCACTTTTGCACCTAAATGACGTCTTTACAATATCTTCAGTTTCCATAATGGATTGATGTATGCCCCCTCCCAATAATGTGTTGGACTCCTAAGCTTCAGAATGTCAGAGTCTGACCTTTTGAGGTAAGGTCTTGACAGAGCTCATCAAATTAAAATGACTTCATTAAGGTGCACTCTAATCCAGAATGGCTGAAGTTCTTTCCAAAAAGGGGACATAGGGCTGGGGAGATAGCTCAGTGGTTAAAAGTGCTTGCTTGCAAAACCACCAGCCTAGGTTTGATTCCCTGGTGCCCAAGTAAAGGTACAAAGTGGAGCATGTGTCTGGGTTCATTGTCAGTGGCAGGGTGCCCTCTCTCTCTCTCTCTCTCTCTGTCTCTCTCTCTCATATTATAAATAAATAAGTAAATATAACATTTAAAAACCAAAAAGGAGACATAGAGGCAGACATTCACAGAGAGAAAGTGCTATAGAGAGACATAAAGAGAAGAAGACCATTGACAGGCAACATGGAGCAAATTCTCCCCTCACAGCCCTCAGAAGGAATGAAATCAATTGACTCCTTCATTTTTAAATTCTAGGCTTTAGAACTGTGGGATGATGTGTCAGTTGTTTAAGCCAACCAGTTTGTGGCACTTTGCTATGGCACATAACCATGTATCATCAGCTAGGACATTTATTCCATTGGGTTATTCCATGCATGCACTCCAAAACATGCACTGATTGGATCGCAAGATACTCAGGGATGCAGGGTCAGTGGTGTTAGGGTAACCTCCACAGGCAAGTGAGACAGGCTGCGTGGAACGCTTTGAAACAGCGAGCACACGTGTCAGCAATTTGTGCTGCATTCAGTTGAGTATTTTGTTTTACACATACACTTTGAATATATGTAGAAATTATAGAATGTGTGACTTCTCTGAACAAGGAAACAGCAGGCATTTTTTTTCATCATTTGTAGTTACCATACTTCCATCTAGGGTCAGTCATGTGACTTTAGTTATAATAGCTGAACTTTGGCTGGAAGGTCTCAGATGACTTACTTCACCTACAAGTCTGGTGGTTGGAGCAGCTGGGAAGGCCGTGAAGGCTAGATCACCAGATGGACTCCCGCCCTTAAAGATATGACTTTGCATGGTGATTGTGGGGTTCCAAAGCGCTATATCCATGTTTTTAATAGTTTCCTCAAGACAGTTTCCCAGAAGCAAGATTGCTGGGTCCAAGGGTATACATAGTTTGTCTTAGAGAAATGGATCTTCTTTTAGCAGGTAAGATGACCAGCATGATGGATAATTTTCCCTTGGTGGATGTTTTCTATCACTCGCATTCATGTGTGGAGAAAACAGTCACACTCTCTACCTGACTGCATTCAATCAATTCCTAAATTAAGCAGTGCAAGTGGAAATGTAATTCAGCACATGCATCTCCAAGAAGCAGGTGGACTACAGGCTCGCCAAGCGGGTTTCCACCCCCACGAGTAAACAGATCTGAACCACCCTAGCTGGTGAAGGGAAAAGAACAAGCATTTTTATTTTAATCAAATTAGTGTAATATTAAAAACTAATAACTTTTAATAGTTTCCTTTGTTCAGGAAATCCATGCTTTATGTAATTTCACATATATACTATGTATAATTGGGGCTACTATTTATTTGAACTCTAAAAAGACACACTTGTTGATAGACTTGGCACGATATTTTTTTTTCAGTGAGGAACTTTGGGAGAACCTCATTCAACCTTAAATATCTACCTAGATATTTTTCTGCTAGGGGTCCAGATGGAGTCTGGTAGAGAGGTACTTGAGTAGTGAGCTTTAAATAGTGGTTTTCCGCATGTAAGGGCTCCATAAGTCTCCCTGTGCCTCTGCTAGTAGAAGAGACACTTGAGAGGGGCAGACACACTTCTCAGAGGAGTCACTTGGCAGTGGAATTTCTTCCAGTCAGCTGCTCCCAACATTATCTTTCCAAGAAAGATGGACTCACATTAACTAAAACTAGCCAAGGCTCTGAAGGGGATTTTGAAATCCCAATCTTTTGAAAGAAGCTTAAGTCTGAGGTGAGTATTCACAGATGATCTCTTTACCCCAAAACGGCACACTAGAAAGATGGGGGTACATTTTGTTTGATCACTTCTTTGTTTTTTCCCCAAGTGACTATATTTACAGTTGTATTTTGAGCTAAACTGCCTGTCTTGTGTTTCACATTGAATAGAATATATATGCTTTCTTACTGGTAGGAAAAGGTGCACACAAGTAGAAAATGACTATACATCATTCCAAATCTTTATTAAGTTCATCTTGCTTTTTAATTTTTATTTATTTACTTAGAGGGAGTATATGTGGATGCACCAGGGCCTCTGGCCACTGCAAACAAACACCATACATGTGTACCACTTTGTGCATCTAGCTTTATATGGGTACTGGGGAATTGAACCTGGGCCAGTAGATTTTTTGCAAGCAAGTGCCTTTAACTACTGAGCAATCTCCCTAGCCCCTATTAAGTTCACCTTTAAAGTCACATTGGTGTCTTCTCTTGATAGCTAGCTTTGAAATGACTTTGTCATTGTGGTCACAGAGACCTAAGTGCCAGTGCAGATTCAAGCTCATATCAGCAGCCTGAGAGGAGTCCCTGTGCGGATCTCACGCATCTGCGGGAATGACAATCCTACCTTCATTCTAAGGCTATTATAGTGAAGGTCAATTGCAATGTATGCAAAGCAAGGCACAACAAGACAGGTGTATAACGGGGCTTAAACTGATAAGATCATTCTTCATAGTACATTACCTCATGAGAATGTGCATATTATATGTCACTGCCTTTGTCTTTTATATGATTAGGTCAGGTATTATTATTCTCTTTTTAGAAGCAGTGAGCTCTTGGGTTGGGAAGATGGCTCAACAGTTAAAGGTGCTTGCTGCCAAGGCCTGCCAGACTGAGTTCAACCCCAACATACAGCCAGATGCACAGAATGGCACTTGTGTCTGGAGTTCATTTGCAATGGCAAGGCACCCTTTTGTGACAATTCTCTCCCTCTCTCTCTCTTGCTTACTCCACAAATAAATAAATAAAAATACTTTTACAAAAAGAAACAATGAACTCTCATGTGTAGAGAAGAAAAGAAGATTACACTGTGAATCCAAGTAGGCAGACAGGATCTGACCCCATGTAAGAATACTGGCTATCAGCTTCATGTGTTTGACTGGGCTACCGAAACTGAAGTATTTGGAGCTTCTTTAGGCACAATACAATATTTAATTTTTGATTCAGGAAGGAAATAAGCAACAAGTCTAAATATCCAAGCACCATTGTTTCTGCGATTATTGATGTTGGCTATTAGATTTGAAATTAATTTGAGGACATACCTCCACCATATCACAAGACTAACATTGTCTACTTTTCTTTAGTTTATGTAAAGTATTTACTGGGATCTTGGATTCTTTGTATTAGTAGTATGCTAGTCTACAGCTTGCTTTTTCAGCACAAAATGTGTTTGTAACATCTAGCATACTGATTATATCTGGTCATTCTGTGTGATACACTGTCTTATGATTTAGCCATTAATTTTCATCCTATTAAATCTAAATGCAATGGCCCTTTGGCTCTTTGGTAAGCACTATAGCACCTGCTACCCTTTCCCACAATCCCCTGCATAAGCAAGAGACCATGACAGTGGATGTGTAGAGAGGCAAAGGCTGGCTCCAAGTGAATGCTTATTTCCAGTAGATACTGCTAAGCAAGGAGCAAAGAACTTTCTTTGCATGAGAGTGAAGGGACGGACCTCCCTAGAAGGTCTCCACAGTGACTCAGGGCAGTCTGAAGGGGTGGAGGAAGTGGGTGTGCTAACTGCTTCAGAAAAGTAGTTTAGGCTGGTTTAGAACTGCCCATCCTCCTGCCTTGGCTTGCCGAGTGCTGGGATTATAGGTGTGTGCCACCCTCCCCTTAGTGGGTGTGACATAGCACTTTTACCACAGATGGCTCCTGTGTGACTCCTGCTTCTGATCTGGAAGCTGGCATGTCACATTAGATAGGTGGAAAGTTTTAGGCATATTTTCCCCCTAATTCAAATAGCTATTTATATCCGATGAGATCAGAACAAATTACCTGATGAAACTCCATTTCATAGCGCACCGAATACTGACCAGGTGGGGTTTATGTTCTTATTGTCAATGTTCTCTTATGAGCAGGAAGGTTTTCCATGTTTACAGTCATGGCAAAGGCCCTTCTGGCTCCTCATTGGCAACTGAACGAAACCATCCTGCATCCAGGAGACCTGAATCCTATCCTTTGCTGATGGAATACCGCACACAGAAAAGGAGGCCTGAGAGACACAGTAAAGCTGAGTTGGTGGCGGGTGGTGAGCATGTCGTGTGACAAGGGGACAAGACCGAATTGTGAAATGATATTTCCTTCCCACCGATGAGTGTTTCCAGGGCTACATCCAGATGCCGAGTTGTTCCAAAGGCCAGATCTAATCTTACTGTAATCTATTACAACTTTGAAATGAAGTGTTAAATGTATGTGTGTGTTGTAGGTATGTTCATGCCCAAGGGACCCAGATTCAGTGAGCAGGGACCAGCCTACATATGTTTATTTGAATACAAGAAGTAGCAGGGACTTTAGGCAAAGCCATGGCCAGGCATAAAGCCCCTAGACAGTTTTCTTTGCTAAAACCCTGTGTTCCAGTTATGCATATTACTAAATCACTACTAGTTACCCAGCTCCCCCCTTCCATCTAAAAGTGTGGGCTTGGAATGGGAACATGGCCCTGTTATGTCAGCCCTCAGGAGGTAAGACATGAGGAGGAACAGGAGAAGGAAGAAGAGGAGGAGTATGATTATGTGTTTGAGAACAGCCTAGTCTACACAGTGAGAACCTGTCTCAAAATAAATGAATACAAAATTTAAAAAAAGAGCATGGCATTTTCCCTGATTTTTGTGCACTCTTGTTGCTATTATTTACAGCATCAAACTACTGACTATCAGACTAGTGACTACTTGAAGTGGGCTGGTGATTGACTCAGTTATGACTCATGAAACATAAGCTAAGATGTTTGGCAAAACTTGTCCAGTCTTGATAGGAGAATTTGCCCAGCCTTCTAGTGTCTTCTTTGTCTTCTCCCTTCAGAACAGGGTAACTGGGAGGTTGAAGTGTGCAGATCCAATGGCCATATTTGGACCATGAGATAATATACATTAGGGCATCAATTGTCCAAGTTGGAACGGAACAAGTCACTATCCCAATCCTGTACCACTACTCACACATGGCTTGCTGTGTTGTTGGCATGGTATACTTTCTTTACAGAGACAATTAACAATATCAGGGTAAAAAAAAAGTTGCATTCATTAGGGTCAGAATTGCGCCTGCGAACAGCCACCACCAAAAGCCTGAGCATTTTATGTCTAAAGCACCCCACTCACATAACATCTCCACTGATATCCTTGTCTAGCAGAGAACTCTTCCCAAATAGGGGTTCAGGTTTCCTGGCTGCCCTCCAAACTCACCCCACATGTAGATTCCCAGCAGGGCAGAGTGAGAAGAACAAGGATTGTGTGGGAAGTGAATGGGATGCTGTGAGGGCGTGTACTCACCCAGGAGGCACCCACCTCTTCTCCCTATTTCCACTGGCCAGATCTCGCTTGATCACAGATAACTGCAAGACAAGTGGCATCACAGGCTAGCTGTGCACTCAGGAAGTGAACATGGGATTCATGACAACACAGGTGGCCTTTGTGGCAGCCACCACAGCTCCATCCTCGGGGTGTTGCTTTGCAGTAGCAGGGGTGCCTTGTCATCTTTCATCATGGTGGTTCGTAGTCATTTGGGCCTTTTTATTATTTGGGTGAGGGGATGTGGACACAGCCATGCACCCAGGCCTGTGGCTTTTCTTCCCCTGATGAAGGGGAATCAGGAGGGTGTTGATTTTCCTGCTTGACTTATACTGAGTAGGTAGGCTGTGAAGAATTTATTCAACCCTCAAGACCACAAAACGTGTCTTATAATGTTGCAAGTAAGACATGGATGACAACTGTTGATCTGGTCATATTGCTTTACTAATCTTGCAGCTTGTGAGGGGATGGGTTCGGCAATAGTTACTTTTCTCAACTCTGTGACGGAATATCTGACAAAACCAACCAATGGGAGGAAGGGTTGACTTTGGCTCACAGTATGAGTGTCCAGCCCACCATGACAGGGAAGCCATGGCAGAGTTCCTGGTGGCAAGAGTGTATGGCTGGGACTCCTTATGTCAGTAAACCAGGAAGCAAAGAGGACTCTTGTTGTGGAAGTGGAACCAGCCTGTCATCCTTAAGCACCATCTCATGTCTGAAAGATTCCATTATCTCCTGAGACAGGTCCACTAGCTGGGGTCCATATAATTTCAAATACATGAGCCTGTGGGAGACATTTATTATTGGAACCACACTAAGGTGTAGAGGTTAGAAACTCAGACATGGGTTTTGAATCCTGCTCCACAACTCAGTGCTTCTGTGACTCTGAGCACATTACCTGACACTAGGAGCCTCGGTTCTTTATCTGTAAAGAGGGTTCATAAAAGCGATCACCTCGTAGACTGGTTGAGCATATGCATGAGATGAAAAATGTAAGACCTTCAGGATAGGGTCTCACTTACAGTCAGTATTTTTTAGATGTTAGCTATTCTTTATTCTTGAGAATCGAACAGTTTCAAGTGTCCTGAGGAAGCCTTGAGAAGATGTTACAGCAGAAAATCAGCTCAACACCAGATTTCCTCAATTGCTCAATTGTACCTTATTACTGATTTTTCCCAAGTCAGAAATTTCCAAAGTCAAAACTGTGGTATGCTGGGTGAAATTATCTGGGAAGCTTTTCTCCATGAGTCCTCAATACCAGTCTATCCTTAAAATGAGTATTGTTGGACATCTTTTGGTTATTCTCTTTACCAATATCAGCCTCTAGCTAATTTAAATTTAATAGGATAGCTTATTCTGGATGTACATTAGAAGCCCAGTAAGTACCCCACCCCCATTTTCTCAAAATGGGCACAAACTGTCCCTCTATTTCTTTCCTAATCTGTGTAGTTAATGAGCTGCGAAGTTTCAAAATCTTTCAGGTAAGTAAAGTGCCTTTGTAGTCTTCTGAAAGGCTGGTGGGTGTTGAGTCCAGCTGTGGGTTGTGAACTCAGACAGGCATGGTGTGGTGGTTTGAATGTGAAATGCACCCCGTAGCCTTGTGTGTATGTGGTTGGCCTCACTGTTGATCTCCAGCCAGTGGAGGCTGGGGGAGGTGGAGCCTTGCTGGAGGAGGTGTGTCACTGGGGGCGGGCCTTGGTATTTTATAATCCAGGTCCCTTGACAGAGCTATCTCACTTTTGCTGCTTTCTTCTGGCTGATGTGACGCCCTGCTATTCTCACCCTGCTTTCCCTGCCAATAAAACCTTTCCTTTCATTAGCTGTTTCTGGTAGGATGTGCTGTCCCAGCAGTGAGAATATAACTGCAGCTCAGCCTGATGCTGTGGAATCTGGAGCATGCCCTTTGCTACTGTTTGTAAAATAGGAAAGATGGTCTGTCACTTTGCAAGCAAAGTACCTAGCACATGTGAATGTTCTGACACATGGCTCTTGCCCTTTTACTAAAACCATACCTGTTTAAACCCAAGCTGGTTCCACATTGTACTTGTCATCATATTCCTCCTCAGTGTTCCACTTCCTAGAGGAAAGAGGGGGCACCTTCCATCAGAACCAACCTTCCTTATTCCCTGTTTCTCAGGACCTGTCTTTTCTTCTACACATGATGCGTTACATGAATGGACTAAACAGACCCAGAGATACCCTGTGTTCCTTGATGGTGGTGGAGACTAACTTCAGGGTGAGCTTTGCCTGTGAGTTTATTTGGGACAAGTCATGTCACACATCTCAGCTCCATCTCTTCATGTACTGAATGGAGGGATATGCTAAAAGGTTTCACTGACTCCTTCTTATTCCCAAGCCACACTGTTTAAGAGTGCTAATACAAGCTGGATATGGTAACTCATTCCTATAACCAGAGCACTTGGGAGGCTGAGACAAGATGAGCACCACAAGTTCAAGGCCAGTCTGGGCTACATAGTTAATTTTAGGCTAGCCTGGACTACAGGATGAGACCCTGCCTTGGAAAAAAATTGCTAATGCAATTAGCAAGAAGTGTTATTGAGACCAAATGCCTGAACCAGCTATACAGGTCCTGACTACCTACTTTTGTGTGTGACTATTTTCTTTTCCACCTTCATGGGGAGCTATGCTTGTCTGATGGTTGAAGATAGGAATGCAATCTTCAAGGATCTTGGCTAAGAGACGTGGATGTCCCTGAAAAATGCATATAGTCCTGTGAATCTCTGAATGTGTTCTTAACACATTCCCATGTATGTGAACATGTCTTATCAGTGAATTTACAGCATAAACTCATATAGCTCTGCCTCATGTTAAAATGAGAGATTTCATAAGAGTCCCAAAAGGATGTTTCTTTAAAATATTTGCAGGGATTTCCCGCTTGGGACCCCCTCCAGTTTCATGTGAGCTGTGTCTTCTTTCATTCCTTTAAAGGTCCGTAATAATCAATAACCAAAGAAGCCTTTTTTTTCTAAAAAATATTTGCTAACTAAAAATGCGGACAATTGTAAAGCAAAGTTTCACCACCCACACAATCTGATGACCTGCCCCTCCCCCTCAAAAGGACAGTTCTATGGGATCCATCAGAAACTCTAAATTGGTCACAAAGGACAAAATGATGCTAGTGAATTTTGGTGATTCTTGTAGAAATATTTTATATATTTGCCAGTGCACATGTGTACATACAAGAATTTCAGAGAAAAGGATTTTTTTTTTAAACTTTCACTGAGGTAATCCTGTGTTCTAACTTTACAGTTCATAGTTTTTCTATTGCTCTTAATTACATAACATGGGTCCCTTAATCAAGCTATCACTAAAGTTTTCCAATTTGACCTTTATGATGGGGAAATTTTTCAGTGCCCCTTGTCCTCCCCTATGTTCTCTTTTGCAATTTTCGAAATCAGACATCTTCTTGGGAGGCATATTAACAGGGTTTAAAATTTGGATAATAAAATAAATTGCTCATTTCCTGTAAACAGCATTCCAGAATGCACTATTCACTTTCAGAGTTGTCCTGACTGTAACTGCTCACTCCAGGCAGCTCTGCGGCTCTCTGCTCGTATGGTGGGTGGCAACACTGCTTATATTTTGGGCAAAAAAAATTCAGTAGAACTTTCGTGGGGTGTTTTGTTTTCATCTTCAATTATGGAAACCATCTTTTTGTGGGACCAATATATGCCTTGCCAACTCTGTAAGAAGTTGCGCTTGGAACCCTGCGTTTATTGGAAACATACTGACAATTGTTGGTTCTTTAGAAATGCATCCATTATTGACCTGACTCTCATCAGATTTAAGAGCAGGAGCCTCTGCTGTGGTTTTCTTTCTATGCTATAAGGAGGGAATGACATGGATTTGGAAGTTCTAAGAACCATCCAGAACATTGTGAAGGGTGAACTCAGAAGCAACATTAGCCTAGACTGGCTACATCATTGCAGCTTTTGAGATTCCAAGTGTCATAATCCTGGCTACAATGTGATCCATGTTTCTTTCAGTTAGGAGCAAGAAAAAAAAAACCAATCCTGTTAACTGAAAAGTTAAACCATAAGATCACATTCAATGGAGGTAATGCACTTGATTTTTTTCTCAATTTAATGCATATAATACATATGCACGTTCAAATGCATAAAATGTTTCTGAAAGAATTACTTCTAGTAATGAAATGCTCTGTCTGTCACCTATGCATTATTTCTGTGATAACCCTGAGAAGGTGTCCTCTTGACAAGGGGATGGGGCAAAAAAAAAAAAAAAAAAACCAAACAAACCAAAAAAAAACATCATTTAACTTTCAGGAACACTAAAAGCACAAACTGTGTCACGTAAAATTACAAATCAGTTCATAAAATTGCAATAACTGACCTGCACAATGTGAATTTCCTGAAGTGAGTCCCTGGATTGGGCACCAGGAACAGGTAATGAAGGGACTTTACAGGGATGATTAACAAGGGCCTCCACTTTTTATTAGACTCATTTTGCTAATCCCTAAAATTAAGGAATTCCAGGTGGATGGAGCCAAGTATGCAAATGATTTCCTTCCGCCTAGCTGCTGATTTCATAAAAGGCCCTCAAACAGAGAAATAAAACACACAGAATAGGAAAGCTTTATAGCACAGTCGAGAATATTGTGCCTTTAAATAGTTCAGACAAGCAGTGCGTGCTGTAAATTCGCCACAGAGACAAATTTGTGCAAAGCTATAAAAAAAAAGAAAAGAAGTGAAGCTGAAAGAAGGCCTGGTCAGGGAAGGGACAGGAGGGGAAGCTCTCAAGACCTCGGTGGCTAGGTTAGTGTTGACTCAGCTGGGACAGTGCCTGGGACTGGAGCGGGCAGCATGCTGTGGAGTATAGGATAGGTTCATTCTACTCACACCGATGAAAAGGAAAACAGGAGACATTAGATCCAAATGGTCATGGAAGCTTTGCATTTTCCTGGCATTCTTGACTAAATTCAAGGGCCAATTCCAAGCCACTCTGCCTATTTTCCTACAGCCTCAGGATGAAGAATGGTTTTTGCATTTTTAAACAGCTGGAAAAAGAAATCAAGAGGGAGGGAGGGAGAGAGAGAGGGAGAAAGGCATGTGGAAAGTATATGAAATTCAAACTTTGGTGTCTGTCAATAAAGTTTTTTGGAATATGGTATACATGGCCTATGGTTGCTTTGTGTAACAAGGGCAGAGTTGAATAGTTGCACCAGAAACTCTGCAGCCTGCAAAGTCTATCATATTAGCTGTCTTAGCTTTACAGAAAAGGTTTGAAAGATCCTGACAGACAGCAGAACTTTATGAACTGGGGTCTCAGGAGTGGGAGGGTCCACATCACCTGGGAAAGTGTTAGAATGGTATGTTCTCAGGCACCATTCAGACTTACTGAATCATACTCTCAATGAGTGAGCCCCAAAGATCCCTTATTCCAGTGTTTTTCCAAGCCCTCTCCCCACACAATTCTGAGTTTAGGAAACACTCTGTAAAGAAAACGGAAGCAGGGTCATGGCGCCATGCTGAATGTGAAATCCTCAGGAGGGAGGACATTGGATCTTGATGATGTGGGTCAGTCCTTTGGAGAGACAGCCATAGCCATACTGGACACCCTTGACCACCATCTGGCTGACTTGGCCCCACACAGAGTTCTGATTAAAATAGGTATCTCTGGAGGGCTGGCCATTCTGCACTCGTGGATAACAGCTATGATTGTCTTTTCCCTCTTTGTAGATATAGCATTAAATGATTTGTCCAATGTCACAGAAATGGAACAAAGAGATCTTAAGAGTGAGGTATGTGTGAGTCCAATGTTTGACTCTTCCTCTTGCCCATGATGTCCTTGAAGGAGAGACAAATTCTGCAGGACTCACCCTCTCCTGCCTCCAGTTGGAATCCAAGGACTGCACAGGGAGGCCTGGGAGAGGGCGACTTGGGTTTTGGAGGTCCCACTCTGCTGGGCAGTGTCTGCTCTCTGTTTGAGTGTTAGGGAGAGTAATTTGCAAAATGTAGGATGTCAGTGGTCTCTTCGGGAAAATGTCTGGTTATTTACAGTATTTATATGTGGAGAACAGAATATTCTATTCTGAAAATATCGAGATAACAACTGTTTGGGGAGCATTTTCAGTGAAATATTTACTTGGGAGAATGGGAAGCATGTCTAACGATAAAAACATTGTAGGCACATCTGGGTGAACATTATTTAGTTGCAAGTGTCTGCTTAGATATTTTTAATATACATTTATGCACTTTAAATTTATTTTATTGGGCAAAATAAGGACTTTGGGGAGAAGAGCTGGGACATAGATTTTTAAACATTCTGGGCAAATGAATACAGCCTCTGGTGCATGGTGGGGCTCCCAGCTGCTGTTATTTGACAGATTATCCTGGTGTCCTTCATTTTATTGTGGTGCTAAAGTAATGGGTCTGCCTGGAACAGTTTGGTGACAGATGAGAGCCTTGGTCTGTCATTGAAATCTCAAGAATTCAAAGGAAAACACCTAGAAATTCACCTGGGCTCCCACTTATTACCTGTACTACAAGCCATGCAAGTGGAGGATGACTGGCCTTTATTTTAACTTTCAGCAGAGAGATTCATCTGTGTCTACGGAGGATGAAGGACAGGCAGGCAGGCGAGCTTCTGCAGCCATCTCGCTGGCACATTCATCAGATTTCCTGTTGTCCTGCCAAAATCTCACTTCATTCAGACAACTTCTCTCATGGATCATGTTGGGACATTTACAGAGGGAATATAATACAAAAGACCTGGATAGTGAATTTTCTCTGGCTTTATTTTTACCTTCCAATTTTGAAGTGACTATAGTACCCAAAATATTGTTTGCAAACACACTATAGAAAATTCCCATATGCCATTCACCCTGCTTCCCCTGTCTTAAGATCTTACTTAATAAGAAATACATTACCCAAACCTGGAAAGGGATATTAATACAGTACTTTAACTGTAACATTGGCTTTATTTGTAGTATCTTTAATTTTCAAGTACACTTATTATGTAAAATGTTATCACACTTAGAGATTGTCTGCTGTGCTTTAAATCCTTCAGTATGAGTAATCATAACAGTTGTGTAGTATTTTACTTTATTTTGTTTTGGGGTTCTTTTTTTGAGGCAAGGTTTTACTCTAGCCCAGAGTGGTCTTAAACTCACAGTGATCTTCTACCTCAACATCCTCCTCCTGAGTGCTGGGATGAATTTCATAATTAAAGCCTTTTAATCATGAAATAATACAATGAAAAGTGAGTTGCATTTGCATCCTATGGCTATTACCACTTCGTCACTAGGTGACTGTACTCTGAGAACATAGGCATTTGAGATTTCCAGCCCCTTCTTACTATTCCAGAAGCACAATGCAGTAAGAAGAAACACATTGTTGCATTGTTGCATCACAATGATGGACATTATGAGTGCAAGCAAATGAATCTTGTTCTCCATTGTTAGACCCAAGGAAGCTCATACATTCTGAAGTTAGGCATGGTCATGTGATTTGCTTTGCCCATTGGCATGAGGGCAGAAGCCTTTGCCTGGTTTTTCCTTCCCTGCCACAGATCATGCAAGGCTAAATGTAGAGATGCCATGAGTCCAAAGTCACCTAACACTAAGCTGTCCTGTAAAGGAGGTCCCAGCCTGGGCCTGTTAGCCACACAGAAACAGACTGCCTTGAGTAACAGATGACCTTTTCCGTGTGAAATCAGCATGAAATTCATTGATCTGAATAGGAATTGTTACTGAACTTGAACGTTTTTGCCAGGATATGGTGCGAGCTTGGGAGGAGAGGTTACTCCAACCTTCTCCACAGTGTGGACTTTCTGGGATTCCATGTTCTGCTGTGGGAGAAACTGCTCCTCCACCACTGGTGGGATGAAATGGCCCTGGTGACCCTTCCAGCTCAGCAAGTTTCTTCTTTCTTCTTCCTTTGCTCCATTTTCTAAGGCTAAGAGAACCAAGGTAAGCCCCATATCCTGGGTGTCACAGACCGAGCCCAGGAATCTGCTATGGTGCCCCAGTGGGGGTTTCTGCTGTCTAACAAGCACTGGTCTAGCTGCTTGTTTGGCCTACTTCCTGTGCTTACTTGTGTTAAGAGTCACTGAGCTGGATGTGGTGTTGCATACTTTTAATTCCAGCATTGGGGGGGGGGGGGTCGGGCAGGAGGATCACAAGTTCAAGGACAACGTCAGCTACATAGTGAGCCTCTGTCAGTGAGACCTTGTCAAGAAAGAAGAAAAGAGAGAAAGTAAAAAAGAAAGCAAAAAAAAGAGACCGAAAGGAAGAAAAGAAGGAAGAAGGAAGGAAGGAAAGGAAAGAAGGAAGGAATTAAAGCAGGGAAGGAAGGGAATTGCTGATAGCCTGGAAGGGTCCAGTCTTTGATTCACTGTTAATGAGCAATAGGCACGCGCTGTAGCACCACCTTTTACAGGCACACACTGCTTTGATGCTGTGGGTAGGATTTTTATAACTCTATGACTTTTGGTAACAAGGAAAGAGAGGTCTTCCAGACCAAGTGGTGCCTGGAGAGCTCTCCTCCTTTACACAGAAGCTCAGATACAATGGATAGGGTTATAAGTTGTTGCCTACTAGAAATTTCTGGCTTAACTCCTCCCTTCTTATCATGGACATGCAATTATATTTGTAATTTAAAGGGGGGAGATGCTTTTCTCAGTTAATGATGCTGGCTTCAGGGAATCATCATCCCTCTTTCTTTTCTTTTAATATTGTAGCTTATTTATTTGTGAGAGGAGAGAAAGCAAGAAAGAAGCATGAGCATGCCAGGGCCTCTTGCCATTGCAAACAAACTCCAGACACGTGCACCACTTTGTTTATCTGGCTTTATGTGAGTACTGGGGAATTGAATCTGGGCTGGAGGGCTTTGCAAGCATGTGCCTTTAACTGATGAGCTATCTTCTTAAGCAGTATGCATTGGACCCTCCATAACATATAACTTCAGTGAATTCAGCCAATCAGATAGAAAACATCCAGGGAAGACTGCATTCTGTGCTAATTATGTATTGGACTCCTTCCCTCCCTCATTCTTTCTTTCTTTCTTTCTTCATTCTTTTTTCCTTCCTCCTTCCCCCTTGTTTTCTCTTTTTGTGGGTAAATGTGTATGTATAGTGCATGCATGTATGTATGTGTGTGAGTGTGTGTGTGTTTATATATGTGTGTTTGTGTGTGTGTATGTCCACACTGTATACTTTTGCAGAGGCTAGAGGGGAACACCAGGTGTCCTTCTTTATCACCCTTCTGGTTTTCTTTTTTTAAAATATTTTTTATTCATTTAAGAGAGAGAGAGAGAAAGAGACAGAGAGAGAGAGAGAGAGAGAGAGAGAATGGGCACTCCAGGGCCGTCAGCCACTGCAAACAAAATCCAGACACTTGTGTCATCTTGTGCATCAGGCATTACGTGGGTACTGGGGAATTGAACCTTGGTCCTTTGGCTTAGCCATCAAGCACCTTAACTGCTAATCCCTCCCTCCAGCCCTGCTCTTCAGGTTTTCTTAAGATGGAGTCCCTTATTCAACCCAGAGCTGCTGGTTTTGGCCAGACTGGCTGACAAGTCACAGTGATTGTCCTGTCTCTGTTCCTCACAGGACTGGGATTATAGGTATTATGTGGTCATGGCCAGATTTTTAAAAATATATTTATTTATTTTCTAGGAGTGAGAGAGTGTGTATATGTGTGTGCAGATGTGCCAGGGCCTGCTGCCACTGTGAATAAACTCCAGACACCTGTGTGTATCTGGATTTACATGGATACTGGGGAATTGAAGCCAGTCTGTCTGACTATGCAAGCAAGTACTTTAACTGCTGACCCAGCCCCGTAGCCAGCTTTCTCTGTGGGTGACAAGGACTGAACTCGGGTGGTCTCAGGCCTTCACACTTCACCAACAGAGGCATCTGCGGAGCCCTATCCTTACTTCTCTTTCTTGCCATTATTCCCTGGATACTGACAGTTGAACACTGTCATAGCATTCACATTGCATTTGGGTATAAATGATAGTTGCCTAGAATTGTCTATCACTTATGCAGCTGCTCCACCATATTACGTAAGAGGCTGGAGTGTTCCAAGTTTGGCATCAGTGGGGATGTGGGAACTGGTCCTGCAGGAACAGTGAGTGACAACTGTGAGGGTATCTGCATGCTGCTCTCTCTTATGTGAATGTCCTTTGCACTTGGGGATGTGGCAGGCTAAGGGAATCACAGTGACCAGTCATGCACTCTCTGTAAGCAAGCCCACCGAGTGCAGTGAGTGCTGGAGGAGACGGTGCTATGCTCAATGTTGTTTCACCTGTTGAAATGAGTGTACAACATAGAAAAGCAAGAAGATAAAAATGCAACTGAAAAGAATTACCCAAAATGGGAAAAGGGGGGATATGACCCTAATATGTTGGTATAGATAATATTAAAGTGGTATATACATAAGGTATAATAACAATGGGACTATACTGAATAGACAATATTGTATTATGTCTTCTTTTCTAAAAAATATTTTTTATTTCTTTATTTATTTGGGAGAGAAAGAGGGAGAGCGTGGGAGAGAATGGGCACACCAGGGCCTTCAGCCACTGCAAGTGAACTCCAGATGCACCCCCTCGTGCATCTGGCTTACAAGGGTCCTAGAGAATTGAACTGGGATCCTTTGGCTTTGCAGGCAAATACCTTAACCACTAAGCCATCTCTCCAGCCCCCTATATTACATTTTCTTAATATTACTTTATTTTAATTTACTTACTTGAGAGAAAGAGGCAGAGAGAGAAAGAGAGACAGAGAAAGAGAAAGAGAAAGAGAAAAAGAGAAAGAGAATGGGCATGCCAGGATCTCTAGCTGCTGCAAACAAACTTTAGATGCATGCATCACCTTGTGCATCTGGTTTACGTGGGTTCTGAGGAATCGAACTTGGATCCTTTGGCTTTGCAGGCAAGCGCCTTAACTGCTAAGCCATCTCTCCAGCCCTGTATTATGTTTTTAATAAGCTATACAGAGTAAATGAGACACTTACAGATCTCATACCAATTCCCAAAATTAGCTAAATTCTTATGTCATCAGTCTATTATTATAATTCATTTGTTTGTTAGTTGACAAGCATTTTCTGTTTCTTATCTTCCTGTGAGTGAACAGTAAGGAAATGTTCCCCCAGTATACTGACGTCTCTAGACTGGAAGTTATGAGATCACTTAGGGGTCTGTGACCTTCTGCCAGGGTGCTGTGAGAAAGGGTGGCACATACCCTTCTATCTCCACTCAGTGTGAACCTGCTACTACTTTGCAGTTTCCAGGATTCAACCTGCTGCAGATAAATTGAAAACTGCTGCTGGGCCGCCTGTGGGGCCAGGCCTGATGTCTGTGTGGCTGCGGTCGATGGCAAGGTGAGTGTAATAAGAAGACTGCCTCTGCTCCTGGGGGAACAGGGCTGATTCATGGTGCCACATCCTGGGTCTGCTCCAGCTCAGGGCTGCTTGCTGGGCCTCCCATTTATCTTTGACAAAATCTCCACCTGAAGCCTTTCCCAAACTCCAATGTAGCCCACAAGCCTCAGGCATGTGAGCGGGGGCAGGTGCATGGGAAAAACAGAGATCTGTGGTTAGAAACTGGCAATCTTTACAGCCTGGGAGCAGGACACTAGGAGTGGTGGACCTATGCTACAATAAAGGGGCACTTTTTCGGGGATAGTTATTTTGCTTTCCTGAGTTCTTGTGGTTAGTTCTCCAAGTCAGTTACATGCATAACTATTCTGATGCCTCCAATGCAGAGGACACACTACAGGCCAGTATGAAACATCCCAGGAGTGAGGCAGCAGACATGCTAAACACCCTGATCGATTACTGCATGTTGTATGTATGCCAATATATCACAGCACCATCCATAAATGTCTAAAATGATGTGTCAATTCAAACTGGAGGGTACTGTGACAACTCCAAAATCTCCCTGTCCAGATTAATTTAAATTTATAAATTAATGCAACCCATGTAAACATTTTTTAAAAAATTGCCCTCTGGCTTTTCTGAAACAAACTTTGTATACCTGAAGATTCATTCATTCTAATTACACAATTCAATGGTTTGTGAGTTTACAGAGATGTGCAGTTTTATAACATTGCTCTCTCCTCAGAAGGATTAGTCGTTCTCATTGGTAGACACTCTTGCCCAGTCCTAGCCTTAGAAAATCACAAATCAGGCTGGAGAGATGGCTCAGCAGTTAATGTTATTTGCAAAGCCTGACAACCCAAGTTCAATTCCCCAGTACACACCTAAAACCAGATGCACCAAATGAATCTGGAGTTTGTTTATAGTGGCTAGAAGCCCTGGCATGCCCATTTCTTCTCTCTCTCTCTCTCCTTGCAAATAAATAAACAATTTTTTTAAAAATTAAAAAGAACACAACTCACTTTATGTCTCTAGGAATTTGCCTGGGTGGACGTTGAGAGCTGGAGCCATATAATAAGTGGTCATTTGTAAACGGCTTCTTTCACTGAGTGGAATGTTTTGAGCTTGCTATTACATGTATTGGTAGCTCATTCCTTTTATGAATGAATATCATTCCACTGTGTGAATACATTGGATTTTGTTTAGCCATTCATCTGTCGATGGAGTTTTTGGATTACTTACAGTTTCAAGCCACGATGACAAACACGTCATACACAAGTTTTGAGGTAGTTATTGTAAAGTTAAAACTTCATCAAATGAACACCCTAGAATTTTCTGGTCAGGTAATTTGGACTCTAAAGCCCAAAAATCAGATTTCCCAGAAGATCCTAAGAATTCCTGGTGAGTGCTAGTGACAACTTCCTTTTGATTAACACAGAAATCTACTGAGGGAAGTGTCTTGCTTCTTCCACTGACTGGATATTCAGAACTCCTTGCTAGACTGCTAGGGACAGAGAAGAACAAGCTTGCGCATGGGCACCCAGAATAATCTGGCACATAGTTAGTGGCCAGCAGGTATTTGTTGAGTAGATGAGCAAAGCAAGGGTCCAAAAGCATGACTGGGGAGGCTTTGGTGACTGAACTGACGAGGCCTGACAGGCATTTCAGGAAGCAGAGCCATGTGTCCCCGTTGCGACTGGTGGGGCAGTATTGGGGAGTTCTTGATGGAGTGGGAAGTAATGAAGCCCTGCTAAGGAAGACCACCTTCCAGGCGAGCCTGCTCATTACCTTTGCTTGTGAATCTGGTGCTGCTTTAAATCCGGTGAGACGGGCGATAAGCCCCCAAGCCTACTCACAGGAAAATAGGCTACAACAGTGAACATGAATGGAGTTACAGCTCTCACAGCATAGATGAATCTCAAAAAGATGTTTCGTGAGAGAGAGAGTAGATGTGAAAAACAAACACTGCACGATTCCACTTACTGAATACTCTGGTTTGCTTTTGTGTTTGGTGGGTTTTTTTTTTTGTTTGTTTGTTTTGTTTTTCAAGGTAGGGTCTCACTCCAGCTCAGGCTGACCTGAAATTCACTCTGTAGTCTCAGGGTGGCCTCGAGATCACAGCGATCCTCCTACCTCTGCCTCCCGAGTGCTGGGATTAAAGGCGTGCGCCACCACGCCCGGCTTCTGAATACTCTTTTAAACAGGAAAATATACATTTGTCTGAGTAAAGAACCCATAATGGAAAGTGAGAAAGGGAACTTGTGAATGTTAGAAAAGGAGCTATGATGGCAGCAGGAAAGTGATCATTACAGTCTGCCTGTGGTTTCCATAAAAGCCCTGGCTGAAGGCTTCCTCTCGCCCTGTGCTGCCATCTGGAGGTAGCTAAGCCCTTAGGAGGTAGGGCCTGGTAGGGGGTTTTCAGGTCTTCCTTTGAAAGGTATAACGGAATCCTGGCCCCTTCCTCTCCTGCTCTTTGCTTCCAAGCCCCATGAAATGAACAGGTCTCCTTGGCTACGTGCTTCTGCCATGGCATACTGTGCTACCACAGGCCCAGTGAAACAAGACGATGTGGCCATGCGCAGAACCCTCTCACGTTGTGAGCTAAAATAACCCCCCTTAGGTCACTGTAGCGGATGTAGGAGAACACAGCAGCACTTGTCACAGCTGAGGCCGCCGGGCGTGGGGTGCGGGAGGCTGGGGACACGAAGCCCATGTGCTGAACAAGCACTGAGCTGTATCTTTTCTTGTGACTTTTCTTTGGGTGTGTTATATTTCCCAATAAAAGTTTTGAAAAGAAAAGTTTTGAACAGGCTAAAAGAAAGACAGTAAATTGTTAAAATAAAACATGAAGGCGTCACCATGGATTTTAAAGGGTATATAACTGTTGGGAGACACATATCAGAAAAAAAATATATAATTTAGTTCAGCAAATTTCCTCTTTGGCGCTCCACATTCCTTTGAGTGTGACTTACTCTGTGGTTTTGTTGCTATGACTCCTAGGTACGCTGTACTGTCAAGTAAGTTCCTCCCAAAGCCAATCTCATATTTGAGTTTTTGAGAGTTCAGAATTAGAAGTGTCATGTGAAAAGTACTTTACAGGAAGGCTCCTTTCCCAAACCACTTTAACATATCATGTAACCCAGTGGCAACATCAGGGACACGGGTCTGGTCTTTGCACTCTGGGAACAAGGGCATCTTGATCTTCATGGGTATATAGAAGACTCACTCTAAAGGAACCTTGGAAACAAATTTGCTTTCGATTTCTTTTTACTATCTCTTTTTACCCACTCCCCACCATTAAGAATCAATCTGGGGCTGGAGAGATGGCTTAGCAGTTAAGTGCTTGCCTATGAAGCCTAAGTACCTCGGTTCAAGGCTCGATTCTCCAGGACCCACGTAAGGCAGATGCACAAGGTAGAGCATGCATCTGGACTTTGTTTGCAGTGGCTGGAGGCCCTGGTGCGCCCATTCTGTCTCTCTCTCTCTGCCTCTTTCTCTGTCTGTCGCTCTCAAAAAAATAAATAAAAATAATAATAATAAAAAAGAATCAATCTGTTCTCACTATAGAACCAGACCACAGTGAAACATCCCTTGTCTTCAGGGCACCTGCCTCATGGGGGATTTACAAGCATGAATGTTTGTCTCTTTCCCTCCCTCCCACCCTCTGCCCTTCCCTCTTTCGCTTTCTTTCTTGTTTTGCTTCTAGCTTTGAGTTGCAGTCTTTCATGCTGCCCAAGCTGGCCCTTTAAGGTCCTGGGAACAAAGAAAACCCTCCCCAATGGCTGGGATGTTCACTTCCAGCACAGACACACGAACGTGTAGGCGGCTGACATTTCTTGGCTCCATGTGAGGTGTCTGCAGGGCTTTCTTCTTCATCTGTGAGGACATTGTTCAGTAGACTTCCCGGCAGGCGGGCTGAGCCGTACAGCACAATTCGAGTGGGAATTGTGGAGGCTGGCAGGCTGGAGGGGTCTCCAGGTAGACTGGCTCCTATCTCACTGTGTCTCTTTCCCTCGCTGCGCTTCTCAACCAACAGCATCCCTCACCTTCCGAGTTAGAACTGGTGCCTAATGGGTGAGCGGTGGGGTTAGAACAAAAGGTCACACACACATTTGCTTACAGCTCATTAGTCATGTGGCCATATTCTGAAGAAATCTAGCAAATGCAAGACTCAGGGTTCTACTGCTAACCTCATGAAAGGAAATGAATTATGGGTGGGAGGATGTGAGTTGTCTAGGGTTTCCACTGGATAAAACACATTGAGTGGCTAGAAGTTTAAGACCAGGGTGGCTAAAGGGCTCATTTCTGTTAAGACCGCTCTTCTTGCCATGTAAATTACTTTCTTCTTCCAGTGCCCAACACATGGCCTCACTGTATATTTTTCTATCTCTCAATCTCCTTGTTATATGAGGACATAAGTCATATTGAATTAGGGCCCACAACAATGACCTCATTTAGTTCATAATTAAATGAATTAATAATAACAATAATGGTCCATCTCCAAATATAGTCAATTTGCTTTTTTTTTTTTTTTTGTACTTTGAAATAGGCTTTCACTTGTATCCCAGGCTGGTCTTGAACTCATGGTTCTGGGAGCCCAGACAAATGCCACCATACCCACTCTCACAGTCACATTGTAAGCTCTTGCACATTAGGACTAAATCACATGAGTTGTGTGGTAATGGTGGGACACAATTTAACTTTGTCTTGAACTCCTGGGCTCCAGTGACCAGAGAGGAATAGCTGCTAGATCTGTGTTCACATGTTGGCCTGACAGTCTTCCTCTTGTTTCCGGTTAGGCCGAGGGCTCCATGACAGCAGTGGAATGACTTCTGACCTATGTTCTCTGTGGCACTTGGAACAGTGCCCTCACCTGTGAATTTTCAGTGACTGCAGCTGACTTAATGGTTGTGACAATGATAGCAGGAAAGGCGTTGTGGTGATGCAGGCAAGAGCAACAGTAGATAAATATGAATGTGTATCTTGGACAAGAGAAACTCAGAGAGGAAAAGATTAAATTGAAGGACCATATCTGGCATATTGCATGCATTAGTGTAGTCTATGGAAACACTGTCTTCTGAGTACCATAATGAGCCACCTTTGTTACAGGTGCTGGGTATGCCATGGTGAACAAGGCCCTAATTCTCACAAAACTTACCTTCTGGATAAACAGCAGTGACTGGTGAATTAAAAAAGATAACAGCAGGTTATGATCATGACCATCCAGGGCAAAAGCTGGTGATTTCATAGTTAGTTTGATAAAGATGTTTATATACTCTGGGCAGGTTCACCATGGAGATGGCCCTACACGGGAGCCCTACAGGTGAGAAGATGCTAGAGAACAAGAGAAGGGCTAAGTTGGGAACCATCATAGCTCTTGTAGGAACACATAGGTGACCCGTGGGGCTATGGACTAATTAACGCTTGGCCAGGTAGGAGAAAGTGAAGCTGCAGGTTGTTGGTAGTGCCAGACGTACCGGGCATTGGAGTCAAGTTACAGCCTTGGAGAGTACTCTAGAAAAATGGGAGTGATGTCATGAGATTTAAATCGCAGACGTATTGCTGATAGCTGGTAATTTGGCTTTTTATTCTGCAACGTCTCACACATTTTTAAGCCCTTGATAATTTCCTATGATTGTATGCTCTGAACATCTTGATTTCCTGACTTGTGGGGAAAACATAGATGAGCTGCAAGTTTCTAAAAAGATTGAAATATAATAAACTGCCTTCCAAGCTAGAAGAACGAGGGTGAGAATAGTTAACGCCTGATATTCTGCTAAAGCCCTTTGCTGTGTCTGAGTCTCAGAATTATGATCATAGTAGACACTAACTTCTTGTTCAGCTAAAGTCTGATTTGAATTTAAGACTTCAAGACAATTTAAGACTTTAAGCTCTAAGTGATCTTAGAGCTACTTTCAAAAAATATACACATTTCTATAATTATTAAACATTTCTTCTCCATATTCTTATATACTTATAAAATGACTTACAAGTTATTTTCGGACATGATTTTCTCTTGCTGTTAATCTCCTTCTTTTGTTGTTTCTCTGTGTGTGTTGTGTGTGTGTGTGTCTACACACATGAACACATGTGTGAGCATGTGTGAAGCCAGAAGTCAACCTCAAGTATCTTCCTCTATCACTTTCCACCTTAATTTTTGAAATAAAGTCAATCACTGAACCTGGAGCTCACCAATTTGGCTAGATTACTTAGGCAATAAGCCCCAGGGAGTCTCCTGTCTCTGCCTCCTCAACACTGAGATTACAGACATGTACCACCACACCTGGCATTTGTTGTGTGGGTGCTGGGTTTAGAACTCAGGTCCTCAAGCTTGTGTGGTAAATGCTTTACCGACAGGGCCATCTCCCCAGCCCAATCTCTTTCTTGTAAAAGTGTTGGAAAGGGTTCTTACAAACTGAACACACAGAGCAATTGGAAGCTGGTGACAGACAATGTGCTGTGCTGTAATTAGAGAATTGGCCACCTTGATTGGCTGTAGAGAATTATAGGAACAGCAAGTAATGTTGCAACAATTATGCCCCGGCAATTAGCAACCAATAAAGCAGCAGACCTCATTGATAGAACTGTCCTACTTAGTGAAAATATTGGAAAACAAATACCTCACAAAACAAATAACATGGAACCAGCTCTGGCAGAAGAGCGAAAGTAGACTTGGCTACGGCAGGGAATCTGGAAACTGTTGGGCCAGGCTGAAAGGAGCAGCTCTGCGGTGCCTGGAAGCTCTCTTACCAATCAGGCTAGCTGCTCCTCTTGTCAGCATCGCTGGGCTGGCCATTCCTTAGGCATGGGGACACTCCAGCCTCACGGCCTGTGACTGAGTGGCATTCTTAGCTCCATTTTACAGACACAAGCCGAGGCCCAGGAGATATTTTACCCTTGTAAGTGCCGGAGCCTTGTGTGTGAGATCAGAACTTGAATCAAATGTACACTCCACATGCCTGAAGCTAAAGGATGCACCTGTACTGTTTCAGCCAGCCCTGGCTTCATGTGCTACCCTCCCACAATGATGGAGAGCTTTCCAAACTGTGGGTGCACTGTTGTAAAACTAACATAAGCCATTTGGTCTAAACTATCATTTAAGCAATATTTATTTATTTATTTATTTATTTATTTATTTATTTATGAGAGAGGGCAGGAGAGAGAATGGGCATGCCAGGGCCTCTAGCCACTGCAAATAAACTCCAGACACATGTGTCATCTTGTGCATCTGGCTTACACAGGTACTGGGAAATCAAGCCTGGGTCCTTGAGCTTCACAGGCAAGCACCTTAACTGTTAAGCCAACTCTCCAGCCATAAATCATCTTTAGAGGTGCTTTTTTTTTTTTACCACTTGGAGTCTGTATCTAACTTTAAAGCAACCTGTATTTGTGATATACCTTCATGGTATAAATATGGAAATGAAGGCACATCGGTACCACTGAACTTAGGGTGTCTGTGAATTGAGACTGCTCCATCTGTCCTTGGTGCCTTTAAACAGACTCATTGCCAGATCACTGAGGTGGGTGGTTTCCATCTAGTCTCCCATTTCTGAATGCACATTGATCTTTGCCTTGTTTCCCACTCACCATTCTCATGAACCCATTTGGTTGGTCTTTAGGGATGGGGAAGAGCAGCTTTGTTTTAGCTGTAGCCAGAATTCCCTTCTAGGCACACTCTACATTCCCCCAAGAAGCAGACTGATGCTTACAACCATTGATTGTGGGGTGGGGGTCAGGTAAAGTACTCACTGCTCAAGTCTATGTACCTTCCTCAGATATCATGTAACAAAATATCCAGATACTATGGAGGGCTTCTTTACTACCAGCATACTGATGTTGAGGTGAGAGACAGAGACAGGAGAATTTCCTGGAAGCTCTCAGCGAGTGTAGCCAAGAACAACAGCAGAGTGAGATCCAGACAGAGAAACTCTGCCTCAAATGAGGCAGAAAGGCTAGGTATGACCTGAAAGTTGTCCTCTGACCTCCACACACATGTCATGGCCTGCATGTGCCCACACCCACAAGGAAACCTTGGGCTGTAACAACTGGATGACCCTCAGTGAAATATTTATCCACTCTGATACTCAGAGTGTCCAACTGCAAAATGTCAGAGTTGATTCTTCCTCCCCTTTTGGGGTGGGAAAGACTGACACTAGGGATGCTAAAGACGTAACAGCAGGCTGGAGAGACAGCTTAGCTGTTAAGGTGCTTGCCTGCAAATCTTAAGGAACCATGTTAGATTTCCCAGTAACCACGTAAAGCCAGATTCACTGGGTGGCACATGCATCTAAAGTTGACATGCCTATTCTCTCTTGCTCTCCCTGCTTGCAAATAAATAAATAAATAAAATTTTAGAAATAGATATAAAAGTTATTAGTAGTAAGAGAAATCTTTGGCCCTCCTTCCCTGGTGCATATCCAAGGGTCATTCTCCACAAAAGGATTGAATAGGAAGAGAGCAGGTGACCACACAAGGACGTACCTCACACTTGGTATACTCTCAATTGCCAGCATCTAGCATAGCTCTTGGCAAATAATGACCCTAGTAATTAGAAGAAAATAGTGGCATATTTATTGATCACATACTAATTGCTAGGCATTATGCTAAGCAATTTATCTGTGCTATTTAATCCTCATAAAGATTCTCTCTGCTAAGTCCTTTTTTACTTTATTTTATTTTTTCACCATTATTTAGGATAAGAAAGCCGAACTCCAGTGAGTCAAAGTAACTTGCCTCAGGTCACATAATTAGTGGCACTAAAGACAGAATTTACAATTAAGAATGATCCATCCTCAGCTTTAGTTGCTGGCATACCTAACAGGCAACTTGAGGCCCAGACAATAGGGATAGAAGGGTTTTGGAGGGAGGGGAATGAGAGGGTGAGTGTGGGGGTAATAAACACAAAACTGAACCCAAAATGAACTGGTACCATGGAAACCTTTCTCTTCAAAGGTAGACTAAGTATATAACCCTCAAAAGGAGTATGGAGGAACACCTGAAAAGAAGGGCCCTGAGGAGGGTGGGATGAAGCCTAACCTTAAAATCCTTTGACTCTGACCTGTAACTCGCAGTACCAGAAATAGGTGCTACCCACATTGAGCTGTTGATTGGAGAGACCCAAGAGGTCCCCAAAACAAGACAGGCTTCTGTCAAAGCACTTGATTATCCACCTGGGGTAAAACGTAAGACCCTATTGCTGAAGACACCATATGATGCCAACACAGAGCACGGAGAAACCTGGCTGGAATCTGGAAGACAGTCAGTCCTCAGACAGCCCATCTAGTGCTAGAAAGTGCTACATGATCTACTGGAAGAAAGTGGCCAACAATGGTGTGAGCAAGCAGGGGGTCAAAGCTCCTCAGAAGCAGCAAGCCTGACAAGAAATACACACCAATGCAACGGTGGCACACAGCCTTGGTGGGTAAGCAATGGCTTTTTGGTTGGCTAAGAGATCACTAAATGGAAAGGATCCCATATCTGGAACTGGGAAACAGGTCTGAATCCTAAGGAGCCAAAGATGCTCTCAGATGTCAAGCTCCCACTAGTCTTTGGCTAAAAGAGGGGCTATATCTATCAAACTCTCCCTAAATTAATAACACTTATCCAGTTTAACCTATGCTGACTTTACTCTCCACCGGAATCTGTTTGTCTTTTTCAGAAGGTACCAAGACCTGAGGAGATGAACCACCCCTCACATCTCAACCAAGGCCCAGGTGAAACCACAGAGGAAGTGGGGAGACGAGCAGGAGTGCTGCTTCCATGGTGAGCCTGACAATCAGCATCAGGGTGAAGGAGACAGACACTGAGGATACGCAACACCTACCAAAGCAGAGATCCAGAGGCTCCTAAGAGCTCATCATTGAAATAGACTTAAAACACACCCACCAAAGCTCAGGGAATTTTGTGGACAAGGGGGAAAAAAAGATCGTAGGAGCTACAGGTTGGGATGTGATGCCCAGAAGCATTGCCTTCCCCAATAATTACTCTCTCTCACAACCATAACCCACAATCCCATGGGGAATACCAGCAACCCCACTGAGGAGGGCCGTCTACAGAGTGGGGGCAGGGAGGAGGGAAAAGATGGTACCAACACATGATGTATCTTAATAATAAAAATAATTAACTAATTTTTTTTAAAAAAAGAATGATCCATCTATAAACTGTGAGCTTTAACCATGGAGTCAAGTACTTCAGTCCATAGTGAGGGAGGAAGGGAAGAAAAGGAAGAACTTGAGAGGAAAAGAGGCAGAATGAGAGGAAGTAAGGGAGGCAGAAAGAAAGGGAAAACCTACCAGAGTCTCAGCCTGCATTTCTTCTCTAGGAACCAGCTCTTAAACTGGGCCACACACTGGAACTGGAATCATTTCACCAACTTAAAAAAAAAAGAAAAGAAAAGAGCAAAACAGGTTTGGAAAGCCTGCCTATGAAGCCTAAGGACCCAGGTTCAATTCCCCAATACCCATTTAAGCCAGATGGATAAGATGGCACATGTGTCTGGAGTTTGTTTGCAGTAGCTAGAGGCATTGGCATGCCTATATTCTCTCTCGCTCTCTCCTTTTCTGTCTCTGTCTTTCTATTTCTCTGCTTGCAGATGATTAAATAAAATATTTAAAGAAAAAAACCAATGCCAATGCATGGGTCCCACCCCCAGAGATACTAATTGGTCTGGCTGTAGCCTGGCATCAGGCCTGAGCAAGGTCCCATGGGATTCCAGCCTGCAGCCAAGCTTGAACTCCTGCCTTACTTAGCAGGAGTACCTGCCCTCCAAGGTGGCCAAGAGCACATTTTATAAACCACTCACATGAGAGAGCATTTCCTCTGGCCTCCAGCTCCAAAGGACTGCTGCCGCAGGTGCCCTGGCTCTGCACAGGGGGAGGGGCATCTACAGGACCTGCAGTGTCAAGGCACAACTGGAGGCGAGTGGCATTGAGGAAGCAGAGTTTATTACAGTCCAAATGACAAAACCTTCTGTGCCAGGTTGCATGCCGACAGTCCTCCCACTGCGGCAGATGGATCTCGCGGTTCCTTCTGGTGAGTGTCCCCCTCACTATGGTGACAGGGCGCCTGCGTCTGGGATTACCCCAGAGCGATGACTTTTCCAGCTTGTCCCAGGCTGGTGCTGTGATCTGACTGAAGGCCCGGAGCACTGATGTGTGGATGTTGACCAGCTTTTCATGAGTTGGATCTGTGGATGTCTCATGGGGTTAGACAAACCTGGCTGGAGCTTGGCTCTGGCAGGGAAAGAAATGCGTTCACCCCTTGGGTGGGGTGTTCACACCACCATGTGAGTTGCTGAAATGATTTGGGCTGCCTAGCCAGAGGATATAGCATTTCCTTTGATTCAGGAAGGAAAAGGGGCCTTTTTTATGTGGATCTGTGAGTATCGCTCGTTCATTGCCAAGCCTGGAGCTGGAGGCTGGCTGGGCTGCACAACCTTCCAAGTTCACACTCCACAGACAGGCGTCTGTTCTCTGTCCTTTAGCTGCTACAAGACTCATCAGCACGTGGGGGATCTGCTGGCTGCAAGAGAAGAAAAAAAAAAGTAATCAAACAAAAACAACCATTTGCCATACTTGGCCCAGCCTTCAACTCAAAATGTTCTTGAGGTTTATAATAAAGGCTGTTATTTACTGCCTGGTTCTTGTGTCCCAGATATTGTGCTAAGTGCTTCATGTTATTAACTCCTATAATCCTCACAGGTCCCCAAACAGTAGATAGTATTACTCTCGTTTTGTAGAAAAATATCCTAAGGCACAGAGAAGTTAAATAAGCTGATAATTTGTGACCAGTCTCAGTTATCCTGGACTTTGCACTGCCTGATTCTAAAATCCCTGTGCTAAAAGATCTTGCTACATCATCTCAGCCAGGGGGAGATGATTGGGAAGGGATCTCTGAAGTTCTGGCTCCTTCCAGTCAGGTACCTAGAAGACTCATAATAGCCTTTACTGAGTGAATGAGTGAATGAATGAATGAATGCATGTAAAAAACTTATGAAGCCATTCCATTATTCTCAAGTCAGTTTTTCATTTGCCAAATGAAGGTGGTAAGGCACAGACAAATAATGTTATGTGTAAACTTTTGAAGACCTTGAAGCCATCCCACACAGGTGAATCTTGCTAACAATTGTCATGACACTCAGAAAATTATATTGAAATGATAAAATTCCTCTCTATAGCTATTTAAAATTTGTCTGTTTTTTTTTTTATTTAGGAGAGAAAGAGAGAGAGAGAGAATGGGCATGCCAGGGTCTCCTGCTATTGCAAACAAAGTCCAGATGCATGCACCACTTTGGGTCTGGTTTTATGTGGGTACTGGGGAATGGAGGACCATCAGGCTTTGCAAGCAAGCACCTTTAATCACTGTGCCACCTCTCTAACCCCCTTACTGGTTACTTTTATCGACCAAACACATACAGGTTACAAGTATCTAGAAAGTTTTCTACTTGATAGAGGGTGAGGTGAGAGGCTGGACTTTAATGCATCCTTTATACCCTTGTATTTCAGGGCTCATGGGGAATGAGAGCATTTGGAAACTCAAAGCAAATCTGAGGCTATCTGTGAAATGGTTTGTCTGAGGGACTCAGCAACTCAGAGTTGATAGGCAGAGCCAGAGCAGGGGTCTGGTTTCCAGCCAGGCTCACACCTCTTCCCCCACTGGCCCCTGCAGCTGGGCTTCTGGAGCTAAAGGGTGGCCGAGAGCTGTGGGCCCACAGCCAGGCTGGCAGATGACAGGGGCGTGATTGATGGTTCCTCTGCTTTTGTCATTTATTTGCCTTTTATTTTTTTCCTTCCCTCAACGGAGCAGATAAGGAGGGCTTTGCCTGAGAATCATGTATCTCTCTTTTTGTTCCTCTTTAACCAGTGAAATGCATTTCCCATTACTCTAGTCACTTTTCAAGGGTAGAGCAGTTCTGCATTATTTAGCATGAAATTGGCCCTTGAAGGAGCCTCCATCTGGTAGGATGCTGTTCTCTGGTCTTTTCAACCCAGCAAGGAATCTGTCTGTTAGGTGGTAAGGTGTTTTCATCCCTTGTGATCTAAATGGGCTTTTGCTTTCGATGCTGGCATGGTGGACCACAATTTGAATGAGGCCAGCTGATTTCTGGAGACCTCTCTTTCAAGGAAGTATGAGATGGTGGGACAGACAGGCTTGAATCCAGGTTCTGCCTGTTACTGTAGTCGGTAGGTACTGGCCAATCACTTTACCTCTCTGAACTCCCGACTCTCTATCTTTAATCTGAGGTCAGGGACTACTAGGGTGTGGAGAGGGAGGGGTTTGGAGTGCATGACAGGCTCTTAGTCATGATGCTGAAAGTAAGGGCTCCTGAAATAACGCACCCAGAAATCTTACCCAGGCCCGCCTTGTTAGTCTCTACCTGGTTGGGATGGGAGTTAAGGTAACAATGGCTAACCCTGATGATACCCACTATGTTGTAATTTACCTTCTTGTTGCTGGGGACCAAAAAACCTGATCAAAAGTAGCTGATGGGTGGAAAGGGCTTATTTTGTCTTATAGTCATGAGGAGAAGCTTTATGATGGCAGGGATAAGATAGTAGAGCAGAATATGGACATCACTTCTTGCCACAGCAGGTGGAAGACAGCAGCAAGAGAGTGAAGCAAACCAACCCCGGCATGCTGGGGGCTCATAAACCTCAAGGTCCACTCTCAGCAACACACCTCCTCCAGCAAGGCTCCATCTTCCAAACTGCCACCAGCTGGGGACCAAGCATTAAAAACACATGTGTTTATGGAGAACATCCGATTCAAACCACCACACCCACTAACCCTCATGACGCATTCACCAAATATCTATCACTGTCTCAGGAGCTTTTCATAATAGCCTGAGGAGATAGATTGGATTTTATTAATTTTTAAGAATATTCATTTATAAGAGAGAGAGTATATGGGCACACCAGAGCCTCCTGCCAATACAAATGAACTCCAGACACATGCACCACATTGTGCATCTGGCTTAATGTGGGTACTGGGAAACCAAACCCAGGCCATCAGGCTCTGCAAGCAGGCACCATCTCTCTAGCCCAGGGGATGGATTTTTATTATCATCCTCATTTTGATAGGCCAGAAACCTGAAAAGAGGACTGTCAACCACCCACCACCACAGAGCTTTTTCAGTGGTAGAGCCAACATCTCTATTCAGCATTCTAACCTAAAGTGGGTGTTCAAATAAATGCACAGCGGTGGTCCGCACCACCCTTGTTATTCAGCTGTGATGCCAACAGCCACCCTCCTCCCCTGAAGCAGCCGGAATTTCATTCAGGACCGCAAGTGGCATCTGACCACCTCAGCCCATCCTAGAGATGACAGATATGTTTGCAGTGCTGCCAATGGAGTCGTATTAAGTTATCCAGCTCCGCCAAACACTATTCATTGCAAGACCTGCCCCATTACAAAGCATGATGGATTGCTGCTTTCGGCCAGAGAATAACTTAACCTCTGACTCAAGATGGAGGGAGCTGTTTCCTGAGAAGGTGCTCAGCAGCTGCCTCCGCTCAGCAGAAATGCCCACCAAGGATGTGTGGAGTGCCAAAGGCCGAGTTACACCCTTGCAGTCTGTGGAAACAAATTCCTCTCAATATATTATGTATTCAGTTCCCCTCGTCTGGGTTTCCAGGAATTAGGGCTGTTATTGTACAGGCTAATTTTAAAATCTGGAAGTTCATTGTGTTTTTTTAAGTCTCTTTTTCCTTCTGGTACTCCTTTCCCTCTCTCTTGTTCTGCATTCATTCTATAGTGGGTTTATTGAGTTTTGCCACAAGAATTCCATCACAGCTCCAGGGCTCAAGTATCCTGATAGTCTCTGGAGCTTTTCGGCAGCCATGAGTGTGTTCACCCAGAATCCCTGCCTTTCCACATAGAAGTACAGTATGACCACGTGAGGTGATTTCATATGGCTTTGGCGGCATAGGAAAGGAGATAGTGAGAACATGCTGTCTTGTGGTTGGCAGCCAGGAGCTCTGTGGCT
This sequence comes from Dipus sagitta, assembly GCA_036346955.1. Lineage (NCBI taxonomy): Eukaryota > Metazoa > Chordata > Mammalia > Rodentia > Dipodidae > Dipus > Dipus sagitta. Next base: position 233,131,736 of record CM070770.1, on the reverse strand, counting down.
AGAAGGTTGTATTAGCTTTTCCATGGTGATCACACATATCTCAAGTGGTTTAAAGGAGGAAAGGGTTTTTATTGGCACCGACCTCAGGGCCTTCAGTGCAAAGGTGGACAGAACCACTGCTCTGATCCCAAGGCAAGGAAGAAACATGGTGCTGACAGCCTGTGAGAGAGGGTGCTTACATCAAGAGGGATAGGACGCAAGACAGAAAGATAGGAAAGACCAAGGTAAGATGAAGGTCACATTCCCAAAGACCAACTTCCTCCAGCATGGCCCTGCCTCCTAGTTTTCCGCATCTATCTCTTTAAAATTCATATTTATTTGCAGGCAGAGAGAGATAAAGATAGATAGAGGGGGAGTAGCTCTGCCAGGGCCTGTGGCCTCCACAAACAAACTCAAGAAGCACACGCCACTTTGTGCACCTGGCTTTACGTGGGTACTGGGGAATCAAACCCCAGCCACAGACTTTGTAAGCAAATGCCTTTGACCACTGAGCCATCTTCCCAGTTCTCCAGGCTCTCTTTAAATAGTGCTATCAGCTTGGGACTAGACATTTAACACAGAGCCTGTAAGGGACACTTCATATTCCAAAACAAATAAAAATCAAATTGAATTAAGAGTAGTTTTCTAGGGCTGGCAAGATGACTTAGCAGTGCCTGTGAAGCCAAAGGACCCAGATTTGATTCCCCAGGACCCATGTAAGCCAGATGCACAAGGTGGCACAAGCATCTGGAGTTCGTTTGCAATGGCTGGAGGCCCTAGAGTGCCCATTGTCTCTTTCTCTCTCTCCCTCTCTCTCTCTCTACCTGCCTTTCCCTCTCTCTCAAATAAACACTAATTTTTTTAAAAAAAGATTAGTTTTCTAAAATATTTGAAATGTGTGCTATATAATATGTGAAAAATTTGGGGTTAGGAGCTCTAAGCCCAGCTTAGTCTCCACTTAGCTGAGCAATTTCATGTCAATATCTTGACCCCTATATGATCAGCTTCATATATATATTAAAGGAGGGAGAGAGCATACTTCAGATGCATGTACCACTTTGTGCATTTGGCTTTATGTAGGAACTGGGGAATTGAACCCTAGGCTGCCAGGCTTTGTGAGCAAGAGCCTTTACTGAACCATCTCTCCAGGCCTTCCTCACTTTTACAATGAGAATAACTAGTCAGGTGAGATGGTACCTGTCTGTAATCCCAGTATGGGGGAGGCTGAAGCAGAAGGATCAGAAGTTCAAGGCCACACTGGACTATATACTGAAACCCTACCTGAAACAAACAAACAAACCAGAACTACCATATTTACTTCACTAATACTTGTGACTGCGTGATGAGGTCATGCACTTAGAGCCCTTTCTGCAGAGCTCAACGCTGTTAGCAGCACCGGAGGTGAAGGGTGTAACTGTCCATGGCTGCTACTTACTGTCCCCATCACTCTTGCGGTGACTTTCCTCCTCATTCTGGAGAATTTCATCTGAAAGATCCCTCTTGAGGGTGGAAAGTGACTCGTGTTTCTTCTCCCACCTTCTTGGGCTCTGCTGGTTACTTGGCCGTGGGCGAAGAACACACATGTGCTCTCTAGCAAACATCTTGCAGTGAGAGTGGAAAATTCCAGGTCTGGCTGCTGCTTGGGTGGCTGACCCTATTAACCATTAACAGTTTATCTTGAATCTGATTCTGATTACATCCAACGTGTTCTCTCGCCCCTCTCCTTCCCTGGCTCCTTTCTAGAATTTACTTTAGGAAATGAACAACCGGTGCATCTCACTTGTTAGTGCTGGAGACCCGGCTCTTCCTGATGTGGACTCACCTGGCTGTTTCCTTGCTCCACTGAGGGTGGAGCAAGAAAGACTCCTCTGGGCCTTAGCTCACTCTCCCCCTAGGAAAGAAGTTGGAAAAATTCTTAGCTATCCCCACATTGTTTTGGCCTTGGCAGGAGTTCATGGGAAATGATTTTGGAACTCCATGGGGTATAGCAATGTGGCCCCTCATCTTTGTGCATGGTCAAAATTACCCTAGGACCTGCTGTAAACTGTCCAGCAAGGAAGCACAAGAAGGAGGGTGATATCACTGGAGCAGTACAGTGTCTGTGGAACTGAGTACACAGAATATATACAGTACAGTACCATGCAAAGTGCAGCCCCTGCAGTTTCAGAATGATGTGAATGGTGAGCACACACGCTAGATTTGGCTGTTAAGTGCATGCTTGATTCTGTTCCTCTGCAATGCACCTCTGTAATTGCTTGTCTGTGAAGGCAATCCTCTGAAAAGAATTCTCTTTTAAACTCCAGAGAGTTTGTTTTCAATGATCACACCAGCATTATCAAAAGGGAACTAACCTATAAGATTATCCCATAGACAAAATGGCCAAGCCAGCCAGCATGGAAATTATTTGTTTTGTTTTATTTTGTGACAGTAGTTTCACTATGTGGCCCACACTAGCCTGGAACTCAGGCTCATCCTGCGTCAGTTCCTGAGTGCTGGGTTATAGGTGTGCACCACATACCTGGCCCCAAACTCTATTGTCTTCTTGTTTTATCATACCATAGCCTAAGAACAACAACAACAAAAATTTGAAATGACTCCCAGCAATGAACCTTCAGAGAGACCATATCATCGAGAGGCTTCCTGGACATTTTGAAGTCTGCAATCACATCTACCTAGGGCGTCCGACCATAACTCTGGTGACAGCAGAATGTCCTACTGCTTCGTGTGCCCCAGACACTGGACTGAGCCCTCCGTATATGCCAGTTCCCTTGAGCTAGACCCTGATACTACTCTCATTTCCCATGAGGAAATTATTATGTCCCAGTGACTACTCCCAGGTCATAGAGCCCTTGAGCAGACAACTAGGCACACGAATGCTGGCAGCCCAGCTCCAAAGCCCATGCTCTCAGGTGGACACGCAAGCCCTCTCCATCCTGCCCTCCCCTCCTTACATGTGGGCAAGCTATTTCACCTGTCCACGTCTAAGAAAATGACTGACTTGCACAGGAAGAGCAGAACCCATGCAGCCATATGCTAGGGAATTGTGCAGTTTTAGAGGATGAAAGGTTTGGTGTCTGTCTTAACTTAAAATCTCATATGAGCTTAGTAATGGGTATAGAGCCTTTTGGTGTTGCTCCCCTGTGTGAGCTGGTCAGGGGATGCTAGTCCATGTCTGTGCTTGGAAGACTTCCTAGCTCTAAGCTGTCCACTGCCCCTTCCCGGGAGGCTAGCATCAGAGTGGCATGGGCATGTCTCTCTGATCCATAGTCCTTTTCATAGACAAGGGTGTTACTGCATTTTTCTTCTGATTCACGGACTCTTCCAGCTGCATGCTGGTCTTCTATTCTGAAGAACTGAATTGGCCCCTGCCAAGGAAATGGCCACTCTGCCAGTTGACTTGAAAAAATACGAAATGTTTCTTGTCTGTTAAAGCCATTTCTTAGATAGCAATTCATTTGTTAAAAAAAAATCACCTTAATAATTCCTGTTGAGCTGGAGGACTAAAGATATAGGAATTCAGGACAGAAAACCCCCTAGACCATGGAGAAGAGATGATATAATTCACAGCATTCTGAGATTGTTATAATGTACTTTCTAAAAGCATGCTAACACCAGAGAGCTTGTGAAAGAAGGCAAGACCTCCTGTTCATGGCAGGGAAAAGAGCACAGTCCAGCCTGCTCCTACCTCCAAGGCACATTTCATACACGGTAAGGGAGTGCATCCTCCTAGCCAGAGGCCAATGGTGAGGAAGTTGAGCGATCAGTCTCTGCTTTGATGGCTTTCCATGATAGCCCTGAGGAAAGAAACAGCATTAGGAGGTCAGAATCTCTGAGCTGATCTCCTTATTGGCTCTGTGATTTTTCACCTCATCTCTACCTGCCTCAGTTTCTAAGCATTGCAGTAGTTCAAGGTACACACAAATCAGTTCTGTGACAACATCCATGATGTATAAAAACTTCGCTAGGGAAAAGCAGCCAGGCACCTGGTCGATGTTCACCGAAGTACCTGTTCTATGAGACATTATCATCAAACTTGTAAACGTGTTAATCACAGACCAGTGGCTGAAAAAGGACATCTGTGCCCAGTCCTTGGTTGCATGGAATTCCCACGTAACCAGGAGCCACAACAGCACACAAACATGTAACATGGGACAAAGACTTGAGAAGGGAAGTGGCAGCAGCTGTTCTGACTTTCAAAAGGAGAAAACTGAGGAATAAACAAATAAATTTGCAGGGACATCTTGGAAGTCCCTGCTAATACTTCTTCATCTTTGTCAGTATATTATAGCATATAGGTAAAACTTCACATTGATGTCAATTTCATAGCAAACTTCAAATGCAGTTTCATATTCCTTTGAAAATATTTTAGACATATAATCTATACAACTTTATTAGGAAGCTATTTTCAAAGATCAGTTCAAATAAATGTTGAATTTGTTAGGCCCAAAGGACTGGCTAATGGTAAGTGAATGGTCATCTCTCCACCCACCTGCCCACCCATGTGTTCACTAACAGCTCTGGTGGAGCATAATTAGGTGCTGTGGGTCCTGGTGAAGGAGGCCTGTCCTCCCAGAGGTTAGCCATCAGTCCTGGAGGCTTGTGTGAGCTCCAGAATGCAGCTCGGCATTATCTCTGATAGGACTTTGCCATCAAGCCCTGAGATCTTTATTTTATTTTATTTTTTGGTGTTTGTGTGTATAATATGTGTTTTTTTTTTGTGTGTGTGTGTGTGTGTGTGCATGTTCATGTGTGAGAATGCAGGTATGTATGTGGAGATTAGAAGACAAATGCCAACATTCTGCCTTCTAATTTGTTGAGGCTGAGCCTCTTATTGTTCACTGCTGTGTTGGCCAGGGTCACTGGCATGGAGAACTCCCAGACAATTCTCCCAGACAATTCTCCTCTCTCTGTCTCCCTTCTGGCCCTAGGCATGCTGGATTTACAGATGTTAGCATTAAGGCATCTAGCTTTAGGTGGGTTCTGGTTATCTCAACTCAGGTACTCACGTTTACGTGACAAGTACTTTATTCACTGAGCCATCTTCCCAGCCATGCCCTGAGTTTTTTATATTTCTCAGGTTTGCTAAAGCTAAAGAAAAAGGTCATGTGGGGGGTGGGGGCGGGGGGGGCAGGTGATCCTTATGTAAATAAAGTGAGTACTGGATGTGAGTCAAGCATTTCTGAGATCTGGGAACAATTGTTATGTCCCGAGGGAGGCCAGTCAGCTGCTTATTAATGCTGCCCCTGTTTTCTGAGAGCACAAACTCAAGCCACTCTGTTATGTGTGTCCTCTATTTATAGAGCAAAATCTCTCTTTTTTTTCTCAGCCACATTCAAATTTCTCTGTTTTCTAAACTTTCTTTTAACTTTATTGTTTGAACTAATTTCACACTTACAGAAAAGTATGAAACTCTTACTTCTCTTACCCAACTTCCCTTAATGTTAATGTCTCTTATAACTACGGTACAATGATAACAACTAGGAAATTAACACTGGCACAATACTATTTGCTAAATGACAGGCCTTATTGGAATCTTGCCAGCCTTTCCTCAAAGTTATTTTTCTTCTCCAGGATCTGATCATGGTCCCATAGTACATTCGGCTATTTTTCCTTAGTTTCTTTCTATCTGTGATTTTTCCTCATTCATCCTATAGTCTTGGATTTCTAAAGGCACAAAACCACTGAAGTCAATTAAGGAATGAGAAGGATACAGAGTTTTGCTGCAAGATGGCCATTCTCAGGTGGAGATTGGGTATCAAGCAAAATTTCTATGATTTAGCTCCTAACATGTTGCAAAATTAATGTATGCAGGATCATCGCTTAAGCTAGGTCACTGGGCGGCTACTTTCTTGCTCTAACGAAGAGATGATGCACGAGCCCTCTTACTGTAGCAATTTGCAATGCGCCCAAGCCTGTGGTCACTCTTCTAGTTTGAAATTGGAGGAATAAATTAATCTTTCTGTGCCTCAATTTCCTAACCTATAAGGTTGTGGCCAGGGGCTGGAGAGATGGCTCATGGTTAAAGGTGTTTGCTTACAAAGCCTGTTGAACTGGGTTCAATTTCATAGTCCCCACATAGAGCCAGATACACAAAGTGATGTAGGTGTCTGGCATTCATTTGCAGTGGTAAGAAGCCCCGGTGTATCCATACACTTTCTTTCAAATAAATAAATAAAAATATTTTTAAAAATAATACAATTGGTCTTTGGGTTATAGTGGAGGAAAAATGAGAAAAAAAAAGCATGCAAAGCTTTTGATGTGTGGAAAATGGTGAAGTATGTTCATTCTATTACTTTTTTTTTTTTACCAGTATGGTTAATCAGCATGTGTGCACTATTTTCCAAGTATGATGCTGAATGCTGCTTTGCCAGTATCTCCCCAAAGAGCAGTTATTGCCTCCACTTTCAGATAAAAACCTAAAGCTCACAAGCAAGTGACTTCAAGCCTGATTTTATCCAACCTGAGAACTCATGTTCCTTAACATACTGTCCTATTTCCTCATCAGTAGCAGTGGAGATGTTGCATGGATGTGATATTTTAATTTTTTTCTCATTGTGGGTTCCAATTTAACTTCAGAATGTTCCTGATGCACTGGGAAACTGTAAGTAGAGGAGATGTATGTGAGATGTTCCTCCTCTACCACATTCATATTCTGCCTAGCTGATGCTATGGGAAACTCAAGCTCGTTCAAACTCATAATGAATTTAACAGCCCTTCACAAAGCAACAGTGCAGGGCTTCAAGCTTCCCCTGTAGCAAGGATGCATGAGGGGTGAGATATGAAGACACAATGACCTGCCCAATGTATGGACTTTCAGCTTCAATCTCAGCCCCACAAATCTTCAGCTTAAGGTAACTAGGAATCTTCCCACCTTTGCTGAATGATGTTATAATTGAAGGTTTGTCTCCCTCCCCCCCCACAAATGATACCTCTGAATTGCAAGCTGGACAATTAGCACCAAGTCCCAGGTCTATCAAGATTTTGTTTAGATTTTCTGGTTTGAAAAGCTTTCCATTTCAGAAGGATTCTGTTTGAGGAGGGTTCAAGGTGCATTTTTCAAAAAAAAAATATTTCATTTTTATTTATTTATTTGACAGAGAGAAAGAAGGAGAGAAAGAGAGAGAGAGAGAGAGAAAATGGGCACTCCAGGGCTCCAGCCACTGCAAACAAACTCCAGACTCATGTGCCCCCTTGTGCATCCTGGCTTACATGGGTCCCAGAGAATCAAACCTGAGTCCTTTGCATACAAACGCCTTAACTGATAAACCATCCCTCCAGCCTGAGGTGCATTTTTAATTCCAGTCCAAATGGTGGATCAGGTATGGAAAGGATCCTTCCCGTTCCAAACTCCTTCTCTAAGTGCTATGCACATGCGGGCTGGGGACAATGAGACTATCTCTGGAGATATGGGAATGATTATAAACAAACATATGCTATGTCCAATATTATGTCTATTTTCAGCCTTACTTTGTTTCTTCATAACTAACTTTATGTGGTAATTGTTTATTTTATTTTATCTGAGAAATGTCTGCAGTCCCAGACCCATTGAGTAAGCAATCCAAGAACATAAAGCAGATCAATGCATCTCTTGGTTGTGAACTCAGGTCTGTCTGACCCTAAAAGCCACACTCATTGCATGTTGCATGTTAATGTTAAAGTTTCTACAGCTTGGAAGACATGCAAGTAGCCTAATCCTTGCAAAGAGGCGGCAGATTGCCAGTTGATTTTGCCCTCAGAATTCTGTGAGAAGATGCCACTGAGAGGTTTAGAATATGCCTCCAGAGGTTCTCCTTAGCCCCAGCCCCTAGGCCCCCTTGCTTGAGGTGGATATATGCACTGTTTCTTGTTTTATAGAGCTAGAGTAAGACAAAGGGAGGAGAGAGAATAAAATTTCTGTCAATCAGTGAGCATGTTTTGAAGTCAGATACAGTTAAGTCATCATTTTAAAAATATAGCTTCCCAGCCAGAAGTCTGCTGGCATGGCAGACATGCATGAAGGTGAGCGAATTTAAGGGCCAGTGAGTGAAAAAATTAGAGACCGGAACAAGTTAATGGTATGCCTTTTGCATGACACAGGTATGTTGAGTCATCTTGGGCTCTCAAGCTCTGCAAAGTGAAGACATTTATCCCTATCAATATCATCCCTGGTGTGGCTTGACACCAACATGCATGTGTGCTATTTACTTTTGCTTATTTTACAGGTCTGCTTTGTAAGAAAAAGAAATTTGAAAGCTTCTGAAAAGGAGTCAGGGAAGAAGGCCTGGGAATATTAAATGATAAACCTTATTCTTCCTGCTGATGTCTGGTTCATCCCAGGGGGCTTCTCCTCATCATCTTTTTCTAATGCTGCCATTCTGGGAATCTGCACACAGCCTTGGCTCTGGACATTGGGCACAATCATGGCTCAAGCTTGCTTAGTGGTCAACCATGAATGACATTTTGCTTTAGCCAGAACAAACAACAACAATAACACCTTAACTAATAAAGCAATGAACATGATCACTGTGTCTCAATTATAACTATAATTAGTAGTTCATGTTACTAAGGAATAAATCACAGGGACTATCATGTGGGCTTAGGAAAACTCGATCAATCTGTAAAGAGGAATGCTATTTTATTATTTAGTATCTGAAGGCCAGTGAATTAGCTTTTGTTTTATGATGTTCAAGTAACCAGGTTGTTCAGGGAACTACAGGTGAACAAGGTGAGAATGAGACATGTCCTAAAGAAAGGTTCCCCATGATGTCTACAGAGGCAGGAGCCAGTGAGAAGGATGACCCCTAGTGGCCTCAGCTCCCAGTCATCATTGCCACATGGTGACATATCTCTGGACTGTTAGACCTTCTGAGGTTTCAGGGAATGCTAGAATCCTGGCTCTCTAGATAGCGTTTCACATTTTTGTTCTTTATCCTTTATAGTTGAGGATAGACTTCATGGATTTTGCATGTACTGAGCACCTATAGTCGCTCTAGTGACACCCCTGCATGGGTTAACTTCTTATTGCAAGAACCGCACATCTGACAAAGAAACAGTTTAAGGGAGGGAGGGTTTATTTCAGCTAATAGTTCCACCATGGCAGAGAGAGCATGGGGCAGGAGTCTGAAGCAGAGCTGGTTGCATTCAGGCCTGTAGAAAGGACGAAGAGAGTGATGAATCTGCTGCACAGCCAGCAGTCTCCATTTTAAACAGTCAGGATTCTGGGCCATGGAATGGTGCCACCCATGATTAAGACGGGTCTTCCTACGTCAACTAACCTAATCTGGATAATCCCCTCACGGGTATGTTCAGAAGCTAATCTGAACCTAGATCATTCCTTATTGGAGCTCTAAATCCAGGCAAGTTGCCAATCAATATAAATCATCTCAATCCCCAGCCTACATTTCTCAATTTTTTCTCAATTATTTGCACTATCACCTTAAAATATGAGATACAAAACATGAAAGCAGAGACAGAGTTTCTAGAATATTCTGAAGCAGATCTATATAAGCCAATGTTTTAGCTCTACTCTAGAAATACATTCAATATTTTGTGGTGTTGGGGACTATGGAGGTGCTGCATGAGCCAAAAAATGAGATGATTTACAAAGTCACTAGTTATAATACCCAAAGACAAGAGCTACACACCCATTGCCTCCCACACATCCCTTTTATTACGAAGCCAGCCAGCTGCCTCCTGTCTTGTCACTTGCTGGATGCTTGGTGGCACACCCTCCTTGGAGCCCTTGGCTACTGGAATCTCAGGAAGAGTAATGCCTATGCAGCTGGCTTGAAGGCCCCTTGGAATGGGACAGAAAGGAGCCGGCAGGCCCCCAGCCAAGAATGGATGCAATGAATGTTTTTACTGTCCAGTTCAAGTTTCCTTCAGGGTCTCCATCCCATGGTACAAAAATCTACAAGGCCCAACATCTCCTGCATACTTTGTCACCTGGCCAAGTCTTCCCTATCCCTTAGATCATAACTTCTAGGTCCCTGGGCAGGATCTATTTATTCTGCTTCTGTGTTTCCATGACAACCTGGGAGAAGCCTAACTGCATTCTTCATGAACTTTCCATTGGAGTATCTTCAGTCATGAGAGCTGCTAGAAAGTGGGATCATTTGTATCTCCATTGGCTCCTCTGTACCCACAATGTACTTCCTGACACATGGGATCAACTCTGAAATATTTACTAGTTAAGAAGCAAGATGGCGTCTTCAAAATAGACATGTGTGTGTTTGTACCATTGAAAGCCCATCTGATTTTGCCATTTCCAGTGAGCCTCTCCTCTTCTGTGTTGGAACCGACTGGACTCAGAGCTTCCTTCCTCTTTCTCCTGGGAGATGGAGGAGGATGCAGGCAAGGGAGACATTGGAAAGAATGGCTCTGAGACTTTCTCCTTCACATTATCCATGCCGTTGACAGCAAACAACAAGCCAACCTTCTCCACAATGGTGTCTGCTTAGCAAACCCGACTGCTGGAATCCAATCCATCAATTAAGTATCAGAGCAGTGGATGGGGATATATTGTGACCACTGCAGCTGACCACTGCTTGCTGGATGGAAACCAGGGTTGGGGGGAGGGAAGGGTTCCAGAAAGCCAGACGGGGGGAGGGGGAGGCGAGAGGGCAGAGAGCTCCACAGGAACATCTCCCTCCCACCCTTCCAAATCGTAAATTAACAACAGTGGACCTTGTTAAGTGCAGCTTCACAAATTAATATGAAATATAGTGCTTTTTCATAAGCCTGAGAACCAGATTTAAAAGCATATTGGTGTTTGTACACAGCAGGCCGTAATGATCCATTATCCTGCAGACAGAGCGGCTTGCAGCAACACATAAAGAAGATGCAATTGGGCCATCTGCTTTGATTTCTGCAGCGTCCCCAGAGACCCAGGGGAGGAGCTGGTAGTCCTTTCCATCTGCCCTTGCATTATCAATTACAGTTGAATTATGCCGCGTGCTGCAGGGCTGGCAGATACGGATGGGAGATTGTGGCACCTGAAAAATATAGAAGAAAATCCATATGTTGGGAACCAGCTGTTTATTTACAAGTCCTTGACATATTTCTTCACTTTCTCGGCTGTTGCCTTTTTTAAGGTTCCTAGAGACATTTCAGTTTAGTGTGAACTTGAGAAGAAATTAGGTGTAACAGCATAGCACCACATGAATAATATTTCAGTTCCCTTTTTTTACAGTTGAAATGCACATGGAGCAAAAAAAAAAAAAAAAAAAAAACATCAGGTCGAACAGATTTTAAATTATGAAAAAATAAGTTGTGAAAACATCTGGGGTGGCTGCTACAGCTTGTTATGTTTATAAAACATGTCGGAACAGGAGGGGCTGTGCACACACTGTACATTTTTGGCAGCTTAGGAATCATGTGTAAAACCGTAACTTTTATGAAATGCTAAGTGTTTATGAAAGCTTAGGGAGTGGGGAAGTAGAACACAGAGTGGCCGACCCTTTCATGAAGTCTCTTACCACAACTTCTAGGAATGCTGCTTGGACAAAGAAATGTTCTAGTTGACTTAGTTTTGATCCCCCACCCCCCACTTTCAGCATGGTCTTGACGTATCCCTGGTCACATTGGTTCTAGCGTGGTGAAGCAGAGCCACCATCTTGATTCTGTCCCGCTTGGGTTTTGCCATGTGGGATTCCTTCTAGTCATGGCAGAATTCATACTTTATTCTATTTCACACCGTGTTTTTTTCCTCACATCTCAGTCAAGGAACATCTGTAATGTGTGTGTCTGCTTAGCTGTGGGGTCCAACTCAATGCCTGTGAAGAACAAGGGAGCAATACTTAGTGGTGCCCACTAGCCATGGAGACATGAACTTGTTTACCTTTGTTATGTCCTTAAGACCATCATGGTGTCTGGCACTCTCTGGGCATTCATAAAATGCTGATTGGATGAATAAAAGAAGGAGTGAGTGAATGCCTCAAGGGCTGTGCGAGTGTGTTAACGTGATTAGTAAGGCAGGTGGACAAGCTGAGAACTACAAAGCTCTGTCAGCCAGTGATAATGGCCCTTAGACTCCAACTTGGGTGCTCAGAATGTCTTCTCTCACTTGGGCACTGTGAGCATGAGAAAACCTTTCAGTGAACAGCTCCCTGGCGAGGACAGGCACCCCTGGGGGCTGTACTCACAGGAGATGCTTATCATTCCTCCCTCTCCCCCAGTCTTCCAGGCACTGAGTTCTGCTCCCCAGCACCCACTATGGATTTGGTTTCTCCTGCCTGGTCATAACATTCATGTTCATGGAAATAAAGTCATGTGCACAGTGATCTCCATGTGGCTCATAATAAGGGCTCAGTGCCCAGAAGCTTGCATGCCATGGTATTAGGACCATAGATAAGAACTGTGGAGTACAGTGCAAAAGGCAAACATGAAGCTGCCTAATAATAAAAAAAAAATGGGAATTTTAAGATGGAGATAGCTGAGCCTTAAGCTAAGTACTGATCACAGGGACTTTCTAAGCATAGGACCTTGGATAACTAGGTCACATGTCCTTGGAGATGGCTTGGCTGGTACTATGTCCTCTCCTTTGTTTTCTTTTTCCCTTTTCCATGATACTTCTTTTCTTCCCTTCTTTCTATCTTTCCTTCCTCAAGACATGATGCATGCTCTTCACCTACCTTCATTTTTCCATTAGCTCAATTTCTGTTTTCTTCCACCTAAGTGTTGAATGAAGTTTGCTTAAAGGAGGCCTTATCACTTCTCTTCTACTTAATTTCAGTCTGATTGACTTGGTTTCCAATCCCTCCATTAAGAGTAATAACCTGGGCTGGAGAGATAGCTCAGTAGTTAAGGCGTTTGCCTGCAAAGCCTAACAACTCAGGTTCAATTCCCTAGCACCCATGTAAAGCCAGATTCACAAAGTGACACATGCATCTGGAGTTTGTTTGCAGCAGTTGGGAGGCCCTGGCATGCCCATTTTCTTTGTCTGTCTTCTCTCTATCTCTGTTTGCAAATAAATATTTTTTTTAAAAAAGAGTCATAACCTAACCGCACCTTCCTTGAAGCTTGTTGTATCACTTTAGTCATTATACAGATGGAAGTAGATGTCTTGTTTTGGATGCTCCTTGCAACATAGTAGTCCTTACAGAGCATTCGTCATTGCTGTCCCCCTCATCTTGTCCTCATCATTGCTGCAGGTGATTCCATCATCTCCCCAGGAGGAGTTCTTAGGTCTGCCCAACATTTCCTTTTGAAAAAATGCATGTGCTGATAGTCTCTGACAATTCACTTGTTTTGTTTACTTTTATTCATTCATTTGTTTATTGAACATAATTTGTCAAATCCCAGAACATCTAAAATGACAAAAGGGTCAGGATATTCTCTATCATGTGTTAATATCTTTGCTTATATTTTCTGTTCCTTCTCATTGATAATCCCCTGAAGCCCTACTATTTTCCTTATAAGAAAGGCTGCAGTGATAAAAAAAAAAATGCTGAGAGGCAACCTGAGTTCACTAAGATCATGCTGTAGATTAGTGGCAAAGCCAGGATTGGACTCCAGCCCCCATCTGCTCTTTAGTGATGATGGTAGCATACAGTCTTCACGGTGAGTTTCAAAGTCTCTGCAGATACAAGCCAAGACCTTTGCTGGTTTTGTATTTTCTCCTAGCTACAACTGAACATGTGGCATAGACAATGAATGGATATTTAAGGGAGAAAAGAAAATCACTAATGCTCCATCAGCTGGTGTCTGAGTGACATATTGCCACTTAACAAATCACCAGGTATCGTGATGACTTAAAGTAGCATCACCGTTCTGAGGTTTAGGCAATGACAAAAAGCAAGAGTCCATTTCTCCATGTGGCCTCAGCCAAGATGGCTCCAGTGTCATTGGAGGATCTGCTTCCAAAATGACTTAATCCTGTAGATGTCAGGAGGCAATGCTGGCTGCCGCTGGTAACTCAACAGGGGCGGCTGGTCATGCTTGTCCTTCCTTTGCGAAGTCTCCCCATATGGAAGGGTTGGGCTTTTCAAAGCGCACTCAGAGAAAGTGTTCCGACAGGACTTGTTCCCATGCTCAGGGCCTACACTGCAGTACAGTGTCTGCCGGCCACGTGTGGCTGTCGAGCAGTTGGAACGTGTTCAGTTTCAGTTTGAATTGAATTGCATTTTAAGTACAACATATTTATCAGGTTTTGAAAACAGAACCTAAAAATTAAAAGGTCAAAGGACACTAGAGAATTTGCATTATTGATTAGACTTTGAAATATTGTGTTTAAATAATTCACATTATTTAATTAATTTATTTTTTGAGAGATAGAGGGGGGGAGGAGAGGGAAAGAATAGATGCACCAGGGCCTCTAGCCCCTGCAAACAAACTCCAGACGCATGTGCCTCTTTATGCATCTGGCTTACGTGGGTCCTGGGGGAATTGAACCTGAGTCCTTTGGCTCTGCAGGCATGTGCCTTAACTGCTAGGCTATCTCTGCAGCCCAGTACTGCACATTATTAATATGAACCTCAAGTGCTTCTTTTATAAATGTGGCTGCTACATAGAATGCTCAAAATTATACCTATGGTTCACCAGGCCTCCGCCTGCCTCACATTTATTATTGTCCCACTAACCAAAGATGATCACATGAGCAATTAGAAGTCACCAAAGTATGCAGTACTGTGAGGTAGGGCCGACTAGGCACGCATGTGACAATCTACCATAACTCCCTTTACATTTTGCTCGATTTAAGAAATGACATAATGCAATTTTATAAAATGACATATTATGAAAAGCTCTAAAATAAGGCAGAGAAAAACCTTCCAGCTTCAGGGCATAATAAGATCCAATCTTTCCTGTTTCTGCAGTGATTTCACATTACATACTGAGCACTTGTCATATGTAGAACGTCATGCACTAGGGGCTAATTAAGAATAAAGAGCCTCCATGTGGCTTAAGACTTGAGAAACTCACAATGAATCTTTGGATTGGAAGAGTGAATGGCATAGACCGTGCGGTACTCCAACCTTGCTGTGTCCACGTGGGATATGGCTCACCTGTGGTCTCTCCAGTCTTGTGTTTTCTAGGGAGTGTCTGTCTCCATCTTGGGTTCAAGACAGCTGAGACTAAACAAACAAAGGAAAGTTGGGGAAGTATCATTTTCTGAGGTAATTTTGTTTGTCTGTCTAGAATCAAGGCATATGATGGTTCATAGTTGTCCCAACAAGATTGAAGAAATAGGTGTGAAGAAGGTCTTTCTGGAATAGAATCCATAGAAGTCCAGTGGGGGTGCATTCCTGACAAGAGCTCAAAAAACACTAAAACACTGGAAGTATTTAAACTAGTAGACAATGGGGCCAAAGAGATGACTCATTGGATAAAGTGCTCATTCGATGCTTAAGCCAGAGAGTACCTGAGTTCAATCTCCAGACCCTACATGAAAATCTTGAAGCTGTGGCAGGCTGTGTAATTAATCCCAGCGTACCGAGGCTGACAGCAAGATAGAGGCAGAGAAAGGAGAGTTTCCCGGGATTCTCATGACCAGTGAAGCAAAGAGCAGCAGAACGAGAATGAAGAGAGAGAAACCCTGCTTAAAGGAGTTGGAAAGATAAGGAATGGCCAGACTGACCTCCACACATGCATCATAGCATGTGTGCACCTGTGTGCGCACACACGTGCACACACACTGCACACACACGTACACATAATTTTTAAAAAATAAAAACAGATAAAGTAACGGAGAGCACGTTATTCTCAGGCATCTGAGAGGGCAGAAGGAAAGGTTTGCTAGGGCTGCTGTAAGAAGTAACACACTGGATGGCTTGAACAGCAGGTATTCGTTCCTTAATACTTCTGGTGACTGGAAGTCTGAGGTCTTGGCATCAGCCAGGTTGGTTACTGCTGATGCTTAGCACTCTGGCTTGTAGATGCCTCTCTTCAACCTTGGTTACATGAGGACTTTCTTCTGTCTTAGCCTGTGTCCTACTGTCCTTTGTCCATGAGGACACCATCCAGATTGAAATACAGCCACATTGCTAGCCTCATTTCAATTGAATTATATATATATATATATATATATATATATATATATATATATTTTTTTTTTCAAGCAAAGACAGCAAGAGAGAGAGACACAGAAAGGAGTGAGAGAGAAAATGGGTGCACCAGAGCCTCCAGCTGCTGCAAGCAAATCTAGATACATGGGCCGCTTTGTGCATTTGGCTTTACATGGGTACAGGGGAATCAAACTCACGTCAGTAGGCTTTGCAGGCAAGCACCTGAACTGCTGGCCCATCTTTCCTGAATTCTCTTTTTAAAACCTAAGTTTTTAATACAGTCACATTCTGAGGCATTGAAGGTTTTTGAGCACTTCAACACACGAGCTTTTGGGAAACACGACTCATCTCACAGTGTAAGTGATGTCTAACTGGTGTCTAAGAAGGGTCCTCTGTGATAAGATGGTTTTACTGTTGGGAAGCATCAAAGTTTGAAAAATAGAAAATAGAAATAAGCAAAATGCCTCAGATGCATGAGGTCATCTCTCTCTGGTGAAGATTGTTCTCTATGGTGAAATTGGCACAGGTATCAAATTCAGAAGAAAGCTGCACATTGCAGGTGCCTGTGGCTGTTGTACGGATGCGCTCTGCTTTCTCAGAGCTCCTTGAACAGCTGCCCAGTCCTCTGGTCAGAAGCAAGACTTTAACTGACAGGATTTGAGTAGAGATCTGAGTGAAGCTAGGGCTGAGGTTTCCAGCAACAAACCTGAGCTTTCCTGATCCCACATGAACCATGTGGGTTGGACTCTTTAGGGGTGTCACTTGAGGCCTAGTAAGAGTATGATCTCCCATCTCCATCTTCCACAGGGCTCTCCAAGAGGACTGAGGTGGTTTCATTCCCTGAGTCCTTTGTTATGCCAGGCACCCTGAGGGAACGTTCAAGAAAGAGTTGTGGGCTGAGGAAATGGTACCTTCGCATCTTAGGAGCCATCAAGAAGCCACGCATTTACTCCTTTGTCAGAAGAAACAACTTAAGTATCCTCGTGCCCATGACAGCAAGACTTCCTGGCAGGTGGTTTCTGAAGGACTTTGTTCCTCTGTTTTATCCCAGCAGTGGTCCCGGGAGGAAGAGTCCACCATCCACCTAGCTTCACAGTGACAGTCCTGCTGCATTTGTCATTTCCCTTGTTGGTCTCTGGCTTTTTCTCTCTCAAGAATTTTATCTGAAAGGCTCGTTGAGGCTGTCCTGTGGTGGGCCTTGCTGACAATACCCAGGAAGGTTCCACCACATGTGCTCCGGAGAGCCAGTGAACCCCAGTGAATGGCAAGCCTTCCAAAGCCTTGTGTGAGGAATGTTGCCGTCCACTGGGACTCATCCACTCATGAGTCGGACTGTTTGACGTCATTTAGTGCTTGTCTTGACCCCTGATTAGGTACTTCCTCTGCTAGCTTTGTGTCTCATTACTTAGCTTCCTCCAAGTGTTTCAACTCAAATGCCATCTGAAAGTGTCTCTCTGACCACCCTAGCATAAAGCCCTCCTGTGGAGAGCCGAGAGAGTGTGATCGCCATTACAAGATGGCGCTGACATCCGGCCTCGGTCCTGGTGAGAATAGCGCATGTGCAAGTGGTGAAAGCGCGCCAAGTCACTGCCCAGCCCGGGGCGTCATATGGGGTAATGAGCGTGCAGCCAATCAGCAGAGTACACGCCGCCTAGGGGCTATATAAGCGGCGCCATTTCGGGGCTCTGGGTCTTCCTCTTTTCATCTGTTAACTGCAATAAACGCTTGCTGCAGAAGGATCCTGGTGTCCGTGTGCGTTCTTGCTGGCGAGACGACTACGCGGGCTACACCCTCCTCCCTGTTTCCCTTCTACAAACTTATCTCTTAGCACATATTAAGTGTGTTCCTATAGTTTCTCTCTTTCACTTGCTCTTTGAGACAATGTCTCATGATGTAGTCCATGCTAACCTCAAATTCAAGATCCTTCTGCCACAACCTTCAGAGTGCTAGGATGATAGGCATGTGCTGTGATACCTGGATTGATTACAGAATACTTTTGATCACAGAAAACTGGGTCTTTTCAAGAGACAAAACAATGATCTTTTCAAAATGAAAATTTGATGATTGCATCCCCTGCATGCGCCTTAAACCTTTCAGTGACTTCCCTCTGTTCTGGGATGGAAGCATTGTGCACCATGACCTGAGTGGGACATTCCAGCTTCTGTCTTCCCACTGTGTGCATGGGAAACAGTTCTGTTTTTTTTTTTTTTTTTTTAATTCATCCTACTCCTGCCTTTTGCATCTTTTGCACTGCTCTTTTTTCTTTCTGGAATTTTCTTCCCTCTGTCTTACCCAGACTTCCTCAGCTTGAAAACTGAACTCAAACATTCTGTCTTTCAAGAAGCCTCTTGAGATCCCTTGTACTTGTTTTATTCTTTTTATTTTATTTTTATAGTAAATGACATGTTTCTGGTTTTGTATGCCTGATTCTTGTCATTTCCCCCACTGGGTAAACTCCAGGAAGTGTAGGGTAGTGGCCATTTGTGCTGACTACTGTGTGCCCAGCTTGCTCCATGTGCTACAGTGTAGCTATTGGATGGAAGAGCAGCCCCTGTCCAGGTACATGGAGCGCTTCACAGGAAATAATTGATCGCTGTTCCTGAGAGACGACCCCTCCTGTTCCCCATTGCTCGCTTGCTGGGTTTGTTGGAAGCATCCTGCCCTAGGTCAGGCTGTGTGTGCTGGGGATGGAGTCATGGTGAGACGGCCTTCTGTACCTCTCTGTCCCAGTTTTGCACAAGAGGGTTTTCTTTCAATACACTTACGGAAATGACTTCTCCATTTATTTTCCCACTTTCTTCTTTCTGTTTTTCCTTCCTACTCAGCCTGTTATAATTTCTACCCCCCCTCTCAAAGGTTTTTGGTATAAATGGAATAAAATCGGTCAGGCTCATAAATAAGATTCAAGACAAATAACCAGCCTCAGTTTGGGGACTACTGTCCCTCCTTCCTCCTCTATAATTTATTGTTTTTCTTCTGTGGGAAGCCAAATGATATTTCTCTAATTAACAGACACAGACAACTATCGTATAAATCAACATCACAGCCTTTTTAGTGATGCAATCACTTTATGATCAGGGGGTATAAATTAAACATCCCCAAATGCATCTCAAGCAGCAGAACATAATGGAATAAAAGAGAGAAGGGTTGCCTCCACCCAGAGACCAAGCACCACACACAGCAAGCTGAACTTAGAGCTGCAGGGTTCGTCCCCCACAGCCAGAGGATGTGTCCTACCCCAGGGCAGGGACACTACATATTCTTGTATCTCCTGCTGTGTGGTGCCTGGAGGTGTGACTAAGTATGTGAGACAAGAAAGTCCAGGATTTGAGTACAAACCTTAGCTTTGGTGCTTACGCTCTCTCTGCATAACCTTTGGGAGCCATTTGCTCTTTGAGCTCTAGTTTTCTCTTGTCAATTAGAGATGTTGACAATATCTATTTGTATCACAATGGTGGACATGAATGCATGCCAGGCTCTTGGGATACTACCCCACATTTAAAGAGAAGTTTAATACCTTTGAAAATACACAATTGTCATTATCCCTAGCCTCAGATTTACAACGCACAATCACAATGCCATCAGTGTGCTGATGTCTGAGTTGCAGACACATAGTCTGATACTTCAGTCAGAGGTGGAACCAAGGATTTCTTTTTAAAAAAAATTAATTTATTTATGAGAGAGTGGGGGGGAGAGGTGAATAGAAAGTGAGAGGATGGATGTTCCAGGACCTCTAGCCACTGCAAATGAACTCCAGGTGATTTCTGCCACCTTGTATATGTGGCTTTACATGGATATTAAGGAATCGAACCTGGGTCCTTACGCACTGTAGACAAGCACCTTAACTGCTGAGCCATCTCTCCAGCCTGAGGATGTCTCTTTAACAATATCTCTTCCAGATCCTGCAACCCACATTTGGAAAGCACTGCTCTGTGACACACACAAAAAACTAAGGCACGTGCTGAAAACCTAGGTTAGAAGAAACCCCTGTCAAAATACGTTCAGGAGGCAGATTAACAGGAAGTTTTGAAAGTCCTTTGAGGGAGTAGATTGAAGTAGGCCCTGCACAGGACTCCATCCTTTCCTCCTGCCCCTACCTCAGAGCCACATTGTTGAAGGGTGGGGAGATCAGGCCCCATCAGGAGGATGAGTGGGGAGATGAGCTAGGGTGGTTCCTTTCTATCCACACGTGTGGATCTGCTCCTTTCTCCACACTCTCTTTCCCTGCATTTGGTGACTTTTGAAATAGTTCCTCCCAACCTAGAACTGTGTGGATGGGACAGTTTCTTAGAAATTTATCTGTGCTGGTGATCTCATGTGAAATTCTCAGTTCTGTGAGATCAATGGGAAATGACTGTCTCCATTGCAAAGAAGGGAAAACTGAGGTTCATAAATAAGAGAGGGCTTGCTCAAGGCCACATATATCCCTAATGGTATGCAAGTCTTCCTGAATTTTCCAATACTAAGTCCACTACTTTTTGTACTGTGATATAAGCCTTTGGTCTTTCCCTTCGCTTAGAAGTCAGTCGTGGTGAGACAAGCCATACAGAGGGCTTCTGTGTCCATGTGATCATGTGCCTGTCTGTGTGTCTGTGTGTGTCCACGTGTGTGTGTGTGTGTGTGTGTGTGTGTGTGCGCACACACACGTGTGCACCAGGGCTAGGACTTTATATCACCTACTGTATCTCTTGGTGCCTAAACCAATATTGTTCTATTCAGCTTACTCTCAGAAGCCCAGATGAGTTTGCCAAACTCTAGAAGGAACCTGAATCTTGAGATTGATTCTGAACTTTTAAGCAAGTTTAAGAGCCCAGCCCCCTAGAGAAGCATGGAGCGCTTGGTCAAAGGCTGTGACATTTTAAAGACTGAAAGCCAGATGTGTGTTGAGTTTGAGGACACACAGACATTTTCTTTTCCTCATCCCTTCTCCATTCAGCTATTTAGGCAGGACTCACTCACTGATCACAGAAAAGTGGACCCTACCACCAATATAGAGACAAAAGAGGAGCCCCATTGTGGGTTCTTTGTTTGTTTATGCTTTGGGTAGTACATGTGGTGTGTGTGTGTGCGTGTAGATATGTGCGCCTCATGCACACACGTGGCGGCCAGAGAAGGACGTCAGCATCCTCCTCTAGCGCTCTTTTGCCTTGTATCCTTGAAGCAAGACTCTCACTGAACCTGGAGCTGCCAGGTTTTGTTGTTGTTTTTGTTTTGTTTCTACTTAGACTGGCTGACCACTGAGCCCATCCTGTCTCAGCTCTCCCCTGGTGTTGGGGTTAACAGGTATGTACTGCCATGCCTGGATGCAGGGATTTTTATGTGGAAGCTGGGCTCAAACTTGGGTTCTCCTGCCTGTGCATGTCAAGAAGCCTCACTTGCTGAGCAACTCCATGTTGGTTGGTGAGCTTCCAAAGCTCAGGCCATGCAACGGGAAGACCTATGAGCATTGATGAGAGCAGGTACCTGCACAGAGAGCTGAGAAGTAAGATAAGATGCCCTGTCTTCTCACAGCACTGCCATTATCTGCAAAATACCCACACAATGTTGGGACCATCACCATTTGAAATGGATGATGAAGGAGGGCAAAACCAAGACATCAAAACATAAGACAGGACTAGTTGGAAAGAAGGGCCTCGATGGAAGGAGTATCATGAGGGAACAAGAAGGTAATGGGAGTGGGCCATGGTCAAAATACATTATATACAATTAGGTCGCATGTATATTATGTACATATCTATTATAATTGCATCACAGATATTATATTTTAAATATATTACATATATATGTAAAAATTGTAAATAGAAAGTTTTTAAAAGTCCTGCCTTCAGAAATTAAAGACAACCTTGAGCTTTGGGGCAGGGAGTATGACTGAGAGGTAGGCTCAGAATTGGAGGGAGAAGGTGGGGCATAAAGGGGCACTGGGAGCTCTTCAGCACTGACTGAACCATCCTCAGCAGAAGCGAGTGTCTGTGGTTTGCCCTTGGGAGACAGCTACCAAGTTCCCATATTATTCAGTAGATACTGATCCAGAGCTGTCCTCTGGGGACCAAAGGCATCTCCTCTCACTGGATGAGATCCTTTGACATCACCAGTAGGCTGGTGGTTGACTGGGCAGCAGGAGCTATATCTATCTGTGACCCAGAACAAAACCCAGTCCTCATCTAGTCCATGCTATGTGGCTAAGGGCAATTTCAGCACCATGGACTGGCCAGAACAGAGGCAAAAGGCACCAACCCTGGGCACCACCAGAGGGTGTTTTACGTTGTTGTTGTTTTGTTTTGTTTTCCCCAAGCCAAGCTGTATCCAGCTTTCTTAAAGATACTTCTCATAAACAATCATGATATTTCAGGCAGGACATGGGCAGACACTCAATAACAAACTCCCCTCTTGTATGGACTACCAAAACCAGAAAGCCACTATAGCATCCAATGGAGTCTTCATGTGGTACTCCGGACAGGGAAGTTTAGAGTGAGGGTTGACATTTCACATTGAGCATGTTCTTTAACAACTTTTCACAAGCCAACCCTGACTTTCAGGAAATGAAGTGAAAATGGAAGAATTATTAATCGGAAAAATCCACCGTGTTTTAGAAAAGGAGCCACAGCTCTTGTGAGGAACACCGTCATCTCAGTGATGTCCAGGTCATCTGACACACTGGCACAACCAGGGTGAAGGGGTCAGGTCCCAACAGGTCTCTGGTCTTAAGGGAGTTAAGTCTATGCTGATGGTGGAGGGGAGAACATAAAAATGGACTTTGAGTTTTCTCATGCCACGAGGCATTTGTGCCAAGGTTGGCTACTGTGTCAATATCAGGGAATCCCTCCTCCCAGGAGCCAAGGGGAATCTTTCAAAACTAGTAGAGAAAAGTGTTTTCCCATCACTCCAGCTTGGGAGGCCTTCTGTTAGCGACACTTGTTCCCCCCCCCCCCCAGAAAAAAAACAATGAAGTGTTCTGTGTGCTAACAACATAGCTTAAAAAAAGTAAAACAGAATTCTGTATTTTTATAAAACTCAATTAAAAAATAGTATTTTAAACTGTACAGTCACCAGAAGCACACACAAAAAAAGTTATCAAAAAATGCACACACTTCCTTTGGCATCTCCAGGACCTTCGGCTTTCTATGCCTGGTCTGTTTGGCATCTCTGTTTTCTTCAGGGTTAATCCCCTCCTTGCCAGCATCAGCGTTTCCCTTTTTCCCTTTGGGTACCTGCTCTCCCTTCTTTGCAGGGGTACTTTTAAGCTTCGGCTCTGCCTTTGCAGGAGCAGGTTTAACAGACAACCTTGCGGGCATGGTGGGCAGGGGTGTGATGTAGGCACTGAACATGGGGATGCAGCTCTGGTCGGTCAGGGGGTTGTCCTCGCTTCTTCTTCACACAATTCCACCAGAGGGTGTTTTAAAGAAAGCTCCTAAGGCTGGAGAGATGGCTTAGTGGTTAAGGCATTTGCTGTGGAGCCAAAGGACCCAGGTTCTATTCCAAGGGCACACGTAAACCAGATGCACAAGGTGGTGCACACGTCTGGAGTTCATTTGCAGGGCTGGAGGCCCTGGCATGCCCATACTCTCTCTGCCTGTTTTTTTTTTTTTTCTCTCTCTCCTTGCAAATAAATACATAAAATTTGAAAAAGAAAGAAAGTAAGAAAGCTCCCAGCCTGGGTACATGAGTATGGCCTGTGGGATTATCTCAAAGATCTCCTCTGTCCTCAGAGACTACACATGGTCAGGAAAGTTGTGCTGTGTAGATGAGATGATGAGATGAGAAATCAAGCCATATATGTGAATTGGCACAACATTGCATGGCCTGATTTCTCATCTGTGTACATATAGAGTACATATTTGCACTAAAATACAGAGATACAAGTACTTGTTTTTTTAACCATCATAAGGTGGAAATCTTGAGATGAGAAACCTCTTGATTTTTATGCCTGTGTCCACTATGGCTAACTGATGCCTTGGGCACTAGTGACGAATCTCTAACTGCAGTGTCAAGGCTGTGACCTGGCTTCTGTAGTCTTTGCATGCAGGTGGCTGTGTTCTAAGAGCCCCTGCTCTCCTCTCTCAGAGTCATATCAGTTCACTTGTAAGCCTGGCATTCACAGTGGTGACAAAGCATTGGAATGAAGTGAGTGGCAACAGGGTCCTTTTCACAAAGCACTTTTAAAGTCAGAGGATATACACCATGTTCCAGTTTTCCTAAAATATGAGTCAGGGTCCGTAAGGCCAACATAACATTGCTCCCGTCTGGTTCATCTGAAGCCTAAACCGGTCACTGACTTCTTCATAAGAACTGCCATGATGGGCTGCCAACTTCAGCTTTAACGACTGTCTTTTGTCCCCTGCTATTCTGAATTCTCAATCGCACCCTGTGTCAGCAATCTTCCTCTTAAGGCCCTATTGATCCACAGATGGATGAATTCAGTTTTCTTTTCAAGGTATGAAAGTGGTCTTGGGCCTGGCACTTAGCTCAAGAGTGGAGGAAGTGGGCTTCCATCCCCCCCCCTTGGCCCACCCGGATAATTAACATGGAGACTACCTTCTTTGATGAGTTCATAAGTGTTTCACCGACAGGCGAGATGTAGCAACTTTGCAAGACACTGTTTAAAGATCTTCGACATCTGAGAAAGCCACAAAATCCAATAATCCTACTTTCAGAACTCCAGGGTGTCCATGGAGATCAATCTCATATCTAAACATCACATAAAGAGAGTGCATTGCATTATAGACTGCTTTCTATTGAACACCACCTAAGACACAGCATTAGATGGTTTAAAAATAAATAAATAAAAAGATGGAGTCTATACCAGAGGGAATGGAAAAGGTTATCAAATTCTTGAAAATTTTCCCCTTTATTAAAGCTTCCCTTTCAGAATTGCTACATTATTAACTAAAGTCAGCTTAGACTCAATTTCTTATTCAGATAATCTTCCTGCTGGATACAATGTTGGGAATAAACTGACTGGGCTTTTCTGATCTTCTCTGGGCAGACAAATCTGTTGTGGTTTCCCCCCTCATAAAACTTGCACAGCATCCTTCCAACTGCTGATTAGTGCTAGAGATTGCCTTTGGCTTGGGGGCACCTATACCTGTGCCCATGCTGGCACAGCACAAAGAGTATTGGGGATTTATTAGAAAACAGACTCTACACTCCAGCAAAGGCAGCACCAGATTCAGAATAACAAGTGTATCTTTTAGGGGGTTCTGGTTTTGGAGAAGTAACAGACAGTTCTAGTCTCAACAAGTCCCAGAGTGAGTGCCATGAACATCTGCCTTCTCAGACAGGCACACGTTCCTTCCGCCTCATACTGGATCAGAGACCCCCTTCGATAAAACCTCATAGCACTCAGAGATCTTTTTTTGATTCTTTAGGATACAAAATAGATGTACTTGGATGCACATGTTTTATTGTCTTTTTGCTGCATGTTAATCACCATTAATATTTTTATATGGTCTTCATGGAGTGTTCTATCTCTTGTGTATCAGAAAGAAAATTCCCATGGAAGATTAAATGTGAGAAATGCCAGTGTTTCTTTTTAAATATTTCTTTCCTTCCGGACTTTTCAGGACCTTTTTTGACACGTGCCATGTGTATGTGTGTTTGTATAGTACATGTGGTGTGGTGTGTGGGTGGTGCATGTACATGTGACCAGATACACAGGCCCCTGGTGCACATATGTAGGGGAGAGGAGATCATGTAGTGTCCTCTTCTATTGTTCCTCCCATGTGTTTCCTCAGGACAGAGTCTCTCACTGAACCTGGAGCTGCCACTTTTAGTCAAGCTGGTTTACCAGTGAGCTCCAGTGATACACCCATCTCCAGTCCCTGAAGGACTGTTGTTACAGGTATGTCCAATTTTTTTTTTCCTTTTAAAGGAGAGAGAGAGAGAATTCACATGCTAGGACCTCAGCCACTGCAATCAAACTGCAGGTGATTGTGTCACCTAGTGGGCTTGTGGAACCTTGTGCTTGCCTCACCTTTGTGCTTTTTAGTAACGTAGGATCTGGAGAGTCAAACATGGGTCCTTAGGCTTCACAGGCAAGCGCCTTAACCACTAAGCCATCTCTCCAGCTCACAATTTTTTACATAGATGTTAGGGATGGTACTCAGGCCACTTCATGCCTTGTTAAGTCCTCATGCTTGTGTGGCAAGCACTTTTTCCTCATAAGCTATCTCTCCAATTATTCCCCACCACCTTTAGTATGCGATGAAACAGTTATCTTCTTATTGCTGGGACAAGATACAGCTTATGGAGGAAATTTCTGGCTTACAATTTTGAGGGGAAGTTTCCTCATAGCAGGGAAATAATGGTATGAGCAGGAAGCTAGCTCACATTATCACATATCAGCAATGGGAAGAAAATAGCAAGAATGAGCTAGCCAGCACTGGTAAGGGGGACTGGACTACAAAATCCCAAAGCTTGCCCCCAGTGACACACTTCCTCCAGCAAGGCTCCACTTCTCAAATGCCACACAACTTTCCCCAATTGCCACCAGCTGGGGACCAAATATTCAAAATACTTGAGGTTATCTGAGGCATTTCATTCAAACCACTATATGTGTATTTATAATGACTTAGGAAAGTGGATGATAAATTTCCTGATTACATCTGACCATGAGACGCTTATCAACATAGCTCTCTTAATTTTTGAGGAATACGCTTTGGAAAATACCAGTTTCACTGCATATTTCATTATGTTAGAACCTTGCAGTTCAGTCTAGGGAGAAGAGAGCTTAAAGAAAAGGAAATTAGGTAGGTTAGAGTTTTCCTTGAAGTACTCTCCCACATTTTCCATAAGCTCATCCAAAAGACTGGATTTTAAAAAGCTAAACAAGTTCCTAAGTCTCTACTTCAGAAGCTATTGGCCATCTGGCTGGGTTGAACTATCACAGACACAGACATGAGCTCTGGACTTTAGTAACCAGACATCCTTCTGTGTATGTGGGAGATGGTTTCAGGACTCCCACTGATACCCAAACCTACATGGTATATCAGTTACATGGAATCCAAGTTCATCTTCCCACAGGCTTTCACTCATCTGTAGGCTTCAGTGTGTTGCTTGGAGAATGACATGAGAAAAGACTTACATGCTAAGTACAAATGCAAGATTTTTCCCAAATATTTTCAATCCATGCATAGCTAAACCTGAGTCCATGGATTTGGAGGAAAAATTCTTTCTTTCTTTTTTTTTTTTTTAAAAAAAAAAAACTATTTTCACTTACTTATTTCAGAGACAGAAAAACACAGAGAAACTGGGCTGGAGAGATTGCTTAGTGGATAAGGCTCTCTTGTTTGCAAAGCCAAAGGATGTAGGTTTGACTCCCCAGGACCCACATAAGCCACATGTACAAGGTGGCACATGTATATGGAATTTGTTTGCAGTGGCTGGATGCCCTGGCGTGTCCCTCTCTTTCTTCCCTCTCTCCCTCTTTCTTCCTCTTTGTCTCTCTCTCTCAAATAAATAAATAAAAATTAAGTATTTTTTTAAAAAAAGAAAAACACAGAAACAGAGTGAGTAAGGTATTGGTGCACCAGGGCCTCCTGTAACTGCAAATGAACTCCAGATGCATGCACCACTTTGTGCATCTGGCTTTACATGGGTACTGGAAAATTGCACCCGGGCTACCAGGCTTTGAAAGCAAGTGATTTTAACTGCTGAGACATGTCTCTAGCCAAGAAAATCTATTTCTTTGGACAGCTTCAGGTTTCTCAAATTTGGCCTGTTCTTATGTACTTGAGGAAATCCAAGGCATCTTGCCTATTTCATATGCACCCTACTAGCGACACAGGTGTTTTCCATACCTGTCCACTTCTTGTGCTCATTATACTGCTTGTAATCTTTCCCTGTGTATCTTACAGTATTCCTTTCCAGCCAGTGGAATCTCAATGAAGACTCCTCAGGGCTTCGTTTCCAGGGCTTTTGTCTATATTAGGATTAACAGTATAACTTCATTTGCCCTATTCCTAGCATTCCACTCTTCTCCCTCCCATAAGTTTTAATTTTGTATTTTGAGTTTATAAGATACAGTCCAGTGCCCTTGAGACATGCACAGATGCAAGATTTTAGACCAACGTAGGTTAGAGGAGAGCTAAAATCAGAAAGCCAAAACATGAGGTCTTTAACATGTCCTCACACTATACCCTGTGACCAACTTCAGTAAATTCCATTGTATTTAGCAAGTGAAACACTAACTTTTTATGGCAAAATGAATTAGTATGTTATTTATATATTTTAAACTTAGTTAGATCCTCCCTTAAGGCTCACAGCCAAGTCAATAAAGTTATGTTTGAAGATAGAGTTTGAAATTCTATTTTCATTCATTTTAATGGTTTACAAGTAAATTGCATTTTCTACTTCATTCTTTGACATGAGTCAATAGGTATCCAATGTAAATGTAGTTCATTTATATTTGAATTGATGTTCTGTCCTCCATTACCTTATGTTTCTAATGCATTCTGATACATTAGTAAATAGGCTTGTCTGATTAATCATTAGCACATGAAAAGAATTAGCTGCAGCCTGCCAAATGGAATTATTGACACTGATAAGAGGGCCACCGATGGCATCACCTGGAAATGGAGTGTGCGAGTCACTGAAGGAACAAAAAGTGCCTCAATATATATGGACAGCCTGGAGTGGGTTTCATCAATTCTCTGCATGACAGATGTGTAATACGTTTATTCAAAATTTCTCTAAAACTCAAAGTAGATGGGAACTATCTTGACTTTCTTTATAAACTTTGTTACTTAATATCAAAACACAGTTTTCAGCTGGAGGAAAACTTTTTGCTGGCTCCCAATGGAGACAGAGAGTGGCTTTGGAACCTTTAAGGAAAGAACAGAGCAGAACGAAAACCCCTAAAGACCTCCCTCCCCCTCTCTCAGCAGTCACCCTCACTCAAACGATCAGCCTACAAACCCAGGCTACCCAGGGGGCTGATCTCCTCCCAGTCTTAGTCTAAGGAACTTGAACAGGTGGGCACATGGACAGACATATGAAGTCATGCAAGCACACACATGCACGCACACAGAGGAAGGCTAAGGGTTAGATTTCTGAGAAGCCTCCTATGTATGCCCTTCCCATCTCCTGATGTCCAGTTTTGTAGTTGAGCAAAAGAAACAGACTGGCCATCTGTATGACATGCTAGAGCTCCAACATGTCCCAGGGATGAGGCAGAATGGCATACCTAAGAGGGTCAGAGCCCTGTTTTAAAATGCTCATGTAGTCTGCTTTGTTATTGTCTGAGCCATTAGATTTAAAAGCCCTGCTGTGTGATTGCCAAGTATATTAATGTGAGCAAATGATAAAAGTCTAGCTGCCCAAACTTGTGTGATGTCTTTAAGCAATGGTGTGTTTCAGATTGATTGCTGGGACTTGCTTCAGTGTGCACAGTAAGGGGACACCGAGTGTGGTGCAGGAGAAATCCTTTGGGGAACCCTTGGCTTCAAGTGGATTTGAGGCCAAAGTGCTGGTGCTGTTAAAGTTTGGCTGGTGAGAGAATTGGCCTCAGGGACTATTACCTCAGGTGACTTCCTTACTGTGGAAGGATGCTAGGTGGGGACTATCCTAATGTCCTGTAAGGAATCCCTCTTTCTTTTCTGTTTCCACATGTGTCCAGGGGTAAGAATAGGTGTTCTCTTTCCTCTGTCCCAGAGTGCTTGAACTTCATACAAAATAATGTTTACTAACCATAAGAAAGGGCTTTTCAAGTCAAGTTGGCAGACGACCTGTTTTCACAGGTATATACCTTTTCTCTCTGAAGTTACCTGAAGAGCTGTCCTAGTACTTAGCTTCTCAGGCAGCATAGTGTGATCAAACAGTAATTAATGAGCTCAAATAGGAAGTGTTATAGTTCTTTCCCGTTTCAAGTTTGAGGCTGTACCTTCTGTTTCACTAACACCTTGAGACCATTTTCTGGTCATTCATTTAGAGAACCTTGTAAGTAAAACAAGCACTCCCGAAGTTTGTGTTTCAGTCAAGTCATAAAATGACATGTGAATCTTGAATGATGTGGGGGTTTTATTTTATTTTATTTTTATCTTGGCTGCAGTGGGAGATTTTTATCTCCTATCCTGGTAGGATAAGATGGTATGGCTTGAATATGAAATATCCCCAACAAGCTCATGTGTTAAATGTTTGGTTTTTGATAGTGGCACTATTTTGAAAGGGTCTGGAGACTTAAGGAGATGGGACCTATTTGGAGGACATTAATGGTGTGGGGTACGACTTTGGGGACTGTATCTTGTCCTAGAGTCTTTTCTCTCTTTCTCTTTCTCTCTCTCTCTCTCTCTCTCTCTCTCTCTCTCTCTCTCTCTCTCCTTTCACCCTGAGGTGAAGAAGCTCCTCCCATGTTCTTAAACTGCCTCTGTGTTCTTCCAGGTGCCACATGCACAACTCAAGCACAGGCTGAGCCCTCTGCAACCTAGAGACAAAGGATATCCTTCCTCCTTTGAGTTTCTGGGGATTTTGATCACAGCTACACTAAAGTAACTAATACATAGGGCTTGGAAGAGAGACCAGGATTGATATGAAAATCCATAACTCCTTGAGGGTTGCTCTGCAGAATGATAGACTGGAGTGCTGCAAAGGTAGAATGAGGGAGATACTAGCCCAATTGCTAGTGTATATCTGCCTCATTTCCCTAATATATAAAATAAGGATTATAATACAACTTAACTCATGGGGTTGTTGAGTAAAGAACTAAGACATGTAAATCAAATATAATGCATATAAATAGTGAACATTCAAGAAACCTGAGAACTGGAGAGATTGCTCAGTGGTTAAGAACACGTGATGCTTAAGCATAAGGTTATCTTCGGCAAGAAATGGCCAAGTTTAACTAGCCAACACCCACATTAAATGCTATACATGGACATGCAGGTCTCTAACTCCAGTTCATAGTGGGTGGAAACTGGAGAATGGATGGAGCTTGTTGACAGCAGCTCCAAGTTGAAGAAGAATTACCATCTCAAGGAAAGAATTATGTGGGTGAGAGTGAAGAGGACACCGTTCTCCTCTGGTCTTGAAGAATTATGCATCTGCATACACGTATGCATACAACACATATTACATGCACCACACATACACCGTGCCCCATCCCCAGCCCCACACAAAGAAATCTCATGAGAAAACTTAACTGTCATGCATATTGCTGTTGGTATTGATGGTGGGATGAGAATGGTACAGTTACTCGGGAATATGTGTGGTTGCTTACAAGATAGGCTGTGAAAACACTTGGAACTCTGTTGTTAGATTTCCTATGGAGTTTAGAGGTTGGTTCCTTAAGGTGATTGAAACTTAAAGATCAAAGATCTCTTCCACAAAGTATATGTCCTTGGACCCTCTTTCATTTATTGAAAGGCATATCACCAGGGCTAAAAACAGTGCCTGTAGGCTCACTGACACTCAATAAGTATTCATTAAATGCACAAATAATAATCCAGCCAGCATCAAAACTCAGTCATTTGCTCTGGCTATTTAGTTTGAGATATGTTCACTAGGTTCCTTTCAAGTAAGTGAGTTCCTTTTCTTTTTACCAAACAAGGGTAACAGAGAATGGCTTTTCTCTTAATGATACAGATAGTTGGTTTAAGCATTTCAACACTGAGCCAGTCTCCAGCTCGATAGCACTCCATGCAGTCACCGTCAAGGAAGCCGCCATTGAGTACGCAACTGGAACATCAGAGCCTTGTTCCGCTCTGCCTCCTGAAGCTGGATCCTCTCCTCACATCATTTGCTACAATGGCACCCAGGGAGGTGGCAGCAAGCCATTCTCTGGGCAGAGGGAAGAAGCCAAGAAGTGTGATATTTTATTAATTATTTCAAAAATAAACCTCAGGGCTGAGAGTCGCTACTGCAAAGCACAAGTGTGAAAATCCCACTTCACTGGTGAAGAAAAAACTCCTCGTTAACTACAGAGATCTTCCCTCAGCAACACATAAAGCGGAGGAACGAAGAGTGTGCAGACACTGTCAGCATTTTCAACACATGCAAAAGTTTACCTCTCCAAGGTGATGCTGTAAGTCACCTCTCCTTCCATGGCAGGTCTGTACACAGGGGCTCGTGCCTTTTCCCTCAAATCATGCTAAGAAACGGGCTGTCCCTTGATTCATTTCTTGCAAGATGTTAGCTATTAATAATGTTCTCTTTTCATAATTCTCCCTTCTTTTGAATGTATTCCAGATGTTCACTTTGCAGCCATGAATTTTAAATGCTCACTATTATACTAACTTTGTATTTGAGGAACTTTATACTAGTTTACAGTCCTTTACAGAACCTGAAGAAGACTGAGAAAAATTGAGACAGAGAGAAGGAATGAGAGAAGTCTATGATGGATATGGATCCAGAAGCGAATCATATTGACTTCTTGGCATTTTATGACTGGATATGCCATCACGCATTTTTGAATAAATTGATTTTATTCCTTTCAGTAACTGCTGCAGTTACCTTCTAACAGTTAAGCATTGCAGAGAACAGCAATGCAGTCCTCAATGCTGCACAAAGCACCTGATCAGAAGCAACGTCTGGGTAGAAAGGTTTGCTTCTGCTGACAGCAAGTTTTGTCATGGCCAGGAAAGCATGGCATGAGCAGAAAGCTGGCTCATATCATTACATATCAGCAGGAAGGAAGTAGTCCAAGAGAGCTTGCTATACCTGGTGGGGCTGGACTCATAAACCTGTAGTCCTATCTCATCATGACGCACCTCCTCCACCAAGGCTCCGCACCAGCCGGCGAACAAGAATGAAGCTTAAACATAAATATATGGGGCTATGGGAGACATTTCACATTAAAGCCACCACAATAACTATGGCTTCAAAGAAATTGATTGACAAAATGGATTTATTAAAGAATAATACAAGTAAACATTAGGTTCGATTTGAAGCTTAAACTAATATGTTGAGAAAATAGATGGCTGTGTAATTCTCAAGGTATAATGTATCTTTCTTCCGTGGTCCACAGACATAAGCTACACCATGGAGCTTTCACATCAGCTTTCTGAGCCTTTCCCAAGCCTGCAGAATAAACCAAGCCAAGTGCTTTCCCAGTCCCACCACACTCACTGACCTTCTTCCTTCCCAACGATGCAAAAGTCTTCCTTTCTTTTTGATTTCCATAAAGCCAGGGATGGTAAATTGAAAAAAATCAAAAAGAAAGTGCTTGCTGAGTTGGGCGCAGTGGTGCAGGCCTTTAATCCCAGCACTCGGGAGGCAGAGGTAGGAGGATCACCAAGAGTTCAACGCCAATCGGAGACTACACAGTGAATTCCAGGTCAGCCTGGACCAGAGTGAGACCCTACCTCAAAACCAACAGACAAACAAAAAAGTGCTTGCTGGTTATGTAGAAGTTTCATGTCTTCTTCCTTCATTTTTTTTTTTTAACACATGAACTTGACCATCCTTGGTTCTTGTGGTTTGATTCACTGAGCTGATAAGGAACTATGGCAAAGCACCTATCTTTCATTTTCCTTGTGTCAGCTTCTAAATCAATGCAAGTGTGTTTTCCTATAGAAAACACTGTAATGGAGACAATATGGGCCTTGGACTCATTCTGGACTGGGATGGAGATTCATTACCTAGTGGCCATGGTTGTATTTTGTTAAATTCAATTCGCCCTCAGTTTCCTCATGTTTATAATGCGGGTAATAAAATCTCCTTCATTTACTTGTGGAGACTGAAAGGGCTTATGGACAACTGTCTGGTGCACAGCCAAGTCCTCGTAAGCACATCAGGGATTATAATAAAAAGCAGCAGGATTGGTACCTGAGTTCCTGGGTCCCTTTTGCTGTTGGTTTGTTATTTCCAGTGAGAAAAATGAGCTCTACATGACCCCAAGCCTGTCTCCTCACCTAAATCTTGTCAATGTCTGCAAAGACACAGAAGGAGGAAAAAAACCAACCAACACAATTGCTCCACATATGAGTCTCTATTTCTTATTAGTGCCCCAGGTCAAGATGCTGGCTTTTCTAAGGTTCTAATGAAGGGATGCTATTCTTTCAAATATACAACTGATTCCAGTGTGTATCACAGAACCTAGAGTACAGCCAATTGTCCAGGCACCCCAAGCCCTGACAACTTAAGTACACTGGTAAAAAGAATTTATTCTATCACTGGGGCCAGGTTGACCTAGTATTTTCAGCCTTTGATCTTCCTCTATTGAATAGGATCTCTACAGAGAATGGGAAATAATGGGCAATGTTGCCAGCAGAGCCATGTCATAACATAGTACCATGACCATCATGACTATAGCCTCTTGCTTCCTGCTGGTGACATCATTGCAAAGCCAGCAGTGTCTAAGAGTTTAGTCTCCCTTCCTGGAGTGCATTTTTCTGTTCTCATTTTTATATTCTAAAGTTGGCTTTTGTACTGAAAAATCATTCTATATATATATATATTTTTTTAAAATATATGAATTGCTTTGGGTTTGTGGTAATGTAATGGTTCACTAGAGAAAGCTTAGAAAAGGCAGGTCATTGTGGATACAAAATTTTCTTATATACTTGGAACTATCAGTCATTTTTTTTTTTTACCAAATCTGTATGCATGTGTGTGTGTGTGTGTATGTATATGTATATATATATATATATATATATATATATATATATATATATATATATATATACATACATAGAGAGAGAGAGAGAGAGAGAGAGAGAAGAGGCAGGGGATCTAAGGTGGGAAACATGTTTTTGGACTGGCTTTATTGGGGAGGGCATAGATGGGATTTAGCATATGCATGTTGCTGTGCCCTCTTGTAGCCCATGATTGATGGTAGCTTGATATTGGAGAGTGGGCTTATGTTTGGATATGGTTCTGACTTGTTTCTCAGCTCCAGCTATGGGTTCTGTACCACTGAGGGGAGCAGTTAGCCAAATTGAGAGCAGTTGGTTCCCCACCACGGCTGTGTGCCACTATTGCACTTGTGTGTGCATCACAACAAGTTATTTGCTCAGCAAGTGCCCAGCCAGCCTGGACCCTGAGACACTCTCTCTTATCTCTGTTCTGAAGCAGAATTCTGGAACAGACCCACCTCATTCAGCTACCATTCAGTAAACCATTTCTCAGAACTTCTGTATGCAGACCCTTCCATGGATTCCAGCCTCCTCTTCCCTCCATTCCTATCTTTTATTTCTGTCAAAATCAACACTTCTGACTTTAGCAGTCATGTTAGTGGGACCAGTAACTCCATCACTTATGATGGCCCCAAAATTTTAGTGGCGGAACAAAAAAAATAGCTAATTTATTATTCTCATTGCTTCTTGCAGTATAATCCTACCACAAGTTGGCAAATCATAACACAATGGCCCAGACTTCGGTTGGCAGAATACTTCCATTCCAGTCAAAGCAGCAATCACACTGGAGCTCTTCAAACTTCTCCCAGACATGAACAAATGAATCTTTGGTTTATATCTCACAAGCCAAAAGAACTTAGTTAACCACATCAGATTTCATCTGCCCAAGAGAAAAGAATTATGATGCTTTTAACAGTCTGAATGACACTGCTATGGCTTAAATGTCCACAGCAAAATTCATGTTGAAATTTTATCCCCACTGTGAGGTATTAAAATGTAGACCCTTATGAGGCAGTTAGGTCAGAGCGCTCTGGTCCCACGAATGAATTATGGTTTAGTGAATTAATTGGTGATCTTGAGAGTGGATGTGTTATAAAACCTGGTTTTCTCTGTCCCTCCTGCCTTGGCATATCCTGCTACCTTTCAGCATTCCTTATGAGTCCTCACCAGCAAGAAGTCCCTAACCAGTTGCAGTCCCCTGACCTTAGGCTATGTAGTCTTTATAACCAGGAGTTAAAATAAACCTCTTTAAATCCCCTAGTTGCAACAGGAAATGAACTAAGACATATCCCTGTAGGTACTGTGAGAAGTGCCTATAGAAAGTCACATATCCAAGGACGTTTTCTCCAGCCACAGGAATGGGTGTACTTCACATGAGCTATGCTTCCTTAATTCTTAAACTCCAAACCTTATGATGATCCCACTGGAAGGCTACATAGACAGCGCCTCCTATCCTTTAATTTCTTAAGCTTCTAACTCATACCTGTCCAAGACAATGGGCAGGGCCTAATCTTGGACATAATTACCTATTGAGCACAGCATCCATGGCTATTAGTTTTAGTCCACGTACACGTGGGTTTCTGGGTTAATGCCATTGGCTTTGACTTCCCGCTGGGAAGCTTCGTGTTTGGGGGAATCATACACTCACTCTGATACATCTATATTAAGTGCTTATTATCTGCAGGCACAGCAGCATTGAGTCAGACAAGAACAGATGGAACGCAGGTGCTTACAGAACACTACTGCCTTAGGAGAGTGTCTTACTAAGAAAATAACGTCAGCATGAATGTAAAGTTCCAACTGTGGTCAAGTGCTAAGAAGACTGTGATCTGCTCTGATGGGAAAGAGATGTAAATTAGGTCCAGTAGTGTGAGTGGAAAGGACATTCTAGGTGTAAGACACAGAATGGCCAGAGGTTGAGTACTAGCAAGGATGAGAGGACATCTTGGAATCTGAGAGAAGGTCTGGATACAGAACTGAACAAAGCATGGTTGGCAAACCTGATCTGGAATGCCAGATTAAGGACTACTGTCTTTTCACAGTGATCATCAAAACTCTATTTGTATATCCAAGCAGACATTTTGAAGCAAAGATGAGATTGGAAGGCCATTTAGTGTGTGCATGTGCATATGTGTGCACATGTACACTTTCAAAATAGTAAGAGGACAATTGCCTCATCTAAGTTAAACATGAGCCCAGACTTGGACATGGTGGCAGAGAGGCACAGTAATGGAGATGGAGAAATCAGGAAACCTTCAGAGAGATGCTGAACAGATTGCTCAAAAGCCTTGCCCCACTTTCAGCATGCACAGGGAGAAGGCTGCCATGTTGAATGGGCAAACAGACAGTTTTCACAGTGCTTCCCACTTCAGAAATGATACCAAGTGGGTAGCAATAGGGATCCCAGTCTTTAGGGAAGGTTACTTTGCCTTCTTGCCCCTACACATACAGATGTGTCAGTGAAAAGAAAAAAGAGAAGAAAAAAAAAAAAAACTCTCAGTAATACTGCACTTCCTTCTTACAAATATTTCCTTTAGCATGGAGAATTTATGTAGCTCCGGGAAGCCTCTCTGTGAGCAGCAACACAGGAGCCTCTTGACCAGTCCTATGGCTACTTCATGGCCCCACCACAGTTGTCACTTTACAGTGTTTTACCTGGCTCGGTGGAGGGATTGTAATTGCTCTTTATGATATAGAACTAAGCCCCAAAATTGAACTTTGGACATAAACATCTGGCTCTTAATCTTAAAGCAGCCCATATGCTCGAAATAAAAATTAAAAATTCTGCATGATTTATGAGATGGGGTCATGAGACCTGTCAATGGGTGTCCAGATGTCAACTCTTCACTGATTCCCCTCCCTAAGTGAAAGATATATGCTTCCAAGTAAGTCCAGCCCTATGTGTATTTTCTTTAACTCCATAGTTCTTTATGCAGCCTGCAGTAATTTGTTGACAGTACAAGGCAAATCCATGATAAAACCCGAGAATGTCTCCAAAGTAAATATTTGGTGCTCCCAAATAGGGGCTTTTTGCACATTAATCCAATAATAAAATATGGTCTATGGGAGGAACAGGGAACATTTGCTAACTTCCTAAATTGGTGTAGGTCACAGGAACGTCTACTTGACTTGGAAATAGTTTCTTTATGGAGAAGTAGTACTCCTAGTCAGGAGGCCAAGCCTCTTAAGGCCTGGGGAAGCCAAAAGGGTTGCCAAATGCCATGCATCAGTGATGGGGGGGCGAGGGAACTGGGGACTCAGCTTGCTCCAGTCAGCACTCATCTTTGAAGACAATAAAG
The DNA here is from genome assembly GCA_036346955.1 of Dipus sagitta. Taxonomy (NCBI): domain Eukaryota; kingdom Metazoa; phylum Chordata; class Mammalia; order Rodentia; family Dipodidae; genus Dipus; species Dipus sagitta. The sequence goes on along the minus strand of CM070770.1, from coordinate 233,093,915 downwards.
GAGATATAGCAAGGAGAGGTGTAAACAGGCAACGAGAAGCTCAAACTCTGCCCAAAGCATGGGCTTTTGGAGTAACAGGTGGCTTTTCCAGGTACCAGTGAGGCTTATTGTCCCTCCCCCAGCCTTACTCCCCGGTCTTCACTCTGCCATGGGTGCAGCTCAGGGAGTGTAGTGTTCACAGGCAAGGGCTGGCTGCGAGCTGAGTTAGATGGGAAGACACACAGATGCAGTAATAGCTGTAAGACAGGGAGAGGCTCTGAATGCAGGTTCCTGGGGTGAAGATTGTGCCATGGTGGTCCAGAGGAGGAAGTGTTGGAGTCAGGAAGATGGAGGTGTTGTCAAGGAGAGCTTCATAGAGAAGGCAGCTGTCAGTGTAGAATCTGGAGTGATGATTTATTAAAGAAAATGATTATTCATAAAACAATAATCTTGAAAATATGCAATACAAGTATGCTTACACCTTTGTATAGAAGAAAGATCAGATTAGAAACATTAGTTACAGTTTTCTAAACACTTACTATGAATCAGCTACTAGTCCTGCAACTTTCCTTACATTGTTTTAACTAATACTCCAAACAAGACTATGGGGGGCCCACTGGATCATCCCCTGGCATTGGGATGAAACTTAGGATTCATGATTTTCAATGATGCTTCCAGTGAACATGGCTTTTAGGTAGGTAGGTAGGTAGGGAATTTGAACCCATGTCCTGTTATATAAAGTCTTGCTTTGATCCAAATGATCCTGTCCCTCAAGCTGGTGGGCAAATGTTATAGAAATCTAAGGAGAAAGAAATTGTGCAGCTTTCTGAACCAGAACATTTGATAAGCTAGCGAACTTAAAATGCAGTTAACACTGCACGGCAGGAAGTCCATGGCCTTTGGTGGCTATCTCCAAACAGAAGCCATGTTGATGGAGAAACTGTGATTCTGTGATGACAGGTCCCCTAACCACTGGGTTCACAGTGGCAGTCTGAAAAGTACAGATTAAAGAAAGGCAGTTCCAAGAGGCTCATTTAGAATGCGTTGACAGTATATTTAGGTCAGCTCTCACTCTTGTTAATGGCATATATTTCCTTACGTCTTCTTATTTGCAGCCTTACTCTGTAGAGTACCACTTCAGCGGGCATCTCAGTGGGGGAAAATCCATTAACCCGCTCACCCAGCATCATGCCAACCCAAGCCAAATTGACCCTGGTTTTCTCACTGGTCTCTTGGAAGCCAAACAGCCCAGATTTGAAATGTAGAAATTAAAACCCAGCCTGGTTAGTTCTGACTGTGACTCGGGCTTGACCTTTTTAAATTCCTGAGTGTCTCTTTACATGGATAATTTTTAGTTAAGTTCCTCAATAGTAGTGCCTAAGCTCTTTTGTATTAGGAGAGAATTAACTGCAAGACAAATCAAGGTTTGACAATGGGAGACCAGATGCCACACCTTGTAAATAAATAATAATAAAAAGCCCACGTGATGCAGCCAGCTGTACCATATAAACTCAGGTCTTTACACCACACTGCTGTGTTCTGTATGTTCTCATTTGGCTCTAACATCTGTTCATCCCTGTCCATTCCTCCCATATATTAGTTATAATTACATACACAGGAGTTTGTTTATGAGGCAACGAAACTGACCCCAAAGCAGCATGTGTCTGTGGGCCTGTTGCTATTTCCCTGCAGTGCTGGGGATAGAACCCAGGGCCGTGTGTGTGCTTAGCTCGGCCACTGCCCCCTCTCACTTTTTTTAGCTGGATACATGGGGGAGCAAGGGGGGTTCTTTCTAAGAATCAGGTTATGGCTGGTTAATTCTGAAGTGCAAGATCAAATTCCAGACTTGCAAATCATCACCTTTTGGGTTGAGAAAAAACCCTTTACTTTATTTCTTTCCATGTCCCTCATAAAACCTGCCATACCTTGGCTCCCCCCTTGTTCCATTTGCATACTCTATCAGAAAGCCACGGAGCTCCTCTCTTCTAGCTCACCCAGCTGCAGAGGCCCACCTCTCTCTTCTCTAAGTTCCCACTGAACTTCCTGTAAGGGACATATTCTGAGTACTTCAATAGTGTTTTTCCTTGAAGTCTGTTTACTTCTTTTAAATCTCTACTTATTGATACATTCCAGGAAGTAAAAAAAAAAATTATATGGCTGCTGTTAAACCTATTATTCCTTTCTGTGGATAGTCAGAAAAAAAATCTTTAAACAAGTTAAAATGGGAATCTGATCTAACATACAATGGCCTTTCAAAAAAAGAGAGAGAGAGAGAGAGAGAGAGATTGGCAATAGCCCATTTATGACTAGGAGTAAAGATCCCACAGAAATCTGTACATTTCTGTTTTGCATTGATAAGCTTTTACTATGACTCCAGAAGGATCATGTTGTTTTTTTAAATTTTATTTATGTACTTATTTGAGAGAGAGTGAGGCAGAGAGAGAGAGAGAGAAAGAAAGATAATGGGTGTGCAAGTGCCTCTAAGCTCTGCAAATCAACTCCAGATGCATGTGCCACCATGTACATTTGGCTTACATGGTTCTAGGGAGTTGAACCTGGGTCCTTCGGCTTTGCAGGCAAGTCCCTTAACCACTAAGCCATCTCTCCAGCCCTGAATCATGTCGTTTTTACCTGGATAGTCCTAACCTATCATGCAGCACTTGTTTATGTTACATGCATAATTGGTGTAGGAATTTTGCATGTATAATAATATACTTGCATTACGATTCAGGATGTTATGCCAGGTGTGATGGTGCATGCCTTTAATCTCAATACTCAGGAAGCTAGAAGGATCACTATGAGTTTATGAGTTTGAGGCCAACCTGAGACTACATAGTGAATTTCCAGGTCAGCCTGGGCTAGAGTGAGACCCTACCTTGAAAAAAAAAAAGATTCAGATGTCTTGATAGTGATTATTATAACCAATTCCCTTCCTGACCACTCCATCTGCCAACAGCAATTAGAAAAGTTGGGTAGCCTTTTAGAAATTTATCTATAGGCATGGGAGAACTGATAGAGCAACTCAACTGGGATGTAAAGAACAGTCATTCTGGAGAAAAGGAGGGTTGCGTCATGCTGATTCATAAGCAGCAAATGGTGGGAGAACAGGAAACTAAGAAGACCACCTTCCTTGTGTGGGGGCTTTGCATCTGGAAATGGAACAAATGACAAATGGAATCCCCCTGTACTGAATATGAACACAAATTTCTTCTTGTCAGTGTACCGTAAGGAATGCTACACCTATTCAGAGTCAATATATTACACCAAGAGCTATACATAATCTAGAGGTATTTAAAGTGTATAGAATGATATGCATAGTCACATGTAAGCATTGCACTGGGGAGAGTGGTACCCATGAAAGGTACTCGGACCAATGCCCCACAAAGACCAACGACAGCTGTAGAAAATTGCCATTAACAAGGAGTCAATCAAAGATATTAGTGCTTAGGGAGAGAAAAATTGCAATTTGGGATTTGCAAGGAACCAGACTTGGGGAAAACAAAACCCTAGGAAGAAGGAGATATGCAAACAAAACAAAACAAAACAAAACAAAAAAAAAAAGAAAAAGAAAAAGAAAAGAAAAGAAAAACCAACCAAACCAAAAAACACAAATGAATTCAAAATCCCACATGCTTTTTTCAGTTGAAGAAGCTGAGAGTTTGTCAGCCTCAGCCCAGAGATACTGTGTTGAGCAGAGCTTGGGTAGAGAAACGTGTGGCTTGTAGGAAGCAGGGTGTGTGGTGCATGCTTTTTAGAGGTTAGAAAGAATGGAATAAAAATACTTAAAAAGAGAATAACCAAGAAGTTTCTCAGTTTCTCAAACTGAAGTTATCCTGCTGCAGATTAGGCTCTTAAACCCAAATAAGGTGAATATAAAACAAAAACAAAATAGAATTATGTGTTTAGGCACACTGGAGTTAAAGCTCTGTAAAACAAGAGGGTAAATGTATAGCTATGTGTAGAGAACTTACCTAGCCAGGCCTGAGGTTCCATCCCAAGTACCACAATCACAAATAATCAAAAACGAGAAAAGGGGCTGCAGAGATGGTTTAGCAGTTAAGGTGCTTGCCTGTGAAGCCTATGAACCCAGTTATCCATGTAAGCCATGTGCACAAGGCGGAGCATGGGTCTGGAGATATATATATATATATATATATATATATGTGTGTGTGTGTGTGTGTGTGTGTGTGTGTGTGTAATTGCAATGCTAAAATTTTAAAGGATATTAGGAAGAGAACATTGTAGATTATTTACTGTCATATAGATGACAAAAATCAAGACAACATTAATCAATTCAAATCAATTAAATAGAAAAGTATTACATGTCACAATAGAGGAACTTTATTCAGGAACCCAGGCTGAGTTTGTGATTAAAAATAAAGTATAATTTGAAACTCTGATTCATAGAGGAAAAATCATGCCACCCCAACCAAAACAGAAAAGCCCTAGATAAAGCTATTAGCTTTTGGAATAAATGTTTTATAAGTAATAGCTTTTATAATACAATTAAAAGCTTTGTAGTAACATCTCCAATCAGAGAATGAATAACTTCCTTAATCTTACAAAACGAATCTATAGAAAATCTATGATATCAGTGGTGAAATGTTAAAAGCTTTCTCACTGAGTTTAAACATGAGTGAAGAACACCTGTGGCCACCATGTGCATTTCAACAATGAACTAAAGCTCTTATCGACACAGATGGCAACACAGGGGCTGGAGAGCTGCTCTGCAGTTAAGTGTTAGCCTAGCATACACGAAGCCCTGAGCGTGGGCTCTAGCACTGTAAACACTAAAGAAAATATAAACAGTGCAAAAGTATAATTAAGACTATCACTGTTGGCACCATTTATGATTTTTGTATATACAAAGCACTAGGCTTATTCTGCAGATAAATCATTAAGCTTATGAAGTATAGTATTCAATTAAGAAAACAAAAATTTACTATTCAAAACTCTCTTCACATATTAAATATTTAGGAGTAAATTTAATGAAAGATTTGCAAGATTTACAGAAACACAGGCAATGTTACTATAACAAAGACTTAACTAAAGAGAAAATATATGCTGTTTACGAATGAGAAAATTTACTACATAATATGTAAACACTTTCCTAATTGAGTTATCGAATCAATTCAATATGAATTTTAAAATTCCACCAGCTTTCTTTGGGAGAAATTGAAAGACCCAATTCCAACTTTAAGGAGAATTGAAAAGGATTAGGTAAAGGAACAAAAGCATATGGAATATAAAACTAAAGAATTTATTTTTCCAGATATCAAGACTTATTTTAGAGCTGTGGTAGTTAAGACAGGTTTGAATTTGTTAATTAATAGAATTGTAAAAAAGTAATGCTTAGGTCCTCAAAATTGCAGAGCCACATTAATGGATATATGCTATTAGTAGAGTAGGGAAAGAGTCTTTTTAAAAAATAAATGGTGCAAGGTCAGCTTTGCTTCATAACAAAACCAAGAATGAGCTCCAGGTAGATTACAGACCTAAACCTAGTGAGCAAAATAATGACCTTCTTGAACAAACTGCTGGACAATAATTTCATAACTTTAAAGTAAGCCAAGATGTCTTTAAAATGCACAAAAGAAACACCCATCTTGAGCTGGAGAGATGGCTTAGCAGTAAAGGAGCTTACCTGTGAAGCATAAGGACCCATGTTTGACTCCCCAGATCCCACTTAAACCAGACATACAAGGTAACACATATGCAAGGCCACACATGTGTACAAGCTGGCTCACACATCTGAAGTTTGACTGCAGTGGCTGGAGGCCCTGGTATACCAGTTTTCTCTCTTTCTCTCTCTGTCTTTCTCATAAAAAAGAAGGAAAAAGCACCACCTTAAAAGGAAAAAAGAAAACCAGGTGTGGTGGTGCACGCCTTTAGTACCAGCACTCAGGAAGCAGAGGTAGAAGGATCACTGTGAGTTCAAGGTCACCCTGAGACTACATAGAGAATTCCAGGTCAGCCTGAGCTAAAAGTGGTGAGACCCTACCTCAAAAACCAAAAAAAAAAAAAAAAAAAAAAAAAAAAGAGAGAGAGAGACTGATAAATTGAATTTTTAAAACTAGGAGAGGAAATAGGCACAAGATAAGGTAGACAAAGATACTCAAACCTGTCTATAACATGGGGATAATCTTCAAAATATACAATCAAGCTCTACAATTTGGTAACAGCTTGAAGAATATACTTGGAGCACAACATATAAGAAGGTTTGAACGAATGGGTATCCTAACCAGAGAAAACCAAAGGCCACACTACACATATACAATCACATCAGCCATTGGAGAATTGAAAGTTAAAAATACTAAATTTATGTGCATATACAATAATAGCTAAAATCAAAAAGCCTAAAAATACTAAATGTTCATGAAGATTGAAGTGCGCAGATATCCTCCTGCACTGGGACAGAAGTGTGTACTGACACCACGACTTCTGGAAACTGTTTAGTAATCTCTGCGGAGCCAAATACACATATATCTTGCTGCTATGATCACCATAGCATCTGCTCCAGCATGTCAGCTTTTCCACGGCTTATAGGAAGGTTCCCATCGTTATTTTCCTCTTTGCTTTATTATAGTTGGAGTCCGTTTCTAAGTCTTGAGCCAAAGAATCCCAGTTGATGTGTCACTGTATGGAGACCCCTAGGTTTTGCCTAGTAAGGGTCTAGCTGGCAGGCACACACACAGAGAAAGCGATAGAGATGAAAAAGAGAGGGAGAAAAAAAGAAGAGAGAGAGAAAACTCTTGTTGTATATAGTTTCTTTTACATAACACATGAAATACTTTGGAGAAGAAAATTTTCTAGATCTCTGGGTTCACACAAAGAGAGAGGGCATTATTTCATCTTCTGCTGAAGATTCAGAGATGGGCAGAAATGATTAAAAATACTTATATTTGGAGCCTTCTGAAAAACTAAAAGTAGTTTTACTGTTGGGTAATTAAATTCTCAGCAGTGGGCAGTGCTAGGTGGGAGAACTGTGTGCTCATAGCTGCAGTGGTGGTAAGGAGAAAAACACAAGTAGAAGCAAGTGCTTCTTGACCATCTACTATGTGTCAGGCATTCCACACCCTCCCATCATCAGGCAAGACAAAGTGCAATAGTAACTTCATGAGAGATGAGAGCAGGGGAGAGTGGCTGATTTGCTCCTTGTGTCTCAAGACACCTAGAAGGGGCTGGTTTGAAAGTAGGCAGTTGCTATTCAAAAAGTCAATCAAGAGGCTTGTGGTGGTTTGATTCAGGTGTCACCCATAAATTTAGATGTTCTGAATGCTAGGTTCCCAGCTGATAGAGATTTGAGAATTAATGTCTCCAGGAGGCAATGTATTTTGGGGGGCAGGCTTATGGGTATTATAGTCAGTTTCCCCATACAAGTGTTTGGCACATTCTCCTGTTCCAGTTGTCTACCTGATGTTGGCCAGGATGTCCACACTCTGCTCATGCCATCATTTTCCCTGCCATCCTGGGGCATCCCCTCGAGTCTATAATTCAAAATAAAACCCTTTATTTCCCACAAGCTGCTCTTGGTCAGGTGATTTTTCCCAGAAATGTGAACCTGACTGCAACAGTAATGTTGGTACCAAGCATTGGTGTCATTTGATGCTAGACACCTGACTGTGGCTTTAGCCTTTCAGAGCTGATTTTCAAGAGGAATGTGGATGAGTTTGAGATCTTGGCCTAAGAGATTCCTTGCAGTGCTGTAAGTACAGCTTGATGGACTATTCTGGTCAGAGTTGAAAGACCTGAATGCAGTAAGAACTATGGACTGTGAGGTTTGGCTAGCAAGGGTGAGAAAGAGCTTTGCCAGGACTGTGCTAGAAGCAGTTTGTGTGAGAGGCTTGCTGTTATGCTTGTGTACTGAGAAATCGTGCAGGGTTGTATTATATAGAAATGGATTGGTATGAGCAGAAGGATATGGCACAGAAAGAAATCTTTAGGCCTAAACTTCTGCCTGTTCAGCTGCAAATGAGAGATTACAACCATTGTTATTGGGCCAGCTGACCTGCATTGGGACAACAGAAGAATGCAGACTCTTTTGAAGGGGCCTGAGTGCTGAAGGAGTGTCCTGTTCTTCAAAGACTGTTTTATTGCCCCCTGGATGAACAAATTGGCACCCTACCTGGTATTATGGAGCATAAGAAATTCAGGAAAGAGAGGGTCATTGAATTTGCAACACAGCCATGGGCAGTGTGAAGCAGATTTGCTGGATGCCTGCATGGAGACCCGATGGGGCCGTGAGGATGAATCGTGGGTTGCAGTGAAGACCCAGTGCAGATTCCAGGACCACAGGATGGCTGCCAAGAAAAGCTGCTGGCCTCAGATGAAGTTTTCTAGGACTGTGAGTAGCCTAGCTGGCAGGGTGGAATTGGAACTCCAGAGACTTGTTGCTGGTTAGAATTATCAGACTTGGAGACTTGTTGGAGAGTTGTTGGACTTGGAGCTACAGAGTTTGATGTTTGCCCTGTTTAAATCTTGTATTAGTTGAATATTTCATGCTATGCCCAATGCTATCTTTTACAGTGTGAGTGTTTATTCTGTGCCATTATGGGTTTTTTTGGGAATGTTTTGGTGTTATGGCTCAGCTAGAAGACTTTGGGTTATGGGGATGTTTGAACATCATTAGGATTGATTAAAAATGTGGGGACTTTTAAAGTTGGAATTAATGCATTTCATTTTACATCATGGATGGTTTACAGTTTATGGGGGCCAGGGGCAGAATGTGGTGGTTTGATTCAGGTGTCCCCATAAACTTAGGTGTTGTGAATGCTAGATTCCCAGCTTATGGAGGTTTGAGAATTAATGCCTCCTGGAGGCAGTACATTGTTGGGGGAGGGCTTATGGGTATTATAGCCAGTTTCCCCTTGCCAGTTTTTGGCACACTCTCCTGTTCCTGTTGTCCACCTGATGTTGGCCAGGAAATGATGTCTACCCTCTGCTCATGCCATATTTCCCCTGCCATCCTGGAGCATCCCCTCAAGTCTATAAGTCAAAATAAATTCTTTTTCCTAAAAGCTGCTCTTTGTCAGGTAATTTCTGCCAGCAATGAGAACTTGACTGCAACAAGGCCAGAGAGATGACTTAGCATTTAAGGCACTTGCCTGTGAAGCATAAGGACCCAGGTTCAGTTCTCCAGATCCCACATAAGCCAGATGCACAAGGTGGTGCATGCATCTGGAGTTTGTTTGCAGTGACTAGAGGCCCTGGCCTGCCCATTCTCTCTCTCTCTCTCTCTCTCTCTCTCTCTGTCTCTAATAAATAAATAAATATCAATCTAATGAACATGCTGGCTTTCATCACTATCTCATCACATAGATGGAGAAGGAGTGTCAAGTAACTTGCCTGCAGCAAAGAAAGTATAAAACAAGGATGTTGAAGACATAAGTTTCCAAAGACTACAACCTTTTTATACACTTTTAATTCAATTTTTGACAATTTCATACATTTATGTATTGTATTTTTGACGATATGCACTCCCATTACTCTTCTTATCCTCCTTCCACTCCATTTAAACTTCTACTTCCCACCATTTATCAGTGGCTGGGCCACTAAGAGAGATCCCTTCTCCCCCTGTACCCCACTGCCATCAGCTCCTCAGGGAGAGGTGGAGGTCGTGAACCTCTCCTCCATCCATGGAGGAATGCTGACTGGCCTTATCTTGTGCAGGTCTCATGTAGGTAAACACAGTTAAGAGTTCACAGGTGCAATTAGTTGTCATGTGTGAAAGACTTTGCTCCATGGCACTGCTCCCCTCTCTCCAGCTCTTATATTCTTTCCACTCCTTCTACTGCAGGATTTCCTGAGCCTTAGAGACAGTGATATAGATGAAAAGACCGCAGTCATCACTGGAGAGATAGCTCAGCAGTTAAAGGCACTTGCCTACAAAATCTGACAGTCTGAGTTTAATTCCCTAGTACCATGTACAGCCAAATGCACAAAGTGTGTCTAGAGCTCATTTGTAGTGGGAAGAGGCACTGGTGCACCTAGCCTATCTGCCTCTTCCTGTATCAAACAAATATATAAAATATTTTTAGGGCTGGAGGGATGGCTTAGTGGTTAAGGTGTTTGCCTGCAAAGCCAAAGGACCCAGGTTTGATTCCCCAGAACCCATGTAAAGCCAGATGCACAAGGCGGCACATGCATCTGGAGTTCATTTGCAGTGGCTGGAGGCCCTGGCATGCTCATTCTCTCCCTCTCCCTCTTTCTCTGTCAAATAAATCATTAAAAAAATTAAAAAAAAATATTTTAAAAGTATTTTTTTTATAAAAAAGAAGACTACAATCTTAAGTACCACCTTACTGTGAAGTTTGAAAGGAAACAAAAATGATCAGAGAATGGAAACGTCTTGGGCATAATGTCACATTCAAGAGATCTTGTGCTCACTAATCTTCCATGGATTTAGCCAAGTGGTGGTGCTCTTAGAATGCTGGGGGTGACGGGAAGGAAGCATGTGCTTCTGAAGGACTAGAGGGAAAATTGCTAAATTTTTTTGGGGGGGGGTGGGTTTCAAGGTAGGGTCTCACTCTAGCCCAGGCTGACCTTGAATTCACTACATAGTGTTAGGGTGGCCTCGAACTCTTGGTGATCCTCCTACCTGTGCCTCCCAAGTGCTAGGATTAAAGGCATGCACCACCACACCCAGAAAATTGCTAATTTTATCTGATGTCATCAGTAGAATATTTATCTTCTTCATTTGAAAACTCATGAGTAACTTTGGTTGGTGGTTTGATTCAGGTGTCCCCCATAAACTTAGGTGTTCTGAATCCTAGGTTCCCAGCTGATGGAGATTTGTGAATTAACGCTTCCTGGAGGCATGTATTGTTGGGGGCGGGCTTGTGGGTGTTATAGCCAGTTTCCCCATGCCAGTGTTTGGCATACTCCCCTGTTGCTATTGTCCACCTTATGTCTGGTTCACATTGCTGGTAGAAATCACCCAACCAAGAGCAGCTTCTGGGAAAAAGAGATTAATTTTGGCTTACAGGCCCAAGGGGAAGCTCCACAATGGCAGGGGAAAACTATGGCATGAGCAGAGGGTGAACATCAACCCCTGGCCAACATAAGGTGGACAATAGCAACAGGAGAGTGTGCCAAGCACTGGCAAGGGGAAACTGGCTATAACACCCACAAGCCCACCCCCAACAATACACTGCCTCCAGGAAGTGTTAATTCCCAAATCTCCATCAGCTGGGAACCTAGCATTCAGAACACCTAAGTTTATGGGGGACACCTGAATCAAACCACCACATTCAGCCCCTGGACCCCATAAACTGATATCCATACATGATGTAAAATACAATGCATTCAGTCCAACTTTAAAAGTCCCCATAGTTTTTATCAATTCCAATGATGTTCAAACATCTCCATAACTCAAGGTCTTTTAACTGAGCCATAATACCAAAAAAAAAAAAAAAAAAAAATCCCCCCAAAACCCATAAGGGCACAGAATAAATATTCATACTGCAAAAGATGGCATTTGGAATAAAAAAAAAAAAGAAATATTCAACCAATACAAGATTTAAAACAACCAGACAAAGCATCAAGCTCTGTAACTTCAAGTCTACCAACTCTAGCCAGTGACAAATCTCCAGGTCTGATAATTTTAACCAGGAACAAGTCTCTGGTATTCCAACTCCACCCCTCCAGCTAGGCTACTCACAGTCCTGGAAAACTTCATCAGGGCCGGCAGCTTTCCTTAGCATCCATTTCGTGGTCCTGGCATCTCCACTGCAATCCACGGTTCATCCTTATGGCTCCATCGTGTCTCCATGCAGGCATCGAACAAACCTGCTTCACACTGCCCATGGCCATTTCCAAACCACAAGACCATGTTGCAAACTCAATGACCTTCTCCTGAATGTCTTATACTCCACAATACCAGGTAGGGTGCTGTATTAGTCAGGGTTCTCTAGAGGAACAGAACTGCTTGAATGAATTATTTTAAAAAGGGAATTTGTTGGATTAGTTTACAGTAGTCCAGTAGCAGTTGCAGGCCCGAGAATCATGGAACCTGGTAGCTGCTCAGTCCACGCAGCCAGATGACTCAGCAGTCCAGACCCAGTACTGCAGATGGCGCCAGAGGCCTGGAGGCTTCCTGCAGAGCTACTGGGTTTCGATCCATGCGGGTCTCTTCAATCCATGCTGGAAGGTAGCAAGCAGCTCTGGCAGCCAAGTGGACGGAAGGAAGGAAGGAAGAAAGGAAGGAAGGAAGGAAGGAAGGGAGGGAGGGAGGGAGGGAGGGAGGGAGGGAGGGAGGAAGGAAGGAAGGAGCTCTGGGTGAAAAGAGCGCCCGCTCTGGGGGAAGGGCTCACTCTGGGGGAAGGACTTCCTCCTTTAGTTGATCCTTCCTGGAAGCAACCTCCGAGACCCACCCAGCAGGGATTTCTGTGGATTACTAAACAGATCAAGTTGACAACACCTTAACTACCACACTTTGCATCATTAGTTTGATTACAAAATTTACACCATACTGTGCTTGACTGTCACTGACTTGTGTATACCAGTAGAGGAAGGCACGAAGCATTTCCCTTAGGATTTAGTTCATCCTCACAGAACCATCCAGATCAGTAGCAATTTCCATCTCCTAAGAGACCCACCCTCGCATTGGATTAAGAAGTTCTATCATCAGCAAACAGGAACCATTTCACTTCTTCCTTTCCTAGATGGATGCCTTTAATTTCTTTTTCTCACTTGATTGCTCTGGATGGTGGGAGTAAAATTTCAACCTAGACAGTCTGGCCCATGTCCATTACTTCTTCACCAGCTTACCTCTGGTCATTAAAGATCATGTTCTGATCAGAATCGAATGGAGGACAGCGAGCTATGCCTCATCTTTCCAGTGATACTGAATCCATGCAACTACTAGGCAATTTTCTGCATGCTCTTTCAAAGACACCTGCTTATTTCCTGCCTGTCTTCAAATTCCTAAAGGCATGACCAGTTGGCACAGTTAAATAGATACTTAATTATGGACCCAGGCAGTATTTCTTTTATGATCCTCCATTACCTTTCATGCCTTACTGCAAGTAACCAAGGTACAGGGACCACACCACATTGTCGGTCAAGCAGTCTCACTAAGTCTCATAGCTTTCTAGTGAGGGAGGTAGCATCATATTCCAGCGTCTTTCGGTTAGAAAAAAGCAGATGCATGATTTGGGTGCAAGGTGCTATTCTTGAAGGGTTTCCTCTTCATGGCCATCATTAACATCATGAGGACACTGAAAATATAAAACAAGTGCTCTCCACATGTCTGCAATGTCCCCATGGTTTTTTGTTTTGTTTTATTTTTCAAGGTAGGGTCTCATTCTAGCCCAGACTGACCTGGAATTCAGTATGTAGTCTCAGGGTGGCCTTGAACTCACAGTGATCCTCCTACCTCTACCTCCCAAGTACTGGGATTAAAGGTGTGCACCACCACACCTGGCTATATCCCCATGTGTTACAGTCAGATTCACATTGCTGGCAGAAATCACCTGACCAAGAGCAGCATTTGGGGAGAGAGGGGGGGTTTATTTTGGCTTACAGAATTGAGGGGAAGCTCCATGATGGCAGGGGAAAACAATGGCATGAGCAGAGGGTGGACATCACCCCTTGGCCAGCATAAGGTGGACAACAGGAACAGGAGAGTGTGTCAAACACTGGCAAGGGGAAACTGGCTATAGTAGCCATAAGTCCACCCCCAACAATTCACTGCCTCCAGGAGGTATTAATTATCAAACCTCCATAATCTGGGAATCTAGCATTCAGAACACCTGTTTATAGGGGATACCTGAATCAAAACACCACATTCCACCCTCGGTCCCCACAAACTGGTAACCATCCATGACGTAAAATGTAATGCATTCAGTCCAAATTTAAACATCCCCATAGTTTTCAGAAAAAAAAAAAAAAAAAAAAACATTCAAACTTCAAAAGATGGCATTGGGCATAGCAAAGAAATACTCAGCCAATACAAGATTTAAAACAACCAGGACAAACATCAAACTCTGTAGCTTCAAGTCCAACAACTCTAGTCAATGACAAATCTTCAAGTCTAATAATTCTAAACCAGCAACAAGTCTCTGGAGTTCTAATCCTGCCCCTCCAGCTAGGCAGTCCTGGAAAACTTCATCTGGGGTCTGCAACTTTCCTTAGCAGCCATCTTATGGTCCCAGCATCTCCACTAGGTCTCCACTGCAAACCATGGTCCATCCTCATAGCTCCATTGGGTCTTCACACAGGCATCCAGCAAACCTGCTTCACACTGCCCTTGACCATTTCCAACACACAAGACCACATTGCAAATTCAATGACCCTCTCTTTCCTGCATTTCTTATACTCCACAATACCAGGTAGGGTGCCAATTTGTCAATCTGGAGGGAATAAAGAAGACTTTGAAGAACAGGACACTTCTTCAACTGATCCAATCTTAATGGTTGTAATCTTTCATACAATTGCAGCTGAATGGGCAGAAGTTTCAGCCCAAAGATTCCACTTTTTCTGTGCCATATCCTTCTGCTCATGTCAGTGCATTTCTAAGCAAAGCAACCCTGCACAAGTTCTCAGGACATGGGTATAATAGCAAACCTTTCATACAAACTGCTAGCTCAGTCCTGACGAAGCTCTTTCTCACCCTCACAAGCCAAACTTCACAGCCCTTAGTTCTTACTGCATTCAGGTCTTTCAATTCTGACCAGAATAGTCCATCAAGCTGTACTTACAGCACTGCAAGGCATCTCTTAGGCCAAGGTTTCAAATCCTTCCACATTCCTCTTGAAAATCAGCTCCCAAATGCCAAAGCCACACAGTCAGGTATCTAGCAGCAATCCCATTTCTAGGTACCAACTTTACTGCTGGAGTCAGGTTCACATTGCTGGCAGAAATCACCCAACCAAGAGCAGCTTCTGGGAAAAAAGGGTTTATTTTGGCTTATAGACTCGAGGGAAAGCTCCATGGTGGCAGGGAAAATGACAGCATGAACAGAGGTTGGACATCACCCCCTGGCCCACATAAGGAAGACAATAGCAACAGGAGAGTATGCTAATCACTGGCAAGGAGAAACTGGCTCTAATATCCAGAAACCCGCACCAACAATACAGAGTCTCCAGGAGGCGTTAATTCTTCATCAGCTGGGAACCTAGCATTCAGAACACCTAAGTTTATGGGGGACACCTGAATCAAGCCACCATAGCATGTTTGCGCATATGTCAAATCCATCACCAAATGGATACTTCCACTTATTTAATCCAACCCACACTGATGGAGTACTTACCATGATCCAGGCAGTAAGTAAGTAACCCTTAAGCAAAAGATCCTTGTCTACTTTTTCATTACTTTTGCCCAGCTATGGGACATTACCTAGGTCACATCATCTTGCTGTCTCTGGTCACTGTTCTGCTTTTATTCTTTCTTTCCTTCTTTTTTTCTTTCTTTCTTTCTTCTTTTTTTTTTTTTTTTTTTTTTGGTGGAATGGAGGGTTCAAGGTAGGGTCTCACTCTAGCCCAGACTGACCTTGAATTCATTATATATTCTCAGGCTGGCCTTGAACTCATGATCCTTCTACCCCAGCCTTCCTAGTACAGGATTATAGGCATGATATGGCAACTTGTTGTCACCCTTGACAGTTTTGTCCAGTTTGTTTGGACTTCAGGATGCACTACCATTGTTATCTTCTCCCCTACTGCAAAATGTAAAATAAGACCCATGGTTCAAGTAGCTACAAAACAAAGGGTGAGAGAGCGAAAGGAATGAAGGAGTAAATGTGTCCTGGGCTTCCTTGCTCAGTGGCACTCAGTGTATCATGACCATATCCCTCACTGCGGAAAGTATGAGGAAGGTGGAGTTACAGTCATTCACAAGTGGGAGACTAATAAATCACAGAAGTTTATTTCTCCCAGTTTTGCAGGCTGAGGGATCTAAAAATCAAGTTTCTAGCAAGTCCCCTAATCTGGTCATTCAGTGGAAGTGCACTGTCTGCTCTCCAGGTGGTATCTTGCTTGTGCCCTCACATGGGGCAGAAGAACAGAATGCTTACAGAAACCTTATTTCTTTTTTTTTTTAAATATTTAATTTATTTATTTGAGACATAGAGAGAGTGTGGGCATACCTAGGCCTCTTGCCACTGTAAATGGACTCCAGACACATGCACTATTTTGTGCATCTGGCTTTGCTTTAAGTGGGTTCTGGGGAATAAAACCCAAGCCGTTAAGCTTTTCAAGAAAGTGCCTTTGAGCCCAGGGTGGTGGCACACGCCTTTAATCCCAGCACTTGGGAGGTAGAGGTAGGAGGATCACTGTGAGTTCAAGGCCACCCTGAGACTACATAGTGAATTCCAGGATAGGCTTGGCTAGAGTGAAACCCTACCTCAAAAAATAAAAAATAAAATTAAATTAAAAAGTACCTTTAGCTGTTGAGCCATCATTCCATTCCCACAATTTCTTACCGCACAGACAGTGCTTTGTTTTTTTCTGTTTGTTGTTTTAGCAATGCTGGGCCTCAAAGCCACAGCCTTACACTTCCAGGCAAGGATTCCACCACTAAGCCACACCCCAGCTCCTGAAGCCTCTTATCAGGACATTAATCCCACTCAGGAGAGGAGCCTTCATGACCTAATCCCTGCCTAAAGGGTCCAGCTTCTTAATGCTTGAGTTTGGAATTCAGTTGCCATATGAATATGGAAGCCACACAAACATTTGAACAATAGCAGTGAACTTTACATTTATTTATTTATTTTTTATTTTTTTTATTTTTTTTTATTGACAACTTCCATAATTTTGAACAATATCCAATGGTAATCCCTCCCCCCACCACTTTCCCCTTTGAAACTCCATTATGAGACCACCCATGCCCCCCTCATCCTACAGGCAGATAATCCACTAGGCTTTGGGAAATTAATGTTTCTAGGGCTGTGAAGGAATGTAGTGAATTCTGCATGGCATTAGAACTTTGATCAAATAAATCTCACCAATATTCAGAGGGATGTCAGCTCACCAAGAATAGCCAAGTTTGCCAAGGACTTGTTAAAAAGTACTTTCAATTGTAACCAAGAGCTCTGATATTTAAAGATAGATAGAAGACTTGCGTACCAAAGATCATATCTTCTTTTCATAATCAAAAAAAAAAAAAAAAAGTTGACCAACATAAATGAGCCATGCCAGCAATTGCAGTGATTGGAAAGTGTCTTTTTCTTCTATTCTGTTTCCTGGCCTACCCTCTGTCTGTCTGTTTTCCATCTATCCACTTCTCCCAAAAATCCTCCTCTCAACTTCTCTTCTTTCCCTTCTATTCCTTCCCTCCCTCTTCCCTTTTTCTTTCTTTCTTTCACTTGGACAAGAGCAAATATATCTGGAGAAGAGAGTCAATAAAACCTTACAGTTTAACAGCTTCTCTCATGACCCCAAGCTGCATGATTCTAGTCTTTCCATGTTGCCATGAGAGCTCTGGAGTCTAGAGTGACCACACTGGCTGAGGAGACCATCAAGAACATGCCACGTCTTCACCATCTCCACCCACAGAGCAGCCTGATGAATCCTGGCTGCGCCCGTAGAAAGCACACAAACATAAACCGTTCATTTCCTTCAAATCGGCAGACGCCACGGGGAAAGTTATCACCTATAATCTAGTGTTAGTCTATCCAGTGAATCATAAAAATTAATTTGTCTAATTAATGACATTAGTACTTTTATACATGCATAATTCATATTAATTGATAGGTCTGCCTAAAAAGAATACCTTTTGGAAGAAAAATGATCCCATTAGCACAAGTTTAATCCAAATCAGGGCTGACAAAGCATGGAGCCTTCAAGGCGTATCTTCGGCTTTGTTAATTGTCATAAGCATTCTAAATTGATTATTCTTACATTAGCATGAGACATTTCATTCATCAATGCTTTGCTGTAAAGGAAATTTGTCTAATGGATTTGGGTAGCTCAACTAAATAAGTAGTATTTTTTCCAGGGTAGCTTGAGGGGCATTTGGAACATATTAATTCACTAATACTGGAGGGAAGAAAAATTAGCAATGGAAATATACAGAAATATCATACAAAATTAGATTTCTGACACTGAATAATTTTTGTGATATCTATTTCAATGGTAATTGAGTGAGCATGCCTACACTTTTATTGCTTTGCTGTTTTGCAAGCACCTTGACAAACAGCTAATGTTAATATTTCGTAGGGGTTGTGTTCCCACCCCTGGTAGGGATACAGGGGTGCAAAGTGGAGGAAAGACAAGATGAATTTGGGTTTTCAAAGGGACAGAGGCATAGGGATTACATAGTATTGCTCATCCTGGGGGTTTCTGGAGGACCACTGCTATAACATGTCGGACCAGCTAAACCACAGGAAGACCACAAACACTGATGTGATTGTGTCCCTGGTTAGGAGATCCATGAAGGTATGGGTTCTTCTCTTTAAAATGTTTTTATTTTATTTTATTTATTTGAGAGAGAGAGAGAGAGGGAGGGAGGGAGGGGGGAGAGAATGAGTGTGCCAGGGCCTTCAGCCACTGTAAACAAACTCCAGACACATGCACCTTGTGCATCTGGCTTCCCTAAGTCCTAGGGTGTCAAACCTGGGTCCTTTGGCTTCGTAGGCAAATACCTTAACCACTAAGCCATATCTCCAGCCCCCCCCCACCCCAATAAAAAATTTTCAGGAGTCACTGAGCTGTTTTTAATGCCCCAAAGCAAAATTATTTGTTGATGGCTGAAATGATGGTTGGTTGATACCATCTGCTAAAATGCAGTAAAAAGTTAGTTTGGAACTGGCATGACATTTTGAGCCTTGTTTCTGTTCTCATTTCTGACTGTGACAACTGTTGCACTATGATCTTGGGAATCCACTAAGGATATAGTCTACATGGAGCAGTATTTACACTATTAGTGTATTGGTAGCATAGCAGGTTTTGCAATGGCTTCTTACTTTGGTTTTCCACCATGGGCTGGAAGTGTTTCCAGAGTTCATGGAGTCAGCTGACCTACAGCAAAGAAACCATGATCTTGGGCAAGTTACTTTAGGTCTTTGAATTTCACTTTCCATGCAATCAGGATGGCATGAAAATATCAAAAGTCTTAATGTCTAATGCAAGCGGTCATTTGAATCACTAATACAAATACAGCTCTGTGTCCAGCAAGCGATAATTGTTCAGTTGCTGAAATCAATAACATTAGCCATTATTTGACTGACCTGAACATGAAAAAGAATAGACATGCTTGTCTTGCTTCTGCTTAAAATTTTCTTCTTTCTTGGAGGCTTTTGACTAGAAGTCAAAATATCAAAAAATAAATATCGCTTTTCTGAGGTTCAAAGAAGACTCCTTTGGCCACTTGGCATTCATGAAAATTTTGGACAAGGAAAAGTGAGAACCGTCTCCCCAAACATTGCCAGCACCTACTCCTAATATATCTCTGACCTCAGAGTTTTGTGTATGTCAAAGGAGTTGGCTTTGTGGGCTAAGTTAGTTGATATTTAAGACTTGGATACACCAGAGCTGGAAACTTCTCACTCATTTATACAATAAGTACTGAATTCTCTGAAACCATGAGTCAAAATAAATCCTTCAATAAGTTGTTCTAAAATGATGAGAGAATCAAGAAATGTAGAATCATTTCCTCATAGCCCTTATTTCTTTGTTCCAGTAGCTATTGATTATTCCTGCCCTCCCTCCATCCTTTCACCAAGCTCTCTGTTTATGTCTCAGATTTCAACAGAAAACAAAAACACTTCCTAAAGTTGTTCAATTTGGTTTCCAGTAGACATAATTTAGGAAAGATTTATATATTATATGTCGCACAACTAAAATATACCAGATGCATAGCTTTATTCTAGTTTTTAACATGTAATATTCCTTTTTCCTAAATGTAATTTAATATTGCTTTCAAAATGGAATGCAATATTCCAATTAGACCAAACATAAACCATGTTTCTCTCTAAATATATATTTATACCTAGGCTAATGGAAGGGGCTAGGACAAATGATCTGTTATATATTCTAAATGTGAAAAAAATGAGGTTTGCAGGGATAAATTTAATAGCTATTGGAAGAATGCTGACAATAATTGGTTATTGTTGAAAAGAAATGTCAGATATCATTATTGACATTTACAATTTTAATTAGCTTGATCCCTGAGTCCAATATGTTATATTGTCCCCTTTTTAATTTTTTTTCTAGAAGAAACAAAACTAATAGGCTTTCACAGTTATTTAAGGAAATGTTATTAAAACCCACAATGCTAGGATGTACTAATAGTTTAATGGATAAAGAATATGGGGTCATTTTTCATGTCAAAACACAACCCTGAAATGAGATCTGTTGCCTGTTTCCCACAAGCTAAAGCAACAGAATGCAGGATTTCCTTCAAACTTATGGTTGGCCAGAGGTTTTCTGTGGTTTTAATCTGCGTGCCATCCATTCTCCAACACTCTACTTCTATTTGGAGAAAGAGCACGAAATGGGGAAGGCTCTGGAAGATTGTGAGAGAGCTGAACTTTGGCTGAGACAGCTTGGAGGTTTATGTAGCCATTGTCTTTCTCTCAAGTACCCCCAAATCTAGGAGTATTTATCTAAAGGAGCTCTAAGTATGGAAGGCTTTCTATGAGTGCCATTTCAACCCACCAGGTGTTTACAGGATCCTTCTTTCATTACCTCCAAGGAGAAGTTGCTGATGGTATGATGGTATGCAGTTTCAATACCTGTAGGTCTCTTACCTTCCTAGCTGATGCAACACTTTCATGAGGCTAATATACTTGAACATGATGACTAAGTTGTTTCTTGGTATCCCCAAGGAATTACGTCTAGAATTCCACCATACAGATACCAAAATCCATAGATGCTTAAGTCCCTTCTATATAGTCCTTCATATGTAACTAGACAGACTTGTTCTGTAGATTGCTTACCATTGTCTAATATGAAGAATGATGATAAAAAATAAGCCTGTACATATTCAGCATAGGGCCATTTTTTTTCTGAATATTTCCAATCTCTTGAGTGCTGAGATTAAAGGCATGCACCACCATGCCCAGCCAACTAGTTTATTTTAAGCCGTTTCCTTTTAATATAGGAAAATATAAGACCAGAATTTATAGGAAAAAAAATATTTATCATAGGGCATTAAGAAGAAAAGATATTTTGAGCCAGTGTAATGGCATGTGAGAGCAATCCCAGCACTTGGGAGACTGAGTTGGGGGATTTGTGAGTCTAAGGCCAGCCTGGATGACAAAGTGAGATCCTATCTCAAAAGATATAATAATAATTAAATTAAAAGAAAAGAAAATATTTTGATACAGCTTTGGAATGAATAAAAGCAATTCTGCAAATGCATAAGCTATGCTATTGGAAGAAAGTGCTCAAAAGGCTTTGAGGAAACCAGCCTGAGTGTTAACTTGTACCAATAAGATAGTCACATCATGCCCCCATCCAAGGACTCTCATCTCATGAAAATCAGTTGCATGTCCTTTGATGGAATTGCTCTTTCTCTTATTACATGCTCAAGATGAGCAAGTGAAGGTTGTCAAGAATGGTATATTTTTCAACTATCATCAACATTTCATAAGCCTGTTTGCTCAGTGGTCTACATCAAAGTCCTAATGTCCTGAAGGAAGATTTTGCCCTTTCTTGGCCCTGAATAAGTATTATTTTGCTATTATATTCTGTTTTCATATGTGAAAAAATGCTTTAAAGCCATACCCATCCCCCCTTACAATTAGATGTAGTAGCAGGTATCAAATCTGATTGATGGATCATGGCAGGGTAGTAGGATTTGGGGATCCTACTGGGATTATGGAGTCATCAGAAACTCTCAGGAGGGAGTATTGAGCAAAGAAGGTCTAGAGTTAGGGCAGGGGCTGAGAACAGGTCCAAGGCTCAAGTCTGGAAATCCTGGCTCTAGGGAGTTGGGAATTTGTTGTTGAGGCATTCTTACTGGACTATCTGGGTTGAGTTCTTCCTTAAGGAGGGATAGTGGCACTAGATTGCTTACTGTTACAGTCTTGATTCCTTCAAAATTCATATATTGAAACTCCATCCCCACTGTGGTGGTACTCACCAGCAGTGCTATTGAGGAAGTGACTACATATAAAACACTCTTTTTTTTCTATTTATTTTTCTATTGCTGTAACAAAATACCTGAGAAATAAGTTAAAGGAGGAAAGCTTTATTTTGGCTCCTGGTTTCATTGGTTTCACTGCAGGGCTGGCTAGAACTATTGCTTTCCACCTGTGGTGAGGCAGAATATAACAGATGCTAGAACATGTGTCAGAGGAAGGTGCTCACATCATATTGGACAGGAAGCAGAAAGGAAAGGCAGAAGTGGCTGGGGACCTATCCCTGGTAACCTGCTTTCTCTCTCTAGACTCACTTCCTAATATGTCTATAACTTCTCAGATTAGCACTACCGGTTAGGAACTAGTTTTCAGCTCATGAGCCTATGGGAGGGTAAGGGTCATGTTTAAATCATAATAGATCTTCTCTCACAAATGGATTACTGCCTTATAAAAGGCCTGGGTATTGCTATCTTAGCCCCCTTTGATGTTCTACACTTCTGTCAGGTGGGAGGATATAGTGACAAGACACCATCTTGGGAGTGGAGACCAGGACTTCCTTCCAGGACCAGATTCCAGTACTACCAGTGCCTTAAACTTGCTTCATCCTCAAGGACCATGAGAAATACCTTTCTATGGTTTACATGTGAATCAATATGTGATATTGTTTTACCAGAAACAACAGACTATGATATCCACCCTGCTTTTCTAGTTTTGTTTGTCCAAATGAGGTAGAAGTTTCAGGAAAGTCTTTGCCCAAGCTTCACATTCTATTTACAAGGAACCTGGGATAGAAAAGGCCTGTCATAGGACATTATATGATTAATACAGGCTTACCTTCCTCTCTAGCCTGAGAGCATTTCCCTCTTTGCTTCCTCCTTCCTAAGTATATAGTTATAGTGGTTTATATAGATTTTCAACTCGTCAAACTAGAATCAACTAGGATACCAGCCTCTGGCCATGTCTGTGAGGGATTACCTAGATTAGGTTAACTGAGATGGGAAGACTCACATTAACTGGGGGCAGCACCACTCTGTGGGCTGGGGTCCTGGACTGCATAAAAAGGAGAAGGATGAGGATGAGCTGGGTATGGTAGTGAACACCTTTAATACCAGCACTCAGGAGGCAGAGGTAGGAGCATCACCGTGAGTTCGAGGCCACCTTGAGACTACATAGTTAATTCCATGTCAGTCTGGACCAGAGTGAGACCCTACCCCGAAAAACAAAAACAAATAAAAAAAGATTACTGAGTACAAACATTCATCACTCTGTCTCTACTTCCTGACTTCCTAACTGTTGACACCATGTGACCATCTGCATGATGCTCCGGCTACATGCCTCCCCTGTCATGATGGACTGTCACTTCAAACTGTAAGCCATACTAAGCCCTTCCTCCTTTAAATTGATTTGTGTCTGGTATTTTGTACCAGCAATGAGAAAGCTGACTGATACAACTGCCATTCAACACCTTAGCACAGCTAGTTTTGTCTGCAGTAACCTCTCTAGATCCTTGTAGGGCTTTTCCTCAGGAGATACAAACATCTGTTCACCCAAGATCAGACATCAAAACGAATGAAATGATCCCATTCAAGACAATTCTGGGGAGCCAGCGAGTATATTGAAATTACTTATAGGAATGTGGCTGGGAGGTTACTTACAGGATTTTGAATGACCCGAAGCAGCTACAACACCAAAATGTCCCATTTAAGCATGGATGGTGACTTCTGGAAAGCTGAATCAATGGAGCTTAGCCTTTGGTTCACCTTCTGCCCCTGTGTTCTTTAGCATACCGTGTACAGCTGAGGTCAGTAAGGAGTGATGGCTTGATCACAGGTGAGGACCAAATGGCCCTTTGTCCTCCTTATACTATGGACTGCTGTGTCAGCCCCGTTATCACCACCATTGCCCCACCTGTCACTGTATTGCTTTGCTACTGCCCTGCCATAATCAAGGTACCAGGGAATACTGAGGTCACCACAGCCATCTCTGATGCATGATTGCAGTGCTAGGCCCAAGGTACTATGTCCCAACAATACCACCTTGTTCACCTCACCATCATACTTTTTAAAAAATTTTATCTGTCTACTTATTTAAGAGAGAGAGAGAAGGAAAGAGAGTATGGGCATGCCAGGTCCTCAAGCCACTGCAAACAAACTTCAGATGTATGAGCCACCTTGTACATCTAGCTTATGTGGGGGCACTGGAGAATTGAACCTGGGTCCTTAGGTTTGCAGGCAAGTTCCTTAGCTGCTGAGCCATCAGTCCAGCCCCGCCTTTCCATTTTGCAGTCAAATGTTCTACTCCTGAGCTATACCCCACCACCTTTACATTTTGACATCACTCAAGCCCTCTGGTCTGAATGGGAGAGAAGCCTCTGGGACCTTCCTCATATCCTGGGTGCTGCTCTGGGTCCCTAACATGTGCTCATGTACATGTTCTTCCTGCATGTTGACTGCATGTAGGACACTCCAAATTGTTCACTTAATGCTCCCCTTTGCTTCTCTTATGTGTGGTCTACCAGACTGAGAGCACCACTTGGCCACTGGTCACTGCTGGGTTGTCAGGGCCCAGCACATCATGGGTGCTCCTTACTTACCCATATTGACTCAAGAACTTACACATGGTAGAAGAAGAGTGAAAAGAACTTAGCTCTGGAAGTCAGGAATCCTAAGCCCTTGGCCTAGCCCAAAAGTTAATTTCTTGGATAACTTTAAGGAGATGAAAAGATAACAGAAGCTGCCTCAAAAATTTTAACCATGTAGCAAAGGACAACAAAAGTTATATGGCTTAACCATATAAAATTGCTAATATTCAGCTTTCTCCAAAAAACTAGTGAAGTTGTGACTGCCTATGTTTTAAGCTAACTGAATAGAAAGGAGTCACTTTTAGCTTTGCCTGGGGCCACAGAGTTTCCTCTATGAATCCTAGAATCCAAATTCAAGTAAGTTTCCTCGACAGTGGCTAGGTGGGCTCCCAGAGAGGAAAATGCACAGTGTACGTAGACATGGAAAGCTATCCCTGATTGGTCCTGTTGGACAAAGAAGGTTGCCTGTGTTCACCACTGTCCCCATATCACATTTTCTTACTCCCATTCGGATGCCCTGGGTCTTCACGTTGAGCATGCACTGAAAAGATTATCTTTTGCCCTGTTCTCACGCCTGCCCCTCGGCCTTTGTGAAGCAATTTCCTCAGAAACGATGGTCTGCCACCAAATAAGAGTTACTCAGAATAAAAATTGAATTTCGTCTGCCTGTTGACAAGCTGATTGATCTGGGGGCTCTCATGACCGAATCCTCTCCTAAGCACATCCTCATTTATCATGTGATAATGATAAGTCCAAATCGATAGTGGCTCTGCACGGACGAGTGTCTATTGGGGACAGGACAGGGCCCACAGCCTTCCCTGAAACATTACTAATTTTTTTGACAGAATTATTTCAACAGTTAAATCATTCTATGTCTGTTGTCCCCTATTTGCAATAGAATCGCTTGCTGAGGGCATAATTTTTAGTATCCTTCTTGTAAGTGTTGAGTGGTAAGAAGTTTGTCCTTCATATCATGAGGTTCATTTCCTGCTTAGGTTCCTCATCTGCAGCTTCCTCTCTCTGCATCTGAGAGGAGATATCTTCAGATTTTATTTTGCTGCATTGAAACACACACTATATACAGCTTGCATGGGAAAAATGCCACAGAGGTGTAGCAGTAAGGCAGTCTGCATAGACTGGCACATTTCTTTCCCATCTCCAGGCATCATTTAAAGAAACTGGGTCAAATGAAATCTTAGGGCAGCCTATTCCATGTCAGTAACTGCAAATGAAACCTCATCTGTAGGAATCAGGTGGCCTCCACAGCACCTGTTTTGTTCTTCTTTTTAAATTTGATTCTGCTTTTCTTCTACTTTATTTTTAAAATTACCTTGTTAATATGTTAAGTTTACATAAATTGCAAATCAACCTCTACAGTGCACAGTTCTATGAGCTAGGGCACATGCATAGAATCTCCATAACTACTGCAAGAACGCATACATTTCAAAATCCCAAAGATTTCCTTGTGGGTCTTCTTTGGATTAAAGTCCCTCAATTCCCTGCAACTCCTAAATCCTGAAAACCATTGGTAAGTTAACTGTTCATATATTTTTGCCTTTTCATAGATGTCAAAAAATTTATATGTGTGTATGTGTGTGTGTGCACGCGCTTTGAGATCAAATTTTTATCAACTATTTGCTCCTCAGTGATATTCCCTCATGTAAATGTAACATGGATTATCTGTTCTTCCACTAAAGAAGAATTGGGCTGTTTCCACTTTGTTCACATACTTATTTGTGCAGAGAGGGATGGAACCCAGTGACTCCTGCATGTCTACCTACTACTAAGTGACATCCCCAGAACACACCTTTCTAGTCTTTTAAAAATTATTTTTATTTTTATTTATTTATTTGAGAGAGAGAGCGAGAGGAGAGAGAGAAAGAGAGAGAGAGAGACAGACAGAGACAGAGACAGAGGCAGAGAGAGACAGAGAGAGAATGGGCATGCCAGGCCAGGGCCACCTCCAGCCACTGCAAACGAACTCCAGACGCATGCGCCCCCTAGTGTATCTGGCTTACGTGGGTCCTGGAGAGTGGAACCTGGGATCCTTTGGCTTTGCAGGCAAACGCCTTAACCACTAAGCCATCTCTCCAGCCATCTGGTCTTTCTTAATGATTGCTATGGCTCAAATTTATGACCCCAAATTCAGAAGTTGTCAGTCAGTGTGACAGCAATAAGGGATGGGTCCTTCAAAAGTGACTGGGTTAGAATTTTATAAAAGAAGTTTCAGGGATCACTCACCTCTCTTACCCTTTGACCCCCCACCACATGAGGACCCAACTTCAAGGCACCATCCTGGAAGCAGAGAGCTGCCTTCCCAGTGTATTTGACCTTGATCTCGGCCTTCCAAACTGTGAGGGAAGAAATTTGTGTTATTTAAACATTACTCAGCCTCAGGATTCTATTAGAGCAGCACAGAGTGGGCCAAGATATTCGTTATGAAGAGTGCTGCCGTAAACATTGGAAAACAGTTCTATATGGACATCTGTTTTCTTTATGTACATAACAAGAGGCAGCGTCGCTGGGGGCTGTGGTAAGCATGCACTTGCAGGTTCAATGAACCACGGGTGTGTTTTAGAATGACAGGGTCACTCTCTGCTCCCACCAGCAATGCAGAAACATGTTTGTCTTTGCATCCTCATGGGTTCTTGGGATTTTCCATGCTTTATTACTTAAAATTATAATCATTCTAATAGCTTTGTCATTGGCTCTTGTTATTTTGATTTGTATGTTCCTAATGACAAATGACATTGAACATTTTTTTCATGTGTTTATTTGGTGTCATATATCACTTTCAGTGACATGTTTATTTGAATCTGTTGCCTAGTTTTTAAACTAAGTTATCCTTACTGGGGTATTTTAAGAGCTCTTTGAATAATGTGGATGCATATCTCTATGGCATATGTGCTTTATAAATACCTTTTCCTAATATGTAACTTATCAAGTTATTCTCTTAATTGTCATGTTCACAAGACAAAGAATCTTTTTTGAAAAAAAATTTTGGGGCTGGAGAGATTTCTCAGTGGTTAAGGTATTAGACTGCAAAGTCTAAGGACCCAGATTTGATTCCCCAGTACCCACATAAAGCCAGATGCGCAGGGTGGCACATGCGTCCGGAGTTCATTTGCAATGGCTGGAGGCCCTGGTGTGCCCATTCTCTCTCTCTCTCTCTCTCTCTCTCTCTCTTGCCTCTTTCTCAAATATATAAAAATAAAATGTTTTATTTTTTATTTATTTGACAGAGAGAAAGGGAGAGAGGGAAAGAGAGAATGGGTGCACCAGGGCTTCCAGCCACTACAAACAAACTACAAATGCATGTGCCACCCTGCGCATCTGGTTAACCTGGGTCCTGAGGAATCAAACCTAGATTCTTTGGCTTTGCAGGCAAATGCCTTAACAGCTAAGCCATCTCTCCAGCCCTAAAATAGTTTTAAATGTATGAAAATATTTATTTAGTGTAGTGTTGTGTGTGTGTGTGTGTGTGTGTCCGTGCCAGGCATGCACCACTTTGCTTCTGGCTTTAAGTAGTGCTGGAGAACTGATCCTAGGCTGACAGGCTTTGTAAGCAAATGCCTTTCAATGCTGAGTCATCTCCTCAACCTAAAGCTGGTTGATTTTTGCACAGCCTATCCTTTTTTTTTTTTTGAAATTTCTTTGATGCACTGTGCTTTGAAGACTCTGCCTAAACCCACATCAGGGTGATTCGGTTCTAAGTCTCCTTTGAAGTGTTCTGTGCTACCGGGTGAAATATTCCAAAACCCAAAATTGTTGAACAACGACATGGCACCATAAGGGGACACTTCCACCTCTAACATCTCATGTGGAGCGATAGCAAAAAGGAATGACCATGTAAAATTACCTTCAGGCTCTGCATGGAGGTACATCTGAAACATGAATTGAGTTTTGTGTTTGGACTTGTGTCCCATGCACAAGATACCTCATGTTACATGCAAATATTCTAAACTCTGAAGAGCCTTTGACTCCAAGCATTCCCAAAACAGATCTTTGGCTTGCACAGGTGTTATCATTTTTATCTAATGTCAGGTGTAGTCAAAGTTATTTTTTATATTTATTTATTTATTTGTAAGCAGAGAGAGATAGAGAGAAGATAGACAGACAGGAAGAATGAGAATTGGCACACCAGGGCATCCAGTCACTGGAAACAAACTCCAGACATGTGCCACGTCATGCGTCTGGCTTATATGGACACTGGGGAATTGAACCTGAGTCCTTAGTGTTTGCAGGAAATGCCTTAGCCATTATGTCATCTCTCCAGGCAGTGGTCAAAGTTTTTTATTTTAATCCTGCATCTTTTTTCTTCTTCTTCTTTTTTTTTTTTTTTACCTACAAATATCCTATTTTGTGAATTAGTTAGGGATTTAAAGAGTTACCAGAAATGCAAAAATCAGTTGAAAATATCTGCACGCACCTATTTCTAGAGTTATACTACCTACTCCATTGTTCTTTGTGTCCATCTCTCTATCAATGCCACTCTTTGTGGACTGCTGTCACTTTATAATGCACCTTCAAGCTGGATCCTGAATCCTCTGACTATGCACATCTTTAAAAATGCCTAAAAAAGAAAAAAAGAAAAGAAAAAAAAAGAGATGGCTTAGCGGTTAAGTGCTTGCCTGTGAAGTCTAAGGACCCCGGTTAGCCAGATGCACAAGGGGGCACATGTGTCTGGAGTTCCTTTGCAGTGGCTGGAGGCCCTGGAGTGCCCATTCTCTCCCTCTCTCTCTCTCTCTCTCTCTCTTTCTCTCTGTATGTCGTTCTCAAATAAATAAATAAAAAGAATAAAATCGCCTAGACTGGCCAGGCATAATGGCACATGTCTTTAATCCCAGCACTCTGGAGGCAGAGGTAGGAGAATCGCCATGAGTTCTAGGCCACCCTGAGACTACGTAGTTAATTCCAGGACAGCCTGAGCTACAGTGAAACCCTACCTCGAAAAACCAAAACAAAAGAGCAACAACAACAACAAAAAAAAAAAAAAAAAAAAAAAACTCAAAAGAATCGCCTAGACTACTAGGATTTCTTAATCTTTTTGTACATAGTTTTAGAATCAACTATGAGTGGTGTACATAAAATCTTGCTGAGATTTGGGCTAGGGTTGCTTTAAATTATTGTGTCAGTACAGGGAGAATAGTTAACTCCATCTTTGTGGTGAAATAGGCTCCCTGGACACAATATTTGAGTTTCCTTTTCTCATCCAGCATTATGTAGCTCTGAACATAAAGATTCTGCACCTATCTGTTCAGATTTGTGTCCATGACTTCATTTTGGTGAAAGGTTGTGAGTGCCAACAATTTAAATATTTTATTTATACTTGTTTACTACCCATACTTAGGAGTCCAATTGATTTCTGTACGGTGATCTTTTATTTTGCAACTGTGCTGAACTTGCTTGTTAGTTCTTGGCCCTTTCTTATAGATCCCTTGTGATTTGCTATGGAGACAATCATATTGTCTGTGAATAGGGATAGTTTTATTTTTCTTTCCAATTTGAATGCCTATTTCTTTTTCTGGACTTACTGAATTTGCCTGGGCTTCCAGAACAAAATTGGATAGGAGTGATGAAGGCTGACATCCTAGATTAGCTCCTGGGCTTGTAGAGAAAGCACTGATTATTGTGCTGTAGGGATTTCATAGTTACATTTTTATTTGTTCCTTTCTATTTCTACTTTTAAGAGAACCATTTTTTATGTGCCATAAATGAATATCAAACTTTGTCAAATGCCATATATACATATAAATGTGATCATATAATATGATGAATTACATGATTGATTTGGGAGGTGGGGTTGAGTCAGACTGTCAGCCCTATGATAAACCCCACCTGGTTGTCAATATTTTTTAATTTAATTTTGAGAGAAAGGGAAAGAATGGGTGTGACAGGGCGTTAGGGGCTGTGAGCAAACTTGATGTGTGTGCCCCCTTGTGTGCATGTGTCACTGTGCATCTGGCTACATGGGACCTGGAGATTCAAACAAGAGTTCTTAGGCTTGGTAGGCGAGCACGTTAACCACTAAGCCATCTCTCCAGCTCCGGTTGTCAATATTTTTTAATGTAGCAGCTTTTCAGTGACACTTTGAATTTTCATTCAGTGTACTTGAAAACACTGAGTCAGAAATTCTGCCTGGTATAGCCGGGCGTGGTGGCGCACGCCTTTAATCCCAGCACTCGGGAGGCAGAGGTAGGAGGATCGCCGAGAGTTCGAGGCCACCCTGAGACTACAGAGTGAATTCCAGGTCAGCCTGAGCTAGAGTGAGACCCTACCTCGAAAAACCAAAAAAAAAAAAAAAAAAAAAAAAAAAGAAAGAAAGAAATTCTGCCTGGTTATGATAGAGTTGAATAGAAGCTGCATTCTAGAAGGCTGGGCTATGTATGTTCCTTTTGAAAATCACAGGAGAGAGTAAAGAACCTTAAACTATTTTATAGCAAAGAAATATTTTTCTGAGAATGTGTCTTCAAAATTATGGAAAGTCAAGACAGAATGCTAGAACAGGGGAAATGGAGACAAGCATGTGCTTTGGGGGAATTAATCAAAATTTTTTAGGTATGTTTCTTACCTTTGCCCACATCCATGCTAATTGTTTCTTGTGAGCATTTGAATGGGGATCACTACTCTGAGTGAAATCCAGCTGCCCTTGTCTGGTTCTATCCATGTAGAACCATGCTGGAGCCCAAGAAGGATCCAGGGTGATTTCAAGGGAAGAACCAAGCATATGATTCTTTTCAGGATGTTGCAGTCAGCTGAAACACTGCTAGCAGATAACACCCAACCAAAAGCAGACTGTGGGAGGAAAGGGTTTATTGTGGCTTACATGTTTGAGGGAAAGCTCTGTGATGGCATGGGGAAACAAAGTCATGAGAAGGGGGTGGACATCACCTCCTGGCTAACATCAGGTGGACAAAACCAGCATGATAATGTGCCGTACTGTTGCAGTTAGCTTCATGTTGCTGGCAGAAAACACCTGACCA
Source organism: Dipus sagitta (assembly GCA_036346955.1). Lineage (NCBI taxonomy): Eukaryota > Metazoa > Chordata > Mammalia > Rodentia > Dipodidae > Dipus > Dipus sagitta. The sequence continues at coordinate 233,062,351 of CM070770.1, read as the reverse complement.
AGAGCATCTTGTGGGAGGAAAGGGTTTATTTTAGCTTATAGACTCAAGGGGAAGCTCCATGATGGCAGGGAAAACTGATGTCATGCGCAGAGGGTGGACATCGTCTCTTGGCCAATAACAGGTGCAAAACAACAGCAGGAAAATGAGCCAAACACTGGCAAGGGGAAGAGGGCTGTAATACCCATAAACCCATCCCCAACAATACACTTCCTCCAGGAGGCCATAATTCCCAAATTGCCACCAGTTGGTGACCTAGCATTCAGAGCACATAAGTTCATGGAGGACACCTGGATCAACTCACCACACAACAGTTGCCAGCTAGATAGATGTGTTCCAGTGAAAGCACCATTGCACATTCTCCACGTCAAACCATCTACACAAGACTCCCAGGTCTGGTTCTGACAAGCTCCCACCCCTCACTGTGTTTTCAGCTAACCTTCTATTTACTTACTCCATGCTTGATTCCAGTGCAACAATGTTTAGGGAAGGAGGAAGGATGGTGCACACCTGTGGAATGTTCTCCTTGGTCTTACAGGAATTGCTCCTCCAACAATACATTTCACTGTGTGTATGCCTCACCCCCGTGGCTCCCTTTGACTGGATGATGTTTCTGTTTCTTTCATACTAACCCCTCAGAACTCTAAGCCATGTTCCTGACTTCTGCAGGCAGGATTCGTCTTTGCCTTGGAGTCTTGCTATCCCTGGGCTTCCTCCTCTGAAGCTCATCACATTGCATCATGTGACAGTTTCATGAGCCCCCCAAACTAACCTTACAGAGTAAAATATGATTGTAATAAAACATTGCGAAAGTTTTCAAGAGAACTTATATTATAACCCAAGTCTCCCTCCCACTCATAACCCCATAAACCTTAGCACTTCACCTGCCAGGAGACAGGAGACAGCTTTTCTCAGTCTCTAGCAGTCCCTTCTGTGGACCCTCTGTGAAGTATGTCCATCTATAACACTTTGTCCACAAATAAAGGAACTTTCTTTCACTTGAAATATGTCCTGGAAACACAGCTTTGGGATTATTTTGTATTAGTAGTTTGTTTATTCATCCATGCAATATTTATCCAACACTGTCTACATGCCTTCCCTTTTCTAGGAATGCGATGACTACAAACAGACACAGTCATTAGCCTCATTAATGTGCTTTATTCGTTTGATTAATAAGCTGATCATGCTGATCAATTTGGATTGAAAATAATCAAGCCACAGAAAAACTACAGAGTGGTATCTGGAGAGGGAGATCACACTTGCTCTATATAAATAAACTTATTATTTTTAAATTTTATGTTTTTGAGGTAGCGTCTCACTCTAGCTCAGGTTGACCTGGAATTCACTATGTAGTCTCAGGGTGGCCTTGAACTCACAGCGATCCTCCTACTTCTGCCTCCCGAGTGCTGGGATTAAAGGTGAGTGCCACCATGCCTGGCTTTAAATTTATTTATTTATTTATTATTTATTTATTTATTTATTTATTTATTTGTGTGTGTGTGTGTGTGTATGCACATACATGCTCATGAACTTGTGTATGAACTTGGATGCATGTAAACCACAGCATGACTTTGGAGGTCAGATAAATACCTCAAGGTATCTGTGTTCCACCATCGTTGAGATGGGATCTCTTGTTGCTGCAAATGGGTCTATATCCTGTGAGTTTCTGATTCTCCTGGCTTCACCTACCATTGTCGTAGGTGCTTTGAGATCACAGACACATGTGCCACTTTGCACACAGATTTACATGGGTTCTACAGAGTTGAACCCAGGCTGACAGACTTTGTAAGAAAGTGTCCTTAACCATTGAGTCCTCTCTTCTGCACTGATCTTATTTTTTTAAGTGTAGCGTAATGTTCTAAGTGTGTAGCGTATCATAACACGTGATGAAAGACTGTTAGTTTTTTTTCTACCTTATAGTAATTAAGGAATTCCACAAAAGTTATCTTTGTGAAAATGTATATATGTATGTAATCTAACAAAGAAGAAATAATTTTAAAAACAACAATGCTTGGGCTGGGGAGATTGCTCTGTAGGGATAGAATTTGTCTGGCATGTACAAGGCTTTGGATTTGTTCCCCAGTACCACATAAAACCAGATGTGGTGGCATATGTCTTTAATCTCAGCACTTAGTAGGTGGAAGCGAGAGGATCAGAAGTTCAAGGTCATTCTCAGCTAGCTACATATCTCTATATAGCAACATGAGGCTATGACTCAAAAATAATATCATATTTTTGTAATAGAAAAATTGCCTATGAGCCAATCCATGTCACCTGCAAGACAATATCTCATGAATATGGACTGTATCTTAAGTATCTTTGAGTTTTCTGAGCCTGGAAGTTAGTTTTGACTTGAGGACATCATATCTCAGGACAATGAGCAGAGTGGTCAGAGCACGGTGTTTCATTCTTCCAGTAAGCACCGCACCTCCCCCTGTCCTCCAGACTTCTACCCTATTCCTGCAGGATACAGCTACTCTGTGAACTCCAGCTGACATGGTGGGCTTGTTGACGTGACCTTCCTAGGATGCAGAGTGAAAATTCTCTTCTAATGGACAACAAATAAAATGTTTTCTCCTTGGCATAGAACATTCACCCATGAAAACTTACTGCAAGAACAAAAACAGCAAGGCACTAAGAACTTTTAAACACATGCGTATTTCCTTCCTGAAGCTCTTCCCTTGGGGTATCCCAAAGAGTCTACATATCCTCAAGGTCACATAAACTAAGAAAATTAGGATACTTCATGGGCTGATGAGTGTTTAAAGTTAAAATCAGACCAGTTTAGGAGGGTGAAAACAACAACAACAAAAAACCTGTCTCAAAAGACATGATGGATATGTAACAACCCAAGGCTCTGATAATATTTTCTGAGGATGTCAGAACATTCACAATTCTTCATGCTTAGAACTCATTTGCTCACTGGCATTATCTTTGTTGGTCATAAGGGAAAGCATCCTTGAAGCAAGTAGGGAAAGGTCATCTCATAAATATAATAAGTCAGCTCTTGGCTCATAGTTTTGTTAGTGGAGAAGGAAGAAAATATATGAATAAGGAACTCGGTGATAAACAGCTAAGTGGTATACCTGAATTGTGGGGCAGGTGATACTTGCTGACGCCTGAGTCTGGCGTTTCCAAGTAGAGCCACCAAAGTGATTTCTATTAAGCCCTCATATCTTATTATTTTTATAACATAAATTGCCGTTAGGCCTTCCTGTGGGATAGACGATGATGATAATTTACACATGCTGGACAGATAAATGATTCAATTCTTAGTTACAAGAGACTGTTGACAGTGATTACTGACGCTCATTTCTTTCATGCACATTATGTGGGGCAGGAAACTCCAGGTTTAGAGGCCTTTCATGTTTTTTCAAAGTAAATCAGTCACTCACATAATAATTATTTATTATTTCACTTTGGCAGACAGCTGGGTGCATTTATGACAGCAAAGAGCGTTCGACAAAATGCTGCAAAGTGGTGCAACTGATAAAATATTTTACAGCATAGGAGATCGCAACAATAATTAAAAAGCTTTGGTACACAATGAAGGACAACACTGAGCCTTTCCTGCTAACTTGTCGCTAGTTGTCCCCCATATCCATGGCTTGTCTGGGACCAAAATTCCGGTGTTCACCTAAGATGGGTATACAGTTTGCTAACCACTATGCATTTATCTGAACTGTACCTATCACTAAATATCATGCACTTACCCATCTTCCATATAGCTCACTTTTCATTTAGGCATTCAGTTTATTTTTGGAGCATCTGTGTGGTGTATGTATATGTGTGTGTGTATTTGTGAGCACATGTGTGCATGCTGGATGTAGCAGAAGTTGCAGATGGGTGTGTATTCTACTACTCACCCCATCCCTTTTAGAGACAGCATCTCTCACTGAACCCAGCGCTCACTGATCTGGCTAGATAATCTAAGCTAGATAATCTAAGCTAACCAGCAAGCCTCAGCTTCTCAGCTCTGGGACTACCAATGCACGTCATCATGCTCTGCTTTTATGTGGGTGCTGGGACTCCAAACTCGGCTCCTCATGCTTTTCAGGTAAGCACTTTACAGAGAACCACCTCCTCAGCCCTATACATTCTGTTTTGATTAAGCAGCCAACATGCAAAGCACCTTATTTTTTCCTTTGTATCAGTTCTACCTGAAGAGACCCTTGATTGAGAGGCAGGTGAATTTTGCCTTAATTAAAACTGACCTCCTCTCCTAATTTCCTGCCCAGTTGTATCCTACAGGTCATCAGAATTACACACACACACACACACACACACACACACACCACAAACCCAGCAGGCCATCTGTGAAAACAGGAGCAAGAGTACAACATTCAAGCTGGGTGTGGTGGCACAGGTCTTTAATCCCAGCACTTGGGAGGCAGAAGTAGAAGATCATTGTGAGTCCAAAGCCACCCTGAGACTAATTCCAGGGCAGCCTGGGCTAGAACGAGACCCTACCTTGAAAAATCAAAAAAATAAATAAATAAAAGAGTACAATATTCAATATATTGGTTATCTGTTTTAAGACAACAAACTCCATAGGAATCTAATAAAAACTGTAGGACAACTTTACATGTGCTAAATAGCTAAGAAAAACATGAATACCACAACAAGCATGGCAGTTTACCTTGAAAAAACCTAGATTGTGCATGTCAAAATGGATGTTGGAAGAACTGTAGCTTGTGACTTTTTGTGATGTGGTGGGACAGTTCCCTGAAATGTGGTGAGAGTTTTAATTATCAGATGTGGATGGGTACAGTTTGTATTACAAGGCGAACTGAGGAAGCTGTGGATATTTGAGTGTACAGGGTGCATTTTCCGTATTACTTCGTGGCTTTTACCAGGTGTGTACAGCTTTCTGTGTTCAATTTCCTATAAAAGCCATCATGCACAAGAAAATGAAAAATTTGCAATGACAGCCAAATTGTTTCCTAATAGATCAATCACACTAGGGTAGGGGAGAAGCTCATGTTTTCAAAACAAGTATGATAGAACTATTTGTATGAAAATATGTCTTTCATTTTCAAGATAAACTTTAATGCATAATACCTTCTTTCAATGTTGAAAATACGTGAAAAAATGTCATTCATAATATCATGCAACTGCACTGATGTTTGTACCTATCTCTATGTTTGAGACATGCCATTTGTACACACAGTGAGCCTTACCTGAAATTGCTGGGCTCTTGCAATGATGAATGCTTCCATAAATGGTAGACTTTCTCCAGACTGCATTTCACTGTAGATGGAAAGAAAAATAAGTGTCACTAACAGGCAAATGGGAAAGTGTAATGCAATATGTCCATATGACTTCAGTCATAAGAAAGTGAATGAAGCATATACTATAAGACTAGGCTTGAAAACATGGTGTCTAAGAAGCCAGACACAAAAGGCCACAGTGAACAGACTACAGACTGTTTAGAATGGAGAGATGAGAAGTTGGCTGTGGTGGGCAATTTGAATCAGGTGTCCCCCATAAACTCATGTGTTCTTAATGCTTGCTCCCTAGCTTGTGGAATTTGGGAGGTGGAGTCTTGCTGGAGGAGGTGTTTCATTGGGGTTGGACCTTGAGGTTTATTAGCCCCAGCTTGCCAGCGTTAGTTTGACTCACTTTCCCACTGCTGTTTTCCTCTTTCTGCTGCAGAAGTGATGACCAGCCTCTGTTCATGCCATGCTGTCCCCTGCCACCATGATGCTTCTTTTTGAGACTATAAGCCAAAATAAATCCTTTCTTCTCTCAGCTATTTTGTCTAATTGCTTTTCCCCAGCAATGCAATGGTAACTATAATATATGGTTATACTAGACAGCTCTGTGAATAATGTCTTTAAAAATACTCAGGAGATGGCTTACTAGAGAGATGGCTTGTTAAAGGCACTTGCTCTGTAAGCCTGCCAACTTCAGTTCAAATCCCCAGCTCCCGTATAACTCAGGACACAAAATTGGCACATACATTTCAAAGGCCATGGGTCTAAGCTAGTTTGGACTTGACAGCAGCAAACAAGACAGACCATGTCTTCAGCAACATAGGAGAAGAGGACCAGTACCCTGAGGTCATCCCCTGGTATATATTCTCAAGAGGGAAAAACCAATGGGAAACTTGTTTTCTGAACTCTTTCATATGGGGAATATGATCCCCCACACAAGAGAACTCAGGTGGGTAGAAATACATTATATCACTGATACCTTTTTGTGTATGTATGTATAGGATGTGTGACAGTGTGTTGTGTGTTTTGTGTTGTTTATGCACATGTGTGTGCAGATGTTGTCCCCTGTGAGCTCGCTTGTGGCAGTCTGGGGAAAAGAGAGGTAGCCCCCCTCCATCACTCACCTACTTATTTTGTCCTTACAAGGAGTTTCTTAGTGACTTCAGAGCTTACCATTTGCAAACTCCATTGAATGTCTGGTCTCCATTCCCTCACAGGACTGGGGTTTCAGATGTGCATATCTATACTCAGCTGTTTTCATGTGTTCTGGAGATTTGAATTCGGTGGTCTCAGGCCCTCAAACTTGCACAGAAAGTGCACTTAACTGCTGAGCCATTTCTCCAGCTCAGATTACTGTTCTTTACCTTCTAATTCTTATTAGCTGTAGATTTTGTGACATTTTCTTAGGCCATTAAAAGTTTCAAAGAAATTCAAAAGTAACCCGTTTATGTTTCTTTAAGAAGCCCTCTGGTCTCTTGTGCATGTGTTGCTTTTCTGTTGTCATGGTGGAATTTTGAAACTGCTGCAGGGGTGAGATTTAGTGCTGGCCATTGTCACTGCTTTTCACCAGGAATGTGGGGAGCCATTCTTCTCTGTATGCTCCTGTGTTTTGAAGGTGCTGTGTGAGAATACTGGAGTGTTTTGATTCTGACTATGTTGATGCCCTATAACTAGTCCTCTGTGTGTGTGTGTGTGTGTGTGTGTATGTGTATGCATGACATATTTATGTGTGTAAGTGTGGGCATACATATGTCACGACATGTGTGTGGAAATCAGGGCACAACCTTCTATGTTGGTCCTTGCCTTCCACTTTGTATTTTTAAATTTTTTTATTTATAGATTTGTCTTTATAAAAAGGTTTTACACTTAGATCCTCTCTCCCCTACTCCAAGCCTGCTGAGGATCTTCTTTGATGAGGTTTCTCGTATTCATTGTGGGGACCAAGAGGCCTCCGTCAGTCTCTGCAGGGTGAGGGGGAGACACGGTGCCTCTGGCTATTCTCACCCACCTTGAGGCTCCTACACTCTTCCTGTCTCCTCTTCCACAGTGTTCCCTGAGCACTGGGCGGTAATACATGGATCTGATTTAATGTTGCTTTCTCTGTAGCTTCTGGATCTCTGTTATGATAAGGTTTGAGTGACCACAGTGTCCGTTGCCATTTCCCTGGAACTGTATTTCAGACTAGCCACGAGAGCAGTAGTCATGCCACCACTTCCTCTGTAATGACCGCTGGGCCCAGGCAGGTGGAGTGGACGTGACTCATCTTCTGGTAGACATTCGGATCTCTCTTCTTCATGTATTGATGTATCCTGGTTCTTCCCAGTATTCTCCTCCATCTGCAAAATAGAACAGATTCTCCAACCAAAAGTGAGAACAGTTTGAATTAAAGAGGGTAAGTCTAGTTATAAGAGAGACTTATTGATGTGTATATCCACTCTTCTTAACTAAAGAGCAGTGAAGGTTCTGTATGGAACGCATTGGTTTCCTGTTCTAGGGAATCTGGCTTGGTTCCCAGAGCCAGATATGAGCTCTCCCTCACTGAGTGGGTATCGTGTCCAATCCTTGAACAGTTGGTTGCCTACATCAGCTGTGTGTCACTATTGTATAAGTGTGTACCTCCTGCTTGGCTGGCTGATTTTGTGACTGGCAGGATCTCCTGCTTATTTAATCTTTTGACAACTGTTATTCTCCAACCACTCTCATCGCCCTTTCCAGCATTATGTGGGGTAGGTGGGAGGGAACTGTATTCTCTCTCAGTTCCAGCATGGTCACTTGATGTCCTGTGGCTGCAGGCTATGGTGCCTTCAGCAATAGGGACTCACCTTTAGTTCTTGCAGGTAACCAAGTCTTTTGACAATGGCCTGTATTATTTTGAGGACCTCTAATCTCCCTCAACAACAGCTCACTATGGGTGTGGGAGGGGGCAAATTCTGGCCCTAGGAATTACCTTCCAGAGCCTATCATTTTAGGATTATGCTTTCTCCATCTTTCATGACGCTCTTCTATTTGGGTCTCCTCTCCCCCTTATTGAGGGTAATGTCTTATAAGAATGATATTCAAGATGTTTTCTATGGAATTCATTCATGTTGCCATTAGTTTTGTGTATCAACCCCCCCATTTCCCCTTCCTCTACCCCTAAGAGAGATAGAGTCTCTCTTCCTTCCTTCCTTCCTTCCTTCCTTCCTTTCTTTCTTTCTTTCTTTCTTTCTTTCTTTCTTTCTTTCTTTCTTTCTTTCATCCTTCCTTCCTTCCTTCCTTCCTTCCTTCCTTCCTTCCTTCCTTCCTTCCTTCCTTCTTTCTCTTTCTTTTTGCTGACCATTGACTTGCTGTCAAGTAGCACTTCCTTCTTTCCATCCCTATTTCCCCCTTTTCTAGTACCATGTCCATATCATTGATACTTATTATGGATTACAATTTACTGACACTGATCCTATTTAGAAACCATATATGAGGGAGGACTTGCGGTACTTGCCTTTCTGAGTCTGTGTGACATCATTTAGCTTAATTTCTCCAAGTCCTTTCATTTTCCTCATATTTAATTATTTTATTTTTTTTCTTTATTGCTGAGTAGAATTTCACTATATAATATGCATATATATTCATATGTAATACATCTTCCCTAACCATTCATATGTTGATGGGCGTCTGGGATGCTTCCACTTTCTGGCTACTGTGAATAGAGCAGCAATTGAAATGGTTGAGCAAGTGCCTCTGTGGTATATAGTAGAGCCTTTAGAGTATATGCCCAAAAGAAGTATAGCCGGATCTATTGGTAGTTCTATTTTCAGCATTTTGGGGAATCTCTGTACTGATTTCCATGGCGGCTTTGCACTCCCACCAGCAGTGGATGAGGGTTCCTCTTTCCCCAACACCCTCGCCAGTGTGTGCTGTCCTTTGATTTTTCGATGACTTCCAAGTGGAGTGAGGTAGAATCTCATAATCATTTTAATTTTAATTTTCCTGATGAGTAGAGATGTTGAGCAGATATCTATTTAGGTCATATATATATATATATATATATAGTGAGGTGCTTGATTTTTTTATTGGTTAGTTTTTTGAGTTCTTTGTAGATTCTAAATTCTAAATATTAAACCTTTGTCAGAAGTATAGCTGGTACACATTTTCTCCCGTTCAGCAGGTTGTCTATTGATTCTGTTGATGGTTTGCTTATCTGTACAATAGCTTTTTATTTTCATGAGGTCCCAGGTGTTGAGTGTTTGCCTAATTCCCTGGGCTACTGGAGTCTTGTTCAGGAAGTCTTTCCCTGTGCCTGCATCTTGGAGTATTCTCAGTAGCTTCATTTCTAGTCAATTTGAGTGGCAGGTCCACTTTCCTTTCAGGTAGTGTCTCTCTTGTTGTCGGAATAGTTGGTTCATGAGCTTCCAGAGTCTGCTATCTCTGCCTTTCTCCTGGAATTAAGGGGGCTTGGGATTATAGATTCTCACAGTATGAATCCAGATTTATATGTGTTCTGGAGATATGAACTCAGGTCCTTAGGTTTGCACTGCAAGCACTTTCCCTGGTGATCCATCTCTCTCCAGCCCTGAAGCACAGTTCTTAGACCTGTGTTTCTTCTCTCTCAATTTAGAATTTTATTCAGCTTCTGCTCACTGGTATGGCTTCATCCTGCTCCCGTTCCCCGGAGCCATGTCTTATGAGTACCAGTAGTGCTTTCTATAAATTCGCCTTTTACACTAACTTTTTGGGGTCTCAATTTATATTTCAATTTTAAGGAAGCAATTACATTCTTGCAGTTACAATGTAAATAGAAAAGAGTTTTAAAAGGTTACAGTGCTTTTATGGTTGATAATTCTCAAAAAATCTGATTTTTCTTTAGGTCTTCAGAATAACAAAGTTTTGTTTTCTCTTCGTTATTTCATGGACTTTAATTTCCCCAGAGGCTCCATCAAAACTAAGGTGAGGGCTGGGGATGCAGCTCAGTGGCAGAGCACTTGCACAGCATGTGTGAGGATCTGGGTTGAATTCCCAGCACCACATTAAAAAAATAATAATAAGGCAATACAAGAGAGTTCTTAAAAGTGAAGGCTCTCGTCCTTGCCAGTCTAGTCAGATTTTAAGTCTCCCAAGTTATTCTTGTTAATTATGTCCTAGTTTGTTTCACCATTTGTCAAACCGACGTATGTATATGTGTGTGTGTGTTTGTGTGTATGTAATATGTTATGTTTCAGTGCTAGACAAGGTAATACTGAGATTTGCCTAGAGTAGTCTCTGACATATATTGCATGCAAAAGAGAGGTTTTTTCCCCCCAACTAAGATTCTACATGAATCTACTATATAGCAACACTGTTTTGGGGCCTTTCTACTTGGCTAAACTTTCTTTCCATATCATTATTTCTTGAACTGTGCTCTGGGACTAGAGCTGGAGAGATACCCACCACCAGAAAGTTGTTATCTGCCTGGCTCAGCCTACCTGGGATCTTTGCCTACCTTCACTGCCTAGCACAAGGCTGCTTTGAGTAGAGGGCCTCGTGGATGTTAGCACCTCTAACCATCCCATCTTCTCTTTACTGTGAGGACTGCCTGGTTTAGTGGATCACTTCTGGTCTTCAATTTCCTTTCCTATACAGAACTCCTCTAGAAGTTATAATCTATGAGTGAAGCTCAAAGGAGAGGTATTTTGGTGAGAAAAAGAAAGCCACAAGTCTAGCTGCTTCCATTGGAAACAGTAGCTGTTTGATGAATGGTGCAGACCTTGGACTTCTGAACCAGTGAAAATGGGATAAGAAATCTCATCATTGCATTCTTTAATCATGTCACTGAGCTGTTATGCTACAAAAGTTTCTTCTGTGCTGTGTCTGTTATATGCCATGCCTACTCCTTGATGGAAGGGCAATGCTTGCTTTATCTACTATTTGAAACTGGAAATCTTTTTAGTTATTTTGAATGTGTGTGTGTGTGTGTGTGTGTGTGTGTGTGTGTGTGTGTGTGTACGTGTGTGTTTTGCTGGGATTCAGGACCAGAAAGTAAACCAAGTAAGCAAATAGTAGAAATGGAAGATGATTGGCCCTTTGGTACTTGTTAAATCCAGGAGTTCTTTTGAAGGGTAGAATGTCTCATTCTCACAATAGTCCCACAGTGGCCACATTCAAAAGGAAGCCAGTGTCTCCAAGTCAGAAAATTTCAGAGTTTTAAATGATACTAGAAATGAGACACCAGAAGCAACTCTCAGATATTCAAATTCTCTGCCCAATGTTTCCTTTGTGTGGTTAGTCCAATCTCCTCTTGAAACAGCTTCTGTGACAGCAAGCTCACTAGCTACCACCATGGTCCATGTCATTGTCAGACAGCTTCCTGAACCAAACTGAAATCTATTCCTTACTAATGGGCTTGGAAATAAAGGAGAAACTTATTGCACCAGTCAGAGATCTGTGCAGGAAACAGAAATCCCTACAGGGATTACAATCATAAAGGTATAAAATATAGGGAATTAAGTATTTTCAAAATTATTAAAAACCATTGTGTGGATTGGACTTTAAGAATTGGGTATTCCCTTCCCATTTAACTTTTTATTGGATATAATGTACAAAAAGAATTTTTTTTTTTTTTTTGGATTTAGGATTGTTCAACAGAGAAATGTTCCTACTATTCTTCTCTATAGCTGTCTTACACCATGACTCCTAAAGACACAGAGTGCTTTGTGGTGACTTGTCAGCCAGTGTCACTGAAACAAAACTCTTCTCTGCCTACTTCCTACTTTCCAAATTTCACAGACTACCTCTCCTTCACAGAACCCAAACTCAGGAGAGGGTTTTAGCTTCAAAAATGGGTCTCAGTGCTGAGCACTCCTCTGTCACTTCTTTACAGCACCATGGTGCCTTCTGAGTCATCCCAAGGCCACTGCCATCTAAAAAGAGAAGCTTCTCTAACCAAAAGTGAGAGTAACATTAATATATGGATATGAATATTAAGAGAAGTGCTTACTGGGCAGTTTGGTGAGCATAGTATATACATTTAGCCAGACATCAGCAGACATTACACCTCCAGGGCTCAAGACTACCCTTCTTGTAGGTTTTCAGTATCAGAGATGTATTCCCTCCCATGGAGCGGATGTCTAGTCAAATTAGAGGCTGGTTGGTTTACCACATAAAAAAATGGCCTGGGTATCCATGGCCTCATAGTGCCTGACACTACCTACACAAGGCCATCATAACAGGAGGAAAAGAACATGACATCAAAATAAAAGAAAGACTGATTGAAAGGGGGAGTGGATATGATGGAGAGAGGAGTTTCAAAGGGGAAAGTGGGGGGAGGGAGGGAATTACCATGGGATATTTTTTACAATCATGGAAGTTGTCAATAAAAAAATTAAAATTAGAATAAAAGGGTCTCAGGGAAGAAATTGTATCTTTCTGCCCTCTGTGTTACAAGGATGTAGGTAGCAAGGCACAAGATGCCATGGTAAAGGGCTATATACAATACTGAGAAAGTTCTTCAAGTTCTGGAAGGACAGAAGTATTTTTAAAAAATATTTTATTTTTCATTCATTTATTTGAAAGAGAGAGAGAGAGGATGAATGGCCATACCAGGGTCTCTGGCCACTGCAAATTAATTCCAGATGTACACGCCATCATGTGCATGTGGCTTATATAGGTTCTGAGAGAACCTGGGTCCTTAAGCTTCGTGGGCAAGTGTCTTAACCACTAATCCATCTCTCCAGCATGACAGAAGTCTTTTATCAAATTGTTTCTTCCAATGTCTTTGACCATGTACCCTATAGATGAGCAGTTCAATGAACACAACCCCTAGATAAGTTACTGTTTTCTTCTGAGTAGGAGAAATATTTAATTATTCTAAGACATGAGCACTCAAGTTCAGAATACTTTTATAGGTTTCCATTAATGTTATCAGGATCTGATGAGTAAGGGTTATGGTCAGTGTGCTGAAATTTAATAGGGAAACTGAGAGAAGGGCAGGGAAAGGAGAATTAAATGGTGATCAGTTAAATGAAGTCTCATATCTCAAGATAGGCTAGCTCCTAATATTCAATCTAAGAATCTGTAGCAAAACAGGATCAAAGACTCAAGTGATGGGACTGTCCCAGCACATCTCCAAGGCCTTCCACATAATGGGAATACTCGGTTGTTGGCCCATGGACAACAAGACCACTATGGATCAGCCAGCATTCTGACATGTGACAAGTGGAACACAGGGTGAAGTTTATGGGATGCCAAGGACATCAGCTTGTTCCTTTCCCATCCATCTAGAGAGGAGCAGAGCCATCAGGAAGTTTACTCACTTGTAAACACACCTTATTTTTAACATCTTAGTCATATTCAGCTGAGTTATCATTGCTTATGTTATTCCAATGACTCATTTCCTCTCAAAGCTTGCAAATATTAGACATGATCATATCCCATATCTGTCTCATTCATTGGAACCCTGAGAACCCTCACTTAGTTTATTCCAAAAGAAGACTGAGTAAAATGAGAGCAAGGAAAGGGTGAGCTAACTGCACGTGTACATTTTTATGTGAAGCCTCAGCCCGGCAGAAAGGTTGTTAGTGTTCGCTGTAGAATGTAGATGGATGGCAGCAATAAACTCAGACATGGGGAAAAGCAATCAAATCCCTGAGCAGGTCACATTCCAAATAGATCAGGATGGGGGCCCTACCTTAAGGCATATATGTTCCCTTCACAAATGCTCCTGAGTTGTGTTCTTGTGGACTCCCCTTTAACCTGTATGTGCTGGATTTGAAATGTATCTCAAGACTGCTTTTGGTGTGCACTCCTTTCTCATCCTTGTGTGGAGACTGGAAGTTAGCTTAATCCGTTACTCTTTGTTATTGGGATTCCACCCATATCCTTTACCTGGCTGGTGACCCACCCTCCACTGGTGACTAGCTTGCCCATAGGTTGGCCCTTTACTTCATAGAATGTCTACAAACGAGAGTCCTCATCCTGTTTTGCTGGGCTGATGTTCTTTATTATCATTATTACTAAATATTTGATTTATTTGTTTATTTGTGAGATAGATAGAAAGAGAGAGAATAGGTGCACCAGGGCCCCCTGCCACTGCAAATGAACTCCAGATGCATGCGCCACCTTGTGCATCTGGCTTTACATGGGTACTAGGGAATTGAACCAGGGTCCTTAGGCTTTTCAGGCAAGTGCCTTAATCACTTAGCAGTCTCTCCATCCCTGGGCTGATGTTCTATTCATGGAGATCGATGTTTTCTTGAAATGAAAAATACTAGTAAGCATTCAAAATGCCCAGGCTCTTCTTTGCTACCTGATTTAGATTAAACAGCTTTCATAGAGTAGAAACTGGTGCAAGTGCTGAATTTCCATTCAATGTATTCATTCCAAATAGTGGAGAAGTTCTTGAATGGGAAAAACTTGGGTATGTACTTATAGTGCGTGACGATGGCCACAATAAATACTGATTTAGAGTAGTAATAGCAAATGCACTTGTTTGCTTACATCAGAATAAAACCCACGCTAAGCTGAAGAAAGAGGACTGGGTGTGCTCCCTCTGCTACATGCAGGGGGTTTCAACCTGGCTTCTGTTGTCATTTGGGGCTGAGTAAGTTAGTTGTGATGCTGTCCTGTAAACTGTCGGATGGTTAGCACTGTCCCCAACTTCTACCCATGGTATGCCAATAGCTTACACAATGTTATAAAGAACCAAAGTATCTGCACAGACTGTCAAATATCTGCAGCTGAGGAGCAAGTTGCTCCCAGCTGAGAGCAGAACTCTTACGCGGGCTCAGTGTACTATGAACGCGTACAATTCTAGGACTTGCAAACTAGGATCGTTGAAAAGGTAAGGAGGCAAAGTGTGACGACCTGTGAATCCACTTGCTGAAGTTCATGTCTGGAGTTAGCCAAGTGGTGAATGTTAGAATCTAGACATGCTTCCACCTGGTGGCTGGCTTTTTGCTCCGCAGCTAAAATGACCCTCACACAGGTGCTTTCCACCAAAACTCAGGGCCTTTGTTAGCTGGAGGCGAGAGGGCACATGTGGACAGACGTCCTCCTTCCTAAACAAAGAAGCTGATGTGAGTGAGACCCTGGAAGCTCTGTGAGGGGTTTATAACATACGCCTTCTGATCTGCACTCTAGATCTAGACCTGGTGCTACCTGCACATGAGTAGCCAGGCTCCCAGGTTCCTCCAGTGGGTCTCTCGAACCATCCATGGGCTTTGAAGATGATAAGGACCCAGCCAGTGATGAGAAAAGGACTTCTTTTCCAGACTCTGGTTTAAAGATAGTTGAAATGGGTCTTCTGGGTAGCAAGGAGACAATCCGCCCTCCCTGGCTCAGTATATCTGCCCACCATGCCCTGAATGATCAGGCACAGGGCAGGGGCAGGGCTGAGTTGAAAGCCAGAGGCTTACACTTCTGTTTATGACACATGTCATATTTCATGGGCCACGTCTGG
Source organism: Dipus sagitta (assembly GCA_036346955.1). NCBI lineage: Eukaryota > Metazoa > Chordata > Mammalia > Rodentia > Dipodidae > Dipus > Dipus sagitta. Next base: position 233,046,736 of record CM070770.1, on the reverse strand, counting down.
ACCCCACCTGCCCCCTGATCTGAGAATGCTGGAAGTCCCCTCTATGAGCTGCGTGCTATGCTGCTGACTTCAATGACAGGCTCCAATTTCCTAACCTTTCTATTAAAATTAATATTTGGATTTTATAACTTGAAAACTAGAAGAGTGATGGAGGCTGCGGTGGATGTTTATGTCTCTCAGTCACGAAAACGCTCCCAATTTCACTCATGCCGGGCCACACACATGTAGTCACAATAAATAGCATTTACCATGTTTATAGTTCACAGAGGATGAGGAGAACTTCTGTTTTGATATTGATGGATTCAGCTGGGCTTGGGATACTATTGTTTACAGTGAGCTACATTTTTTGTTGTTCTGATTTACCCTCAAATTAAATCTTTATTTCAGAAAGCAGCCCCAGGGAGACTCAGGAGGGAGGAGCCATAACAAACAGCATTAGGAGAGTCCAGCCTGCTGCTTCTTGGTAATTAGTCCAAATGTCTCAATCAGAAAGTTTCAAAGTTTTATGGCAACAGTTTGGCCACAGATTTATTTGTAAAAAGCCAGTTTAGCATTTTGTTCATCCTGGCTTTTGCCCTCGGCGGGATGGGATAAGGGTGGGGGTGGGAGTTGGGAACACGGAGACATGGGACAGAAAGAGAAAATCAGACTAGCAGATTTGCTGGGAGGGGAAGGGCTACCTATGCCCATGGTTCTTATTTCCATCTGTTTCCAAATTTTAAAATTTATCTGAATAATAAATCAATGAAGATCTGGCCTTAATGTTAAGGACAGGAAGGAAGGGCAAGGCTGAGGCTGGAACTGAGTGAGTGAAGTGTTCCTATCCAAACCAAGGAGAGTGCTATAAACTGGCCAGGAGGGCTGAGGTTATTAAGCAGCCTGTGTGCCCAGGTGGGGCCTTATTCTGCTCAGGCCTTGCCTCCTCCAGCTTCAAGGGAAGCAGGAAACCTGGGATGATGACCTCCCCCAGTCCTCAAAAGTTATCTGGGTCTCTGTAAGGTCCTGGGACCTCCACCTGCTTAAGAAGGCTGCCATTGGAGGTCCAAAGAGCAGGCCAGCCCTGGTAAATCTCCCCTTTCCACTTCTATGGCCAAACAAGGCATGAAAAGAGGCCAGCCTGGCTCCTTTGTGCCACCTTGCCTAGTTCCACAATGCTTACTGAGTCAGTACTAACAAAATGCCAAGATGGGCAGAGATTCAGCCATCATATTTTCTTTAATTTTTTTTTGTTATTTTTATTTATTTATTTGAGAGCGACAGACAGAGAGAGAAAGAGGCAAATAGAGAGAGGGAGAGAGAATGGGCGCGCCAGGGCCTCCAGCCACTGCAAACGAACTCCAGATGCGTGCGCCCCCTAGTGCATCTGGCTAACTTGGGTCCTGGGGAGTCGAGCCTCGAACCGGGATTCTTAGGCTTCACAGGCAAGCGCTTAACAGCTAAGCCATCTCTCCAGCCCTCAGCCATTACATTTTTTGAACCGAATGGCCAGAGAACGGTCTGCTCAGGAAGAAAGCTCTTCAAGGCAAGATGGAGATGGATGGTTAAACATGTCCACCAGAAGCTCCGAGACACCAACTGTTGAGGCTACAAGCCCAGTGGCCCACCTGCAAAGCATCTGAGCTCGGTGGTGAGGCACTACCAGGCCAGAGTAGAGGGTGCCATGAGAGGGCCCAAGAAAAGTGGATAGGAAGGAGTCTAACACAAGTGGTTCCTCCTCAACCATGTTGCCAGTTGTTTATTTGTTCATTCAATACTTCTGTATAACACTGCCCTCCTTCCTAAGGAACCATCAGTCATTGAGGCCAAGGGTCTGCTCCATGATGAGCCAGGTATCTTGTTTTGTTTTGCCACAGCTACTCCCCTGGGTCATCAGTGAGAAGGCAACCTAGGACCTAATGTCAATGAGTCGGCTTGGCTGTGTTGCAATCAAACTTCATTTACAAATCAAGTGGTAGGCAAGGATTCATATAGAGTTAGATTATCCTGGATACAATAAGTTCTTCCTCAGTCTGTGCTAATTGTTCATTGATGTTAATTGTCCTCTCTTTCCCTTCTCAACCCTGCCATCTGTCTCACTCCCTTTCTGCTCCCACCACTTTCTCTCTGGTTTTTGTGCTTTCGTGGTTCTTTGGAGTTTATGTACAAAGGGTACAGGGAAAACAATAGTGAAATAAACAGGCACTTCAATACTTCACAAACACACACACAAACACACACACACACACACACACGGCGTTATTCATGAGTAATCAAATTGCCAGTGCAGACAGGGACTGACTGAAGCCTTGTGACCCCACAGTGAATACCAATAACCCCACTGAGGAGGGCCCCAGTGGAATGAGGATGGGAGAGAAGAGATATAAGCATAACATATATATATTGCCAGTAGTACAAAATATAGTGGCAAATGATGCCAGTTACCCAATATTCATCTCCATTTCTTTCTCACTATTTGAATCCAAGTTTCATTTAGATTGACAATGCCCCAGAGTTTCTTATAAAGTCACACTAATGTGGCCCTGTGACAAAGTTCTGGCCACAGAGACACAGGTAGAAATGATTAGACAGCAGTTATTCCCAAATGAAAAGGAATTCCTCTCACTTCTTTGACTTTTGGCACTTTCATTTTCTTTCACGTTGGAATTCAGTTCTAATTCTTGGGAGTAAAGTAGCTAGAATGTGTGCTTGAAGAGAAAAGCCAGGTGTTAAGAATGGAAACAAGAAGATAGAAGGGCTGGGATTTGGCTCAGCAGTTAAGGCACTTGCTTGCAAAGCCTAATGACCCAAGTTCGATTCTCCAGTACCCACATAAGCCAAATGCACAAACTGGCAAATGAAAATGGAGTTTGTTTGCTGTGACTAGACGCCCTGGTACACCCATTCTTTATCTATCTATCTATCTATCTATCTATCCATCTATCTCTGTAACACACACACACACACACACACACACACACACATACATATATATATATAAGAAGCTTGGGTTTTGCAATACTGGTGATTCTCCATATCATCTCAGCACTACTGACCTCGGATCTTCTTATTCCATGAACAAATAAACTTATTTTTAAGGCTAATAGACTTTTCTGGTAATCCAATTCAATGAAATAGTAATGAACTAAATTATACATGCTATCAAACAGTAGAGCATAGATTACAAATTAGTAAACAATTAAATACTTGCAAGTTCCAGAAAAGCAAGGAAGCCCACAGCTATCAGATTATTGAGGTGTTGTCTCACTCTGTGAGTCTTCCCTTTTACCACAGCTCTCTCCCTCTCTCTCTCTCTTGGAAGAAAATGAAAATGGAGCACCCACGTGGCAATCTCACTCCAGTACTGTTTAAGAATTGACACATTGTGGCCGGGCGTGGTGGCGCACGCCTTTAATCCCAGCACTCGGGAGGCAGAGGTAGGAGGATTGCTGTGAGTTCGAGGCCACCCTGAGACGCCATAGTGAATTCCAGGTCAGCCTGGGCTAGAGTGAGACCCTACCTCGAAAAACCAAAAAAAAAAAAAAAAAGAATTGACACATTGTGACCCAATTGTTCACTGAGTTTGGTAAAAGAGATGTGAAGGTGAGGACAGGTCTTGATTTACTTCTAGAAACTTCTAATTGCAGTTTCCTTCCTCTTACAAGCAAAGAAATTCAGAATTTTGGAGTCATGAATTCAATTAATCCAACAGAGATCTTTGACCATCCTTTGAATATCAGATGCTTTAAATATTATGGATATCAGTCAATATGCAGTGACATGCATGTGAAAGTATTTGTGTGTATGTATTCAGGAAGGGATGGGGGTAATTTTGGCCACACATTGGATCACCCTCTACAAGCTGAAGGTATGTCACCAGCATGTCCAAAGACCTCAACCATTGGTGCAGCCTATAGCTGACACCTTCCATGAAAGGCCAGAAGAGGATACTCTCTAGTCACCATGATTGCTGGCATACATGCTCAGGTTACTTGGCTACTGGCATGAAACTTAATTCTCAGAAGAGCAGCTCACACTCAGATTTGCCTGTCATGGGAGTAGAGGGCTTATTGATCTATTTGGGATTTGGTCACAGAATGGCAGAGACTAGGTGGCTTATCAACAACAAGGAATTAATGCTCAAAGCTCTGGAGGTCAAGAAGTCCAAGGTCAAGGGCAGCAGATTTCCTGTCTGATGAGGACCTTCTTTCTGATTTTAGCCTGTTTCTTGCTGCATTCTGATTGAAGAAGGTGACCGTGTCCTTAAGGATCTCTCATAAGGGTGCCCACCCCTAATTAATTATGTATTTTCAAGAGCAGAGCCTGTATGACTAAATCACTTCCCAAGGGCCTCATCTCCTATTTCCATCACCTTGGAAGCAGGATTATGACATCAGCATCTTGGGGAAAAGACAGTCTTTTGAACCATAGATAACTGCTAGAGTACTGGTGAAATAGAAAACTAAGTAGAAACTCAAAGAAGAAAACAGTCCGGGTTCTGCCTTTGGATTAAAACTACATTACATGGACAACATTCTGGATACACAGTCACTCTGTCTCAGTCTGGGCTCATTCTCTATGCCCCCTGATGGAAAGTGGAAAGCCATCCCAGGGCTCTGATTCCTGTTCCTTCCCCAGACCCAGGACTTAGTGGTCAGTCACCTCTAGGTTTCGTGGTTCTACATCTGCTCTCTTCATCTTCCTTGCCCTCCTTTCCTGGATTACTGATGGGCAGAACACATCTTTGCCTTTGTCATTTCAAGAACTCTTACAGAGTCCCATGCCTAGGCTGCATGCCCAAGCTTTCTAGAAAATGTCACTGCATTTTGCTTTTGGATCAGCATTTTTGAGGGGGAAGACAATTGATTCTTTCAGCCTTGCTGATGCAATTCTTTTTGATGTGCATCAAGTGTATTTTGACACAATCCCTTGAGTCATTGAGGTTTTTCAATATTCTCAGGCCTCTAATGAAAGTCAAAGGGAGGGAGATCTTTTCACTTAATGTTGATTTCTGATATTGATGGTGCATCATCCCATTTGTTTCAGAAGCTGCAAAGCAGAGAATTAACCCCTTGGGTCTCAGCTTGGGTCCATTTTTTATGGAATTGGTTGACAGAAGCTGACCTTGATACTGGGGACAAAAGAATTTCTGGAGGTACATGTTATTTTTATGAAGGTAACAGTTTTTTATCACTATTAATTTTATGGTAAATACACTAGCTGCAGCAGAATTTGTAGGTTTTTTTTTTTTTTTTTGCTGTAAGGCATCTTAGAGTGCTTGCCAATTTTCTGTCTCAAAAAAGGTGTCTTCGCATCTTGATTTAGCCCTGAATAATTCAACAGAATTTCTAATAACAGACTTGCATGTTGCAAAGCCCCAAAACATGTTGTGAGCTTAAAGAGGCAGCAAGAAATTTAGTCTCACAAACAGAAGTAGGAGAATCAAAACGAGGAGGTCTTTAAGAGTAGGAGTCCATACTTCACCCAGGTGCTCGGTGCTCATTTTTGCCGACAGTTCCCTTCTTTGCTGCAGAACTGTGGCTCCTAAAAAGGACAAAGAACTTTCCTGGAGGTTAGCTAGTGTTCTTAAATCCTCTTTTATGAGAATTCCCTTTTTGTGTTTTCTCCTTTTTTCCCTACCTTCCTTTTTTTCTTTCTCCTTTCCTTTTCTAATTTTCATACCTTATCATTGAGCACTTACATGTTTCCAGCCACTGTGTTAGACTATTAGGTTTCAGTGATTAGTCAAAACAAGCTTCAACTCTCTGGGTGGTACATGCTTGTCATCCAGCACAGGTGAGGCTGAGGGAGAAAGATTGAGAGTTCAAGACCATTCCAGGATCCATCCATTCAAACAAACAAACAAAATGTAGACCCTCAGTGTCATCTAGATTCAACTTTAATCTTGTTTTGTCTCCCAAAGGCCAGGTGGCTTTGGTACCCTCTTGAATTTATGATATCTTTTCAACAAATTTCCTTTTCTCCCCCTGGCACCCACTCCCATTTTTTTTTTCTTAATCTTTAAGTGGCTAGTGTTATTTTGTCATTTTGTAACTTTTGTTCACCAAAATCATAAGGAAAGCATTGCAAAGCCTGATCACAGGGGCCATGGGAAGAATCTACAAACATGAGCTATGGAGACATTATACTGTAGAAGATGTCTTCATACATTTGTTTCATATACTTGAAATGTTCTCATTAGAAGAAGAATTAAGCTGAATGTAAATCTTCCCAAGAGGCGGATCTAAGACTAAATGGAAAGCAGATTTTAGTTCAAGAGAGCCATTCATTTTTCTATCAAGCAGGAAGCTGGGGCTTATGCCTGATGCTGTGCTGAGTGCTTGGGTATATGTGTGTGTGTGTTTGTCTATGTACACATCGTGGTTTCTCACCTTCACCACTGTTGATATTTGGAGCTTGATCATCTCATGGAAAGCTTAGCCCCATCCCTGCCTCTCCTCATTGGATGCCAGCAATAGTGATGCTGTCCCCACTTAGACGATCTGGAGGATCTTCTATCTGCCAAATATACTGTGGGGTGGGGCAAAGTTGTCCTCATGCAAGAACCATAAAACATATGCATGTACACACACACACACACACACACACACACACACACACACACTTGGGCTTGAGCTAGGGTTCCAGATTAAAATCCACAGATTCCTGGTCTGCATAGAGGTTTCTCACCACTAGAATGATGACTTTGTAAAGTGGACACCAGGTTGTCTGGTGAGGGTGGGAACTGGTGACACATAAGGTCCTCATTTCTTTTTTTCTTTTTGGTTTTCCAAGGTAGGGACTCACTCTAACTCAGGCTGACCTGGAATTCACTATGTAGTCTCAGGGTGGCCTTGAACTCACAGTGATCCTCCTACCCCTGCCTCCCAAGTGCTGGGATTAAAGTCGTGCGCCACCATGCCCAACAAGGACCTCATTTCTAACTAACAGATTTCACAATTTCTCAGACCGGATTTGGGTTAATAAAACTGGTGTCACTTTCTCAGGGAATGTAACAAACTCTGGTTATGACAGTGGCCCCACAGTGATCTTTGAGATATGATGTAAAGTTATGGGGTGGATGAGTGCAGAAGGTGGAGCTTGTCTGGGGTTTAATTGGCAATCAAAACAACATACTCCTTCGCTGCAGTCATGTCAGAGTAAAGCACACTCAGGGCCTTCCTTTCGCTGGCTGAAGTTATTAATATGTGTTGATTGATGTCAAAATGGGAATTAAATCATAAATGTTCATTGGTGCCTCGGGCTGGCAGTTTCTTTAGCCCTGTCACTTTGGAAAGACAGCTCACATGGCCTCACCTCATTTTTTTGATGATTTCTTAAAGAATTCACTTTATCATCATTTGTCTGTGAGCTGGCTTTGCTTCCCAGCCTATTAGTAGCATCTTGGCCCAGGCACACTCTGAGCAATGTTGGTACCTATGTAGGAAAGGTGGCTATTCGGATCTCATACTTGTGTAGAACAACGGGCTCAAATAGTCTATAAATTAAACAGAACAAAACAAAGCATTCCCAATTAGTGTTATTTACAGACATGTAACACCATGGGGGGGGGGGGTGTTCCTCTCTCATGGGAGCCCCAAAGTTCTTAGCATCTGCTCCTAGGCATTAAAAAAAAAAAAACATGGTCTTTCTCATTTTCAACTTAATCCAATCTGAGTGTAGACTGAGAGGGAGCAGAGCTTCCCAAATGGCCTGGCAAAAGCGGGCAGCCTGCTCGACACAGTGTCGCTGCAGACCACACACATTAGGTTTAATAGCCAGGCTCCACGCATGGTCCAGAGAGGAGAAAACTCCATGCCTGGAAGATTACTCAGCAGGGGCTGCCCTCCCTCCACACATGTAGGCCTTTGGCTGCAGTCCTTCATCCCTCACCTGATGTGAGCATCTTTCTCCAGACCCTTGTGGCTTGTTCCAGTCAACTTTCTGGAACCTTAGGGAGGTAAATGTCATAGTTCCACTATGGCCATTGCATTTCCACAACTTAAAACATCCTTGGTCCTTCTGTGTTTAAAAGATAAAACTAAGGGCTGGCGACATGGCTTCATGCCTAAATGCTTGCCTGTGAAGCCTAAGAACCCTGGTTTGAGGCTCCATTCCCCAGGACCCACATAAGCCAGACATGCATCTGGAGTTCATATGCAGAGGCTGGAGGCCCTGGTGTGCCCATTCTCTCTCTCCCATGTGTGCTCTCAAATAAATAAATAAAAATAAACAAAAGATAAAACTAAGGCTGGAAGAGAGCTTAACAGTTAAGGTACTTGCCTACGAAGCCTAAGGACTCAGGTTTGATTCCCCAGGACCCACATAAGCCAGATGTACAAGGTGGCACATGCTTCTGGAGTTCATTTACAGTGGCTAGAGGCCCTGGCATGCTTTCTCTCTCTCTTTCTCTCTCTCTCTCTCTCTCTGTCTGTTTTTTCTCTCTACCTCTCTCTTAAATAAATGAATAAAATAATTTAAAAAATTAAAAACCTAAAACTCAAACCTAACCTTCTGGGACCAGTAACCCTCACTTCCTGTCACTGCATCTGTCCTCTGCTCCTTTGCCACCTAAGTGTGATCTACTTCGCTCCTGCCATATGCCACATGTTTGCTTTCACTGTTTTGTTGTTTTGTTTTTAAGACAGGGTCTTGCTATATAGTCTCACCTGCCTCAAACTCATGCTCCTGCTGCCTCTGCTTCCTGTTTTGAGATAAAAAGTATGAACCATCAACCGAGGCACACGCCACACTTTCTGATGATGGTAACCTCCTTCCTTTTGTGGCCCATCTCAGATATCCCACTTCCTATGAGAAGTCAGCCATGCTTGTGCTGGGAAGTGAATTTTACTTCCTAAGGGCTCCTCAACACAATATGTCCAACTCATCATGTGATGGTTCCGTTTCCTCTGCTCATGTATGTACTTATTTTGTACTTATCAGCTTTCCCCTCTCGCTTTCATAGGAATATCAGAACTCCCTTCATGCCTCAAACAATTCCTTAGGAATGTTTGGGCATGGATGAATGAATGAGAAAATACACAAGTGAATGTAAGGCTAATTAAAGAAGGAATCAGGTTCATGTTTTCCATTTCTTCCAATGAGTGACTTGGAGAAATCATACCACTGAATTAATTTCAGATTTCTATTCTTTCTTGCTTGCAGCAGTTGAAGGCTCTGATTTGATGAGATCTTAGGTTCATTATTTACTTATGTATAACCTTGGGAAGTGGCTTGCCCTCTCTTTTCCTCAAGTACTAGATCTGCACATGGGGATGATGATGCTACTGTTTCTTACAGCTAGTTGTTATAAGGATGAAAAAAGTCCATGTAGTTACAAATACTTTGCAGCTTATCTGTAATATGTAGTATCATTGTCCCTCCAGTGAAGCCTATCCCTTACACAAGCGGAATCACCTTGAATGACTTACAAAACAAAGCAAAGCAGATCAAAATGCAGAAGCTGGGCCCTTCCCCAAACCGAATGAGTTAGAATCTCTGGGGTGGGGCCCAGGTTTGACTTAGACACATCTAATGAAGACACTAAGCAATGGAGTGCTTCGTAAAGGAGGGAAATGGAGTAAAGGGACTTCTGGGGATGAGGAGACCCCCAGAAGCTAGAGGCAGTGAGGAGCCATCCCCTGGGGAAAAGGAAAGTAGAGGAAGATGTCCCCTGGAGCCCATGAGGGCTGTGGCACCATCAAACAGGGTGCAAAGGTGCCGTGATCACACATGAGGGACTGAGGCAGGAGCCAGCTAGCCCTGTTCCGCTCGTGCTTGCCGCCTTCTGCCCATGGCTCCATCAGGCACGACCCAGTGGCAGGAGTAGAGAGGCATTTCCAGTTAGCTCGGCAAGCACAGAGCAGAAGAAGCGCAGGCAGTGGGTCTGAGGAGGAAGAAAGGAAAAAAGCCAGAGAATCCGCGAGTGCGAGGTTTCTGGTGAGGGAAAGGCTGAGACCTGTTCTGATCCAACATGCTGACCACAGCTGGCCTCAGCGCCGTCCGCAGCCAGGTGCTGAGCTGCCCTGGCCAGGAGACACTCCGTCACTTCCCCACCGGCCGTATCCCTCTACCAGGATCCCAGGGCCTGGTGGCTATGGTGTCTAGGAAGTGCCCTGGCCACAGAGATCAGAGAGTTCAATGGTCAAGGTATTGGCAGCCCTTCCTTCTGGAAGACCCAGAGCCTCTTTAGGTGGGACTTATGCAGTCCTTCCGGTTTGTGAAGGAGGCTTATTTTTTTTTTAATCCAAGCAAACGTGCCTGAAGAGACCCCTGAGACTTCACCATATGTCAGATCAAAGATTCTGCCTAATTTGCATAACCCCACAGTGGAATTTGAGAGTGGAAGGGTGTTTAGTGCCCCCCATATAGTGCTTCAATCCGCAAGGAACCCACCAGCTTGTTTTCTCATCCACCGCGTCTGTACGCTTAAGACTTCACTTCTGCCGCTTCCTTTTCAAAGGGGGAAGGTATAAATCACAGGCGCAGAAGTAACTAGCAGTTGTGACATTTTGTTACAGAGTTTAATTACATGAATCATAAAATATTGCTACAATTTTCCAAACTGTTAAACCTTAATTAATATGAACCCACAGGGACCACCTTGATCGCTCTAAATATTCTGAATCACAACTCCCACTATCCTGCTCCCATCCGCCTGAAGTGCTTTGTAATTTGCAAAAAAAAAAGTGATTAATTATTAGAAATGAAGCCAGACAAATTAATTTAATATAAATGAGGCTGTACACGGTTTGATTAATTCTTTTTAATTACCTATATGTTATTTTTTCAATAGTTGAACAAAGGATCCTATTCTTCTCCCACATGTTCATATTCATTAATCTCATTAGCAGAGTATTAATATAATTTTATCGCACATTCCAGAAGTACGGCACACTGACAAACCGTAATGTATCGCGGCATTAGTGTCCTATCACTACATTAATTTCAAGACGTGCCTGGCTCATCTGTAATTTACTTGGAGACTTAGTTTAAAACAAGCTGAATAAGCGTGTAATTATGACATCTGCTTCTTTTCAGGTACCTCTTTGTAAATCAATGACAAAGGCATCGCAGGTTCAAATATGTGTTAACACTCGGGTAGCATGTATAATTGCAATATGCCCATGTGTAATGAAGATTAAATTAGACTGTACTATACCTGACATATGCAATAACATAATTGAACTACAGTTATTGTTATAGGATAAGCCACTACAAAATATCAATATTTGAAGTAAAAGCCGGTGACACTAAGAAAAGGAGGGGAGATGGATAGCTGTCAACAAGTCACCAAGAGAGGACTCAAATCAAAGCAAGGCACCAAAAAAAAACTCAGGTTTTCAGTCTCTTCTCTTGTGTATGATGACAGTTGGTCATGAATTTCATGACACTTCCCAGAAGGGTCCATTTCGGATGTCACGGGGGCATGACCTCACGCTGCATATCTTGGGTGCTCAGTGCTTCTGTTCAGGGCACTGGATTGGGCACGATGCCCAAAGTCACCATCAGGAGCCTCAGGCTGGGAACGGGAATTCTGGGAAATAAATCTAGAGGCTCCACCTGCACAGTTAACCCCAGATTTCCCTGAGAAGCATGGCTGGGAAGCACAGGGCAACTCTAGAATTTGCTCTTGGGAAAAATATAGGAGGATAAAGACAGACTAACGGGTGGGGTGAGTCATCTGAGGCCCTATACAGACTTATGAAAATGAAAAGCCTATATTTTCCACCAGAAATCCACCGCCATCTTCCTGAGATTAAATATTATGTTGTTCTTTGGAATTTATTCAGTTATTGGCAAGGATTTTTCACCTGCCCATTGTACCACACATCCGGGGTTTTCTTGGGCAAAGCACGAATGCCACTTGACTATGCATATGGTTCCTCTCTGCTGGAATCCCCAAAGTGTTTGAATCATGAGCTTGACAAGAGCCAAAAAATATTACCTTTGAGTTTAACAAATACATCAAAGGAATTTGGGGCCCTATCTCAATTCAATTTTAAGAAGTTGTCTTTATTTAATAAAATCCCCACACCAGACTTTTTAAATTGATGGTAAGGACATGTGAAAAGGAACTCAAAAGATGAAAGGAATCCTGCTTCATGGAAGAGGCTCACGGTGAAATGCTGACACATGCAAGACCCTCACGCAGCACCGGCAGAGGACATGGGGAGTGTCGTTTATGTGAGTTAGAGAGTTTGACTGCTTTAAAGTCACCTCATTGTAGAAGAGATCGACTTATCTATCCAATGCCTAAAAATACCTTCTGGGTGAGAATCAGATATTTACAAAGTTGTTTTGATTGAACCACTGAAGGTTACACTTTAAAAGTGACTTAAAGAGCCTCTATTTGATGGTACTCAGTGACATCGCTGGGAGGTCTGCTGAGAAACAAGTAGCTAACTTCCTTATTTCACAGAGGAACAAAGATTGCAAGGAATGAAAGGTACAGGATAGAGCTGGGACTAGGTGCTAGGTATTCTGTCCCCTGGACCTCAACGTGCTTCTTCCTCCGCCGCTGTGAGCATGCATAGTCAAAAACAAAGGCAGGATGTGGGTCTTGGCCATCTATGGCCCCCACTGCAACACCACTTGGCACACTGAGTAGGTATTTCGTCAGATTTGGTCAACAGAAGCCATAAGGTTAAATGATGCTATCTGCTGAGGTGAGTGGGCCCACCATCAATTCCAGACTCTAAAAGGAGCTACACTGTTCCTAGATCAGTAGAGAGAATATTCATAGCATATCACTCTGTAAGAACAGGAAAATGGGAGTTCCAACTTGCAATAAGGGGAGGTTCCTCGTCAACCTTCCCAATGCCTCCTCTGTGGCCAGCATTATACTTGTCACTAAGATGTGACAGTGAGCAAGGTGGGAATAGATGCAGCTCCTAACAGGAATCATGCTTGATCTGCTTGGCTTTCAAAGGTCACTTGAAACAAGAAAAGCTTGTTTGAGGGACTGCTTCCTGTCCTCTCCCCCCTCCCTGTCTCTACTTCCCCTGTCCTTCCTTCCCCACCTCCACAAACTTATCAACATCGATTCCTCCATATATATAGGATGTTTTGAAGATGCTTAGGCTCCCCAGACGTCTGCCTTCCAATTCTACCTCTAAAGGGCAGCTCATTTGTGAATGACTGAGTGAGAAGCCACCTTGTGGGTCCAGTCCAAATAAGGAGGTCCTGGACTTTCTAACTGCTCCCATTTCTGCTCATCCATTCGGTGTTACATCCTCATATTAGTATTTCACCGCAAGCATCTCGAGGTGACATGGGGTCCCTTTCACCTGCTCCTAACTTCTCACATGTCCTTATCACTTCCTGGAATGACCACAGGCTTACCAAGTGCATATATAAGGTCATTGCTTCAAGATGAGATTAATAGTAAACTCCGTCCAGTACTCAGATTGATGGACGTTTCATTCCTCATTAGAACTCCTCATTTAAAAGAACCTTTATCTTGAATCTCTTCAGACTAACAGAATGAAGGAAGCCAGCACATTTTTAAATAGGTTGGTGGGAGCAGAGTGAATTATGGAGACAATATCAACAGGATAGACTTACCTGTGATAGTGAGAAGTCTCAGAGGTAGAAACAGTGAAGGCTCATTCCATATAGTCACAGCCAACTCCCTCATTTTGGCTCTACCAGGAACCGTTGTTGCCACTTATAGAAGCCAAGTGAGTTCTGAGGGTCTGAGACCAAAAGTTAGAACCCCTGCTGTGTGAAGAATGGTGGTAGAGCATGTGCTGAGCGTGTATGTTCAATGCCAAGGCTAACACAACCCTTCTACCTCTGCTCACACCTGGTCCAGCATTCCTCTTATTGCCTCGCCTTCTTGAGGGGTAACCCCACTACGTGAGGAACTGCCAGAGAGGAAGAAGAAATAATAATAATAATAGTAAACAGGCAGACATCACTAACTATGCACAGAAGGCAATGAGAGTTCTATTCTCACCAAAGCTTCACTGGAGTGCAGTTTTATGTTGGGTAAGATATGTTGACCCAATCTGCAATTTTTTGCTTAAAACTGAGCATCCCACCTGCCCTAAGAAACTTCCTCTGACAACCTACCTTCTGCACTTGGATGAAAGTGGAGTTTCTTGGGAAATTACAATGAAATATCAAGTGAAATTTTTGTTGTTGTTGTTGTTCCTAGGTATGAATTATAGAGGGACAAGGAGACATAAGACCACAGGTGGCTAGGTGGTTTGGAATCATCTTTTCTTTTCTGCTCTCTTTCTCTCTCACTCTCTCTCTCTCTCTCTCTCTCTCTCTGTGTGTGTGTGTGTGTGTGTGTGTGTGTGTGTGTGTGTGTCAGAGAGAGAGCGGGAGAGAGGGAGAAAGGGAGAGAGGAAGAGACTATCTTTGGGTTGGGACACTTCCTGAGACTACTTGGACACAGGCACAAACCAGCAGGTTAGACAACATCAAAGTGGTTGTATGGTCCAGGCAAATAGGGCGAGGGGGGGGTTGGCTTTTTGGAACTTTGCAGGTTCTTTGAACCACGGGGTTCTTTAAGGAAGGCATCCCCTGACAGAGGGAGCTATTTCTACCCAGGAAGAGGGGAGGTTAATGCTTTTCATAATAATGGGTTTCACCCTCCTATCACAGACAAAGCCTTCAGCGATTGCTCCCACCTCCCCCCAACCCTCTGCTTCAGAAAGTCAAGTGGTGGGAGGGAGTCAGTGGGTGGCCTGGGCTTTGGCACGCTCCATCAGAAGGGTCTGTAACATGGCTCTGGGAGTGGATGGATGTCTTACCGTGGAGCAGCTGTCATAGTCTTTCCATCCCCTGCCATGCTGCATCACCAGGATTAAAGTAAGCTCTGGGATGTCACATGCTGCTGCCCAGGACTATCATTATCATTATAATTATTTATTTATTTATTTATTTATCTGAGAGAAAGAGAGAGAGCATGGGCATGCCAGGTCCTTCAGCCACTACAAAAAAAGTCCAGATGCATGTGCCCCCTTGTGGGTCCTTACATGGGGAATCGAACCTGGGTCCTTTGGCTTTGCATGCAAGTGCCTTAACCATCAAGCCACCTCTCCAGCTCACCAGTATTCTTCTTGCTCCACTTCCTTATCAGTAAGTCAGAAGACCAAGAATATTTGTTACTATGATTTTGAGGTATGGTAATGTATGGCAAAGAGCAAGCTGAGTGTATGTGCGCCTATACCTGCAGAAGGAAGGAGGAAATGAATTCTCCCAGGTTGCCCTCTCCTTCCACTGTCTCACTTGTACAGCACATGTCTTTTGAGAGTCTATTCTGTTAGGTTTGGTCTTGTGGGGTGAGGGGGAGAATAGTGAACTGGACAGAAGGGACCCTGCCCTCAAAGTGTCTGCATTCTAGTTGGGGAAGTAAGAGATAAAGCACGTAGTAAAACAGACTAATATTTTCAGTGTGGGGGATATTTTCAGGTGCAGAGTAACTGCAGGTAAGAGGGCAGGACTGACTTCTGAAGGATGCAGTCATGGACAAGTCCTCGAGAGAGAAAACATGGAATTGAGACTGGAAGGATGAGAAGGAGCCACCTGGGAGATAGCCTGGAAAAGCATACTCTTGGAATCTGGGAATCCTGAGATGGGAAGAGCACAGAATATGTGACACTGGAAAAGGGGCCCACAAAAGAAGTATAATTTTAAGTCCATCTGGAACAAACCGAAGGTTTCTCAGCTCTTTTTAATATCCTACCCTGCCTCAATGACTGGCTTATCTATGCTATATCTGCTACATGTTAGAGGTTTGTACCCTTACATTGATGGAATTGGAACTCTTTTGCATAAGACAGCTGAATCTATTGTTAAAAATACCCATTAAGGGCTGGAGAGATGGCTTAGTGGTTAAAGCACTTGCCTATGGAGCCTAAGGACCCAGGTTCTATTCCCCAGGACCCACATAAGCCAGATGCACAAGGTGCCATAAGCTTCTGAAGTTCATTTACAGTGGCTAGAGGCACTGGTGTGCCCATTCTCTCTCCCTCTATGTGCTTCTTTCTCTCATAGATAGATAGATAGATAGATAGATAGATAGATAAATAGATAGATAGATACTCGACAGGAGGGGTAGAAAGATGGTAAGTGCCACAAGCCTGACCCTTGCAGAGACTAACTGATGCACTCATGACCCCATACTGAATACCAGTAACTCCACTGAGGAGGGTTATCAGTGAAATGGGGATGGGGGAGAGGGGATATAAGAGTATAACTTCATGGGAATATAAACAATATGCAATATGTTCAGTAAAGTTCATAATTTATAAGAAAATAAATAAATAAAAATAATAAAATACACTCTGCAAGGTTCAGGAGTGGCCAAGACCTCAGAGACCACTCTGAGGCAAAGATGGAAGCTCTTATTGGGGAAAAACACTAGGTGCCAGGACTGACTCTCAAGAGCAGAGCAGCCAACTTTGAGATTACAGATAGTGGGCTATGTAGAGTTCCTCAGGTAGGGGAAGGTGAGGAAGGGAAATAGCTAGGGTGTGAGACCAGGTGAGAAATAAGGAGTCAGGAAACCTAGACCTGGGGCTTTGTTAGGCAAGGAAGGGATAATGGCTGGGCCTGGGTGTTTCCCTGAGGAACGTGGATAACCCACTTCCTTATGTCTCTGTTATCCTCCTGTTGTCCTCGGTGACTCCATTTTGTCCTGACCTAACACACTTAGAGAGAAGGTCCTCCTTGGGTTCCTGAGAAGGACATATAGAGGCTTAGAAATTGATGCATGGTGGAAAGTGATCAGAGAAAAATAAGGCAACATGAGGCACTTAGGAGTTCCAGAAGGTGACTGGAGAGATGGCTTAGCAATTAAGGCACTTGCTTATGAAACTTAAGGACCCAAGTTCAGTTCCCCAGGACCCACATAGGCCAGATGCATAAAGTGGTGCATGCACCTGGAGTTCCTTTGCAGTGGCTAGAGGCCTTTGTGTACCCACATTCTCTCTCAAATAAATAAATAAATAAATGAATAAACAAAAGAAGTTCCCAGAAGGCCAGGCATGGTGTCGTATGCCTATAATCCCAGTACTCTGCAGGCAGAGGCGGAAGCAGAGGCAGGAGTATTGCAGCAAGTGCAAAGCCTGCCTGCTCAACACAGTGAACTCCAGGCTAGCTAGGGTTTCCCGATGAGACCTAAGCATGGTTTATTGTGATATCAATAGATTCTATACTAGCACCAAAATCCAGTAAAGTCTAAGATCTCACCAGTGTTCTTATGACCTGGGGGCATGGTTTGTGGAATTTAAGAGAGGCTGCAATTCATACTGAGATGGCATGGCCCAGGTTCAGGTTTGGGTGAGATGCATGGGAGAAGGGGTGGTGGACAAAATGGTCCATTGTGTAACCCCAGTGGCCCCAGGGAGTCTCAGTAGCTGTGATTTAGGCTTCACCTTGACATAAAGCATGAGACAGAAGATAGAGTAATCTAATCACAGCATCCAAGTCAGAATCCAAAGTACCATCTGATTCCATCCCATGTCAGTCAAATTAATGAGACACATCTCTATTAACCTACGAGACGGCTTCTGGTGTTTAGCATAGAGTAGCTCATATGCCACACAAAATTCAGCAAATGCCTTTTCTAGAACATTCTACCCAGTGCCTGAATTCCTGGAAAGCATAGTGAGCAATGGGTGTGGACCAAGTTAGGCCTATGCCATCCAGGCCATGCTCAGATCTCTGAAGCAAGAGCATAGTCAGCATCTGTCCCAGAGGACCAGTGATACAAGGATAGCTCTGGCTCTCTGAGCCTTCTTGTTCCTGCTTGCAATGCTGCTACATCCTGTTCCTTCAAATCCTTCTGTGAACAGGATAGAGTGCCCCTGGAAGCACAGAAATACATACTCATAGTTTACACTTATAGATGGACACAGAGGCATAGCCACTATATACTTTTACAGATGCATGCTCAGGTTGTCCTTGTCAGTGGGTATTCCTGGTTGACGCTGGTTCGAGTTCTTTGTCTTACACTTCTAACTTCCACTTGGTTGGTACATGATGGGATATGGCAGTGGTTAGGAGCCTGGGCTCAGCTCCCACCCTGCTCCCTAACAGCTGAATGCCCTCGGCAATTACCGAACTTTGACCTCTGCTTCAGTGCGCTCATTGAAGACATGGGATCAGCACAGTTACCTCAAAGTGTTCTTGTAAGAGTAAATCAAAGCAAATATCCATTAATACATAAGTATTGTAAATGGTTTTAATGTGATGCATGTATATAACATTTATACACTAAAAGACAGAAAGTGCATTAATACATGGAAAATTTAGGTTGCTACCTCATAAGGATTTTATAAAGAGTGAATGAACATAACTATATGCATACCATGTATGTACTGTATGTCTATTCTAGTATACTATATATGTACATTGTATATCTATCTCCTAACTGGTTGTACATAATGTGTATATATGTTACATCATACATAATCATTTACTATATATGGAATATCTATGCTTTGTGCATATATGTTGTCTCGGTAAAAACACAAGTTTATACAACCAATTACAATGTATAGACCACACATTGGTGATCCAGAAAAGAAAAGTTAATGATCTCTAGGGTTTTTTTTTTTTTTTTTTTTTTTGTGTGTGTGTGTGTGTATAGCATTTTGTGAATCTCATTTCCCTCATTATCCTTTTTTTGAAGGATGGAGGGATCTAAAAGAGTTAAAACTTCAAGCTTGTCTCTCCAATACCCAGAGGGACACCTTCCAGAGTAAGGAAAGGGCAGGCACCAGAGGAAAGCTGGCTTATCCACTGCCTGATGAAAAAAGTGAAACATTTTAAGTCGTGGATAACAAAAGTAAAAGGGAAACCCAGAGTGGTGGAAATCCACCACTCTGAACTTGGAATGAAATGAGGAAGGAGCTGGGGAGGCCGACCGGCTGTGAGCTGGCAAAGAGGGCCTGTGTGAGTGAGCGCCAAACACTGCATCGTATTGAGGAGGTTTAATAGGCTCTAGGGGCCCCCGAATTGGAGTTGGAACACATTTTTAAAAGGGAGAGAAAATGAAACTCTGATAGACTGTGTAGAGGGGATTATTCTTTGCTTCAAGTTTTATTTGAAAGAACTGAAAGCCAGGGTCCAGAAACCCTGGGCTTTGGCTGGTGAAACAAAATAATCAAACAAAACATTTATTTTCACTCACTTCAAGGGACTTCCATGATGCTGAGGCTCAGACATAGGTCAGTCACAACAGACGGAGTCATCCTTGCCTGGGCAGGCTGGGCACGGAGGAACAGAAGAGTCAGGGGCTGGTGGGTCGAGAAAAGCCCTCTGAACCCCTGTCACCCCCAGTGCTCCTCTGCCGGGTGCCTGCTGCCCATGAGGGAGACACATGATTACTTAATCCATCAGTTACTAGTTATCACTGTGGCCAAAATAGCTAATATACACAGCTGAATGAAAGAAGGGTTTATTTAACCTCATGGTTTCAATTCATGGTTGCCTGCCTCATGTGCTTGGGCAAAACTTCATGGTAATGAAAATATGGCTGAGCAAGATTTTCACCTCATTGTGGACAGGAGGCAGAGAGGGCAAATACAGGATGAGACTAAGGAAGAGCATAGCCCTGAAGGACACGTTCTCATTGAGCTACTTCCCCTAAGCTAGGCCCCACCTCTTGAAATTTCCAGAACCTCCCAAACTAGTGCCGGGATGAAGGATCCAATCTATAAGCTTGTGGGGCACATTTTGCAGAGGGCCACAGTACTCAGCAACTGGTCAGTGAGGTTACAGTAAATAAAGTTCCTCCAGGTCAAAGAAATGTCATGACCTAAGAGTCTATAACCACTGGCTTCCGAGCCACAGTCCAGAGAGTGCCCATGGGTCTTCCATAGGTTCCTATGGATGACAAAAGACAAAGCTTTCTTACAGAGCTATATGGAAGACGATACCTCCAGGATTCAAGAGCTGTGCTGGAGATACCTTGAAAGTCACACTAACCTGCGAAGGAAGCTGTTTGGACTTGGGAGCCTATTAGCCAGCTTGTGGCTTCTCCCTGTGTTTATTTCCTTTGTGCACAGCCAAGTGGACATTGCAAAGTACCGCCCAGATCTGCTGCTTCATAGATGCGGTAGAGAGGGGTTGCACCATGTGCAGGGTCAGTGCTTAGCAGGTCAAGGGCATGACTGGAGCTTCCTTGAAGTTCTCGGTGATGTATAACAGGGTGCCTGGTGATTTATATGGCTGGCCCTGCCTTCTGCTCAGAAACCACGATGCTCATTTCCTGGATGTGGGGCATACTGCCTAATGGTAGCTCACAGCATTGATTCACCATATCTAAAGACAGCGGCCTCATTCATGCTTCTCCCTTCTCTTCTGACAATGCAATGCACGGCAGATGTGATGTGCAGAGAGCCAGGTTCCTTCCCTCTAACCCAGAGAAATGAAGGGATCCATCCACAGTGAAGCACTCCCCGTCAGTTAGGCTCAGATCTGTACAGCCCCATCTCAGTCCACCACCTCCTACTGCACAACCCCGTACTCCTCACTCTCTTACAGGTGGTGGTCTCGGTAGGGCTTTCTGAGCAACCTCCTGCATGAAAATCTCCATCTCACACTCTGTCTCCAGGGAACCAACACCACCACACCAAGCTACAGGGAGAAAGCACAGAGCTGTTGGGCCCACATGTGGACCAGGAAGCCAGCTTGGTAGTAGTAGCAACAACTGGTAAAAAGTCCCTAAGGGTAAAGTATAGCAATGGAGTTAGAAAGGCTAATGCATAGCCCCTCAGAGCCACACAGATGGTAAGCATCTGAGTGAGGTCTCAGACTTAGGTTACCTGACCCCTAATGAGCTTCTTAGACAGTAATCTAGGAAGGCTGTCAGGCTTGTGACTCTGTGGAGCCTGGTAACACTAATTTAGCAGGACATGATCTAGAGTGACATGCATCCCCTCCTCTGAATTGCTGGGACACTTCCTTAGAATTTGTAGGTGGCTTTTTCTATGTTACTTCTGGTACAATCTACAAATCAGACTTCCCTTTACAGGAACTTTATAGGAGCACTTATCTGAAAGGCAGGTTCTCCAACTATACCTCAGACTTCTAAGCCTAGACCTCTGTCTCTTTCTCTCCTCTTTACAAAGTAATATGCTACAGTCGGTTACATTGTGTGAATTGTATTTAGAGAAATCAAAAACATAGAACCGGATGTGTTGTAGGAAGCAAGACTCTGGTATGGCTACGAAAGGCAGCTGGGGGAGAGACTGACAGGAGGGTGATGCAGGCACAGAGCTGGGTCTGGTGAAGCAAGTCCCAGAACCCAACCCTTGGAGTAGGGAGGTTTAACTCATCAGAACACGCCTGGGAGGACTATTCAAAGAGTGCTAGAGGGCTCTGAATGTAGCCCACTGCACCCTACAATGCAAAAAGCCATAGGTTCAATCATGGCACTGCAGAGAGAGAGAGAAAGAAAGACGGGGCAGTGAGAAAGACAGACAGAGACAGAGTGACATACGAGAGTGAAAGAGAAAGAGAGAGAGAAAGTGAGAAGGAGAGAGATAACAGTGGATATTACTTGATAGCACAACAAAACCTATAGCTGACTATTAAGCATTCCAGTTTCCCAGAGTTCCCTAGCTACAGGGAGATGTCTGCAGTTGTCTGTTATTCCATCTTCCATTCAGGTGGAATATTCCATATTCCATTCCTTTCATTCAAATTCTTTTTCTTTTTTTTCTTTTTTTGTTTTGTTTTGTTTTGAGGTAGGGTCTCACTCTATCCCAGGCTGACCTGGAATTCACTATGTAATCTCAGGGTGGTCTCAAACTCACTGCAATCCTCCCGAGTGCTGGGATTAAAGGTCTTCAGGTGACTTTTCTAATTGCCTGTCATTGTCTTTCTTTTCCTCCTTTCCCCTCCCCTGCTCACTTGCTCTTCACTCATTATCCTCTGTATGTTGTTGCCCGCCCATCTTCATCTTACCCATGAGTTAACTTTTCCAATCAAAATGGAGTCAGGTATTTGAGCTTCCAGGAGCTGGAGTACCTGGGATCATTGCGGTCTTCTTCAAAGATATTTCTACTCGTCCCCCAGCATCACTCACGAAGGCTGGTGTTGTTGCACTTAGGTGACCCATAATTTCCCCTCAGCTTGCGCTGGCCTGAACCTAGTGTTCCTAGAGGTAGCTTTGGCTCTGATATTCTCTGAGGCCAAGACTTCAGCCAAGTATCACCTTGAGCTCTCAGGTTCCTGCTGGACTATAAACGTTGAGGATATTCACACAGAGGTCTGGGCCAGGGTGTCTTCAACTTAATGCACTATGATCCCTTTGTACTCAAGATCTTTTTAATGTGGCCCCAAGTCTAGGTATATAAATAAGTTATACAAACATTTATTGATAATAAATCATAAGGAAATTTATTTGAAAATAATTGTTTCTGGGTGTGGTGGTGCACATCTTTAATCCCAGCACTTGGGAGGCAAAGGTAGGAGAATTGCCGTGAGTTCGAGGCTACTCTGAGAATGCATAGTAAATTCCAGGTCAGTCTGGGCTAGAGCAAGACCCTGCCTCAAAAAAACAAAAATAAATAAATAAATAAATAATTGTAAAAATAATTCTTTGGTATACATATAATTTTATCATGTATTAAATATGGAGTCAAGTTTTATACTAACAACATGGACATACTTATTTGTTTCTACATAAAGAATTAAATTGTGGCTGAATATTTGATAATGCAGTACATATAGTGTCTTCAGTGCTGAGAACACTGCTTTACAAAGCTATGCAGTACAAGGTACCTCACTTGTGCCGGGGTAGCGGCAGTCTCAGAAACAAGCAGTATAGCACGGCAGAAGTTTACGTATCGGGATATTTCAGAAATTCTTGGGAATTTTGTCCTAATCCCTAGGCAGAATTCATTTAATGATCTTTTTTAAAAAAAATATTTTATTTATTTGTTTATTTCAGAAAGAGAGAGAGAGAGAGGGAGGAAGGGAGAATGGGCATGCCAGGGCCTCTAGCCACTGCAAATGAACTCCAGCTGCATGCGTGGTCTTTGTCATGAGACTCAATTCAGAAACCCAATTGGCAACTTTTCAAACTGAACATTGCAACACAATACAAACCCAAAAGTGACCACTTTGATGCTTCCACACTGATGAACAGTGGCAGGAAAATATTAAAATCTTGGTTTTTCCACAACTAAGCCATTATGTTCTTGCAGGAGCAAAAAACTTTGTGTAAACAGTAAAATATATATATATATATATATATGTGTGTGTATATATATATATATACATACATATACATACATACATATATATATATATATATTGCAACGGGTAACAGTCAGCGGTCTTGAACCTGAGCTGAGGTGCTCCTGGCAGCCCTTGCTGGTGCTGCATGGTGTGATGGCGTGAGCCAGGCAAAGTGAGCAGTGCTGGGGTCATGAAGTCCTGCAGTGCAACGTGGGTGAGCGCTGCCAGGAGCACCTGACATTCATGATGGGTTTGATTCTGAATTGATTTTTGGTCATTGAGTATTTAGAGACCTCGCTGCTGCCAAATTTTTCACAACCCTTACATTCTGTCATGCGACCTCCATATGGGTCACCACCCACAGTTCAAGAAGCGTGGTCTGGGGGCAGAGCCACACACGCAGCTTTGGCTCAGCAGAGCCCACCCTAAGCCCCTGTGGTGGAGACACATTTCCACAGTTGCCGTTCTTCTCTGCCTTCTCGCCCCAGAATTCCTCTCCAGTGCCTTCGCCTTGATTCTCTGCCCTCCCATCCATGCTCCCGGGTCTGAGGGAGCCATTATTCCAGAGCCTCTTTCTCTCAACGGCAAAGCAGCCAAGCCTTTCCCTCCCACTTCTCTTAACTCCTTCTACTCAGAAAGAGGATTATTCCATGGGACCAGCTCCTGATATGTAGCTCAAACCGTTGAGTTAAAATAACACTCTTAGGGACAGTTCTGATTTCAAGTCCACAGAGCCTTTCAAGGAAGTCCCGAGCTGATCCTGTAAGGATCATATCAGTCCCATGCACACTCTGAGGTTTTAATCACGAGGCTCCACAATACAAAAACAGTGTCCAGACTCAGTAGTCCTATTGTCAGGATTTGAACCTGCTCTACCTCCTGCTTGTTAGACAAACTTCGATAAAAACGCTTCATCTGTCCATATCTCTGCCTCTCCTATATGAGATGGGTATACTAGTGAAGCTTAACTAAAGCACTGATTCTTACCAGACATTTAGTACTCCGCATAGATGTCCATTACTGTTGTATGTGATCCCTGTTGATTGGGATTCACCTTCCATAGGAACTCAGAAGTTGCTATGGAGTATAGCCCCACCCAGGATATGTACAGCAGCCAGAGCCACTTTTCCTGCTGGAGCACAAAGGATGGAGCTGAGCTTTACCCAGTAGGTGCCTGACTTTAGTAGGGTCTGATTTTATTCATGTTCCCAAGCCTTGTCCCTCCACGGAGACAAGTGGCCCCATCCATCCCCCTAGGACCTCTTCATGCCTCTTTCTGTTCCACAGTCATCATTCCCACAGTCCTGCTGGGATGCACAGTGACACGGGGCATCAGTTGAAAAATGAGTGGTTATTTGTGATGACAACCCAAACCACAGTGCTGTCAAGGAGGCCTGGCTGGAGTGCTGCTGGGAGCAGGAGGAAGTCCCACAGCCTCCCTCTAATTTGTATCACATCAGGGAAGAGCACAGTGGCTCCCATAGGGGTAAGACCCCTGCTGTCCACACACCCACAGCCCGTGGACAGAATTCACTCTGGAAACAACTTCAGAAGCCATTACAAAGGGTGTGATGAATAGTAACAGGTTGACATGTTTAAGAACCTAGCTCCACACCATGCAGATAGAACTCCACCTTGCTCTAGTACAGTAACCCCAAAGTCAGGAAGCTATTCAATAATAGTATAGTGACAGTTCACATACCTTATTTAGCTGAAATTGGGGGTTGGCTGCACGGGTAACTTCTTTTGGAGTTTAGCTCTTGCCCTATGAGGTGTGTATGGATACAGTCTCTTTTTACACCCAAGAAAATCATTTCTACAGGGTAAAAAGTTTGCCCAAAGTCACACACTTCCTGATGGAGCTGTGACTTGAGCCAGCCATCAAAATCTTCCTCTTGTTTGTGTGTGTGTATGTGTGTGGTATGTGTTATACCTGGGTGTGTGCATGTGTGCATGCATGTAGAAGCCACGGGATTGATGTCTGGTGTTTCTGTCACTCTTCACTTTATTCCTCGAGGCAGAATCTCTGGCTGAACCTAGAGATAACTGATTTGTCTAGACTAGCTAGTCCAGTGAGACCCAGGGATTCCCTGTCTTGCATCTCCAAAGTTGGGATTACAGGCATGTGCCATCACGCCAGGCATTTACATGGGTGCTGGGGATTCAAACTCAGGCCCTCAGGCTTTCATGGCAATCATTTAACCCACTGAGAAATCTCTCCAGGCCCCAAATCATGTTCTGAATCATTGCATGCTTTTGTTTTCTAACAGCCAACAGTATGTAGACCAGTCTTCTCAGAGGTACTTCTGTTTGGGAGTCAAACGTATTGTCATGGAAATATCTTCCTTCATACTTCATAATACCTTTTTTTTTTTTTCAATTGATACCCTACACTCACTGGGCTTAATGGCAGTGTGCAGATTTTTTAAAACATGTTTATATTCTCAGAGTCCAGAACAGTGTATTGCACATAATAAACATGGATGAATGAATGAGTACCTAAATACATGACTTCCCAACTCCTAGCATGGTGTTCTGTCTACCATTTTCTCTAGGCCAACCTCTGTAGTTGCCCTTAAATGGCTTTTCTCTTTGGGTTTTAAATAGATTAAACTACATTTGACATTGCCTCATGACATTTATGACTAATAGAAATTATTTCTCTGAGATCTCACAAGACCTTGACCTTGTTTACAAGTCAAACAAATAGCATCCTTCTTTCTTCTCAAGATGCATGCACTCTCTCTTGCCATGCAATGAGTAGAAGGGAAAATAAAAATGTTGATATATTGACCAAATTATTATCCTTTTAAATAATTTTAAGAGAAGTTTAGGACAGATTACCCTCAGTGGCTCATAAAATTAGGAGTGGTTTTCCCAGAGTGACTATTGAATATTCTAGTAATAACCTGAGACTATGAGGTTTGAAGATGGGATTCTAATCATCACTGTAAGTTGCTATAAAGCTTTAGGTATGTTTCTTTTTATTTTGTTTTTTGTTCCTGACCATCTTCATATTCTTGTGCTCATAGAACTTAGTTAACATATCATATTGTGCTTTTTAATTAACACTGCAATAAAAGCATTTTCTAAGATAATATAAAGTAAGTATTGGATGCTTCAGTCATATTTCTAAGTGAATGCTATAATTTATTTAGCTCTTCCCTTATTGTACAATTTATGTTGCAGCCAATATCACAGTCTTACAAAACAGCATTGTGATAAATTACCCCAAAGAGGGATCTTTCTCTGAGTTCTTTCCTTAGCCTGTGGCCTTAGGGTCAGTCCCCAGCAGTCTACCATCTATTCTTAATAACTGGATTTGTGAGCAAGAGATGAACTCACCAGGGGACATGGAGCAAGAGAAGAAAGTTAACTCGCTAGTCACTGAAAACATTGAAAAGTATCATCTGGCTGGAATATGTCCCATTCCAGGAAAAACTTTTACACTTTGACATAATCTTAGTTTTCTAATATATATTAATTCAAAAGTAGTCTCATTGTAAAGAATCAAATGATGTAAACATGTATAAAGGAAAATTAGTAACTTTTTCTGCAGCACTTCCATTCCCACTTGACTGTGATGACAGATGTTAAAAACCTATTGGGGTACCCTTCCTTATTTCTCCATGCTTATACAAATGCTTATCAGTACATCCCTTTCATTCAAATAGGTTTACATATATAAATATATGTTTTCCTTTTTTATTCAGCAGTGCACAGTACAAGGAAGGTCTGAGTGAGAGGGAGTCAGGTAGCTTTGTTAAGTAGTTTAGGGTGACTGTTTCCTGAAAGTAAAAAGCAAAAATATCCTTAAGTCTGTCCTTATAATCTCCACTTTACTAGAGATCAGAGAACGATTTCTCCTTTCCTTATCTCTTGACTAAATGAGTTATCTAGATTTGTTTTACCATAAACAACCCAAACCTCTTCTGGGAGGGAGTTCCCCTTTCCTAGAATTTAAGTCTGATCTTGGCATTGTGGTTGATTAAGTTCAGCTCCAAAATATGGCTTCATGGCTGGCCTTTTCTTAAGCCAACCCCTAGCCCAGACCCATCAGCCCTCTCCCAGGCTCACATGAGCCTGAAGGTAAGGCCCACCACAATAAGGTTATAAGTAGATATTTACGGAGACCGCCCCCCCCCCATTCCCACACGGGCTCTCTATCCCTCCTGCTCTGTACATGGTAGGAGCTCTCTGCACTTTCTTCTCTTTCCTCTCCAAACCCCTTTTTATATTTTAGGCCCATGCTCAGTTCCTACATGGGTTCTCTGGCCATGTGGGAGTATCCACATCCATCCTCGGTTCGTGAATCTTTCCTCTCCCTCATATATTCCTGAACAAAATTGTAATAATTTAATAATTATCCTTCTCAGTCTGTTTTATCTTAATTCTTTAGGTAAAAACAGACACAAACTCGCGGTTTGGAGTTCAAGGACTGCTGAACCCCTATAAGCACATTACATGAGAATATGTCTTAGTATAGAGTGCCTGTTTGGCATATACAAAGCTTCATATTTCATCTCTAAAATACCCAAGGTTTCATCCCTGACACCTCAAAAAATATGCCATGGAGGCACTGTGGAGATGGTGCAGGGGGTAGTGCCTGGCATTTAAGTATGAAACCTGGGTTCAGATCCCCAGCACCCACTCAAAAAGTCAAGTATGGTGGTGTATATCTGCAGTCCTAGCACTGGAGTGGCTGAGACAAAGAATGCCTGGAGCTCACTGTCAAGTTAGTCTAGCTAAGTATGTGAGCTCCAGGTTTAATGCAAAACTGGCCTCAAAAAATAAAGTGGAGAGCAATTGAGAAAATATGACACTGACCTTTGGTCTCCACATGCATGAGCACACGTATGCCCACACACATGCAAACACACACATACGCATGCACATACATACACATACATAAAACAAAATATGGATACACCATGAAAATCCTTTTGGGGGGATAAATAAATAGCTCATTTTGTAAAATAAGAACTACATAGGAGGGCTGGAGAAATGGCTTAGCAGTTAAGGTGCTTGCCTACAAATCCATAAGCCAGATACACAAGGTGGCACATGCATCTGGAGTTTGTTTGCAATGGCTGGAGGCCCTGGCATGCCCATTCTCTCTCTCTCTCTCTCTTTCTCTCTCTCTCTCTCTCCTTCTTTCCCTCTCTCAAATAAATAATAACATGTTTAAAAAAAGAACTCTGGGGCTGGAGGGATGGCTTAGCAGTTAAGGCATTTGCCTGCAAAGCCAAAGGACCCTGGTTCGATTCCCCAGAACCCATGTTAGCCGGATGCACAAGGGGGTGCATGCATCTGTAGTTCATTTGCAGTGGCTGGAGGCCCTGACATGTCCATTCTCTCTCTCTTTCCCTCTCTCTCTCTCTCTCTCTCTCTTTCTCTCTCCCTCTTTCTCTTTCAAATAAATAAATAAAAATTAAAAGAATATTTTTAAAAAACTACATAGTATCTCATACAAGGGATATGCCAGAGTTTATCCAGCCATCTTTATAATTATAGGAAATCCAGATGGTTTCTATATGATTGAAATTTTTTCCAATGCTATCAGGAAAAACACTGGGGTAAACTGTCTTCAGTAGAATATTTTTCTCTTTTTCAATTCTTCGTAGCAATTCCCAGTTGTTTTGATATTGTTATTGTTTAAATCTGAGATGCCCCCACCCACAGACTCATGTTTTGAATACTTTTGGGACTCTGTGGAACATTAAGGAGGTGGAGCCTGGCTGGAGGAACTTGGTCACTAGAAGTAGGACTTTGCAGGTTATATCCACTCTTGGTTCCTACTTCATTCTGCTTCCTTTTCAACTGCTAGGATGTGAACAGACTGTACCACATGCTCTCACTGCCCTGCCTACCATGCCCTGCCATGATGGATTGAAACCCTCTGAATCCATGAGCCAAAACAAGTCTTTCCTGCCCTAAATTTGTTTTGTCAGATCCTGTGGCCACTGTGATGCAAAGGTAATTACCACAGATGGAGTCTATCTATTTTCCAAATTGGGTGTTGGGATGCCCACTGCTGAACTGTCATGGAGCATAAAATGCAGCACTCTTTTTTTTTTTTTTTTTTGTAGTCCCAAAATTTCCTCCTTTTGTTTTTCCACTTATATTGAAAGAGAAGCCTTATTTTGGTTGCAACGGACACATTTTGAGAGTTCACAATAATCTATAACATATATACAGTTGTAGAACAAAAATTGATGAAATAAAATAAAGGAGTTTGCTAAAAATCAATGTTCCTTAATTAAGGGCATAATAGTAAAGTATTTTATCTTACTGAACAAAAGCTGGTGGATCTCACCAGGTACACTGTGCTGAGTTGATGTCCTCAGAGGAGCCTATTGTCTGGCTGGGGGAGAAGCACCACCCCCATATCTGTGATACAGGGAAGGGGATAAATCCAAAACTTACACGCAGTGTATGAAGAGTGAGTGTGCACTTGGCTGGCCCTAAGCTTCCCTCCAGAATTTCTACTGCAGTGCTTAGAACTATTGTACATCGTAACACAGAGAGTCCCGTGAAGCACGGGAGCAATGTGCATGGGGATTTGAAAGGAGGCAGGAACTAGAAATCCATTTTTGTTTATTTATTTGAGTGCAAGAGAGAGAGAGAATGGGCATGCTAGGGCCTCCAGCTGCTGCAAATGAACTCCAACCACATGTGTCATTATGTGCATCTGGTTTTATGTGGGTACTGGGGAATCAACCTGGAACCTTTGGCTTTGCAGGCAAGCACTTTAACCACTAAACCATCACTCCAGCCCTAGAAATTCATTTGTGGACCAAGGTGTGGTCTCTGCTCTGTGCCAGAGATTGGTATCAGTTCAACAGTAATTGCTGTTGGGATTAAAAAAAAAATAGTATCCACAGGCCAGAGGAGATGGTTCATTGGTAAAGAGCTTGCCCATGAAGACCTGAGGTCAGAGTCCCAGCTTCAATATAAAAGTCAGATGTGGCGACTTGTTGTTTTGTTTTGTTTTGTTTTGTTTTAATCTCAGCACTGGGGAGGCAGAGACAGGAGGATTCCTGGGGCTTGCTGGCCAACTAATGAAAATGATGAACTTTAGGCCAATGAATGATCCTATCTCAAAGGAAGTAGACAGAGCTCCTGAAGACTAGCACCAGATGTAGACCTCTGACCACTACATTTGTACATGTATCATCCCCCCACCCCACTCACACTTCACACACATCCATGTTGAGGCCACAAGAAACTGAGTTCAATTCTGTGACACACTGGGTCATTTATTCTCTCGTTCAGTCAATGCTGATATTTTAGGCAGGGCACCAAATGGGCACAGACAGCAAGAAGATGCTGCCCTTCTGGTGGAATGTTTTGTTTAGGGAGGAAAACAGAGAGTAAGCAAGGCATCTTAGAGAACAAGAGAAGTTCAGAGGCTATAAAGACAATGACA
Source organism: Dipus sagitta (assembly GCA_036346955.1). Lineage (NCBI taxonomy): Eukaryota > Metazoa > Chordata > Mammalia > Rodentia > Dipodidae > Dipus > Dipus sagitta. The sequence goes on along the minus strand of CM070770.1, from coordinate 233,016,120 downwards.
TGGGCTGGAGAGATGGCTCAGCCGTTAAAGACACTTGCTTGCAAAGCCTCACCGTCCAGCACCCACATAAAGCCAGATGCACATAGCGACACATGTGGCTGGAGCTCATTTGCAGTGGAAGGAGGACCTGGCATACCCATTTTTTCTAGATATCTGCCTATTTCTGTCTATCTCTTTCTCAAATAAATACATTAAATATATATACATATGTATGTATATGTATGCATGTACATATATGCATTATACAAATACATATACATGCATACAGTGTATCTGTGTATGTGGGGGATACATATATATATATATATAAAACATCGGGTGCCCAGAGCAGACTAAACATCAGGGATAAAGTGCTGTTGCAGTGGGATTGCAGGTGACCACTGACTGAATGGGTAGAAGAGGGAGGGTCATGCACTAACCCATGAGGAAAGCCTTCAAAACACAGGTAATATGTCTGGTGGGCCAGGCACAGACAGAAAACAGAAATGCTGACCAGAAGGGGAGAAGGCATATAAAGGTCAAAGGCGAGACCAAGTACGCTAGTGTACAGTGAGGCTTCACAGGAAGGTTTTAAGCTGGGAGTGACATAATCCAATTTAAAATTTTTGAAAATAACACTGGCTGCTACCTGGAAAGAGGATCATGAGGTAAGCCTGAAAGCAGAGTGAGACATTGGTGAAAGGGTGCTGTCGTGCTTGGCCCCGGGACTAGCGGCATGTGGCACTTTCTGGACCCTCCATCTCAAAGCAGTGAGCCCAGTGACTTCATGTCTCAGCACCCGGGTATCTATTGACACAGAGCGGGCAACACTGCCTTCCTGATGTTCCTGGGAGGGATGAGAAGACCCAAAACACATCAGCTGAAACCCAGCCCAGTGCCCAGCCGAAAGGTGGTCTCTCCTGACGCCATCCACTCAGTCTCCACTTGCCCCCTCTGCCCACGATGGAAACAACAAGCAATCTGGGGCGGCTGGGACAGTCCAGCACAGTGCTGGACACTGTGATATGATTAAAATGAGATGAAAATGCAAGAGAGAAAATACAAAAAGTTCGTACATTCCCACTAGTGCGTTAATGACTGTTCAGTGAGGCAAGCACAAGTGAAGGTTTTTAATTCCCGATTATCCAAACACAGCATCTCAAGTAATTGCATACAATCCCCAAACTTGGGAATCCTATTTCCAGAAGCAGACAGATAGCTGACAAAATGGGGCTTTTGTTGCCTTTAAAAAAAAAAATCCTCAAATGGTGTGTGAGTGGGAGAGGCCCTTTATGTCCCTGGTAAACTTGAGCCCTACTGCAGGTGTCTGAGTTTATCACAGAGAGGAAATGACTTTTTTTACACCTAATTTAATCTGAAGCTATTCACAGTTTAAATGTTTAGTAACGGTGACCTCTTTAATGACTAGCACGTTGCAGGTGGTCCTGTTGTCGTCAGAGGTTAATGTTTGGCATCAGAAAGAGAGAGAAAGAGAATTCAAGGACCACTCCAAGGCAATTGTCTTTCTTGACAGGTTCAAAGAGCAGCTGGCTCTGAATGGAGCCATAGTGAAGGCCAGGGATGAAAGCATGGGGTCCCTTCTCAGTAGGAGAGATGCTTTGCTTTCCAGGGTCTTTCTTAGGATGATGGCAGTGTGGGGCAGAACATCGCGGAATTATAAATCAGACCCCATAGGCTGCCTGCCTTGACTCTGGGCGTGTTTTGCTTTGGAAAGGGCAGATGGGTGTATGGGGTCTCAATGGCCCTGAGTGGACTTGGTTTCACTGGTCACCACTGACTGAATTTCTGTACCTTTTACAAACTCGTGAAGCCATAGAATGCCCAGGTAGAACCTACTATCCTGGATGATTTAGAGAGACAGGAAGGAATTGACCCTTGTGTATCATACCAGAACTCACCAGACACACACACACACACACACACAGAGAGAGAGAGAGAGAGAGAGAGAGAGTGAGCTCTTGACAATGTCCTATGCATTTCATGTACCAACAAGGTCATTTCATTTTCACTCTCAGGCTAGACAACCTATTGTATGTGTGACTACCCAAGTGACCTAGCTGAGGACTTCTGTGGGATTCAACTTTGTTGCTGGTGCCACCTTCTGAAGACCAAAGGGACAGCAGTGGCTCAAACATCAGAAGTGAAAGTCACATCAACGTGCACTTAGCTTGCTGGAGAGTATGATGGCATCGTATGTCAGGAAACACCATGCACCATCCATCCCCAGGGAAGCAAATATGTAAGTCAGCTGACTCTCCCAGAATGCCCCTCCCTGGCAGGCATGTGAGCTGCCCTTTGTGCTTGGAACTTTCGAGAGCTCAGGGCAGCCAATTGCATTGTTGTAGCTTCCTTTTGCCTCTTTATGCCCCTTCCTACAACATTGCAAATATGGACTAGAGGCTGCGCTCCTTCAATCTCCAAGTTGGTGAGATGCAGTAGCAACAGGAACAGCAAGGGGGACAATAGGCCTGAAAAAGCCACCATTTGAACACATGGAATACCATCACTCAGCAGCCAGGAGGATCATCATGGATTTTAAACTAGCCTGGGCTACCTAGTAAACTCCAGATAAGGCCAGTCTGGAGTACCCAGTGAGACTCTATGTTAGAAAAACAAACAAAACAAATAAGCAGCCACTCCTTCCTCAATGACAACCACACTTCGGCTTGTAGGCTGGCATCTTACAAATGGGATTTTCCTTCCTGGAGACTGGCATGGCACCTGCCTTATTCAGACATCAGGACTTGCTGATTTCGCTGACCGAGACACCCCTCAGTCATTTGAACCCCGAGTCAGACTATCCAGATCTGTAGCTCTGATCTGGCTCTGGCCTTAGCATCTTCCTGACTGCTGGGGTTCCTAAGCCTTCTTGTGTACACCGAAGGCAAGTGGGGATGACAGAGGGGAAGACGCCAGCCCTATGGGATGTTTCCATGGCTTCTAATGAAGTACAAGTTGGATCTCAGCAACATTCTTAGTCTTCAATTCTTCTACAAAGGACTAAGCCACTCAGTGTGACCATCAGAGCTGGTCCCCAAGCTTACTCCATCTCAGAAATGCTCAGAAGACATTTCATTCTTTCAGGAATTATTTTTTAAAATCATTAGGTTCTTATGATGTGATGATGTTTACATGACTAAAAAAAGTCATCAAAATATAGATAGTATAAATTGTGGACATTTTTATGTTGTTTATATATTTTTAATAAAAGGCAAAGAGTATCTTAAAAGCATTGAAAAACTCAAATTTGTATTTTATTTTTATTTTTTAATATTCTCATTTGTTTGAAAGAGAGGGAGAGAGGGTAAATGGGCACACCAAAGCCTTTGCTACTCCCAAAAAACTTGACACATGCAACACTTTGTGCAACTGGCTTTACATGGACACTGGGGAATTGAACCCAGGTCAGAAGGCTTTACAATCAAGAACTTTTAACTACTGAGCCATCTCCCCAGCCTTCATATTTGTATATTCCATCTTAGTAAAGTCACACCTCACTGACAAAGTGGCAGAGAAAGAAATAGTTGATTTAAAGGACATGTATCCTATGTCCAGAATATTAAACCATTAGGTGAAATGTTATTTAATATAACCTATCAAGAGATCTAAAATAATTCAAAGGAGAATTGTATGTTTCGAAGTGAATGAAGTGCTCTCATGTAGAGAGTTGGGTAAGTCCTGCTAAAGGCTACTTTTTAAGTGTGCTTATGTCATGTGCTCATATTTAAAGTATTTTGAGGAAGAGAATATCCAGAAATATTTCAACACTCCCTCCTGCCTTCTAGCACAATCTCACCCTGAAACTTTTTGCTGAGCTTAAAGAGCAGTTGAAGTTGCTACCTATATTAGTGAGGTCTTTATTGTCCTGAAATTACGGCTTTTGAAGTTTCTTCCTTTCTGAAACAAAAAAAGAAAAGCCATGGGCTGACATCAAAGAAGAGGCAATTCTCTGCACTAGCAATTACGGCCTCTCGAGGTTCCTCCATGCCCACCCCATCGAGAGCTGCCTTTGCTTTTTTGTAACATGTACTTATTTTGATCAACACCTTAAAAAAAAAAAGGACCTAAAAGTACCCAACTACCTATAAAATTCTCACTGGATGCTTCCTGGTGGTGCTTGTTGTGAATCAAAATATTCCTTTAATAATGTATTCTGCCATGTATGATTGGGGTATTTTTTTCCTCTTAAAGAAAACATTTAATTACTATTGGTGACTTGTAACTGTAGCTGTGAGTTACCAGATGTGAAACCAGACACAAGGGTGAGATTTTACAATTTCAGCACAGCTGCTTACGACCAAATCTGGTTCGGGACACTGTGGATGGATTTAAAAACATTACATTTATATTAAAAAGAGCAGGCCCTCATATGCAGCCCAGCTGAAGGTCTTCTTGGCAAACTTGTTAAAATCAGAATGAGTCCTCTCAATCAAAATCCAAAAACAGCCTGCCTGCCTGCCTGCCTGGGCCAGTGACATGTGCTGTCACTCACTACCCACCCCAACCCCCACCCAAGCATTCTCATGGACACACATGTGTCTGGCCTTTTTGTCCGAATTCTAAATTAAATCTCCAGTTCTTTTCATTTGTATATCATGCACGCTGAACACCAGAATGTGAGGCTGAAAACGTATCAATAGTGTGCACAGGCCGGAAAGTGCTCACTTATGGCACCGATGCCTAGAGACAAAGGTGTTGTTTTGTCCCTCTGCCCACCCCTACCCCCTGGCATCTGAGTTTTTACAGTGTAGGAAGAAAATGGTTCTCCAAAGCATACTTTTTCTTCCTTCCCTCACCCCACCCCTGTGAGTTCTTGAATCTAGCTTTTATTCCTGGCCAAATTGTCGCCATGCTTAGTGGAGCGTGGGGGACCAGGCGGGACAGCTGAAATAACTGAGAGATGGGTTGGGGGCAGGGACCTTGGTCCCCACACCCTGTATGGACACAGCCTGGCCTCCTTCTCGGCTACATTTTCTAACTGGAGTTTTGAGAGTTTTCGTAAACCATGTCCATTGAAAGGGCTCTCCTTCCCGATGCTAGGGAGTGGGGAAAAGGGAGAATCCCCAATCCATCTTGAGGTACACACAGCTGCAGCCTTATTGATGGTAGAAACTGGCCTCTCTAATAAGTCATGTGGGAAGTCTGTTAAAGGCACTCAGGCTACACAGTAGGACAACCAGGGGGGCTTCCTCCAGAGCCCCTTTCCCTGTATCATATCACATGTCTTTTGCAGCCTCCTTCCTATCTCTTACATACACACATATGCAAATGCACGTATTTCCATATGTATGTATATGTGCATAAATGTAAATATGTGAAAACTACATACTTCCCTGTCACTTCATAGTAGACCTTCCCACATCATACCAACAGCACAACCGCATTCTCATTCTAACATTACAAAGTATTTCATCACACTTAGGCCATGTTCAAATACATAAATGCTCAAATGTATATAATATATAAATGCATACATATTACATATATGTCTGTGTATATGTGTGTATAGAGAGAGAGACAGAGAGTGAAAGAAGGAGAGAGTATGGGTGTACTGGGGCCTCTTGCCACTGCAAACTAACTTCAGACGCATGCATCCCATTGTACATCTGGCTTTAGGTAGACACTGGGGAATTGAACTTGGGCCAGAGGCTTTGCAAGCAGCACCCTTAATCTCTGAGCCATCCCCCAGCCCACGTGTTCAAGTCTTTTGCTTATTTCATGTGATGCTGGTGAGGGGTATCCTCAGTCACGTGTGCTTGTAACTATATCCGAGGAATAAATTCCTAGAAGCGGAATTGTTGACTTAGGTGGGAATTTAAAAAATTTATACCTCAGTGCATTGTGTACCTGTCTTTGTCCCACGTTTTACTAAGTTTGGTTTGAAATAGACAGGTCCAAGTAGAGGACCCTCCAATACACAGTATGCTCCCCTCTGACTTGGAATGTTATGGTCTCCATCAAGTGAGTGTGTGAGCTATACGTATTGGTTTGCTCACTTCTGTCTTCCTGTTTCGGCAATGCTTCTGTGTATCTTGGGAACCTTTCATTTACTGTGTGTGAACTGTCACAGCAAAGGCAAGGAAATTGTAACTGTGGACATATTATAATAACATCACTGGGTTATAAATATTTCCTCTTCCAGGGGCCCTTGAAGTAGATCCTTGCCAATTCCTGGTTCTTGTATCACATATACAGTCCCTTAACCCCCATCTTTCAGTGTAGTGGGCTGAAAATCTCGCCATCCAATCCATCCCATTATTTCTCTGTAGACTGGAGAAGGTCACAGGTAAGCCCACATTGAAATGTCAAAGTATAATGGGGGGGGGGAGAGAAAGAAGAGTTGATTATTCTTGGATGGGAGATAGCAGAGGATTTGTGAAATATGTAAAAAAAAAAAAAAAACCTACACAAAAAGTACTGAGGGACCCATAGTGCCAGATGGAGGAGGATGTTATGTCTCTTCTTCCTAATACTAGCATGGTAGCATCATGGGGCCCAGAGCGAGTTCTTATAGATAGTTGGTATGTGAATACTGAGTGCTCGCCACAATAATGGCTAGTAGATCGTGACGTACGTCTATGTGCCAAATTTCTCATTTAATCTGGATAACAGCTCTGTCAGTGACACAATCCTTTCCTCTGATGGGAAACCTGAAGCTGCTAGATGTTAAGTCACCTTCCCAGTTTGCAGACTCTTGAGTCAGCCTGACTAAAACCCTTGACCTTACTGTACACTACATCTCCTCCAACATGACTTGGTGGCACAACCGGCTTTCTTCCATTCTGGGGAGCACTTAGGCTTGAGGGAAAGGAAAGTGATGACATTATGGTGTGCCCTACATTTTGCTCTATATAGCATGAATTCCTGGATATGGCAAATGTCAAAAGAATGACTCTGTGCTAGTTGATCTCCATTCATCTGACTCCCGAGAGGCCCTCAGTGGGCTCTAGGCTGGGGCAGCCAGTGCAGGGAAGGTACCAGACAGCCACTTGGCCTCTCTCCCAAGCTCACCTGGGGACGTGGCATCAGTACTGAGATGGTGGGGAGACTCTCTCCCAAGCAGTTCCCAGCATGCTTTAGATGCCTTGTATCACAGTCTTCTCATCTTCTTGTCCAAAGATTTTTTAATGACTATTTAGATTATTTTATAAAGTGCTACACTGCATGTAAAAATGTTATTTTTATGAATAGCCATAAGGCAGCTCTATTACAAACGCAGTGTGATGGTCACCTGATATATTTGGAAATAGTTCCCAAATTCCAACTTGACTGGTGCTCTCCCAACATTGTCTCCACTTCTCCACTACTTTGGACTCTACTCTTGACCACTGGATGAAGCAGGGATGGCGTCCTGAAGACAGGAAGTAAAAAAGTGTGTGCAAATGTTCCTCAATGTATGATGAGGTTACCTCCTAATAAACACATTGTAAGTGGAAAATATCGTAAGTCTAGAATGTTTTTACAACACCTACCAAACACCCGGGTTTAGCAATAAAGCATGCTGTAGCACGCCAGCTTTTGCCTCTTGTGGTCACTTGGCTGAGGGGCTGTAGCTTACTACCTTTGTCCGGCATCGGGATAAAGTATGATACAAATCTCTAGCCCCAGAAATAAAGAAATTTCAGTATTTGCAGTATATATGGTGGTTAGTTTAGATATCAAATTCCCACAATAAGTTCATTTCAATACTTGGTCCCCAGCTGGTGGTGCTGCTTTGAGAGGTCATAGAATCTTCTGGGCGTGGAGACCTAGCTGGTAGACACCAGGCCTTGAGGATTCTAGGCTGTTTTCCACTTCTGGGCAAGCTCAATGCTTTCTAACCTACCAAGATGTGAAGAGTCTCAGGAACATGCTGCCTCAGCCATGAACTCCACTGTGCCTTCCACACTCTGATGAGCTGCACCCTGATAAACTGTGAGCCCAAATAAGTCCTTTCTCCCTTAAAGTGCTTCTATATGATAGTCTGTCACAGCTATCAGAAAAGTCATTAATACAGAAAATTAGTACCAAGAAATGGTACTTTTCTGAGATAAACCTGAGCATGAAGTTTAGAGGCCTTCAGAAGAGATGTGAGAGAGGAATATTGAAGACTTTCAGGGCCAAGGGTCAGAAAAGCTCAAGAATGCTGTAAGCAGAACTGAACCGGCCATTCTTCTGGAAGCTTGGAAGCACAGCATGCGGACAGATATACAGACCATGAATGTCAGGTTCATGAGGCTTCTGATGGGAATAAGAACTCTCTCAGAAATTGGACTAGGGGAAATTTGTGTTGCATTCTGTCAAAACATCTGCCTGTATCCTGAACATCTGAATAAAGCTAAGCTCAAAAGTAATTAGTGGGCTAGAGGGATGACAGCAGTTAAAGGTGCTTACAAAGCTTGCAATTACAAGTTCAACTCCCCTGTACCCCCATAAACACAGATGCACAATGCGGCACATGCATCTTGAGTTCAAGGGCAGTGGCAAGTGACCCTAGTGTGCCTATTATCTCCCCCCTCAAATAAATAATATATTTTTAAAAAAAACACACAAAAGAAATTGACTTCATTCTTTGGTTGGGCAAATTCAACATAGTAGAGCATTCATACTGTGACATAGTTATTGCTCACTGATTTTAGCCAAGCTTACAGTGAAAATTCAAAGCAAAAAGTAGATCAGAAAGCTGTGAAAAAAAAACGTGCAACTTGGTGAGAAAAGGAGTTTATTTAAACCTGTAGGCAAAGTGGCTGCCAAGAAAGCAGTGGTAGGTAGTTTCTTAGAAGTAAGCCCCCACCAGAGAGAAACCACAGCCTTTTCAATAGGACAATAGAAAAGGTACCTTGAGGGAAAGAGCGTACACATTCAAAGCTCCAGGATATATAATAATGTGAGCCAATTTGGAGATATTTTCTCTAAAAGAAGAGTGTCTGAGAGGATAAAGCCTCCAGAGACCCCTGCTCAAATAGGATCATTTTGGAAATATTTTCCCAACATCTGCCACATGTACCCAGACACTACGAAGCTGCTATATCTATGGTCCAAGGGGCACAAGCTGTATCTCAATCTGGCAACAAAATTTGATATCATCCACATAGTCTTCATATCTCTGTGGCAGAATGGGCTGTTAAACTCTGGTGGCTTTGCAGGCATGGAGAACTCAAGAATTACCGTATCATGAAGGGTTGCACTAAGGTTCCAGAAAACAGCACTGCTAAGGTCAGGTGATGTCTGTAGCAGGGGATGTCCTGAAAAGAGGCCCTGAAAGGCTAATATATGGAGGCATGAAGTTGAAGCCCAAGTTGTAATGGAGACCCCCTGGGATGTTGGAGATGCCACACACATGAGACATCTATAGAGAAAACCTGAAGACACCAAGTGGGAGGTTCCTGAGGAGACACCAAAGGCTGTAGACACCAGGGCCATAGAGATAGAACTGCTGAAGTCCTCTGAAGGCCACATGATGTCACTATGAACTTCAGATGCTAAACACAAAGCTGTAGCGTTAGATAGTTACACTGCTGGATTTCAGTCTTGCTTTGGTCCATCTTGCCTTGCTATCTTTCCTTACCATCCATTTTGAAAGAAATATTGACTCTACATCCTTTTATATTAGATTATAGATGACACACCCACACACACACACACACACACACACATATATATATATATACATGTATATGTATATATATACATATGTATATATATCTCAAAGGGGCTGACACCTAATAGTTTGCCTTGAGTTTCAGAAGAGATTTTGGACTTCTGAACAACATTGAGACTGTTCAGACTATTGGGAATGTTGGGGTTGGACTGGCAGCATTTTGCCCTAAGAAATGGCCATGTGGCTTTGGAATCCAGAGTAGATTGTTATAATTTAAATGCCCATGTCCACTATCCTCCACAGGCTCATGGGTTTGAACTCTTGGTCCCCATCTGGTGTTACTGTTTTGTGATGTTTGAAACGTGGGGTTTAACTAACTGACACAGGCCACTAGGAGCAGGCCTTGGAAGGACATCCCACCTCCAGTTCTAAACTAGTTAGCTCTCTGCTTCCTGGTCCACCAAAATAGGAGGCATCCCAATCCTGTGCTCCTACTGCCATGAACCTTGTCAGATCTTTCCCACCACGATGGACTGCACCTTCTCATCCCATGAGCCAAAATAAATTCTCTCTTAACTAGGTAGCTCTATCAAGTGTCTACTTTTGTGACAGTATCTGGTTCATAAAGCTCCTACTCAATGCAAAGCCCTCCTGTCTTAGACATACTTACCTTTCTTCCATATATTTCTTTACCATGACAATTTGTGTTCCCTAACCCAATTCCTCCACTTATCCTACAAATCTCTGCTTGTTTTAGTCACTTCTATATTCTTCTTGTCATCCTACCTTCAATTTTCCTTTATCTCTGCTCTTCCCTGACTGGCCTTTGCCTATTGTTGCCCATGTTTTTAGCACCTTCATCTACCTCTTCTCCCCTTTTTTTCCTCCTCCTCTTTCTACCTTCCCCTCAGATCTCTTCTTTTGCATGTCTGTGCTTTAACCCAGCTGCCCACACGAGCCACACCTTCATTGACTGGCAGAAGCAAGACCAAACCAGTTGGAAAAAAAGAGCTAGTCATTAAAGAAGCATTCACCATAACAAAGCCCCCCAAAGTCTAGAGGTTCAGGGACTTAATCACCTCTGTGTATGACCAAGTCACATTCCTCCCATAACAGTCTTGCCAGAAGAAAAATGATTGATGGGCAAGGAAGTCAATATGAAGTAGAACAGAGTCTCCATTTTACAAAACAAACATTTTGGAACTCTCAGCTCACTCAGGATATGCAAAACCCCACTTGGGTCTGGCTTGAGTATTTGGGCAGGAGCTCCTAAAAAAAGCCATAATCCTGGGAAGCCAGCAGATGGAAAGGGCATGTGTCAAACATTCAAGTGGTTAAGAAGAAGAAGGCATGAAGTGTGGAAAGCCTGACCACATGGCTATTGGGAATTTTTTTAACCACATACTGTGGGTAGGAAGGCCTTACATGAGAAGGGGGAGACTCCCCTACAAATCCCACATCCATATTTGCCCTTTTCTGCTTCGCTTCTGGGCCTCTACTCTTTAAGTTAAAACTGAAGATTTGAAATAATGTTATCTCTGGGATTCCTTTCCATTTTCTGTGGTTATCTGATTAATCTACATGGCCAGTTCCTAACGAAGGCCATGAGTGGGCAAGTGTTAAACTGGCCACCTACCATTTGCTCAGCATTGTCTTGGTCTCTGTTCAGCATTTCACTACCCCTGTTTTCATAAATATTATCTGGTTGTGGTGGGAACAAATGGAAGATTCAAAAGATTTTTTTTTCTAATAAGTTTTAATTTAGCACCAAAAGGAAGGAAAGAAGGAAGGAGACAGGAGGAAATGGAGAAAGGAGGGAAGGGGATAATGATAACAAAAGATACCTGTAGTTAACTTTCAACCAAATAGTCTCAATCCCAGGTGACCCTTCCCAGCAATCACGAGACATGACAAAGAAAGACGGTGTCTTTGGATAGTTGAGGAGAGTCGGGGAGCCGCCAATGGTAACATAGCAACAGAAAATCAAGCCATCATTATAAACAAAACCAAAAATCCCTCTGATCTCACAGATACCCGGATGTTTAAGGACTCTGGAGAAATTTATTAAATGCCCCAGAAGCCGCAGGAGTCAAGGTGATATAGCCAGAAACAGCTGCTGCAGGTCTTGCAATAGATGTTCAGAACCACAGCTCTGAGCACCATTCACTGCTATGCCCTCCCTTTAAGGTGACAGCCTCTCCATTAAAATGTCCCATTAAGAGAAGTAGCCAACAATAACTAGAGAAATTCCACTCAAGCTGCTGTAGGTCTCATGAAAAAAAAAGAAGAAAAAAAGGGAAACTGGACAGTCACTAGCTCCAGGGGAAACCAGCACACTATTTTCATGGTAAGTAAAAATAGTGCTGAAAGACTTTACAAATTAGTTGATGGAAATTTTTCAGTTATTTATTGTATTTAACTACTGAGTTTTAGGGAGGGATTCAGGAATGAGAAAGGCAAATTTCTGTATCCAGGCTCTGACTTTGGATCCTGGCTCTGACTTTGGCCAGGAGACAATGGGCATGTTGCATAATCTGTTTAAAGTTGATTTTATAGTTTTTACCCTAGACAGTGTTGGCAAAGCTTGCATGAGATAAATGAGTTAAGCATTAGTGCAGTGCCTGTCTTGCAGTGTGTTAGTTTTCTCCTGCAGCTGTCCCGTTGATCACAAATCTAGTAGCTCAAAGCAGCAAAAACTTATTCTTATGGTTCCATAGGTTAGAAATTTGCTACTGCCTGAAAATTATGGTGTCAGTAATAAATCTGCTCCTTTCTGCCATGGATTTCTTGGAAACTTTTGCCTTTTCTAGCTACATTGCCTTACAGCCTCTTTCTTCTATATTTACAGTAGGATTGGACATTCTCCAAGAGTCCAGTCACCCCTAAAACACAACTGGAAAGGATATCTGATGTAAAGACCCATACATATTAGATTGAACCCATTTGGCTAACCCAGGCTAATAACTTGATCATAGCTGCAAAATCTCTTTTGCTGTTCAGTCAGCATAACCACAGGTTCCAGGGATCGGCACGCAGGCATCCTCGGTGTTCTGTTATTCTGCCTAATGGACTTGACTTGCTTAACCCACCTAGTATTACAGTGAGATGACTTACCAGATTCCAAAACAGTGTAAGTATTTTTTCAGGGATACAATATATTCCTGAAGAAGATTATTTTCTGAGGGAAGGGATGAGTATGCATTCTTTTATTAAAAAATTATTTGTACATTTTTTTGATATCTTCAGTTTTATGAGACTGACTTACCATCTATGTGCTAACCAGGCACTTATATCTTCAGGTTGTTTTTAAAATTTTTAATTGTTTATTTACAAGGAGAGACAGAGAGAGAAAGAGAGAGAGAGAGAGAAAGAATGGTTGCACCAGGGCTTCTAGTCACTGCAAACAAACTCCAGATGCATATGCCACTTTGTGCATCTGGTTTTATATAGGTACTGGGGAATCAAACCTGGATCATTAGGCTTTTCAGGCAAACACCTTAACCACTGAGCAATCTCTCCCAGTTGAGTATGTATTCTTTAGCTTGTTAAAACTATGATGTTGACTTTAATTACAAAACTATTTTATCAAGCATATTCACGAGTTTAATGAAGTAAGGTCTCTATCACGATGTAGATATTGCTTTAGGAGACATTTTCTTTCATATACACTACTTTATCTAATATTTTCAGTAACTTAGGATAGATGTATGACTCTCTATCTAGAGACAATGAGAGAACAGCTCAAAGAATTCAAGTAACATTCCCACTTTTCTATATACAGGGGGAGGAATAGCTAAGGTGTTTGTTGTTGTTAAAGCTCTAGTACAATCTGATGGTGGGACAAATTAGTTGGCTTTGTGTTTTCAGTTAATTAGTCAGTCATTAAGGTGGGACACTGGATGCTAGAAATATTGTTTTTCTCCCTAAAGTCCAATGTGGTATAAGGATGACAAGACATCTCATTCTTATATTCTCTGGTTATTCATGAGGACTAAGAGAAGAAACATAAGCCCCATATCTAGTCACCCTCAAAGCAGGTGAAACACTGTATCTTGCCCTAGGAGTGGTAAGGTCCTCTATGATACAACTGGGTTCCATGAAGAAAGGCTAGCACAGTCTGGTCCCCCAGAATCATGGCCACCCAAGCCAGCATTCATTTTATCCTCCATCCTTCCTCTAGGGGCAGAAAGCAGAGCTGTATATGATTTGCTGGTTTTCTACCTAGACCATATAAAATTTCACACTTATGATGAATTCCTAAGACCTGGATTTTATAAAACCATTGAGTGTATTAGAGTCTATTAGCCAGACTGAAACCATGACCCTCATTTAGCAGTTATAGACTGTGACAGCTCTTAATCCATATGGGTTGATTTGTATAACATTTATGATCTGAACCAGATCTCTTAAGGGCTAAACTCATAACTGTGGCTTGAAATATGAGCATCTGGGAAGACAGCAGGTAGGGCCCCCATGTGATGTTGGAGGAGAGGGCATGTGCTTACAAATTTCCAAAGGATAGATTGGCTTGGATGAGCTTCCTCGAATGGGAGCTCAGTTGTGGCAAAGACAACTCCATACCTGCCTCCTACACACGATTCAATACACCTTTCTCCTTCCTCACAGACCCCAGACTTTGTTCAGTTGCTGTCCCAATGCCTACACACCCTCTGGGCCCTCAGGAGAAGCAGAATTCATCCCCATTGTCAATGATGGACTCATGAATGCAAGCTTTAGCAAATAGGACTTGCATTTTCTCCAGGAAGTGTTTTCCCTCCCAAGGGAGAGGCTCGCAAACATGTCAGCCCAAACAAACGGAGGCTAATACTGCTCCTAATTAAAGGAGAAACTCCGTCTCTCCTACAGGCCCAGTGTGCATGATGCCGCAATATGCCCATACATGCATCCGTGTGAAAGAATAGCGATTATACATACATTATGAAAAGTCTGAGATTTTTTACTCCATTAGAAAATTTGTAGCTAGAAAGCTACAAATTAGATAGCCATAATTTTCATGGATGCTATCTGCATATACAAAACTCCTGGGTCAGAAATGAAAGACCCTGTTACTCATAGTACAACAAACAGGCATATTTGCCTCTGGTCCCCAAGTTCAATTCCCCCAGGGTAGAATGAAGCAGACTAAGGGACGCCTGCGCATGTGCCAGGAATCCTAAGCCCAGGGATCCCCTGTCTTCCATAACTAATGATTAGCATGTCTTTCCTGTGCTCCAGAGAGAGACACGAAATATGCCATGTCATTCACTGTGTAAACGCCCTTGGACCCTAGTCCAGAGCAAAGACAGTCCATGCCTCTGTTCACACAGTGTGCGGAAACACGAGAGACAACTGACTCGCCACAGAGAATAAACCGAAGAAAGGAGCTTCAAGCATGAGCTGGAGCCAGAACTGTGGCTCAGTGGACACATGGTCGTTCTCTGGATCCTTGGCTCCCTATGAAACGAGATAACAAGTGCTCTTTTGTTTGCTTAAGATCACTTGAGAAAAGTCTCCCTTGACTCACAGCTGAACATCAGTCACCAGTAAAATACCCAAAGCTCTGAATTCAATGAGGAACTCCAGAATTCTCCACAGATGGGCCTAAGAACTCTTAGCTCCTTAAAAAGAATGGATCTCAGCTGCTAAATAGGCAATTTCATGAAGCCGGATGTGCTTTTGGAGGGGACAAAAGTAGCTGATCTCCACTTCCATTGTTTGATGCCTCAATCAACAGTGGGGGATGAAATACAAAGGGCAATATTCTAGAAGGTGAAAGCTGAGAGTCCCACTGTGAGGTGGTTTTCCCATTGCACCATGGTTATCCCTCCATTAAAGAGCCCATGAGGCCATGCACAGCAGGCTGGTGCTTGGAAGGCTGCAATGCTCTGTACCTGGGCACAAGGCTGTATGTGTGAGACTACTAGACCATGTGGGCTGTTAGACCTTGGGATACCCCATGAAGTTCAGTAGAGCAAGAACTTTCTCCTGGAGCCACTGAAGTGTGAACACTTTATGGGCAGATCACCATGGGGTCAAAGGACAACTTTATCATTCATGGTTTCATATTCTACATGATTCTTATGTTGACTGCCATAGTCACAGAGTTGCAATATACTAACAGAATGGAAAGATAAGATTCACGAGTTTATGATGGTACACCTATGCCACAGTACCATACCATTCTGTTTTACGCCTTAGAGTCTTTTTCTTATCTTTTCCTTTTTTTTCTTCTTCTTATTGTCTGTTCTTTGAGACAGGGACTATGTAGGATAGACCAGCCTTGAACTCACTATCTTCCTGTGTCGGTCTCCCAATGCTGAGGTTTCAGGCATGTGCACCACCACACCTTGCTAAATGATCATTTTAGCAATCTGCAATTCTCTCATCAGTACATAATCCAAAGGATGCTGTTTGCATTATATGTGTGTATGCTAGAGGCCCTAATTTGTTGACTGTCTATGGTAAAAGATGTTATATTTAGAAAACCCATCTTAGAAGTGATGATGCTTTTCAGGACCCTTGGGGCCTCACATGTTAGGAGAGGCCCAGCCTCTCTTTCGGGTGGGGAGGTCAGGCCAGGCAGTGACAAAGTAGAAGCCCTTTGTAAAGTGTAGCAAGTCATCCTTTCATTGTTGCCTGTTTGGCTCATGATGACCCAGGCGGCATGAGGAATGTCCCTTAAGAGCTCGGCCAACTCTGGGGCTGTGCGGGACCCCTCACCCCCTTGTGGGGTGCCTCAGCTCTCTCCCAGCTGCGTGTAACTGGATTCCCCAGGTCCACACACTTCCCTGAAGGAAGCTGGGCATCATATGGTGTGAAGGTATTATTCTTCAAGAAGTGTGAGGGTGAATGAGAGGCACCACATCCTTCCCCCTCTGTTTTGCATGCCTATAATATGCTGCCTTTTCTAAAGGTATTAATAACACATAGTCACTAGACGTGGGAGGCAGGAAGCAAGTGAGATGCCTGGCATAAAAGCTCTGTTAAAGGGCACTCATTTTTCAGGCACACTGCTCATCAGTAATTTTTAAATCAGTTTTTAAGAATCAAATGGCGAAGTCAGACTGCTCTGACTTCATGGGGCACCAGCAATGTCATCGCTATTAGAACTGAGATGCATGTCAAAGAATCTGTCTCGGCTTTACTCTTCAAACCTAAAACCCAATTCTTTTCTGTGGAACTTCCCCAGAGAGGACCGTTTACTCTGGCATTACATAAACTACTAAATAGTAGGGGACGTGAAATGTCGATAGGACCTGACTGCGGCAACAGTGCTCGGGGAGCGTCCTCTCTGAGTGGAATTGCTTCATTTGGAAAAGATGCTTTATTTTGTGCTGTTCCTTTGTTGTCTGAGAAAGGGGGAGAAGAGATGGCTGGGGCATATTACACACTAAATAGCAGCCAGGGTTAGCAAGATATTTTCAATTAGATTCAGAAAGGGAAAAAATGTTCCTAAAATGCTTCTTATTTAGGCCTCCTGTGAATAAGGACTCTGAGAACGTGGTTATGGGGAAGGTTTAATCTGGACAATGTGATACTGAACTGAAATTAATAGGACAGGCAGTGAGTTTAATTAAGAAGAAAGACATGGCAGAAAGGAGGATGAATAAAGGACACCACTGAGCCATGGTTCTGCTCATACCTGGCTGTGTAACCCTGAGTGGACACTTCCTCTCTCCATCTCCACTTTCTAATCTAGATCAGAATATCCATTAGAAGAGAGTGAAATAATGAGAACGTATAGTACACATGTACAGGATGTATGTATAGTACCTACGACATACAAGTGTCAGGTCTGCTGGTTCTTTGTAATGCTAGCGAAAGTCCAACATGGGAAAGATCTCTCTCCTGGCCAGGCTATCCTGTACAGTACCATCTAAGCTGCTTAAGGTACCAAGTGGCTGCTCCCATCTGAATGGGCTATATCTACTGTCACGAAGGAGCCACATTGTTTAACTTCTACCTCCTTGTAGAGAGAAGCTTGTCTGAAGCTGGGTACTTACACCAGTGACCAATCTCAACAGGAGCTTAGGGTGAATGCCTCCTTCTCCGTCCTCCATGACAGATATTCATCTGCTTCCTGAAGACACAAGAAATGGCAAGTGGTGGCCTGTGGTTCTGGAGACATGGGAGGCATGCAAAGTCTCTCCCAGACAGAGTTTTGTCTCAGCAAACATGTTGAAGCATTCTTGAAGTGACTGCCTGCTACTTCTGTGCCTACCCTAGGAAAGCAAATCTATGCCTCACCCTCTGGCTGGCATGGGGTGGTTTGGCAAAGTGATTGGAAGCTATGAGGCCAGGCTGGGTTTGAACATGTGAAACCAAAAATTCTAGTTAAACTGCCACTTCCCTTACCGTGGGTTCAAATTAGATTGTGGAAGGAGGTGCCTGGACAAAAATCATATTTTAAGAGATGGAAATTTACAGTAACATGGCTATAAGGCTATTAACTGGAACCACAGTACATATGGAATCAAAGACAAAAATGTGAGAATGCCCTAATATTTGCAGAATGCTTCTGTAATAATATTAGTAAAAATAAAACCTATGTGTAATATTTAACAAGGCATAAAATTCCTTCATATATCATTTCATTTAATTTGTGACACTTCCCTTCATATTAAGGAATGATTGTCACTTACCAAGAAGGAAATCAAGGCTCAGCAATTACCATGACATCACTAGGTCTTCAGCAAGTGATAATTCAGGGATTCTTTGAATGCCAAATTGAAAACGTTTCTCATCATATCATATCAAAAATTTGGCATGGAAACAAAGGCCTACCTTAGACATGTGCTCTATGAAAACATTTTCAGGTATTTTAATTTTAGAATTATTTATGTGGTGCCAGAGAGCTTTTAAAAATTATCAATAAAGGCAAAAATATTTTTAAAAAGTTCTCAGAGCCAGCATTACAAGGAAAACTAAACCCGTTAGGAAATTGGTTATGATATGGAATGTGCATAGTAAAATGCCATAAACTTCATTAAACCTTTAAATATGTAACTGGAGTTTTTTACTAAGTTCATAAAATATAATATTGGACACAGCATCTTTTGTAAAGCTTGTGGTTCATATGTCAATTACGTGGTTACTTAGTAACCAAGTAATCCAGTAACCAAGGAGTCAGGCCATAGATTATATAGTCCCCAACCAGGCCATAAAAAAGGTCCCTTAGTACAAATTTGCAGAATTATGGTTTATTGTGTTAATAATCTCCCCATGTCTGTTGGCCAGGCTTCCAAGGATGGGCTAGCGGGTGTGTGCTATTCCAGAGCACAGCCTGATCCTTGCTATTTTGTTATAGTACCAGCTTTCAGAAGAGGAAATTAAACCACAAAGCATGCTCTGGCTTAAAGTTACTGGAGGAAATGAGAGGCCAAGCACACAGCAGCTGACTTGGGGTCCTGGGGAAGTCCAGACTTAGGCTAGGAGAGCCAGTGATTTAGGCATCAATCTATACTACTCTCCTGCTATAGACCTGTGATGGGATTCACTGGGTGATCCTTACAGACTCCCTGTCATAAGTGACTAACGGTCTTCAAAAGTGATCCAATATTCATCTGCCAGTTATTCATTGACCACTGGTGTTTTTATAGGTCAAGTACTGTGGCAACACTGTGGTAGGCTCGGGAAGCACAATTTTAAACCAGACAAGCCCAGAGTGGGCCCTCAATGAGTTCACTGGTAAGCAGAAATCACAAGCTTATAATGTGATAAGTGCTCTGCCTGAAGAGTAGAGGATAACATGTGAGTGTGCAATTTCTGAAGCTGGGTACTTACTCCAGTGACCAATCTCAACAAGAGCTTAGAGTGAACGGAATTTAATGCAGAACAGGAGGGAGTATGGTGGAAATAGGATTTCCCAACAAAGTATGCAACATTAGAGAGGGCCAACCATATCAGTAGATAAGGAGAAACCTATCTGGGAAAGAAACATGGGAGAGAAGACAAACCAAGACCCTGAGGCAGGAGGAAGAAACTAGAAGACATGCTTAAATGGCACCAAGATGAGATGAGAAGGCTTGGATCATTGTGCTTTAAAAGGATGTATGCCTCTGATAAGAAAGGGAAGGATAGGGTTGGAGAGATGGCTCAGTGGTTCAATGTGCTTGCTTGCAAAGCCTGCTGGCCTGAGTTTGATTCCCTAGTACCCACATAAAGCCAGATGCATAAAGTGGCCCATGGGTCTGGAGATTGTTTGCAGTAGGTAGAGGCCCTGCTTTGCCTATTCTCTCCCCTCCCTCAGATGAATAAGCAAAAATGAATATTTTAAAAATAAAAAAATTCCAGATATATTACTGGCCAACAAGAGAAGCATCTCTGTATCCAATTCAGAATTCCCGTCCTTTGAGAATTTTCACTACCCTGGGTGTCTTCATTTTGGTCTGGAATCTGTGACCACAGGAAAACTTGCAAGTGGGGTCTCCTTCTTTGAGTGGGAGTCTGGGCTTCACAGAATGGCTGCTGCAGACTTGACGATGAGTGCAGGAAAAGTCAGGCCATGGTCTTTAGGATAAAAGTGCCGGCTGACTAGTTCAGTGACAGCCTGACCTCCCAAAATACTATGTGGTATGATGAAGAGGCTGACCAGACACCAAGCCAACCCCAGGAGCATCTTGGCAGAGGCCAGAGTAGAGGAGAAATGGTGAGAGTGTCTCCATGAAACGGTTTTGCCCTTCATACATTTCTAAATTCACTTACTGTGAGTCGGTTTTCTTTTTGATAACTTATTTTAGCAACATCATGAAGCCTAGACTAATGAGTCCAGTGACTAGAATGAAATAGCTTTCAAAGATGTTCGTTTTTGCACTGTTGTGGCACATGCCTGTAACCCCAGCACTTGAGAGGCAGGGGCATGAGGATCATGAGCTTGAGGCCAATCTGAGCTACATAATGAGATACTGCGTGTTACTTAAAGCCTAGTGAAAAGCCTGTGGCTGAGGAGTTCATAGATCCTGGGGTGGGGGGAGCTACTATTGTTGTTTGACTGACTGGTTATGATCATCAAACTTCCCCGTAGTGTATGCGTGTGTGTGTGTGTGTGTGTGTGTGTGTGTGTGTGTGTGCCCATAGATTAGTGTTGCTGTCACAGTAGTCAAAGAAGCTTCTTTTTGCAAAAGGCAATGGATGCCTGGGACACTCGAAACTCACCAAAGTGCTGAGAACAGCGGCTATTGAATGGTTAGTGCTAAATGAGACATGTCTATAATGTCTTCCAAGGCTCAGGGGAAACCAAGTAAGAGGGGTAGAAAGAATGTGAGAGCCAGAGGGTGGAGGACTTCTTTGGGACATTATCCTTCAGACATGAAGTGACTATCACGTTGAGTATCTCACCACAGCTTCCATCACCTCAACAAGACCTGCACAATATTTAGCCAATCAATACTTTGACATGGATGATGAAGATATGAAGAAAAAGACATCAAAGTGGAAGAAAGGACTAGTTGGAAAGAAGAAGGGGGTTCAGTGCAATGAATGGAGGGGCTAGGGGGACAAAAGGAAGTAATGGGAGTAGGGTCAAATTACAGTATGTTCATGTATCAATAAAAAGCATAAACAAGAAAGCAGCCCTTTGTCTTATTTTTCTTGCTATTATTTGTCAGGAATTCTGTTTCAAATTTTGTAAAAGCTAGAAAGATCTAGAAACTCCTGTGCCATCAAATAGGGATCTGTGTTCATTTTCACTAGAGCAACAGTGGACAGACTCAAGGATGTGCGGCACTTGGACCAGAGCTTGGAACAGGTGCTAAATGATGGGGATGATGGCAGCCCTCAGGGATGAGATTGAATTAACAGACGAACACAAAAACAGTGGCCAGGAACTGACACCTCATGAAAGAACTGGAGAACTTGACTGTGCTCTGTGAAATAGTTGACAGTTGTGTTCAAAGGGTCAGCATCATTGGCCTTTCCTTCTCCATCACCCATAACCATTGCCTTCCTTCCTCCAAGGAGGACCCATGCCCCTGTGCAGGTGCATGCACACACGTACACACACACACACACACACACACACATATATATACATATATACACAAGCATACACACACACATAAACATACACATCTACACATAGGCACACACATACACACACACACACACACACACACACACACGAGTTTTTATCTTAGTTTGGAATAGACCAGCTGGTCACCATGTAAAATAACATAATGTTAAGGCCAAAAGATTGGGTTCTGCCTTTTGGTCCTCAGACGCTAGAAGCTTTGGATGTTCCTGTTGTTCTAAGCCAGGAATTAAACACATGGATCATTTGCCACTTTAAGTTGGTCTGATCCTTGCAGAGAGATGGAGACAAAAAACACAGCTGTATTTTCCTGAGAGCATAAGGAGAAGGAAAATTTAATGTCTTATGCAAAACACAAGAGAAACAGGAAATACAGGAAATTTATGCACATATGTATTCATAATTAAGAAGATATTTGGAATAGAGTCAAATCATATTCTAGAAGAGGGTCTGAATATTTCTTGAGGTTTTATAATCTCAATTTGAAGAGTTTTTTGCCTGGCTTCTAGCTCTGCTACTGGCATTGAGTGGCTAGATATTTCTAAGGTAATCTAACTTTGCTATTCTCAGTCTGCAAGACAGAACTGGTCAGTAGACTCACTACGCTTAACTACAAAGCACTTGCCAAGTTATCTCTTTGGGGATAAAATATTTTTTAAGGATAAAATATGGGAATAATTATTCATTATGAATAATTGTCTAATAATACAAATATGGTCTCTGATTTCACAGAAGCCAAGGGTAGGAGGAACTACATCTTGGAGGCAAAATGTTCTGGCTAAAGGAAATTAGCTCATCTTAAGAAAAAAAAAATATTCTGTGTATAACATGCACAGTAGAGTTCTTAATATATAAAGAGACTCAAGATACAGTATCTGTTGGAGATGGTATTGCTGTAGTAGACAGAAGCAGTTCATTTCACACTGATGACAGTGTTTAACAACCCAGTTGAACCTGTGGTTCATGCCAGCCAGCTTTGCTTGCCTATGTAAAGACAAGATGTAAAGACAAGAGGAAGGCTTCCTGTGTTCATGCTGGAGACAGAGGTCCACACAGAAGTCCATCCAAATCCAGCAGAAATGAAGGAGGGAGGGGTCTTTCCCTTACTTTTGTTTAATGTGGGAAATCATAAGTATGGTTGCTACTGAGCTCACAAAATTAGGAAAACGCAGTCCGTGTAACTGGGATACATAAAAATTCAAATTCTGGCCCCATAAATGTGAGTCAACTGTTTAACAACTTGCTTTAACTAAAAAGTAATCAAATATAAAAATGCAGGAATGCTACTTATTTGCATTTTTTCCATGTGGGTGAATAAAAATAAAGCTTCCTTATGTGTGATATTAGGTAAATGAGCTTGTCACTGGCATATTTGTTATAAAATAGAAGACCAAGGTGATTTTCCATGCTGTGCATATCAGCACTCATTTTCAGCAAGGTAGAGGGGGCATTGCATAGACTTGGCTGTCACAGTGTCTACCACCAACTAGGACCTTGTGTGGTAATTTAACTTACCTGAGCCTGTCCCTTCATTTGTTTGAAAAGGAGTACAGATGTCTACCTATGACCATCCTAAACACAGAGCTGTGCAAGTTCTGGGAACTTTTTTCCATAATCGTGAGACTTTTAGCAAGTGCAGTGCACACAAAGCTCTCAAGTGGAGCAGCGTTCCAGGCACAAGTTGGTTCAGAATGCTGCCCTCCAACCCATGGGTCGATCATATTTACAAAGCCCAGAGGAAGTGACAAAGTAATACACAGATATAACCTAGACCTGATGTGATCAGCCCCTGGTGGCCTGTGATAGGCTGAAGTTCAGCTGCTATGATAGGCTGAAATTCCGTCTCTTGGTTACAATGATGTACTTGAGGTAGGTGACAATTTTGTTTAGACATCAAGCTAGGGTTCCTTTCAGATGTATGGAAGTTATTTGGGGCCAAACTTTATAACTTAAGATCAGAGACAGGTTTATATCCAAAGTAAGTCAGTTTAACAACACTATCAGTTGGAGTTTGTGTGATTGTCATCCAAACCCTTTCAGATGCATGACTCTATAAATCTGTCTCCTTGGTGATTCACTTCCCACACCTGCAACACTCTCTCCTCCTGTCTGCATCACTTTACCTTGTGCCCTTGTTTTAGAACATCTCATACCATCCATCCTGTGCTGGGACTGTATAAGCCAGGAGCTTGACTTTCTCGACTGGGCTGTTGAGGGTGTGTATGACCAACCCCCCCCCCCCCACATACACACACTGGCTATGCTTTATGATTGCTCTGAGGTCCAGACCAGGGTCTGCAGGCTGAGCTCAAACAGAATGTCGAAGTCTCTGCAATGAAGTGGTAAGGATGAGGGCCTTAAGGCAAGCCATCCATCCTGCCTCAGCCTCTTGCTAGCATTGTAATCAATGGCAGGGCTCAGCCCTGTGACTATTACAGCCTATTTTTATGGGTTTGATATTAAGCCTTACCTCGGTAGGTTGTTTTGTTTTAGATAAATAATCCCTGAAATGCATCAACCTCATAGTTCCATAACTCGACAGTGATTGTGTTGAATTATTTTCTACCTTCTTCCCCTGCTCCCTCCCTTACATAGCTGGACATTTCACTGTCAGAAATCTCAGGGAAAATTGTTTACACAGTCCAATCTGCATCTTTTTCTCTGAGGCACAGTACAGAAAACAAGATTGGGGCTGGAGAGATGGCTTAGCGATTAATGAATTTGCTTGAGAAGCCTAAGGACCCATGTTTGATTCTCCAGACCCCACTTAAGCCAGACACACAAAGGTGAGGCAAGTGCAAGGTCACACATGCCCATTATGTGGCGCAAGTGTCTGGAGTTAGATTTCAGTGGCTGAGGCCATGAAGTGCCAATTCTCTCTCTCCCTCCCTCTGTGTCTCTCTCTATCTCTCTAAAATAAGAAAATAAAAATTAAAAAAAACGAAAGAAAACAAGGTGAAAGTTATGGACAATGATGGTAGAATATATCGATAAGGGGCCTTCTCCTTTCTTCAGGAATCCATGCTCTATGTGAGTCCTTCTGCAGCTGGGAATACTATTTAAGAAACTCCTTAGCAGAACTGGAATAAACCTAGAATATGAATTTCCTCATCATTTCATAAATAGAGATCAATGACTAAGGTGTAATGCTAAAATTCTGTGTTCACACAGAGGTAAGTCATCTTTACATGCTTACTACTAGGTCTGGATTTTGTTTCCAAATAATTTCAGTTGCTAAATCTCAAAAGCTCACTCCCAGTGCTATATTTACCACTCAGTTGTATCATGACAGACCAGCTCTCTCATGTCACTGTGCCTCAGCAGCCTCATAATCATAAAAATGGGAATGCAAATTATTCAAGCCATGCTGTCTCTCAGGCTAGTAGCCCTAACCTACCAGGGCACGGGTGATTGTGCCAAGGTGTGTCTTGCTGCTAGGCTGCAAGCTCCCTGTGGGTGGCTAGATAATGCCACCTTGCTCCTTCGGGTTGCTTGATAAGTATTAATTTCATCATTAGCTGAACTTTATTGACCACTCTTCTTGAAAGGCAGGAGAAAAGCTGGGATCAAATACACTTTGGGTGCACTTATGATCCAATTATTTATTCAAGCAACCACTTTCCAATGGGCACCTACTCTACCTCGGACACTGCCTGACTTCTTGGTGAGTATTAGGAATATGACTTCTGATCCCCTGAGGCCTTAATCCTGTATGTACGTTTAAGAAGGGAAGTGATGCACCACATTTACAACACCATGAAGAAACCTTTTCAGCCAGGTTCGGCCCAAATTTGCTTACACGTGTTCCCCACTCAACTGAGCGTGTAAAGCGTGTTGTTCCCTAAGTTTTCTTATGTGATCCAACCCCATATATTATATTACACGTATAAAATACCACGAAACCCTTATGAATTAAAAGATAATTAGTGGTTCAACACACACAAGACATTAGGCCCAAAGTGTCAAAAATGTCATGAAAGACCATAAATCATGGTCTGCTTGCATTGATCCCTTACAGAGTTAGTTTTTAAATCATCTCTTTAACACCTTGTAAATGTACAAACAGTTACGGACCCAAGGGAAACTTTAATATGTTTTTCATACATATTTTAATTTCATCTCAAAGTGCTAGCTGCATAAAAATTAAGTCAAACTCACAAAAACTCATTGATTTCCACGGGATAAAACCCATCTGTCCAAACTAATTTAGAGACTTTCTGAAGCCGTGAAGTTGGTCGTGCAACACTGAGACCATTATGGGCATCCTGCACTGGAGGAACCCTTGTGTAGTCTAAAGAAGGCAATTTTGTTATATTTACTGTATTTAAATACAGTGCTACTCTCCAGGAACAAAAGGCGTACTGTGTCACTGTACTGAAAGTCAACCAGGAGCTGTGAAAAGAGAGATCTGTTCTTTTCCTTGTGATTAATGCACCTTTCTGCCAGAATTGAGACTTCTTAACCAAGCTCATTTAATACAAAGTAAACGAATTCTGCTCTTTTGGATTCTATCCTCTGCTTAAACCCCCATAGATAAGGCCCTCACAGTGAACAGGTTTTCCTTTTAAACAAAAGATGTTTTGATAGAAAGGTCAGTGTTGAAGCCCTTTATATTGTGATAACAGGAAAAGGAAAGAACATTTAATGGCCACCCATGCCACGGTGGTCCTGGCCGGGGGTGGGGGGGGCGGTTATATGAGGTAGAATCCATTCGGAAGTTGGAGGAAGTGTTAGAGACAAATGTGCTTGAGAAGCCCTGGGCTTCCCTTAAAATTCTGTCCTGAAGGGTATTTGCTTTCCGTTAGGCACCTAGTAAAGTAGATTGAAACACCTCTCCATGCATCTCCAAGAAAACTCAATTGTGTTTGAATTTTCCTCTCTTCTGCCTTTCAGTGCCAAGCAGTACAGTGTATTCCCAGAAGCCAGTAAGTCACCCATAGTGGAATTCTGTTACGACAGAGGCTAATGGTGCATGCAGGCAGGTGAGCAGGAGAGATGAGTTGAAATCGCTTCTGATTTGAGATGCATGAGATACAATATGGTGCTCTGAGATGCAGCAGGCCTATGAGCTGGGAAGCTGTGCTAGTTATTTCTCCATGGTTATAACAAAATACCTGTGAGTGGTAACTTGTGGAGAGAGAAGGCGAGTGTGTTGGTTCATGGGTTTTGGTATTACAGTCCGTAATCACATGGATCCATTGGGCCTAGGCTCTGGTGGTGGTGTTGGATGGCAATAGTAGGAGCTGTGTAGCTGGATAAACTCTCATTTTATGGACAGGAAGTAGAAGGAAGAGAGGAGAGGGGCTTGGATGTCATAGAATCTCCTAGGAGAGATATGCATCTACTAACTAAGGACCTCCCACTCGGATCCACCTCCACTGTAGAGACCATG
This sequence comes from Dipus sagitta, assembly GCA_036346955.1. Lineage (NCBI taxonomy): Eukaryota > Metazoa > Chordata > Mammalia > Rodentia > Dipodidae > Dipus > Dipus sagitta. The sequence continues at coordinate 232,989,120 of CM070770.1, read as the reverse complement.
CTTTCAATACCTGGGGACACCTGGCTTCCATGCTCTAACAGAAGCCCCTCCTCTGCCCAGATGAGGCTCCTTGGCCAGTTCAGAGCACCACTGCCCAAGGCCTTCAGCTTGCCCAGAAGGCCTGGTGGGCAGTGCCAGCCACTTCTTTAGTGTTCTTTGTCCTTGTGTCTCTATTTTACTTTCTCTACTTCACTGGAAAGGCTTGATAATAATACAACTTGGGAGCTGGAAGCTTTTTAGGCCTCATGGTAGAACCAGTTTTCTTTTATGAAAACATCCCATTCTTTACTTAAAAAGAAAAAAGAAAAGAAAAGAAGAAAAAGGAAAGAAGGAAGGGAGGGAGGGAGGCAGGGAAGAAGATCCTGCTAATTGTGGGAAAGTCTTGAAAGGGATGAAGTGCACTCTTGGGAAAATTGCATGTTTTGCTTAACTGACTTTTCACCATTCATTTATTCACCAAATACTGCTTGAGTGACCACTGGGCTCTGTGTGTTCAGCTCTACCTCTTAGGTATGGAGAAGCGACATTAGACATTGCTCGTGGTATCAAAGGGAGGTAGGGATTGAAGCAGAGAAATTGGTGTGTACAGTCAGGCTAAAAAAATGAACCTTTAGGCATCTGTGTCCAGGCTGGCAGCTCCCACTGTTGTCCGCTCAGAACACTGGCCAACTGACGCAGACTGACAAGGAAAGGGTTGTTTTGGACTTTTCATCCCAAGGTGTGAACAGAATGTCTGGAAGGGTTCTCCAATGTGTCTTTCAGAAGGAGAATGAAAGAAAAGGGGAAAGAAAGTAGGTCAAGTGTTTTTCAACAGTTTTTTTTTTTTTTTTTTTTAATCCAAATTCCGTGTTTCCTGGAGGACTGACTGGTTCTATCACTCCCCCTTCTGGTAGGATACCTTGGAGCAACAACCATTCAAAAAGCCTATGCTGCAGAAGCCTCATACCCTGGTCCTTCACACTGATCATCGAATCCATGGATTAGCATCATCTCCACTTTACAGATGATGTTTATTGAGGTCCAGAGACCTAAGCAAGGTCATCTACACTATGTGTACCAGGAACTGAGAAACAAACCCATCCTTCCTGATTCTACAATGCAGCTAATTACCCTGCTTTTCTTCCTTTATAGTTTTTCAGTCAACAAACTGCTTCCTATGAATAAAATGCTGGACACCGGGAAATAAGGCTTTCCCTTGAGTGGCATATCTTGGCCATTCCCACAAGCTGTAGTGCATTAACAGAAAAGAGATCAGTCACAAGCTCGAGGAATCTAATTTAGCCATGATCTTATCATGGCAGAGCATGAAGCCATAAAAGCCAATGGAAACCCTTTATAAACCTGAGGTTGGGGCTGGAGAGATGGCTCAGTGGCTAAAGAACTTTCCTGCAGACCCTGAGGACCCGGGTTCAATTTTCCAGTACCCACTTAAAGCCAGATGCACAAAGTGGCACATGCATCTGGAGTTTGTTTGCAATGGCTAGAGGCCACAGCATGCCCATTCTCTTTCTGTCTTTCTTTCATCTCTCCTCGCCCTCTCCTCCGTTTGCTTGCAAATCAATAAATATTTTCTTTAAAAGTCTGAGCTTAGTACAAATGGATGATCAGAAAGATTTTATGCTGCCCAACATAGTCTGCATGAGTCCCTCATATTACTATAGTCTCATGTAGCAGACAGCTTCAGGTTCACTGAGATGAACTTCCAGACCAGGCACAGTTATGGAGGAAGGGATATTTATTGAAGCTTACAGATCCAGAGGAAGTTCCATAATGGCAGAAGAAACTGGCCTGCCTTCACAGGCCCAAGCAGAGAGAGAGAGAGAGAAGTACAAGCCTAAAGGTCAAAAGCCACAGCACATTTCAGGAACTCCAGCTAGACACACTTTGCATATCTTTAGATTGAAATCTCAAATCCACCACCACACCTTAAGATCCACACAATGGCATTGCCTCCAGCCAGATGGCTAGAGATGCAAACTACAAACAAATAAACAACTGAATATATTGGGGGCCATCTATTCTATTCAAACCACCACATCCCACTAGTTCAAGTGTGCACTTCTAAACACAATTGCCATCATTTTTAGTTTCCTACTGAAGAAATCAAATATTACACAGTTAGAAAGCAGAATTCCCTGTTTTCTCTATTATTTAGGGCAAGAGAATAAAGCCCTATATTGATATGAATTCATGCAAAATTATTCAAAGACAATCAAAGAAAAGAAAAGTTGGCCTGAAAACTAGCCAAGAAGTTTCTGGTTCTCACTCAAGGGGAAGAGAAGCTGTGCTAAGGACTTGAGCCCCCTCCCCTCTCCTCGTCATCGATGAACTCTGCTTTCAGCCTACCTTCACAAGAGCACAGCCTTCTCTTCCTGCACCATTCATTCCCAGGTTGGCAGAGTCCACTGCCTCGCAAATAACACAAGAACTGCTCTTATCAATGGCTTGTCAGCAGTTCTGGGTCCAAAGGAACTTTTTTTTTTTTTTTTTTGGTGAGAGATGGAATGACGGTCTGCATATCTTGGAATGTAAGTTCACAATCAGGTCACATAATATTGGGTAGCTGGTAGTTGGAGAGAGATGTGTTTCCTCTCTGATGCATTCAGTTTCCTATTCTGCAGAATGGATGGGAGATAACATGAGAAGGACCTTTGCTACTGCAGTGGAATGGGATCTATAGGTAGCTATATAATCCATAGCTTCCTGGAGGTGGATGACATTTCCCTGGAAGCCCCCCTTTTCCTCCCCAAAAGTATCTTGTCAAGGATAAAAAGCTTAGATAGCTCACACTCAGCACCATTCAAAACCAAGTTTAGCCATATGTAGAAGAAAATCCTCAAATAGCAGAAGCTTCAATTAGTAAAAGTTTACTTTTCTCCAAAGAAATTTATGTAGACTATCCGTGAAGCTGGTTTGGCATGGCTTTACCAGATAGTTGAAGATGGAGGTTACATTTAAGGGGCCTTCCTGGGAGTTTCTACCACACTCCTACCCATATCTCCTTGGCGTGAACATGATCACATGACCTCTCACTCAGCTACAGGTAAGAATATGAAAGTAGTGCTTTAGTGTAAACTATAAATTAAGCTAGGGAAAAGGGGAAGAATGGGTATTGATTGCTCAGCAAACTGTTTTCTAGTTAATAGTTAATCATAATTGTCAGCTTGACTGGGTCAGGAATCGGCTGAAGGGTACAGTTGGTCTATAACGTCCTTTCAAGAAGGAATAATTGACCCTCCCCCAGAGCTGGCAGCCCTTCCAGTAGCAGTAGCAACAACCCACACAGAAAGAGGGCTGAGGGAACCGGGCTGCTTCGGCTTGCCCACCTGGCTCCTAACTGGTGAGAGCATCTCCCCTGTTGCTACCACCTTTTGCGGACATTGGAATTCATATTCTTTAGGCTTCCAGTGTGCTGACCACCAGCAGTTCATCAGAATTCCTCCAACCTTCCAATGACAGGTTGGAACTGCTGAGGCATCCAGCCTCACAGACTGAGCAGCTACCAGGTGCTCAGGCTAGCCCAACTGTAAGACAGCCCTATTGTGTAAGGCATTGTAACAAATCTTCTAAAATACACTCACCATCTGGGTTCTGTTCCTCCAGAGAATCGTGAGTGATGCAGGCTGTGGTGCCAGGAGTGGTTCTAGAGAAACAGAATTGCAAGGATGAATCTTTCTAGCGGGACTGGTGATGTGTGAAGCTGGGTCTCCAACTTTACTAAATCTCTCCTATGGCTAGAAGAGCACTAAGACTCCATGGTGTGAACTATTTAAAGGAAAACACAAGGGTTAAATACATTTGGTGATAATCATGATTTGCCTTGTATGAGGTATAAGGAATTCAGTAATTCTAGATACAAAACTTTGATATTTGGGAGCTAATACAGTTGCATAATGATATATAACAAAATCAATAATTTGGATATATGCACTAGTTTTAAAACATAATCGATGCCATTTCTGTTTTGTCGTATAGAGATTTTTTTCCCCTATATCCTTTTGGATTGTATTTTTTTCACATGCTAACTTAATGATTTATTCTCTCACCAGGAAAAAAACCACTCGGGTAATGACATTACACTCTTTTATAGAAGCAGATAGATAATTGATTTTCATAATTTAAATTATAACATACTAATACCCATTATCATGCATACTACTATACAATAATATTACAGTTTTCTCTATAAGATCCTTTCATTCTCTAGCCCCTCAAACTTTAAGACTATAGTGTTATTCTAGAATATAATTTTAAAAATTTTTAGTTTTTAGTCAAATCAGTGCCATTTCTTCAAAAATCATTTTATGTTTTGAGATAAATGATCAGCCATGGAGAGTGAAATAAAATATAATCAGATTAGATACGTATATTATAGGTTATTTTCTCTGCTGAACAATTTCTGTGAAAGAGGTAGTCCCTGAAAAACAGCCTTGTTATGAGCTGTGTTAAGAAGTGAGTTGCCAGGAGACTTCTCATTGGCTGTGGGTGACATCATAGCCATGACCAAGATGCCCATAATACCTAGTTAATACATCACATCTAAAGGTTCTCCTAATTTTTATGTATACATTTCATTTCGCAACTGCAATAAAGCAGTGCAAGCATTGCATTTCTGGGCAATTACTCAGCTTTTCAAACCCCTTGTGATCAGAAGTATGCTGTGTATGAATTAGAAAAACATGCAGAAGAATTTCTGCCATCAGTAAATCTCAGTTGAGATTGGTGATTTGAGTAAAGAAGTAGATTGGATCTGAAATCGTTAGTTCTGTCAGATATACAGGAGGAGATGTGGTGGGGGAGGATTCTGAGGATGTGCTAAAAGTTCATTCAGACCTGAACAGTCCAGAGGAAAATGTATTTTAAAGGCTGGAGCTGATCCAGGTGTCCATTTCATTCATGTGTGGACAGAACCCCAGTTGATCATGATCTTGAAGTCAGGGGAATAGACTCCCTGTGGCCTCTATTTGCCTCGGCCCAATCCTTTCCAAATATACTGTTTCTGATATTAAGCAAGTGGAAATTCCTAGCATGCTCTAACACTTTTCCAAACCAATCAACTCAGCATTACTCTTTCCTGTCCCTTACTGTTAATGCTCCCTGAGCTCTGGAAGACAATTTCCTAGACTCTTTAGGTCTCAATTCTCATAACCACTGCTCCCATTTTCCCCTTTTTAATTATTTGTTTGACCTATCTATGTGTTAAGTTGTTCAGGAAAAAGCATTTAACATCAAAAGGCCATTTCACTTCTTTCTTATTCTTCAAAAAAGTATCTTGAAACATCATTTGTTTTTTCTTCATTAGAAAGAGGAAATGGTGTTTTATCAAAGGTAAATAGCTTAAACGCAAATGGGCTAGAGATCTGTTCATCACTCAAAGTCCGTGAAGTTTGATTAGGTACTAAACTTGGCACAGAGAATCTTTCATTCATCCCATCAGCCAAGTCACGCCACAGGTCTCAACTTCTAGAAAGTTAATTACCTAGATACTGCTCATGAAGGCTGTGAGCAGCTGATTTGTTTGATCACAGCTTAAGCAAATAGTAATCAAGTCTTCATCAAATTCAGCCAGAAGTTACTCAGATTTCAAACCTACCAACTACTCTTTTAAATTTGAACTCAAAAGGATTTTATACATGATCTGAAAAGTTGAAATCATATGGCTAAAAAGAATAAATAAAAGCATATTACCTTAGACATGTATATTGGGATAGTTAAATTATTACATAGCTGTACTTGGTTTATATTATGAACTAAACTGAAGAATTCAAACAAAATTCACTTATGCCTATAGCTTTGCTGCCTAATATGTTAATGTGTAAGTCACTATTGAGGGAGATTCACTAATGGACAACATACAGCCTCCAAATTATGAGCCCTTGATTTATAAATGTACATGCTAATTTCTCGTCACACCATACACTCATGAATCATTTGAAACAGGAAAGTGCTTGTGGTCTTACCCCTGGTCCACAGAAAAATAAAAAATAAAATAAATAATAGCAACTATACTGTTAAGGGCCCACCCTGCCACCTGGTGACTGAGATAAGAAATGGTTTTCCATATTGCTACCCTACTGGCTCCTTTTCACAGTTGACCCTGATACCCTTGGAGGATTGGCTCCATATATCCTGTGGGTTCCAAAATCCACATATATTATATTATATTAAATGGCATAATATTTTCCTAATATATGTAAAAGGTAATAGAAAACATGTGACATAGAAGCAGAAGGGGAAGAGTATTCGGGCAAGGAAGGTAACTACCCAGTGGGATATAGGGAGGGGTGCTAACAGGGAGGGGAGAAATCTACGTGTCCTTCTGCCTCCTTGACACAATCTCTTGATTACAACACCTAATTCAATAAAAAATTTATGTAAATTGTTATATGATATCTTTAGCAGATATGGCAAAAGTGACTCTATTTTTATATACAGATCAAAAATAGGATGAATTACTGAAATGTCTAATATATCCATCTTTGGTAAAAATAAAAATAGCAAGGTCAGTAATAACAGGAAATTTACTGGAATGGCTGAATCTGAAGAGGAAAGGGGGAAAAATCATTTGAAGCCTACAAGGGTTGCCAAGGCAGTAATGGCTCATCTGTCAGTGAGATTTGAGATACATTGAATTCTTTCCATTTAATCCATTAGGATTTAAACCGTGAATATTTATTATGAACATACTTCTATATGAATATCATTTCTTTAATAGGAAAAAAATAGTTCTTTAGAAAGTGGCAAAAGTACACTCTAGCTATGGATATAAGAAAAGACTGTCTGAGGAGTTGGCATTAGGCAGAGAGACCTGCATGATATGTAAAGAGAAGACCAAGGAAGGTCTGAGAGGAGAATATGCCAAGAAATAGGGAGGAGCCTCAGTGAATCTAAGAATAGTCTGAGAGGAAATCATGCCAAAGAATAACAAAAAACCCCTGTGGGGACCCTGATGTGGCAGGAGGGGTTGGTGACTTGTAAATTGGAGAGAAGGTCTATAAGACATCAGAGAGAGATGAGGATTAGACCACAAGAGGTAGTGACTTATATGAGCCTAATAATGTTTAGGCCTTCTGCCCAGCTAATAGCCTGTGGTTTATTCTCATGAAATGCTTTCTTCTTTAGAATGGGTAGACTTGTGGTCAATTTTTTGAATGTTTTCTAGCATGTGGAAATATTATTTTACCACTTCTACAGAGGTGATAGTTTGGCAAGATATAAAATTGTTGGTTATAAAAAGTTTTACCTCTGAATTATAAAAATACCACTTTACTGCTTTCTAGTATCTATAGTCAGTGACAAAAATGTCATAAGATTAAAGTTCTTTGAAGGTAATATGGTATCTCCTACTCCCCTCTATTTATGTGAGATTCTGATGTTTCTACTCATTCTACTTTATGTGCCCAATGTTGTAAACAAGCAGGGAACCCTGCTATACAAAATTAACCAGCCGGACAAGATGTACACACCTGTGAAATAAAGGCACTCAGCCTAGTCTAGTAAAAAATGGTTCTCTGATAAGATAAGAGAACCACTTTGGACACTCAGAATGTACCAGAGCAGAAATCCAGAAGTTGGTGAGAGCTAAACACTAAAATAGATTTATAACATACCCACCAAGGCCCAAGGAACATTGTGGAAGATGAGGTGGAAATACTGTAAGAGCCACAGGGTAGGAAGGAGTATCCCAAGCCATTCATTCTCCCTGACCCCACAATGACTGACTGCTGCTCTCACAGCTCATAACCCATAAACCCATGGTGAATGCCAGCAATCCCACAGATGAGGGCCCTCATTAGAATTGGGGCAAGAAGGGGAATGGTACCAATACATAATTTGTCCATAGAATGTTTCTACTTAATAAAGAAATATAAAATAAAATAAAATCCACAGTGATTTTTGTGAACATGAGTCTTTCTTTTATCACTAGTCTGTTTTTAAAGGATCATTGCTTTCTTGAGCCCTAGTTATTTTGTTGCTGTTGTTTTTGTTGTTGTTTGTTTTTGAAGCAGATTCTCACTCTAGCCCAGGCTGTCCTTGATTTCACAGTGATCCTCCTACTGCAGCCTTCTGTATGCTGGGGTTAAAGTGATGTACAGCCATGCCTGTCTCTAGTTAATTTTCTCTTGTATTTTCAGTGTTCATTTTCCTCAACTACTAACAGCCTTCTTTCTGTATTCTTTGTGTAGTATTTTACTGGTTGAATCCTCTCCTGTCGTGTCATGAGCTATTGGGGAAATGGGCACTCAAATGTGCTCAATGTGTCTTAAATTCTGAGGAAACATATTTTGTGTTTAATAATCCTACAACCTGAGAGAAACTTATGGTGCTGCTTAATCTGTGTATTTTCCTATCAGAAAATTCACACCTAGATGGAAAAGACACTATTGGGGATGGTACATTGTTTTAATATTTGTTTGGTTTCAAATTTTCTACTGTGTTTCTTAGTGAAATAATTTGGACCCTCAGACCCAGTGTTCAAACATGCATACCATTTTTTGTTGTTGTTGTTTTTTGAGGTAGGGTTTCACTCTAGTCCAGGCTGACCCAGAATTCACTATGTAATCTCATGGGGGCCTCGAATTTAGGGTGATCCTCTTACCTCTGCTGGGATTAAAGGCATGTGCCACCACGCCTGGATATACATACCATTTCTGACAGTGACTTGTGGGAGAAATGTTTTGCAAGGTCACCCCTAAGCTAATGCGTACATGAAACTTGGGAGATACAGTGTATCTTTTGAAAACAGAGATTATGTCTAAAAAAGAACACAGCTTGGAAGTAGAAAATGTGGTTTTAAAAATAGCACCATTGTTTTTCAGGATACACATATAAAATTCAGATCGATTCAAAAGCAGATCTTACATGATGCCAACTTTATATCCATGGTTTAGTGTTTCCTTCTGTTTGAGACCAGTCTTCATCCCTTATCCTCAATGTATTAGTTGGTGGATTACAATAGCTGGGCTGCTGATATGGGCTTTTCTAAAATATAGCTTCTTTCTTTTAACACACACACACACACACACATACACACATACACACAATTGAGGCAAGCTTCCCAGAGTGCCAATCAATACACCCAGATAAAACATCACTGAAAATGTCAGCAGAAGGGGAAACTGTGTTTACCAAAGCTCTCATGTAGAAAACAGTATTGCTAAAGGGGGAACTTATTGAAAAGCCCGTTGCAAGATATGGGGTGGGATGTAGACCCCAATAGGGCAGGCCAGAGCCATTAGTACATTCCATAGAGGGGATATCTTATTTACTAAGGGCTTCTGTGATCCTTAGATGGGGGCCTGATGATCTCATAGTCACACTATTAGTAAAGAAGGAACTCTGACCTACTACTGCGCTGATGACACTAAAAATGTATGGTGTGGCCCTAGCCTAGGGACACCACAGACCCTGAAAGGCCGTGATGGTGTGGTTACACTAACAGCATACTCTAGCCACAAGGGTGTGGGCTCAGGCTTTGTCTTGGCTCCTGTGGGAGGTTGTGAAGCACTCGTTTGAGTTCTTTCCTGGGCTGTGGGATGGGCTAAGGGCCTGTGGCCGACAGGGGAACTAGCCTCGGTTGGGAAGCATCTCTGGAAAAGACAGGAGGAACTCCTCACAGTGATAGCTTTGGGACCCATGAGATTCACAGGTATAGAAGCAGGAATTAAAATTTTAGACTTTATACTATAACAGGATGTACAATTTGGGGCAAACCTTGGGACAATAGGAAAAAAGAAAACAATGATAACCACAAAGGTCTGGATTTTCCAACCTCTTCACTAAACCCTGAACTTCTCCTCAAAATAAGTATTGACTATCTTGTCACAGATAGACTGATGTCCCTACACCCCCATCACCCCCACCCACATATGATAATATTTGGTGCTGGTGCTTGTTGGGAGTTAATTGACATTTGCAAAGGTCATGAAGGTGAGTCCTGCTCTTCTCTTACTCTCTCTTGCTTTCATTCACTGTATGTGTGCATGCACTTGCACATGTAAAGGGAAAGCCATATGAGAGAAAAAAGTAAAAAGATGGTTCTGTATAATCCAAGAAGAGAGATCTCACCTGAAATGAAACCTGATAGCCTTTGATCTTGGCATCTAGCCTTTCTTGAGGACTGTGAGAAAATGAATTTCAGTTGTGTAAATCGTTCAGGGTGTGGTGTTTTGTTGTGGTAGCCTGAGCTGCATAAGTCTGCATTCTGTGGTATGAATAATGACCATGTCCTCTAGAGGTCCATAAGTGAAAAGTGGCCTCCAGTGTGAGGGTATTGGGAGGTACTGTGGACAGTAAAAGGTGGGGCCTAGAGGGATGTGGTGGTTGGATTCAGGTGTCCCCCATAAACTTAGGTGTTCTGAATGCTAGGTTCCCAGCTGACAGATATTTGGGAATTAATGCCTTTTGAAGCGAGTGTATTGTTGGGGGTGGGCTTATAGGTTTTATAGCCAGTTTCCCCATGCCAGTGTTTGGCGCACTCTCCTGTTGCTATTGTCCACCTTATGTGGGCCAGGGGGTGATGTCCACCCTCTGCTCATGCCATCATTTTCCCTGCCATCGTGGAGTTCCCCTCAAGCCTATAAGCCAAGATAAATCTTTTTCCAGAAGCTGCTCTTGGTTGGGTGATTTCTACCAGCAATGTGACCGGACTGCAACAGTAAAGTGGTACCAAGGAGTGGGATTGCTGCTAGACACCTGACTGTGTGGCTTTGGCCTTTTGGAGCTGATTTCCAAGAGGAATGTGGAAGAATTTGAAACCTTGGTCTAAGAGACGCCTTGAAGTGCTGTAAGTACAGCTTGATGGACTATTCTGGTCAGAGCTGCAAGACCTGAATGCAGTTAAGAACTATGGACTGTCGGGTTTGGCTTATGAGGGTGAAAAAGAGTTTGCCTGGACTGGGCTAGCAGTTTGTAGCAGCTTGCTGTTATGCCTGTGTCCTGAGAAGTTGTGCAGGGTTGCTTTGTGTAGAAATGAACTGGTGTGAGCAGAGGGCTATCGCACAGAAAGAAAAATCTTTGGGTGAACTGTTGCCCATTCAGCTGCAACTGAGAGATTACAACCTTTGAGACTGGGCTAGCTGACCTGCGCTGGGGCAACAGGAAGAATGTCGATTCTTTTGAAGGGGCCTGAGCACTCAAGGAGTGTCCTGTTCTTCAAAGTCTGCTTTATTCCCCCCTGGATTAGCAAATTGGCACCCTACCTGGTATTGTGGAGTATAAGAAATGCAGAGAGGAGAGGGTCATTGAGTTTGCAATACGGTCTTGTGTTTTGGAAATGGCCATGGGCAGTGTGAAGCAGGTTTGCTGGATGTCTGCATGGAGACCCCATGGGGCCATGAGGATGAACCATGGCTTGCAGTGGAGACCCGGTGGAGATGCTTCCAGGGAGAGCTGCCGGCCCGATGAAGTTTTCCAGGACTGTGAGTAGCCTAGCTGGAGGGGCAGAATTGGAATGCCAGAGGCTTGTTGCTGGTTAGAATTATCGAACTTGGAGATTTGTTACTGACTAGAGTTGTTGGAATTGAAGCTACAGAGTTTGATGTTTGCCCTGGTTGTTTTAAATCTTGTATTGGTTGAATGTTTCTTTGCTATGCCCAATGCCATGTTTTGCAGTATGAATATTTATTCTGTGCCAGTTTAGGGGTGTGTCCTCACAGGGGACTACACAGCTTTGCATTTCTGTCTGCTTCTCAGCTTCTGACATGAGTCCTTTGCCGTTACTATCTGAGCTCCTCATCATGGACTGGAAGCTCCAGATTGTGAGCTAAATAAACATTTTCTCTGTGTAAATTAATTGCCTTTGAGTATTTCATTGCAGTAACACTAAGCTAATACCCCATATTAAATAAAATTAGCTCAAGTACAAAATTTTTAGCTGCTGATAGGGTACTCACGTCTCAGTTTGGCCTCTGCACACACTCTTATCATTTACACATTAAATTGTATTCTGCCTCCCTCTTGCAAGAGTAAAGAAAAGATTAAAGTTCAACTTGAGAATGCTTTCAAAAAACATCTCACAGCAATGAAAATGTCCCATTCTCAGGCATCAGTCTTCAGTGTGCTGAAACAGACCCCCTCTTAGCAGTAATAAAACTATAGATGATATAGGTGGCCTCATTCAGCCTCAGTTTCTCTGGTTGTAAAGTAAGATAGAATAAATGTTCTTTCAGAAATAACAGTCTATAGCTCTAGACAATAATTGTTTTGCTCCTATAGGACTTACATAATTCCATTTGCTGAAAGTCTGATTTATAATTTTGAATAACATAGCAATTGCAATTAGCACAAATTTAAGTTCATGGAAGCAGCTTCTATACAGAGTGCCCCTCTGGCTATAATTTCCATATGCATATTTGCCACAATTGCTTCTCTGTCTAGTTCTGATTTTAACAGCCTTATTGGGCACATCATGCTTTTGAAATGACAGGAAAAAACTAAATAAAGTCAAGGGTCAAAAGCATGATATGCTTCTGTATAAAATTAAAAGTTAATTACTAGCTGCTTCTAGGGCCCAGGACTATTTTAATTTTAGTCATTGGTGTGACTATTTAGAATCTATGTTTTAACTATAGCATTTGATGCATATTCACATGGGGACAGGCAGGCAGCCATCTCTGAGCGAAAACTCCTGGACTCTCTTCTTAGCTGTTTGCTGCTCACACTGAAACCATGATCACTGGCTTGTTTGTTGAAGTCACCATAAAATTTAATGTGGCTTTTTAAAATGCCTTTTAGCAAAATGCATTTAGGAGGAAGTACATAGGAACACAGCTTCCTTACCCACATTAAAGGGCCTGATATGTAGTAACACATATTTGTTTTGGACAGTGATTTAGGATAACATTAGAAAACCCAATAGCCCAGGTGGCAAAGGGGGCAGGTACAAGGTTCCTAGAGAAAATGCTGGAAATAAGGAAATAGAGCTACTCTCCAGGGGTTCGAGTGAACAAATAACAGTCATCCTTTGAATATGACCAGAACAGCTGAAAATCACCTTAAAGAGATAGGATTTTTCCCACACATCCAGAAGTATGTTCTGTAGGCCACTCATTCGTTCACTAGACACACAGTTATTTAGCTAGGGAGAAAGTACATAGTCAAGTAGATTGAAGAGAGCATATTAAAATAATTTTAAATAATTATAAGAAGATTTTTGTTAACTAGAACTTTTCAGAACTTATGAGACACTATTTGAAGATCTCCAAGAGGGAGCAAGAGTCTTAGTTTACCTGTGTATAGTGTTGATATAAGTTCCTTATAGTACTGATATCTTTTTAAAAAGAAGAAGAGGAGGAGGAGGAGGAGCAGGAAGAGGAGGAGGAGGCAGTAGCAGCAGCAGCCAAACCATGAACAAATCAAAAACATTTAGTAATAGTCTACTTACATGCCCAAGAAATGGCTTTGCCCATCCAAATGAAACTGCAAAGGAAGTATGAAATATTGATTACTATCTGAAGGTAGTCTAGTCCAAGTGTTTGGGTAGCCAGCCATGAGCTGCTGGTCTTCCTGAAGACGAGGTGAGGTGAGGTTGTGAGATATGTGGCTAGCAAAGATTTTCTCCCATTATATAGATTGCCTATTGACTCAGGAGACAGTTCCCTTTGCTATACAACAACTTTGTAGTTTCATGGTGTATTCTAAGGTATTCTAAGAATAGGGAACACAGGAGCACACCCAGTGAAGCCTGAAAATTATGCATGTGACAATAGGAAGCCACCCATGGGGGACTGAGACAGTGTACTGGGTTGTGTTATTTCTTGAAGATTGTGCATGTGTGTGCATGTGTGTGTGCGTGTGTGTGTGTGTGTGTGCACTTGCCAAAATTTGATGCTAGATTCCAAAACTACTCAGTCAGAGAATTTTGGAATTTTGGCCCAAGAAAAATTCTTGGTTCTTAGATCTTTCTCTCTACCCATTCTGATCATCAATTATGAGGAAACACAGAGAAATGCTTTGTGGGAGTTAGTGAAGGCAACACAGACTCCTAAATAATCAACTATGACACACAGTGGCACATCATGAACTCCACTGTAAGTCAGAGTCAACCAGCTGCTATTACAGGTGAAGTCACAGAGCATACACGGCATTCACACTGTCCTCCCTGAGGAGCGGTTGCCAAAAGTCACTCTTAGTGAGAATTCCTGTTGCTTTTGTTCTAAAACATTTCCCTAGATGTTTTATCCTATCAGCTAAATGCTGTATCACTTCAGGATCCATTGAACGCATAGTCATATGGTCAAAATCATATCCGACAAAATGGGCTGCGCAAGGGCTAAGGGACATAACTAAATGATAAGCATTTGCTTAGCAAGCACCAGACCCTGGATTTCATTCCTAGTACTGCAAGAACAGTGGGAGGCCTAGCTAGGATTCTGAAGTCGGGGAGATGAGCTTCATGAACTCACCGGAGTACTCCTCTCAGGAGAGAAACTAAAAGGAGCATTGGTTCATAGACCATGTAAGTGTATTATCTCAATGAGTGACAGAAGAAATGGACAAGCAGACAGGCATGGAAGTGACATTTCTGGGCATGATGTCTCAAAACATCAGGAAGGAAATCACCATGAAGATGTTAAAGATCTAGCCAGTATATTCCCAACATAAAATGCTTATTCAGCCAAGGGTCAAGCTGTCAACCCACAGCTTTTATATTCAGCTGATCTCACTCGACCCTTAAGTTTCCAGAAACATGCCCCACATGGTGTCCATACTTACTGTGGATGCGACTTGGAAGTCTTTCGAATCCTTGACCAATAATACACTTTGTTTTTGGTTTTCTGCTTTTGGCTTTGTTTTAATTTTTCTATCTCAAATACTGGAGGCAGACTAACTATGTAACATCAAGTGGCTTCGTTAGGCCACAGTTTTGGAAGGTGATGATGCAATGGACATGGTGCAGTCTGGGCCAGGACCTCCCCCAGGCTGCGTCACCTCACAGTGGATCACAGCAATAGACAGGTGCACAGAAGGCAACAGTCACACGAAACAGGAAGCTGGAGAGTATGCGTGAGCCCAGGTAGGCTTATGTAACTATCTGCAAAGAAGTTACCAGGGTTTCATAAGAAATCAAGGGGGTAGTTCTAAACAAAGACCTAAGGAGTTTCCTTTTCACCCCACCTCTTAAAGGTTCTATGCCACCTTCCAGGACTGCCACCAATGGGGCCTAGTACCTAAAATATGAGCCTGGTGGGGACAGCAGGGAGAAAACAAACAATATGAAAAGCATAGCAGTGGGTGTTGTGACTGTCCCCTGGTTCAGGCTCCTAAGGGAGGCAGTTTTTTTTGCTAGCCCCATGAAGTTAACTAGAGGTAGGGAGTCTCCATCTGTTACCCCCATCAGCTCCAATATCCCAGCCCCAGCCATGGGAATTGCTTGTGGTGTATGCTGAGGAGCTGTATAATCAAAAATCAATGATCCAAACGGAGGTCTGTTGTTCTACAGCTTGGCGGGTGTAATATTACAATGCCAATCCTAATGGAGTTACAGAGAATCCATCAAAATATCAGGATGCAGGGGTCAATGAGAACGGCAATGCCTCACTTCCCGGCAATTACCACTTATTACCAGGGCAGTGCTTTCCTTCTGCTATTCAACTTCTTCAATAAATAATATTAGGCGACCCTGCCGGGCAGTCAGTGTAGCATTGTTCCATTGCTGCAGCCTCAGAGTCAGATCAATACCTGTTCTTCGGAGATGCAGGTGGGAACCCCAGAACGTGACCCTAATGGAACCATGGGTTATCATGATTTTGAAATTACGTAATTTATTCCAGCATCATCTTTTTAAAAATATACTTGCTTATTTATTTGAGAGAGAGAGAGAGATAAAGGGAGAATATGGGTGTGCCAGGGCCTCTTGCCACTACAGATAAACTCCAGACATGGGTGCCACTTTGTGCATCTGGCTTTACTTTGGTACGGGGATTCGAACCTAGGTCTTCATGCTTTGCAAGAAAGTGCCTTTAACCACTGACCCATCTCTTTAACCCCCTCCTTTTTTATCTTTATTGCCAAAGGGGTTTCTGTGTTCTAAACTTTTGTGATATTTGTACCACCCACTGGGAACAGGAATCTGTCTCTAAAAAGAGAAAATAAAATAGTTCATGAAACTTAATTTCTTATGATTCCGCCTCAGTGACCCCTGTCCTCCTTACTTCTCTGGGTTCATTATATAGATCCAACTCCCTTGGTTTTAAGGAGAAAATATAAGTAACTGAGATTTCATAATTTTAAGAGGTGACTATAGAAGGATGTAAGGAAGTAATAGGTACTTGAAAGTTCTCATCTGATTCTATCATTAACTCTCTCTCAGGAGGCCTTTCTCTTCTCGTAAGTACAGTGAGAGTTGGATTTGAATAGTGGTTATAAGCTCATGATTTGTGAACTGATAAACACAAAGATATATTGTGTGTGGATATAAAATGTTTTTATTTTTATTATTACTTTAATGCTCAGGACAGGTTCCCTTTCCATTGCCCCACACTTACCACTAATTCCTAGGTGCCCCTGGCCTGCTTCACTCCTATGTTTGACACTGACTTCCTGTGGCTTTCTGACTATTCATCCTCTACAGAACATGGTTATGATGAGACATTTATAAATAATACAGGTTGAGGGACTGGAGAAATAAAAAGGTGCTTTCCTGTAAAGCCTAGGGACCTGGGATCAATTCCACAGTACCATGTAAGCTAGATGCACCGGGTGGCACATGTATCTGGAGGCCCTGGTGCACCCATTCTCTCCCTCTTTCTCTCTCTCTCTATCTACCTCTTTCTCTCTCTCTCTCTGAAATAAATAAAAATAATTTTTTTAATTATAATACAGGTTGAACATCTCTAATATAAAATCTAAAATCTGAAATTTCACAAAATATGAAATTTTTGGAGCTCCTAAGTAACATCCTCCAAGTGGAAAATTCCATACCTGACCTCATGTGACAAGTTGAAATAAAAGTGAAGACCCACCAAAGAGACTGCATAAAATTACTTTCAGCTTATATGTATAAGATATGTATGAATAAACAAAAATGTATTTCATGTTTATTCTTGGGACCCCAAAAATCATTGTATGTTATGCACATGTTATAAAATCTAAGCATTTTTAAATTTTATTTTTTTTATTTTGAGAGAGAGAGAGAGAGAGAGAGAATTGAAGTGCCAGGGCCCCAGCCACTGCAATCCTGCTCCAAACACTTTTGCCATCTAGTGGGCATGTGTGACCCTGCGCTTGCCTCACCTTTGTGTGTCTGGCTAACGTGGAATCTGGAGAGTAGAACGTGGGTTCTTAGGCTTTGCAACCAAGTGCCTTAACTGCTAAGACAACTCTCCAGCCCAAATGTAAGCATTTTAAATGATAATCAATCTGTAGTAAGTCCAGAGCTGCCAGTTAGTGAGTCCTCACTTTATAGTAGGCATCATTCTAACAATTCCTCCTGTACCATCTTCACCTGACTCCATACTGTGACAACCTTGTTGCTATGGTTTGCATGACTGTAAGCACAGAGATCAATATGGAAATATTTGGTCTCCAGAGTGGTGGGATTGACAGCTTCTGTGTACCTCTAAGAGGAAGAGCCTTCTACGGGCTCCCTAGTTCACTGGGGAATGTCCTTAAAGGTCTCTTCCCTTTACTCCCTTGTTCTTGTGCTGACTCTTGCTCTCATAATCCATGATCCACACTTCCTGGTTCTAGATGTGACTACTTTCCCTGGTAGTCTATTGCCATTAGAGGGTCAAAGTAATTCAGTGACCCCTTCTTGGATTAGAATCTCAAAAATTGTGAACTATGTAAATCTTTTCTCTTTATACATTGCATTGACTCAGGTATTTCACTGACACCATGCTAAGTTGCCTCAGAAATCTGTGGAGTGTTATTATTATTTACCTTAATTTTCAAATGAGAATAAAAGATACAGTCCCTATCACTTCAGGTGTGATGATGCCAACATACAGCCAGCAGGTGGTGGACTCAGGGCTCAAACCCAGGACCAGTCAACTCTAGGATCCATATCGTCTGACCACGAGTTACATTTTCCTATCCTTCAGCAATAGTTTTCTTTATTTTTAAACTTGGTCCCATAAGACTTGATACAGTGGCACAGTTATTATTTGATGGACTAAATGAAGAGTTATAAGCCCAGCTAAGAAGCAGGGGTGTGCTAGGAAAATTCTTAATTACTTTGGAGTCAGAAGCCTTGCATTCTGACTCCTTTCTGGCCCTGCTCTGGGGCTGGGAAGAAATCTCTCAACCAACCATCATCTCTTATTTCTTCACCTGCCAAATGAGAGCCCTACTCTTCCTCGAGTGATGTTGAATGGACTGTAGCAAAACTATAGACCATGTTCCATCTATAGTCAATGCCGTGGGCTATAGCTGCAGGTCAATTTCAAATTATTCTGAGTTCTGATCATATTTATCTTTGCTGATTCTCTTTCTACACTTTTCCCCCACCCCTGGGCTCACCCTCAGGATGATCTAATCTGAAAAACTGCTACCTGTTTAAGAAATCTTTATCAAAATAAAATAAAATCATCTTAAAACCCAGAGGAGAAATCTCAGATCTATCAATTTGTTGAGAAAAATAATTGTTGATTCAGCGTATGATGGAGGATTAATTCTCTCTGCTACCTTTGGCTGAACTTGACTGGGGCTTGCAAAATGCTGTATAAGTTTCTTTTTTTTCTCTTCATTGGAGCACTTAATGCCTGATAGTAGAGGAGCCCAGACTGTGTAAAAAGTGCCCGTATACAGACTGGTGTGAATGTGGAGCTTCGCTCTGCTCCATCTTCCTCACAAGGCCATTTTATGTCTAGACAGACAATATCAGGGAGACAATAGACCATGGGCTTTGCTGCCAGCCGGCCTGGTCTAGAGCCAGCACTGAGCAACCTTCTGCTTTTGGGCTCTGACTTCAGCCTCTGTGGTTCAGGATCCTTATCTGTAAAATGGAGCTAAATATAAAGTTGCCTTAAGGATTCTGCCTGAAGGGCTCACAGTTTCTCAGCACATGTTAGAGCGCAATTCATATTAGTTATTTTGTTATTGATATCATGACAGTCTTATTGACTACATGATCAGTATGTGTATTAAAACTATAACTATACATTAAAGAATTGTATTTGTGTGAATGTGTTTGTGTACGTGAGTGTATGGGTATGCCAGAACCTCTTGCCACTGCAAACTCCAGAGCTAGTGCTACTTTTTGTGTCTGCCTTATGTGGGTTGCTTGGGAATTGAACCCTAGCCCAGCAGGCTTCACAAGCAAGTGCCTTTAATCCCTGAGGCATCATACCAGCCCCGGAAAATACATTTTTGTGGTTTCTGATCAAGTCCTCAGAGAACACTAATCTTCTTGTTTAATTCTCCATTCTGTTCATAGCATTCTGGTGCCTGCTCATTCCCTTCACTAAAAATGGACACTTGGAACTCACAGAGGTTTTTCTGTTCAAGGAGCCACTTTTTGTTCCTTCAACCTGGACTATATCACCTCCAACCCCAGCTATGCTTCTCTGTTCTTGAGTCATGGATATGGCCAGGTTATGCCTCCACTCTGGTGGACATAGCTTCAAGCACTGTATGGGAAGGATGATAGTTATTTGGAAGTGTCATGTATTTGGCCGATGCAAGCTCCATTAGAATCGAAGCATCTGCGGCAAGAACTTCTGAGCACCCGTAATGCAGGGTTTCTCAATCTAGCACCACCGGTTTTTTTTTTTTTTTTTTTTTTTTTTTTTGGACCAGATCCTTCCCAGATGTGACCGTGACTGTCCTGTGCATTAGAAGACATTTGTCCATATCCCTGACCACTCCTCACCAGACACACTAGCATTCTTCAGTTATGATGATCAGCAATGCCTCCGGTCTCATACATGTTAAAAATTGTCTCCACATAGTGCCAAATGTCCTTCATGGGGCAAAATTCCTCCTCAGTTGAGAACCTCAGCTCTAGTGAACCCCTTTGCTCAGAAGAAAAAAAAAACTGTCCCTGATTCAACAACACTGTGGGAAATCTTTCTCTGTGTCTTTAGGTGACATTCAGCTTGTAGATGTTTTGTAAACACGGTGAAGAGAAAGTGAATCCTGTTTGCCTTTGCTCGTTTGGACAATATGGCGTCTATGTACTTTGGTGGTGCACCATGACCATCTGTGGTGGACGGCAGAATGTCACATGTCCCATCTTACCACTCTTCCACCTGTTCATGTCTGAGCTAAAATATAGCTTACTGACCAGGAAGCTTGTCATTTTTTTTTTTTTCACAAACTCCAGCGATTCCTGGGTCTTTGGATCCCTATAGGACTGGGGTTACCAGAATGCATGGCCATGCCCAGCTATTTCACTTAGGTTCTAGAGTCATGAACTTGGGAGGTCTCAGGTTCTTAAGCTTCCCAAGAAGCACAGTTAACTGCGGAGCCATCTCTCCAACTAAAAGATTTATTTCTTTTATAAATTATTGTTAAAAGTTTGAGACCTTGCTTCAAATCCAGAATGCAGAAGCATCTGCTGGTGAAATAGACTTTTCAGTAGCAGAGTCAGGAAATATACACCATCCACAATGATGCTAAAGATGGCTCTGGAGGGAATCTTGCACACAGCTGGCGCATAGCCTACATGACTTTTGACAGCCTGTTTTGGGAGATCTAGTAGTGCAAATATAAGAAAAAATAAAACTTGTGTCCCTCAGTACTATTGTCTTTTCATACCAGATGAAACCCATAGGAATAAGGCACATACTATATCGCATAGGTTCTTCGTGATCAAAGCAATTCTTCTCCAGGGCAGAGGCAACAGATCAAGGGCATGTGTACAGCATTCTGCTTTCTCCTACAGCACATCATCTCAGAGAGGATTATAGATGTAAACAGAGTCATTATCTCTTTCTAGACTGAGTAAGTGGCCAGATACAGAGGTATAAATTACCCCGTTTACCTTCTCCTTAGAGGATGTTGGGAGACAGACAGATTGCCCTTCTCTGTTCTCATTTTAAATGGGTCAGAGCATCAGAGGAATGAGATAATTCACTCCACTCCAGTGCATGTAAGCACCTCATAAATTTCATGATCAACACCAGCATTTTCCTTTTCATACGCAATATGTCTTCTGCAGCTTTAATTACATGACTGGTAATGGTCTCCTAGTTTGAATCTCCGTTTTGGATGAAATATAGTCTGGCCTGAAGCAGGTGCCCCTTGGCAGGGGCTTTGGCAGCCCTACATCAAAGGATTTCCTGAAGCCACACAGATGATCAAGCACTAGGAGGATCTCCAAATGGGGGGGGGGGGAGAGATTAAGTGTGCAATGTTACTGTGACTGATAAAGCTAGGAAAGAAAACACACATAGAGAAGACTCTAGAACCCTGTATAGGACTCAATGCAGCCCAATCCTATATGCCCTACTTGAAATACCACTTCCCCTGGTAGTCTCTCCTGACCTTCTCCCTAGTGTGCTCTCCTACTGCACATACCACTCACCATGCTCTTTACTCCTCTGTGGGTCCCTGCATTTGTACCTCCTTATCATCAGGGTATGTGCCCCCAAACCCAACTAGAAGCAGCATATGAAAGAAAGAGCTTCATATAGCTTGGAGTTC
Organism: Dipus sagitta; assembly: GCA_036346955.1. NCBI lineage: Eukaryota > Metazoa > Chordata > Mammalia > Rodentia > Dipodidae > Dipus > Dipus sagitta. The sequence continues at coordinate 232,967,532 of CM070770.1, read as the reverse complement.
CAGAGGAGAAGCCATGCAGAGTGGAATGGGAGTTTCCAATCACCCTAGCAGATAGAAAATCAAGCTATAACAGGAAGTGAAGCCATGCTAAAAAATAATGACTTCAAGGCCCAGTCCCAGTGACACACTTCCTCTAGCAAGGCTCTGCCTCTTAAAAGTTCCACAACTTTGCCAAACAGCATCACCCACTGGGGATTAAGTAGTCAAACACATGAGCCTGTGGAAGTCATTTTGCATTCAAGCCACCATGGCATATACAGAAGAATCTTGAAAAAAAGTTGGTGAATTTGAATGAATGAACAGCTCAGGTGAAATTAAGATAAGGGTAGTTGGGGCTGGAGAGATGATTTAGGTGTTAAGGCACTTGCCTGCAAAGCCAAGGGATCTAGGATCAATTCTCCAGGACCCACATAAGCCAGATGGACAAGGTGGCACATGTGTCTGGAGTTCATTTGCAGTGACTGTAGGCCCTAGTGCACCCATTCTCTCCATCTCCCCCACTCTCTTAAATAAATTAAAATTTAAAAATATTTTTTTAAAAAAAGAAAAGGGGAGTTTATCACATTGACCCAGCAATGACAAAGTAGAATGGCCATTTTTTTTTAATCTAGAGAGAACTAGATGTAAATTGTGACAGCGAGAACCTCAGCAGTTCATTTCTGCTTCACCATCTCCATTTGTAAAGAGGGGGATGTTATAATACGTGATACTGTGATGTGGGTCCAAGAAGGATGGGGAGGTAGGGCTAGGTAGAAAAGATGTTAAGGACTGGGCAGGGTAATAGCTCTGGCAGCCAAACTCATCACCTGCTCCTTGAGTGCCTTCAGGAGACTGGCTTCATCTCTCTGTTTACAAAATATTGACTGGATTAGCTCCTTCCCAGTGCAAATGGGAAGTGTGCATAGGAAAGGGTTTAGAAAAGAAATTCAGATGGTATTAGTGGTGAAGCTCATTGTAGCTGAGACAACAGTTCAAGGTGAATTACTGATTACCTCACGATCAGTGTCTAGCCAACAGAATTGAGAAGAAGGCAGAAGCTGAGCCATCTATTATGAGAAGGAAATCTATAGTTGCTTATTTTCCACTGGAAATACAGAAATGAGGCTGGGCAAGGTGTATGTGGTCTATGATGCTTCTAGCTTGAGTGAACTTCCATCATGTGGATGCCTATTTCACATTTTTTCCCCCCAGCAATAGACTGTGGATTGTTCTAAGTGACAGCTGATATGCCCCAACTTAATAGTGTTTTAGGTCACAAATGGGCTGGAGACATGACTTAGTGGTTAAGATACTTGCTGGCAAAGCCAAAGGACCTAGGTTTGATTCCCCAGTACCCATGTAAAAGCAGATGCATAAGGTGGCACATGTGTCTGGATTTCGTTGGCAGTGGTCAGAGATCCAGACATGCCTATTTTTCTCTCAATATATATCTGCCACCTTCTTTCCAATAAATAAGTAATTATTTAAAAAGTCAAAAATGATACGCATTTGCTCAGAGAACTTAGAGATCAAGAGTGAAGGTGAAGATGTTCATAACCTCATCCAGATGCTGAGCTGCCTGCATCCTGGTGCAGTCTCCCCACAAGAGTAGTGAAGGAACGATTTCCACCAGCTTGGGTCTTGGCATTTCCCTGTTATGCAACATGCTCAGCTCTCCACCTTAGCACAAGCATCTGGTAAGAAACAGGAGGGAAGCAATCTTTCCACAGGCTTTCTAGAATGGCAGACATCCCAAGCCATTTCTGACATTATTGTGATTAATGCAAACCCTCAAGTCCATTTTAAGGATGATACTCCTTAAGTCACCATTTCACTAGTCTGTTCTTTCTCATCACTGGGACAAAACAACCAGCCAGAAGCAACAGGGAAGGAATGGGTTTATTTCAGTCTACAGGTTCCACAGGGTAGATTCCCATCATGGCAGGGAACATAGGACAGGAGCAGGAAGCAGCATCACATGGGCAGGGAGGAAGTAAAGAGAAGAGAGAACAGGAAGTAGGGCTGTAACACTTCACCGCCTGCCTGCAGTGATGCACTTCCTCCAACAAGGATCTAACTCCTAAAGGTTCTGCAACTTGCCCAAATAGCATCATTTGCTGAAAACCACATGTTCAAACACATAAGCCTATGGTGTGCATTACATTGAAACCACCACAATTAGTGAGGACTTTCCTCAGTCGTTTCTCCTGACAAGAAGCTGCCATCTCTGAGGCAGATTCTTTCCTAGTATTTATCCAGACAGCTCTTGTGAGTTCTAGGAGTGCCAAGGACACAGTAGCGCCTACTGATGGAGCCCCAGAAGCAATACAATAAAATCTGACTTGGAAGCTTGTAGTTTCACTGGTTCTGGAATTAATTCACTTGCTACTTTTTTAATGCAGACTTACCTATTGTGCCCGGTGTCACGAACTGTACTGAAAACTCTTTTAACACCTTTTAAAAACTCTATTCACTTTTGATGCATAAGAAAGATTGGGCCAATAAATAAGAACTAGGATCCATTTGTGGTTCATTTTGCTAACATATATTAAATATTGCCTGCAATTTGAACTTGGCTTATAAAATGTTTACATGCTATTAAATAGTTCTAATATCCCTTGTGTAAATTAAGCAGGCTGTGATGTTCCTTCTTCCAAAGAGTAGCAGTCCTTAAAGCTATAAAGTACTTTCATGCAATAAATCAAATACTTTGTTCCTAGAAGCAGAATTATAAACATAAAATTATAAACATAAAAACTGACTTCAGTGTCTGTATTTGAATTACTTTGGGGACAGTTGTAGGAAAAGAAAAACCATAATATGCATGCTCCATTCTTATGTTTACTGTGATCTGGGCATCTATGCTGTGAAAAAATGTTGTTTACAAATAAAATTTCCAAAACATACAACTGTTTGTTGTATAAAAGGGACAGGTTCTGAGGAATCCATTCAGAAAGGATCTGGCATCCCAGTCGGCTAGCTCACCCTGTGTATAAGTGGGTCTCCTCGGTTGGAAGAATTCCATAAAGAGCTTCCTGATTGAGAAGTGGTTACAAGTCTTGCTCTCACTCCACTTCCACACTGTTGCTTTTTATAAAGCCTCTTCCCTTCTCCCTCAGCTGGGCCATCAATGGGCTGTTTTCTTGCAAGTGCTCGAAGTTTAATGGAGCTTAAGTGAGACACAGACCATTAACACAGTATCAATATTTATTTTTCGTTGCCACAGAAACAGATAACAGCCTATGGGTAACTTCTCTCCCCATCTGAGCCAAAAGATCTTTTGCACAGACTAATATTCTGTTTAGCTGCTTTCGGGTGAGGGAGTGTCTATGAGGTCAATAAACCATCATTTATTTAATAAACAAAACCACACAGAAGATGAGCATCTTAGAAGGACCAGACATTGTATATGTGCATGCACACGTGCGTGTGTGTGTGCGCACTGAGCTGAGTTTATGCACCCCACCAACCCTTTCTCTGTTCTCCCCCTTCCTATCTGGTCATCCTTTAACCTATTGGCTCTATTTTCTAACCTGTTAATCAGGTTTGAGGCTCCCTGGAAGAGCATGCATTTGCTAGTGACAGAAACTGTAGGTGGCCAGGGAGCGAAGGCCATTAGGTTTGGGCTTGGGATTCACCCTGCAAGGCTGAGGGACCCACAGCCTGGTCGTCCTCAGGGGCTAGATGCACTGTGGCTTACGTAAGGAAGGGCTGGCTCTCTTGCTGGGGAAAAGCAGCAGTGTACAGAGAACCATCTCCACATGTGGGCACGTGTCCTTGACTCGGAAATTAAGCACAGACGCACCACATCCTTCTTCAGTCACTATAGTTTTGCTCAAGACCATCCCTACGCTGGTTTTGGATTAGGAGATTGTGTGGACTGTGTAGCTGATTCATTAGCCTGCCAAGCCATTCCCTGCAGGGCCTCAGCATGAGTCTCTTGTGGCTCTCCATCAGGTGCCATAGAACCATCTTTTTGGCTTGCAGTGCCATCCCTGGTCTTTCCAATCAGTTCTTCTCTTTCCTCTAACGTAATCTGTCTTCTGCTGGTTTTTCTGTACAACTCTAAGTAAAGGGAGCACTTGCCATGCCAAAGGCTTGACTCTCATATTCCAGGTGTTATATTCCCTATCAAGAAGAATTGGTTTCATATTGCTGCGTTTAAGTTACCGCAAATGGAACAACTGCAACCCACACCCTGTTTATTAATTCATAGCCAGCGGTCTGCTACGGCAAGTTCAGGTTCTGGACTTACAGTATAGCTAGACTCACATCAAGGAACTCAACCTTAGACTCGAGAGAGAAATCCAATTGCGAGTTTATTAAGATTGTTGTAAGAACTTAGCTCTCTGTGATGGTAGGACTTAGGAGGGCCCCGGTTTCCTTGTTTGTGCCAGCTTAGGGACAGTGTGAACTTCTTCCCCATCTTCAATGCAGCAGTGACATGCTGAGTCATTCTTGGGCTTCAAATACTGCTGCCACTGACTGGAGGAAATCTGGGCTCTTGAAGGCTCCCCCAGCCAAGTAACCTCCCTACCCTACAGTTAGCTGCTTAAGGACTAGGATGACATCTCCGAAAACCTTTTCACATTCGTACCTAGTATGCGATTAGATAACCAAGAGATGGGGAACTAGACCAAGAGATTAGCTTTAGAAACCTCTCTATCATGCAAATTATAAGTAAGCCAGAACATAAACATGGACTAGTCACATTCAATAGCTTCTGAGTGCCCTTGGCTCTATGACTTCAGAGGCCTCTTCAAATCAGAGAGGTATAGACAGACGCAGATCTGTACTTTCCTCTCTGGGGTAGATTAAGACAGGATCGATACTCTACATGTCTATCAAGGTTTCCAGGATAAACAGTCAGCAAACATAAAATGTTGCCTACATACATACATGTTCACAGACACTGACGTCTGGAGTGGTTCTCAGGTTTTACCAGGCATCAGAATTGCCTGAAGCATTGTTAGAACACTTTGCTGAGCCCACCTGAGTTTCTGGTCCAGTGGGTGGGATAGGGCTTAAGAATTTCCCAAGCACTGCAGGTCCAGGAAAGACACTTTGAGAGCCAACATGATCTTTTCCCACCGAAACTCTAACTGTATTTCATCACTATATGAATGCTATATTTTGAATGTCTTATATGCACATAAATGCTGTGTTTGGATATTAAGAAAGCTTTTGTATATGCTGATGCATTGTATACATCTATGTATACAATACTTAGATTAAATCTAAAGAGTGGTTTCCCCTTACCCCCCGGGGACTGTATGCTCCATTACTACTAAACCCCAGTCTATTTTCAAATACTTTCTTTAGTAAACTCAACTCTAGTTATCTGCTGTCTCTTATGCATTTGTAAACTTCAGCATTTCTGCTGTCCCAGAGGACTTGTAATGCCATAAGCATGGCTCTGTTTTTTCTCATTTCACTTTCCTTTTAATGAGACCTTTAAACATTCTTTGTGGCTACGGCCTGCCTGCCAACCCTTTCCTTCCCATCCTCCATGCTGACAGGCTTCGAAAATGCTCTGGGAAGTCTACCTTTGGACACAATGCATGACCCAAGGCATGGCTTAATGGATGCTATACTGATCCTTGCTTTTTGATATGAAAAAAAAGGGAGAGAAAAAAAACCCAACAACAAATGGGGTTTAATTTTTCTTCCAGATGGATTAGCCAGACCTCAGTCAATGATAAAAACTCAGGACACATGGCTTTGATTCATGCTGCTGTGAATACATAGGGCTCGTTCATTCAGTGTCTTCCACACCCGTCTTGCTCGCCCGCCAGCCTTTGGCCCCTGAGCTTTGGTTTCTCAGCAAGCAAAACCCAAGAAGCTCCAGCTGCCTCCTCTGAGCCTAGTGACCCCACTGCAAAAAGTTTTCCCTTCCCAACAGCCTTAACTAAAACCTTGGCATTGTGTTTCATGGGACACACGTGGAGGGTGTGTTGGACGACTCAACATGATTGAGGCGTGCCATATGGACTGACCTGTCAGGGCCCGGGAAGTGTATTTATGCTTTGATCCAGGGTGGGGTAACCTCCTTTGAGAACTGTACACTGAAAGAGAAGGAGAGGTGGATGGCCAGAGTAAATGAAGACGGTGGCCAGCTTAAAGTGGAGGATGCCAAGAAGGCTAAACCAGGGGAGTGCAGGGCACTTCCTGCATGGATCATTTCAATGGCGGGCACACGAAAGCACTTTCAAATGCACTCTGCAAAAGACGCAAGGCTTGGGGATGCTGGGGAAGGTGGTGAGGACCCACGCGTGCCCAAAGCAGGTGTTCACACCTGCCCTGCCTTGGCTCTGGATGACTTGCCACCAGCCTCTTAAAATGAGGATGGATTGTCAAAGTGTTACACTTTTCCTCTCAGATCTTGGCAACACTTCCCAAACTGCTCCACAGAAATCTTTCCTTCACTGCATTTCTCCCTACACCACTTCTTAAGAACACCATCTTCCAGGCATAAATCTCTGTGAGCAAAATCGTAAAGGTGCATTTCTTGCCCTCAGAAGTGAGATAACTATGGCCACGTGCAGCTCAGGTGGAAGCACGGAACTGCCTGCTGCTTCCTCTGAGCTAAAGTCCAGTAAAGAAATACAAATTCCAAGCTCAGCAGGGTTCCCATTGTCTTCTTACTAGTTGGGATGCTGCCAAGAAATGCTACCACTGTGATGCTCCCCTGGACACCAGCTGCCTCCGCCCACCCACATCATTCTCTGTAGGTACCACCAGGGCCTCAGGTAACCTGAGAAATGATGAATTGCTTGTAGTTCATCTACTGAAGGTCATTCTCTTGTTAGGCTCCCCTTAGGGGTTCGGCCAAGTGAACTTCCAAAAACAAAAATGAAAATAAAATAGGGCAGAAAAGATGGCTTAGAGGTTAAAGCACTTGCCTACAAAGCCAAGTGACCCAGGTTCAGTTCCCCAGGACCCACATAAGCTATATATACAACAAGAGGGTAATGTGTGTGGATTTCGTTTGCAGTGGCTGGAGGCCCTGTTACACCCATTCTCTCTCTCTCTCTCTCTCTCTCTCTCTCTCTCTCTCTCTCTCTCCTATCTCCCTCTTTTTCTCTCAAATACATGAAAAAGTGGAATCTTTAAAAATTAAAAATTCCTCTGAAAACACTGGAACATTCATTTTTTCAAGACACAGGCATTAGGGCTGGAGATAATCTAGACAGGGTCCACTCCTGATTTTCAGAAGAGCAACTAGAAGGAGCTCAATTTGTCAGAAATCTACAAAGCAATATGAATTGGAATATATTGAGGCCATCTACTTAGTGAAGCTGAGGACACCAAGTTAATCTTGTTCCTACTAAAAATTTAGCTATATAAAGTGTTTAATGGTTTAGGCATTTTCAGATTATTTCATGTCACATTTGAAAGGTAAAAGGACAGGACTTGTGTTTTTCTTCTTTATTTAACAGAAGAGGAGACTGGAACTTAGAAAATTTATTTCTCTTCACACTAGACAATGGGGCTCTGAGGCACTTGAATTATGGCCACTAAGTTTATCTAGGGAACTGAAGTGTGCGTGCGTGCGTGCGTGCGTGCGTGCGTGCGTGCATGCATTGCTGTGGATTTAACCTAGGGTTTTGGGCATACTAGACAAGTACTCTGCTGCTGATCTACATCCTCACACCTTTCTTTTACTTTGAGACAAGTTCTTTTTTATTTTTGAGACAAAGTCTTAATTGCCTAAGCTGTCTTAGAATTCCCCTAGTATCCTCCTGTTTCAGTTTCCAGACTAGATGAAGTTACAGATGTGCTTTACTACATCTGATTGGAATTTGAATGATATTTACTTATAACTAACTTAAATCTCATTGTAAAAGTATTCCTATGACTTGTTGGCTACCATACTGAATAGCACAGGTGGCCCACACATACAACCCTCAAAAGCCAATGTTCCTGGCCCTCCAAATATCTGTCTTGCCAACCTTTTCCCATCTGTGGAGAAGTCAGCATGAGTTACCCTTGATAAAACCCAAGGTCCGCGACTCCACTGGTAAAGCCAAGTCGAAGGGCTGAAGCCACAACCGGAATTGCTCACCATGAAAAGTCCTCATTGCCCGTGAAGCCCCTCGGAGGCTCAGGTTTCCTCCGCCACAGTTGATGATTCTAATTCCTTTCTCAATAATCCGTGGCCTGACAATCATAACACAAAACCCCTCCGGGGCTTATTTCTTCCCAACCTGGCACAGGAAGATCCATTCTGGGAGAGATTCTTGATGAGGGGATGGAAAAGCCATTGCCTTGATTTCTTTTAGTGAGACATATGAACACCCCCCACCCCCCGCCAGTCCTTAGACTGCCTTTATGCCTTTATGACTGGTAATTGTTTCAGGACTGGCCTTGACTGACTGCTGCAAAGAAGGGAAGCTACATACTCACCAGTCTCCGGGGCAGCAGCTTTTCTGGTAGTTGGTTTTGTTCAACCTGACTCTCCCCTTCACATGCAGGAAGTGATGTAGGGAGGAAAGAGGAAGAGGACATGATAACTGCAGATTAATGGCACCACTCAACACTTCACTGGTGACACCGAGGGACTCCCAAAAGAAAGTCTATGATAACAGGCAATGGAGGATCAAGGACGTGATTTACTTCTTAGAGAATGAAAGGGAGTGGTTTCAGTTAATTCCAGAGACTGGTAGAAGGACATACCTTTTAGCCTTCCACATACACATATTAAGCATAATTAAGTAACAATACTAAACTAACAGACTAAAATGTCCTCCCAAATGATGGGGGGTGGGGGAGCAGTATCTTCTATGTGAGTTAGATTCTAAGACACCAATAATAGTTGCATATAATCCAAATTACCCATATAAACTCCTTAAGGGATCAATAAAGAAATGGTTTTATGAGTTTGCATTTGTAGCCCTGTATAATATGTATACAAATAGTTTATAGATGCATGCTTACATATAAAACAAAGATGGACTATGCAAAACAAATTATGACAATATTTATACTTACTATTTCTGATTTGTTTTCTGTTTTAAATTTTTGTATAAGCACCTCAACTTTAATTTTAAATTTTTTAAAAAACATTTTACTTATTGATTTATTTATTTGAGAGAGAAAATATGAATGGGTGCACCAGCGCCTCTAGCCACTGCAAATAAACTCCAGACACATATTCTACTTTGTGCATCTGGCTTTACGTGCATACTTGGGGAATCAAACCTGGGTCCCTAAGTTTTGCAGGCTAGTGCCTTACCTGCTAAGCCATCTCTCCAGCCCTCAACTTGAGTTTTAAAAAGTTACCTGTGGGAATAAAGCACTCTACTCTGTTCTCTTCACTCCCTGAGTCATTTTCAGTTGCTCATGAGAGCTGCTAAGGACTGTGAATGGTGATGTCCCAGTGCCATACTTCTAAAATTCTGAATTCAGCTCCTGGGCCAAGAGATGTATTTTGTCCTCCAGAGTGTCCCATGGGAGTGGTGCACGAGTTCATGGTGGACATGACACTGCTGTTTTGAACAGCAGAGAGCTGAAGGCAGAGAATACAGAGGGGGCAGCATAGCATGCATACTATGTGTCGGGTACTGCGCATGTAATTCCTATACATCTCCCTACTTAATGATGACCAGTAGCTGGTTATGGATTGTGGTTGACCTTCATTGGAAATGAGATGGTAAAAGCCATGTAGGTAGATGAGAAATCAGAACCAATATTGGAAAAGTGGGGGATAAGGAAAGAGGATGGAATAGCTGACCAAAAATATAAAAGTTCACTTTGGCTATGAGGCTTGTAGATTCATCACATTTTATGGAACTGGGTAACTTGGAGTGTGTGAAAGCAACATGGCCAAGAGTGGTTGAGCAGTGGCTACCGGAGGCATGGACCAATAAGGGAGGCACAGCATTCTGTGAAGAGGACATTGGAGAATAGCATTTTATGAGGGCCTTTTAGACTTCAGTCAATGAAGAGAGAAAGAAAGTTGATAGCAAATCACCATTTTAGCATGTGTATTTGAATGTACTAGATGTGATGAGGTATGTGTGGCATGCATGTGCATGGTGTATGTGAGTGGTGTATGCCTATACACATGGGTGTGGCCATGCCCACCTATTTATGTGTATTCTGGGGAAACAAACTCAGTGGTCTGTGGTTCTCTCTGGCCCTCTTGGCTTATGCACAAAACATTCTTAATGACTGAGTTATCTTTCCAACTCAACTTGTTGCATTTATTTATTTTTATAATATTTTATTATTTTTTTATTTGAGAAAGAGATAAAGAAGGAAAGAGAGAGAGAGAGAGAGAGAGAGAGAGAGAGAGAATTGGCATACCAGTGCTTCCAACCACTGCATACTACCTCTAGACATGTGTCCCCTTGTGCATCTGGGTCCTGGGGAATCAAACCTGGGCCCATTAGCTTTGCAGGCAAGCCCCTTAACCACTAAGCAATCTCTCCAGCCCACAAATTACATTAATGGTGGACTTCTCTTGTTAATTATCTCTAAGACTCATTCAACATTCCCAATATATCCATCTTGGCCCTTAGAGGGATCAATGAATATCTGTGGAGTGAATGAGTTACTGAGTACAGATTACGCAGGATAGTATCCTGCACATACCACCTTTCAACATGTGATGCAACATTGTCATCACAAAGTTCATGCTAGAAAACAGTACAACTGAATTGCAAAACTAATTGCAAAAAAAACCCTCAAAATGTCTTAAAGAAGCTTATGATTTTATGTTGAGACACATTCATAGCTATGTGCACTTGCATTTGGCCTGCAGGCCACAGGGTGGGCACTCCTACAAGGTTTAAAGAGAATTGATTTGAGAAACCAAACCTGAAGCTATGCAATGATGGACAGTGATGAGAGTGGAAAGATGTGTGGATGGAAATTAGTGAAATAATATAGGAAGATCTTAAGGGGATACATCTTTGGAGATAGGACTGACTGACTTCTTCCACTTCAGAATCATCTTGTTAAGTGGACTGTTGTTACACCACGTTGTATCACCACAAGGGGTTGAAATGTCCTAGTGAAAAAGAACTCTAAGATTATTTATTAATTCTTACTGTACATTAGAAAGCAATTAGGTCCAGGAAGTCAATACTATTGCTACCATTTGTAGCTATAGGTATTGAACACTAACTATGACCAATTCACAGTGGTATCTTCATTTTTATCATCGTGAAGTATGGAATTTTATTACAAGTGAGAAAACAAGATTCAAAGTGATACAGCAACCACACATGTGGGAAGTGACACTCATAACAGTTCAGGACCTGACTTCCAGCCTAATCCAAGGTCTCCAGAGCCGAGGTTCTTCCTTCCGTCCCACAATAATGTCTCCTTGTGGTGTCAGAATTTGTCTGAGACCTCCTCAGTGCTGTTGGAAAGGAGTGATCATTGGATCTATCAAAGGCTCCAGTCATGTTCAGGGTTACAAAAGAAAATGGCCTTAGCTGTTAAAAGGAGGCAAAGAGAGACACTCTCTGGGGAGACCATCCAATGAAGGTACCCCACACTTTATTGGAAGGGTACTCTGTCAGGATTACAAAGCCTACCATGGAGTAATGATTTTCCTTCTATTTGAGATAGAAATCCAGTAAACACACACATGGGATAAAAGGGGGTCCTTTAGTCCTATTGATTTGGCCATGGATTTGGCTACCTGTGCGGTCACAGGTCTCATGAGAACATTCTGCAAAGGTGATGACAAACTGCTTAGCCCCTGGGCTCATACCAACCTTTCTTCCCTTCCCCTGCTCAGTGAACTCTACTAATGTTAACTTCACTAGACAAGTTGTCCCCTTCTCCATCTCCTGATGAGGCTCCCCTGAAGGTTGACATATGGCACCACCTTCTGAATGGAAAGATTTTATTTAACAGAGAAGAAGGGAAAAGAGAAGCGGAGACATGGAGGGAGAAAATTGTGGTAATGATGGATGGCATCAGGATTAGAGTAATGCACGACAGTTTGCCTACTAGGACATGTGAAGGTTGGGCCCTCATTATTTGATAAAGTTTTTGGGTGCTCCCTGAAGTATGGGAAACACCCATTTTTAATTCCATAACATTATCTGTAACTGACATGTGATTATAATAGTGCAATTCTCTTTAATGCAGTCTGTAAAAACACATTGATTTTATAGCTCCCCAAACCGATTACATTAATATCTGTGCATAATTAGTTTACACATTACTAAATTACTGACAGATTAAAAGTGAAATAGTGCAGTTCATACTCAGCGGCATAACTGCCAGAAAGGAAATTAATATGGATTCAAATGGTCCTCAGAGACCTACATTGAAATAGCAGAAATCTATAAAGACTGCTCGCATTAAGAAATTTCTATCAGCAACATGTTTGTGGTTGATGCTTTTCTAAGTCGGCTAATATGAGCTGAGTGGTGCAGGAAATGATATGTGAATGATGCTTGGGCCCTTACATACTCAAGGCTGTGGTTATTAAAAAGCAAACTCTTAATTGTGGTTTTTTATGTCCAGGAAAGGCAAGCTTTCACGTTGTAAATGAACACTTTTGCCTTCCCTTGCCTTTTCTAATAACCTAAGTTCTAAGGTGGAAACTGTTGATTCCTCAAACCTTCCCCTTTCAGAGCAGTAGCACATGCTTCATGGAATTTATACCCCCTGGTAGATGGATTTCTCTCCAGAGTATTGCTTCTATCCTGCATTCCACAATAGAACCCTGTGTGTGTGTTGGTCAGGTAAGGATGAGGCCCTGGGAAGAAGAGACAAGAGAGGTGTGGTGCCTTGACTTGGATTTCCTCCATAAACGCATGTGTTCTGAATGTTTTGTCCCCAGCTGATGGCAGCTTGGAAGGTGGAGCCTTGCTGGAGGAGGTGTGTTGCTGGGGGTGGGCCTTGAGGTTTATTAGCCCCTAGCTTACCAGTGTTAGTTCAGCTCACTCTCTTTCTTCTGTTTTCCATCTGCTGTGGCAGAAGTGATGTCCAGCCTCTGCTCATACCATGCTTTCCCCTGCCATCATGAAGCTTCCCCTCAAGACTGTAAGCCAAAATCAAAATTTTCCTCCTATCAGATGCTTTGGGTTGGGTGTTTTGACCAGCATTGTGATGATAACTACAATATTTTGCATCACTGAGATAAAACAATGTGAAGGGAAGAAGGAGTGATTTGGGCTCATAGCTCCAAACATTTCAGTCCACTTAGTGATATCTGTTGTTTTGTTTCTGGGCCATGATGTAATATAGCATCGTTCTGGGAGCATGTGGCAGCAACTGCTCAACTCATGGTAGCCAGGAAACAAAGAATGATAGGGGCCAAAAGATCTTCAAGGATCCACCCCCAGTGACATACTTCCTCTAGGCACTACCTCCTAAGGTTTTCTGAATGGAGAATAGAAACACCAACTGGAGATCATGCCTCCAGCAAATGGGCCTATGGGGACACTTCATAGTCAAGCCATAACAGGCTTTGTCTCAGTCCTCAGAACATAGACTCAAACTTTGTCTTAAACTCCTCATTAATTAAATTTTTCTGCCCTTTGGACATGTCAGATCATTTACCTACCTATAAGAGCTCAAGGATGAATAATTTTTTCTCTGCCTGTGTGGTAACATATGACATTTGGATTCATTTCCACAGGCAAGATACTTACAATCTATTGAATTCCAAAGAGTATGTTGGTTATAAATTCAGTTTAAAAGTGGATCAAAGTAGTCATCAGCAGTTACAAAAGATAGGAGTGAAAATTTATTGCATGGCTGCTACATTCCAGGTACTCTACATAGCATTTTACATAGGGTCTTGCTGCTGTAATCGTGATAGTAATTCAGTGAGGGAGACATCTTGACCTCTAGCTAATAAATGATGGAAGTTTCTCAGAGCAGTAGAGTAACTTGGCCATGTTCACACGGTTCATGTAATTGGATAGTTGGGTTTTTAATTCTTTACTATTTGCCTCCCAGAGTTCAGGTGAGTAGTGGGAAGGCAGGCACAAAGGGTAAAGGGAGATTTCTAGAGTGTCTAAAGATTGTCAGTGAGCCCAGGAAAATAACTCCTCCGTTAAAAAAATTTCTTCCTGCATATTCAGAAAATTCTATCTTATGCTATCATCTTCACAGCTCCCATGAATCAGTATTCCAGGTACAACTTTGCTATGTCTATAGCTCAAGTGGTCCCACGGTGATGCAGTCAAGGTGTCAAATAGGGCTACCACTGTCTCAAGGCCAGATGAGAGATGGGCCCACTGGCAAGACTTACTTCCTTGCTGACTCTTGGACCAAGGGCTGCCTTTAGCTTGTTCTCATGTGAATCTCTCTACAAGCTAGGACACAGCATGGCCACTTCCGTACCAGAGAGAACAAGCAAAGAAGAGACAGAGAGAGGTAAAAGACTCAAACACCAGGATCTCAGAGGTGTCCCAGATATCCCCTCACTTTTGCTGACCTTTTTGTTATAGGAGATATTTCCTGGGTGCAGCTTAACTCTTAGATATAAACACCAGCAGAGAGCCTCGTGTGCCCACCACAACTATGAATTTATTTCTTCATCATATGGCATATCCACTTTATCAACAAATAATTATTAATTACCTACCATGTGTTGGCTTTGTAACTAAAAGTAGGGATGCACTGGCAAGAAGAAAGATATTATAAAAATTCCCCTTAGGGCTAGAGGGATGGCTTAGCGGTCAAGGTGCTTGCCTGCAAAGCCTAAGGACCCAGGTTAGATTCCCCACTACCCACATAAGCCAGATACACAAGGTGGTGCCTGCATCTGGAGTTTGTTTGCAGAGAATGGGAGCTCCAGGGCTGCTATCTGCTTCTTCTATCCCTCTCTCCCTCCCTCTCTATCTAAAATAAATAAAATCTTTAAAAATTTAAAAATTCTCCTTAACAATAGAAATAAGGCCTGGAAAGATTGCTCAGTGGTTAAAGCTTCTTGAATTTATGTCCCCAACAGACTCAAATATTTTGTTAAAGCTTATAACTTGGATTTCTAGCAGCCTGGCTAGAAGAGGTGTCACTATGGGCAGATCATGGGATCCAGCCCTACGGAGTTACTGGGGGTGGATCTGAATTCCAGCCTAAGGTATGCAGAGTGAACTCTGCCAGGATCCCTGTTTTTGTGCTTGCTTTTGGTGCTGGCTAGTGGTGGTTTTTCTTCTCTGCATAGATCTGTGAAAGAGGACCAGCTTCTTTCACCATTATGGAACTTTCCCTGGATCTGTAAGCCTAAAATAAATCCCTTCTCCTATAAACTGTGTCTGGTTTGGAGGTTCATCCCAGAAACATGGTGCTGACTATAACACTTGCAAAGCCTAACCGCCCAGGTTTGATTCCCCATTACCCAAATAAAGCCAGATGCACTAACTGCCACATGTATCTGGAGTTTGTTTGCATCCCTGGCATGTCCATATTTATTCCCTGTCTACCTCTTTCTCTTTGCCTCTTTCTTTCTTTTTCTCTCTCTCAAATAACTAAATTATTCAAAAAAGGAATAATAAATATTTAACATACTAGAAAACACTCTACATGCATTGTGTGTGTCCACTCACTCAATCCTCATGATAATTCTGTAAAGTGCATATTCTTATTAGCCTCAATCTTCATACAAAGATTAGTGAGGCACAGAAACTTGTATTTTTGCAAGATAACATAGCTAGCAAATACAGAGCAGAAATTCAATCCAATTGAATGGACTGAAATTACTTTCTTGATGCTGGGACAGAACACCAGTCCAGAAGCACCTTACAGGAAAGGGTTATTTCAGCTCACAGTTTCAAGGGAAAGTTCCATCATGGCAGGGAAAGCATGGCAGAGCAGACAACTGAGAGTCGCATTTTGTCATTGCAGCATGGAGGAAACAGAATGGACTTGCTAGCTGCTGGCATTGGAAAGGAGCCTGGACTATAAAGTCTCAAGGCCTGTGCCCAAAGACACATGTCTTCTATGGTTCCACCTCCCAAGGGCTCCACCAGCTGAGGATGAAATATGAGATTTGATCACAAACATATGAGGCTATGGGGCATGTTTCACATTCAAACCACCACGCCCACCAGATGTACATTAAGATCCTGTCCTTTTCTTAACCATGTAGCTATAACCTTTTCCTTGTTTTAATATTGTTTGGAAAGATTCTGAAGAAAACCGCTGGAATCAGGGACCATAGTCCCAGGGCTATTTCACAAACCTTGGTAGATGGGATGGTGGCTTGGGCAAGGTCATGACAGATGCCAGGAAGAAAGGTGACAAATGCTGAAATAAATAGTAAATGGAAAAAACAAAACAAGATTTTTCAAAGAATCAGGAGTTCAATGTGGGAAAAGATCAAGTTAGGCATGGCTCGTACGTGCCTGATGTGAATGAGAGAATGTGTGAAAGCTACTGCAGATTTCCTCTGCATCAGGAAGCGGCTCTTCCTCCACCACTTCCATCAGAGAACCTCTGAGGCCAGTCTGGGTAGGTCTCATGGTCACTAAAACCAAAGAGATTGCTGGGAATTCTCAATCCATGGAACACAACAGGAGAACAAGCAGCTGCACCTACGTTCACCCAAGAATCAGAGTCATAAGAAACCTTCATCAAATATGTCTGTTCTGTCCTCCTTTCATGCACTGGGTAGGAGCATAGCTTTTTCCTCAGTGTTACGATAGTCGTTGCTCTTGCTAATGAAATGAAAATTAAAGCCTCAGGCATCACTTCCAGATTAAAACTTTGAGATGGGACCCATTATGTCCACATCTCCCTGCTGTGATCCTGGCAGTATGGTGGAATCAGGGTCCCCCTTTACCTGAGACCCCTTACTGACTGACTTCAATGCCTTGCTAAATTAGTATAGCTGTGCAGCATGGAGAACAAAATCTGGGGAAGGAAAATGGGGGATGGAGCAAGTGATGGAAGGAAGGAGATAATAATTATCCCATGTAATTATAGGGATTGGCAGGTCAGAAATGTATAAGGCAAGCTAGTAGGTAGAAAATTGTAGCAGAAATCAACATAACCTTGATCTAAAGGCAATATGGGGGTATAATGCCTTCCTAGTCAATAGAGTATGATTTTTTAAAGGGTTGTTTGAGAAGTTGAAGCCTTCTTAACTTATGTAATTAGTGTTGTATCAAATATCTGAGCACCATAAGCTGCTGAAGTTAACATGCAAAATTGATCATTACAGGGACTACTTGTTATCACAACACTAGCCACTCCTTCCTGACTGATACAGACTCCTATAGCTCACCTTCTACAGAGGAAATGAAGTTTACATTCATAAACACTATCATGATAAAGACTCTTTCAATAAAATGTTTGCTTAGTTTTTCCTTTAAAATACAATTCTCCATACATCTTTGTTCATGGGGCACATGGAGAAAGACAAGGTATCTCTAATAAGAAGACAAGCATACAGTTACAAGTTGCATTTGTTCACAAAATTCAAGTACCCACTAAAAATAATAAATTAGCACTCTGAATAATCGTAAGCAATCTGAGAGACAACCACCACAGACTACTTAGTCCATAAATGGGTTAATGGAGACCTAGCTTCTCAGGAGAGTACTAATGAAATAGTCGCAGAAACAATGTTCAAAATTGTCTCACCTGGCTGTGGTTGCCATGGAAATCTAGCTCCCTTATTTATGTTTCTTGTCCTCCTACTCAAATTACTAATAGTAATAATTTGGCCAGTTATTAAAAAGACAAGAAGTGGGCCATGTGAACCCAGGCAAGAAATGAAAAGTGAAAGTGAGAGAAATGATGTTAAATAGCAAACTGGATGCATCACCGCAACCATTTCAATTAGCTGGTACGTTATTTCCTTCTGTTAGGTGTAAATGTCTAGTGGTTTGGGGTTGCACAGAAAGTGCAGGAAAAGATTATGATTCCAGAAAGGATGTCTAATTTTCTTTAAGACACAGACCTTCAAATGAAATCTTCCTAAGAAAGATCTATGCATTGGTCTGAGTGTGCAATCTTCACTTCTGCCTTCAATACATGCACATATTTGTGTTCATGACCATGCCCTCTTCCCTCTTCATAGCAACTTACCCAATGTGGAATGGTCTGTCCTCTTGTGCAGCTTGAAAAGGAAGCTTCTATACTAGTGGGTCTTAGGTGTTCGTGGTCAGACTCCCTGGAGAATTTCAGAAAACCAAATCCTACCTTAAAAAATACACATGGGTACATTCTTATGTAAGTAGTTCATTTCACAAGGATTATGGACTTCCTGAAAGTCATGCACACCCTCCAATCTAGAATTATGTCTTAAGGGGAAGGGATTGTGTGGCTATGTGGTTGCCAGACCAACACAGCATCGTGGCTAATTTTGTTTTCTGGTGAATTACTTTTACCTTGTCCTGAAATGATTTTCTTAATAAGAACTTGAGTTGGGGACATGGAGCTGAGAGTTCAGACTCCTAATGCATTTCTAAGATTATTATTCAGAGTATCATCACCAACATCCAGAAGTACAGTAGATGATGGGAATGGGAATACAGAGCTAGAGGAGATGACCAAGAGCAGAAGACACCATGCCCTTGTTTTTGTGTTTTCATAAGTCTTCTAGACAACTGAAGAGTGATATGATCAATGAGTAGTACTGTCAAAAGGGAGGAAAGGGCTGGAAAATAGCTCAGTGATAAAGTCCTTGCTTGCAAAAGCCTGAGTACCCAGGATCTGTTCCCCAGTACCCATGTAGAGCCAGATTCACAAGGTGGCACATGTGCTTGGAGTACATTCGCAGTAGCTAGAGGCCCTGGCATGTCCATTCTCTCTCCCCACCCCCACCTCTTTCTTCTTCTCACTTTCTCTCTGAAATAAATAAATAAAATAAAATGTAAAAAGGAGGATTTCCCTGCCCTTGGTCTCATAGTAGGGATGTTTCATATCTCATTTCATATCAAGCATGGTCTCACTTCATGTATTTCTCCTCATTTCATAGTCTGTAAAACTTGACTTCTGCAACATGAAGTACCCTATTCAAGTCACTTGCTCATATGCACACAATGGCTAATTTCAGGAAAAGTTCAGCAAGGAAATTGAAACACTGAGAAATTATGGAAATGAAAGAAATCATCACATTAAAATGCACTTCAGAAAGAATCATGAACAGCGGGCGTGGTAGCACATGCCTTTAATTTAAGCACTTGGGAGGCAGAGGAAGGAGGATCGTTATGAGTTCAAGGCCACCCTGAGACTACATAGTAAATTCCAGGTCAGTCTGGGCCAGAGTGAAATCCTACCTCAAAAAACAAGAAAAAAAAAAAAAAACAGAAAAAAAAAAGAATCATGACTAGGTAAGACCAAACAGAAAAATGAACTTCAGGGATTGATGACAAGGTGAGACAATAATACATTCAGCATGTGTGAAGAAAAAACTGCATATGTTCAATGCTTTTAAAAATTCTGGAATACATTCAAGTGAACAAACCTAAGAACCCATGCAGTAGAAGAAGGAGCTGAGATAAAGTCAAAATCATCATCAACTTATTCAATAAAAATCAGTTAAAATTCCACATAATCATAGCTAGAAAGGAATGCCTCCATGATATGTCCCAGTTAAGATGTTAAAAAAAAAAGTACAAGGTAACAATACTTAGAGCTGTAAGGGAAAAGTGCCAACTCATATACAAAGGCAGAAATGTCAGAATAACATCAAACCTTTCATCAGCCACTCTAAAAGGAAAGCAGAGTGTTGTATTTTAAGTCCTGAAAGTAAATAACTGTCAACCAAGATTGTTATGCCTATCAAAGTTATCTCTTAAAATTGATGGATTTCAAGACAAGCACAAATTAAGGCAATTCATAGTCATCAAACCAGTACTGCAAAACTTCTTAAAGGAATACTATATAAGGAGGAAGAAGAAAGACAGTCCCATGCATGAGAACACAGGAAATAATGCATTCTGTGAGAAGAACAGATGGATAAAAAAGGGACAGGAAGGTGTCAACCAGGTCAATCCAGGCAAACCAGCAAACCCCTGATAGGAATAAGAGAGGAGGAAGAGAAATACCAATAGTCCAGCCAACCAGAACATTAACAAAACCATAGGAAACAGCCAACCTCTCTCAATGGAAACCTTAAACCTTAAATACAAATAACTCAAGTCACCAATAAAAACACAAAACAAAACTGGCCTCACTAAATAAAATAAGATCCAACCACCTCTAAGAAACCCACTTAACTACCAAAGCAACGATGGTCAAAAATTGAGAGTCAAAGGGTGAAAATTGACTTACCAAGCAAACAGAAGCTGGAAACAAGCTGAGATAGTCATTATTATATCTGAAAAAATATACTTAAAGCCAAAACGACTCAGAAGAGATAAATAGGGAAACCAGGACATAGCAATTACAAATACTCACACCAAATTCCAGGGTTCTAATTTCATAAGACCATCATTAACAGGCACAAAAGATCACATAGGTCCTGATACAATAATAGTGGGACTTGTTACTGTACCAGTTTCAAACTTAGATAATTCCTCTGAGCCAAAAATCAGCAAAGAGACTTCAAGGCTACATTATACTTTGATCAACTGGATTTAACCGATATCTGCAGGATATTCCATCTAATAGATGGAAAATATATATTCTCATGGATACATGGAAATGTTGCTAAAAACTGATCACATTATAGATCACAAAGCAACCTTTAGTACAAAAATATGAAATAGCAGGGCCAGAGAAATTGCTCAGTGGTTAAAGTGCTTGCCTGCAAAGCCTAACAGCCCGGGGTTCAATTCCCCAGTACCCACATAAAGCCAGATGCACAAAGTGGTGCATGCACTTGGAGTTTGTTTGCAGTGGCTGGAGACCCTTGCAAACCGATTCTGTCTCCCTGTCTATCTTCTCTTTCTCTGTCTATGTCTTTCTCTCTCTCTCCTTGCAAATAAATAAATTTTTTCTTAAAAAAAAAAACTGAATTAGGGGCTGGAGAGATGGCTTTGCAGTTAAGACATTTGCCTGCAAAGCTAAAGGACCTCAGTTCAATGCCCCAGGACCCACAAAAGCCAGATACACAAAGGGGTGCATGCACTGGGTTTGCAGTGGCTGGAGGCCCTGGCACACTCATTCTCTCTCTCCCTTTCTCTACCTCTTTCTCTCTCTCTCTCAAATAAATAAATAAAATAAAGTTTAAAAAAAGACTGAAATGATTCCTGGTATCTTATCAGGCCACAGTGTAATAAAATTAAAAATCAACAAGTCCATCTTTGGGAAATACACATATTTGAACACAGAACAACACACTTTTGAATGAGCAGTAGAATATTAAAGAAATCAAGAAGATAATTTAAAACTGCCTTGAATCAAATGAAATCATAGCATAACCTATCAGATCCTCTGGAATGCAGCCAAGGCAGTCCTAAGAGGAAAGTTTATAGCTACAGGTACTCACATTAAAAATCAGACTATATAAAGTAACACAGTGATACTTCTCAATGCCCTAGAAAGATAAGAGGCCAAACCTAGTAGATTGTAAAAAATAATGAAGATTAGGATTTTCTAAGCACTGGAGGGTATGATAGAGATGTCTCACTTAGTGCATACCCATGCTCATTGTAGCTCTATTCACAATAACTAGGTAATGGAATCAGCCTAGTGTCCATCAGCAGATGAATGGATCATGAAAATGTGATACATCAACACATGGAATTCTATTTGGTCATAAAGAGAAACAAAACTATAAATTATTTAGGGAAATGGAAAGATCTACAAATTATTATATTAAGCAAGGTAAGCTAGACTCAAAAAAAAGATACCACATTTTCTCTCTCATATGAGAATGCTAGCTTATAAAGTATATATATATATATATATATATATATATATATATATATATACTTTATATATATATATATGTACATGTATATGTATATGTATATATATACATATATATATATATGAAATGTGTACATATATGCATATATGTGAGTGTGATTGTATCAGAACAGGTCATGAAACTGAAAAGAGGACCAGAAAAGGAGAAAGAAGTTTTGAGGAGGAGGAGGTAAAATATAATAACACAATTGACATCAAAGCAGAAAGAAGGCTACTGGAGATGTAAAAAAAAGTTACATTTGAATATGTCATAAAAATCTAATATGTTATATAGTAATTTAATTTGAAAAAATAATAAAATTACCACCTTTAAGTAATATTTTTATTTTGCTTTCATTGTTTTTACATAGACATATATTTTATTTTTCCTTTTTAGTAAAATGTCATAGCACATATACAGTTTTGATGCCTTTTTTGTTATTTTTGAGGTAGGGTCTTACTCTGTAGTCCCAGGCTGGCCTTTAACTCACAGCAATCCTCCTAACCCTATCTTAATACTCCAAACAACAACTTATTCATTAACTTCAGTGACAAGAATATTTGTGAGTTCTGGGATTTCTATTCTAATTCTTGGTCTTGCATTGACACCATACTACCATAGGGACTACTTTATAAAATATTTAATTGGTAGTAAAAAAAACAATTCTTTATTATTAGTTTCCCAAGCATTTTTGATTATTGTTACAGATTAATTTTTATAGACTTTTAGATTCTTTTCAGCTTTTTTTTTCTTTTTGGTTGTTCAAGGTAGGATCTCACTCTAGCCCAGGCTCACCTAGAATTTACTATGTAGTCTCATGCTGGCCTCGAACTAAAGGAGATCTTCCTATCTCTGCCTCCAGAGTTCTGGGATTAAAGGCATGTGCCACTATGCCTGGCTGACTTTTGAATTCTTTAATAAAGTGAAAAAAGTGAGAAATTGAGGTTTACCTATAGTCTAATTTTGAGAAAGAATAATTACGAGTGTAATTGTTATCCTCTATACTCATGTATAAAGAATAGTGTTTCTTCCTCCAAAATCATGTACCGTAGACTTCTTTTTTATAATTAGTTATTACTTTGCAAGGAGAGAAAGAGAGACAGGACAGGGAGACAGAGTGAATATGAGTGCACTAGGGCCTCTTGCCACTGCAAACCAACTTCAGGTGCATGTGCCCTTTTGAGCACCTGCCTTTATATGGGTATTGGGGAATTGAACCCAGTCCATCAGGCTTTGCAAGCTCATGCCTGTAATCAGTCAGCCATCTCTTCATCCTAGACTTTTATTTTAATTCAAAAAATTAATATCTTCCTGATAAATCCTTTTAGTGTTAGAAAAACTATGAATGCAGGCTTGTACTAGTTTTAGAGGTTTTTTTAAAAGATTTTCCAAGTTATCTTGTAGTATGTCATGCTGAAACAGCAATAGATCATTACCAGAAAGATTTATGCAGGGAATGACATTTTACTTAGGAAAGAAACACTTGAGCTAGTTAAAGGGCCTGGAAAGGGACCCCTTAAGGCTAACAGCTACTGGACAGAACTTTGTTCTCAGATGTGGCTGTCCAGTCCTCTGCCTTTCTTCCTGCTATGCTCTAAAGAGCAAATGTTTGGTATTTAGAACCTTTTTTTTCTCTCTCCTCACTTGAAAAGACATACATCAATGACTGTGCCATTGCTTTGAAAACTAATCTAAGACTAGAGAATAAATAGTTCTAAAAAAATAAGTTGTACTTTTTACCCTCTTTGCATTTTATTATTTGGGTTGTCAGAAAATTTTACAGTTGTGTGGGAAAGAGCTATAGCATTTCTTCTACAAACTATCAGAAGTAGTTAACATGCCTCAATTGTCACATGATGCTGTCAGGGTTGTATGCCCAGAAAGGAGGAGAAAGGGCCAGTTTGAACTGGTGAGTGTCTGGGAATCCTTCTGCTACATAGATAAAACATGTCATGTGTGTTACTGTCCTACCACATGGCCAAAATCTATTACAAGAAAATACATAGAAGGCTGGAGAGATGGCTTAGTGGTTAAAGGTACTTGTTGCAAAGCCTGGCAACTTGGGTTTGATTCCCCAGTACCCACATAAAGCCAGATGAACAAAGTTGCAGATGCATCTGGGGTTCATGTGCATCGGCAGGAGGTACTAGCACACCCATTCTCTCTTCTCTCTCTTTCAAACGAATAAATATTTTTTTAAAAAATACAGAGCACTACTGGCATTCAAGTGATGGAGAATGCAAGCTCAGACCTAAAGTCTAGTTTTTTATAGTTATTTCATGATAGATCAAATTAAGATTCCAAATTCCGTATCCAAGAAAGGCCATTTGTCATTAAACCTGATGCCAAATGTCTTTTAAATGTATAGATTTGTTCAATTCAAGACAATCCAGAAATAGCCAGTGCTTTGGCATGGGACGTGGTGATGAAACCAGTCATTCTAGCACTCTGGAAGCTGAGACAAGACTGTTTCAAAATCTATGGACATGGCTTGGAAGTTAAGAAACTCACCTGCAAAGCCTAATGACATGAATCCACTTCCCTAGGACCCACATAAAGCCAGATGCACAAAGTGGCATATGCTTCTGGGGTTCATTTGCAGGCTGCTAGAGACTCTGGGTGCACCCATTCTCTTTCTATCTGCCTCTTTCTCTTTGTCTCTCTCTGTCTCTGTCAGTCTGTCTGTCTCTCAAACAAACAAACAAACAAAATATGGACAAATTTCATGGAAAGGCTTATAAGACCCCACACCTCTCAGAGTATCTGATATCTCAGAGGCATCTGATAGTTGCTAGGAAAGAGTCAAACTCTTCAGTAGCATAGCCACTAGTAAGTTGCTCAGACTCCAAGAAATAACCTCCCACTTATGCTCATGCCAGCAGCCCCAAGTTAACTCAGTGGGTCAAGGATTTAAAAAAACAAAAAAACAAAAAAACAAAACAGTAGGGCTGGAGAGGTGGCTTAGCCATTAAGGTGCTTGTCTGCAAAGCCTAAGATGTCATGTTCAAATCTCCACGTCCCATGTAAGCCAGATGCACAGTGACACAAGCACACAATATCACACATGCATACAAAGGGGCACACACATTTGGAGCTTATTTGCAGCAGCTAAAGGTCGTGGTGGGCCCATTCTCTCCCTCTCTCTCTCTCTCTCAAATAAATAATTTCTAAAAACAGTAAAACAAAATAGCTCCATAAATGTATAGAAAGCTGATGCCTTCATCAACCATAATAATTAAATTGATACTTTAAATATATATATTTTATTTTTATTTATTTGCAAGCAGAGAGAGAGACAGAGAGAATGGGCACAACAGGGCATCCAGCTGCTATAAATGGAAACAGATGCATGCACCTTCCAGTGCATCTGGCTTTATATCAGTACTGGGGAATCAAACTGGGGACAGCAGGCTTTGCAGACAAGTGCTTCAATCATTGAGCCATCTCTCTGGGCCCCAGATTAAAACGTTTTTTCAGATTATTTCCTACATATTGAAATGAAGTTTCTCTCCCATTAGGTTCTTTCCCAGAATTTCAAACCCCACTATGTGTCTATGCTCATTCTTACAATGGGAAAGAGTAGCTGTTGGAGTGTGTAAATACCCCCGGACATGCCAGACAAGCGTATCTAGTAGCTGTTTTCAGTCTGATAAATCTGTCTGAGACAGTAGTCATATGATTATCTTAATGTATTCCAAACTCTTGAATGTCTTTGTTCGTTCGTTTGTTTGTTTGTTTTAAATTTCTTTGTTTCTTTATTTATTTGAGAGTGACAGAGAGAAGGAGGGAGAGAGAGAGCTTCCAGCCTCTGTAAACGAACTCCAGATGCGTGCGCCCCCTTGTGCATCTGGCTAACGTGGGTCCTGGGGAATTGAGCCTCGAACCGGGGTCCTTAGACTTCACAGGCAAGTGCTTAACCGCTAAGCCATCTCTCCAGCCCTGTTTGTTTGTTTATTTTAAGGTAGGGTCTCGCTGTAGCCGAAGCTGACCTAGAATTCCCTATGTAGTCTCAGGGTGGCCTGGAACTCTGGTGATCTTCCTACCTCAGCCTCCCAAGTGCTGGGATTAAAGATCTTGAAGTGGCCTGCACAGAGCTCAAGGAAGGAATGCAATGGAAATATCCAGCATCCAGCAAATGGATATACTCATGAATATTTACATTTTCCCCCAAAAGAACTGGCTGTCTTAGTTTATCAGCTTTTCTGGACTGTTGCAACATCATAAAACCAAAACAAAATGAATTCCTACATGGATTTGATGTCACTTTCTTTTTAGATAAATAGATTGGGCTAGAAGGCTCTCTGTATAATTTTTCTCTGGCATTTGAGGGCATTATTGATTCTGAAAGTGGAATAGATAAGCAAATTGAAACACAATCGCTGAATTTGTTTTAAGGCTTCGCTGTTTATAGAAATTTGGCATTTATTTGTTATACCTGGTGGCTATTAAGCACTCTTAATTGTGCTGTACCCTCGATAACAAGTTGGTTGAGGTTTCACATTATAATTTTAAAAGAGTTAATTGGACACTAATCCGATGCACAGCACAAAAAAATATTTTGAACCACTCCAAGGAAAGCCAAAAATCCCACCAGCGGCTGTGGTCCTAGTAAACCCCCTACCCTGGGAAAGGGAGACGATGAATATTCAATATTTTTTCCATTTGAGTCTCTTGACATTCTATTGATTCACTTTATTTTCCCAACAATTTCCTGACAGGTTTCCCAATGTGGATTCTGCAAATTCTTTGATATTCATCTTGCAATTGCCTTTGAAAATGAGCATCCTGGCCAAGTTTGGGCTGGGGCTTAGAACTCTGGGGTCCCCAAACAGCTCACATCCCATTTCACTCTTTCACCTCTTGATCCTAACATCTGGGACAGAGACAGACATCAGGAGGAGGGGGCGGTGGGCGGGAAAGCACACAAAGCTCGAGCCAGGCTTTGAACCGGGTTACTGCTCAGCAAGAAGGGGCAGGCAGAAAAAGTGGAGGGACAGCCACTCGTGTTGGAAATGGAGGAAAAGCAAAGGTCTTAGGGGTAGAAGTTGGGATGACGAAGCATACAGACGGGGCAGGAATGTGACATCCAGGCCAATTGCTTTTGTAAATGGCATCTGTATATAAATCCAAAGTGGCCTTGACCTCTGTAAGGGAAAAGGCACGCAGAGTTTGACACAGGCTTTCATTCAAATGTTACCTGTGTGGGGGATATAAGGGGGCGTAAGGGGGTGTGCCTGTTATGGTGTATTCACTTATGCGCGCAGAAGCATGTGCCCTGTGTGCACTTGCGGGGAGGCCACAGGAGGAAGTCAGGTGTCCCAGTCTTTCTCTTCTGCTCCATTGAGCAGAAGTCTCTCACTGAACCACGCTGGTGCTCAGCAGTTTCTAGCCTCTGCCCTCAAAGGGGGTTATAGGCCTGTGTGGCCACACCCAGCTGTTCATAGGGGTGCTGAGGCTTGAACTCAGGCCCTTACGCTTGTGTGCAAGTGCCCTTAACCACTGTGCCATCTCCTCAGCCCACTTTTTTTTAAAATTCTGGTTGTGCTGGGAACCCAAGCCATGTCTGTCACATACCAGCCAAGCTCTCTGTCACTAAGGAATACTCCAAGCCCTCCTACTGAGAGGGATACAGTTAGAGTGACTGTACCCCTGGAAGTAAAAATAAAGACAGGGAAGTCTATACTTGCTAGAAATCAAGGATGATCTGACTTCTTAACTCTTGCCTAGTTCTGTAGACTTGTTTTACCACAAACAACCAAGACCTCTCCTGGAAGGGAGGTCTTTCATAGGATTTAAACATTGTGGTTGGTCAAGTTCAGCCCCTGGAACTCGGTGTCATGGCTAGCCTGTTCCTGAGAGAGCTCATAGCCCTAACCAACCAGCTGTCCCTCTGGTTCACCTGAGTCAGAAAATGGCCCACCACTGCAAGGTTATAAAATCCTTTGCAAGGGGAGGGCAGGCTCTCTGACCACTTGGGAATTTCCAGCTGTGGGTGATTTTTTTCCCCCCAGCTGGGGGAGCCCCCAAGCCTTGCTCTCCGCATGGGCTCCTTTACCCACTCCAGATCCCCACATAGCAGGAGCTCCTTGAACTTTTTTTTTTCTCTTTTTTCTTTCCTTGTTTTTTTTTAGGCCCTGCACATAGGATCTTTAGCCATGTGGGTGTTTTTTCTTGGCTCTGTACTTCCCTCAATAAATATACTAATTTAATAACTATCCTTCTCAATCTTTTTTAATTCAATTCTTTGATTAAAATTAGAAATGAACCTATGGTTTGGGGTTCAAGGACTTTCCTGGATCCCAAGCACCCTGTTATATTATTGGCCTTTTTTTTGAAAAACCTCACTTTGTCAAAAAACAAAAACTTGGCTGAAGAGAGAGAATAGAAGGTAAGGCACTTGTCTGCAAAGCCTAAGGGCTGTGTTCGATTCCCCAGGACCCACATAAGCCAGATGCACAAGGTGGTGCATGTGTCAGGAGTTAGTTTGCAGTGGTTAAAGGCCCTGGTGTTCTTGTTTTCTCTCTCTTTCTGTGTGTGAATCTCTTTCTCTCAAATAAACAAAAGACCACAAAGTGACCAGTGTCATGGTAATGAGTGGGGTGTACAGACACCCTCTTGGAGTTTGCTGACCAGCCGTTTTGCCCCCTCTCTGGAGTGTCTGTTGGCACTCTGTAATAAGAGCTGAGTTCTACCCTGCAAGCATGCTTGCAGTTCTCAGCATGTAGTGCCAGGTATGTACTCAAAAACCTGTGTAACATTAATGAATGGGTGACCAAGTTCATGGTCTATAGTTTTGAAAATATAATTTGGCCTTGCAGCAGTTACTGCCACATTGTTGGCACAACACATCCGACCCAAAGCAACTCATGAGAGGAGTCGGTTTATTTCAGTTAATAGTCTCAAGGGGAAGTTTCATGACCAAGAAGGTATAACAGGTATGGGCAGGAAGTCTAGCTCACATCTCCACACGGCAGCAGGGACAAAGGAGAGAGAGAGTGAGCTGGTTAGCCCTGACAGTGAGGCTAGATTATAAAATCCCAAAACTACCCCAAGTGACTCACTCCTCCAGCAAGACTCTACCTCCCAAATACTCCACCAGCTGAGGACTAAGTCTGAGGCTGGGTAGGAGCCCATTTCACCTTCAAACCACCAAGGCTTCTTGCCCAAACCAAACCTGGCTTAGTTCCTTTCAGATTAAGATGAGCTGTGTGGAGTGACTGCCTAACTACCTGTGGATGATTGACCTCAGTGACCTTGAAGACTAGCTTGGATGGATATACATGTACAGGACAGACAAATAATTAAAAGAAAGAGAAGGAAAATAGATGATACTTAGATAAATGATAGATAGATGATAAAATAAATGATTAAAAGTTAGATAGATGATAGATAAACAGATAGATAAATGACTGATAAATGATAGACAGGTGGAATAAATGATTAAAAGTTAGGTAGATGATAGATAAATAAATAGATAAGTGATTGATAGATGGATGATAGATAGATAGACAGACAGACAGACAGACAGGTGTTCTTTGGCGCATCTCTTTAACCCCAGATGTTTTACACAATGTCGTCTTGGAGCTGCACCTTGAAGTTCCAGATACACTGCTCGCCTTGTAACGCTTTTCACAGCCCAGCTTTCAGACATCTCCACCTGGAGGACCCTGGCTGACTTAATGAGCCTACTCAGTCTAAACACATCAGGCTGCTGTTCTGACAGCCTGGCATTGACTAAGCTGACTGACTGCATTTAGACCAGGCCTCCCGGTGTCCCTCTTGGTTGAATGTACCTAGAACCACACAGTCATGTTTAGAGCATGGTACAATGATGGTATCTTTTATTATTCTTTTTTTTTGAAAAGGAAAAAAAACAACTGCTTCTAGAAGGGTAGAAACTGTGCGTGATTTGTTTTCATGGTGTTAAGGTGGGGTTTTCCAAAATAAGAATGATTAATTTCAAATGTGCACATTGGTGTTGTAGCTTTTTGATTTAACTATCCTTCTTGGATACAGTGAAGCTTTATTTAAGTATCTAACCATTGGTGCCTCCCCTTTCCTGGTAGTACTTAGTAGGAGGGTGGAGACTATGTCTTGTTAATTTATCGTCAGTCACTGTTGTACACGGTGCATGTACCTGTCATAACTGCTGCTGACATTTGTCCATTTATCCCATTGGCAGTGATCAGAAAACTACAACCCAACAGCCAAACCTTCCCTGCCACTCATTCTTATAAATAAAGTTTTATTGGGACACAAACATACAATTCATTTACATGCGGTATGGCCTCTCCCAGACTACAATGGCGGAGTCAAGCAGCTGTGACAGGCACCATATGCTCCTCAAAGCCACTTGGATTTTTTTTTTCCAGAAAATCTCACTGAACTTGGCTCTATAGGGTTTCTGTGCAAAGTCATAAGTGATCACGTTCTATTTTCCCAGCAACGCCCTGCCATAGTAGTGTTTCTATTCTGTTGACAGGCAGACAAGGGGACCTTGGCACGGAGGAACTACATGGGAGCAGGAGCAGCGGTACTGGAAGCAGAATACAGTGCACTGAGAGCCCACAGCGCACCCTTCAGCACATCGGTCGCCTCTGACAGGGGAGGAAATAACTCCTTTGCTTTCAGAGGCAGATGGCTCTGGCCTGTCCTTGGAGTTCGATGGCGTGTGGCTCCTGAACATCTCAGGCTCATTCCACGCAGTGCCTGTAATTCCTGGGTGCTAGAGAGAGAGCTAGCTAGGATTCTTTGCCAGAAAACACTAGGGCTACAGGAACTAGAAATCTAACTGCCTTTCAGGCCTGCACACGGAAGGTCTGCCTTCCACTAGAGCCCAGTGAACAAGGCCCAGGGACTGCAGGGTTTAGGTCTTCTACGTGGGTGTCCACAGGAACTGAGCTCAGTGCCTTTGTCATAAGACTCTGTGTTGGACAGCAGGCCAGTGGAGAGAAACCATTTGCTCCTTTCCATCTGGGATAGAAACATTCACCTCCTCCCAAGACTGGTACCCTATAGTTTGTGGAGGCTCCAGTGAGGTAGAGGGTCAACCGAGGTCAGAAAGGATGAGGACAAGGACAATAGCAAACAAGTAGCTGTAATGTGAGTGGTCTTCTCTTTTATTTATTTATTTTTTTAATAAAAACCCTCTCCTAATGACTTGGTGGTTTTCACAGTAGCAAATGTGCTGACTTAAAATTCCATGGGAGGTCAATAATTTTTTCTCTGCCTGTCCCAGTGATGACTGTGGTTCAGATGCTCCTTAATCACCATACCCGGGGTGGGGGGACTCTGTGATTTGACTTGGGCTCTTGGCTGTTTGGGGAGCACTTGTTACTGTGCCTCTCTCCTGGACATAGGGCAGCTTCACACCGAGGACTAGGACGGATTCTTGCTACCTCACTCCAGCAGGAACTTAAAAACAACTGATTCGACAAAGAAAGAGCCCAATGTTTAGAAATCAAGTGTTGGATTGGATATGAGGAAGCTCAAGAATGCATCCCCAGATTTTCAAAAGCACAGGAAGGTACAGATGTGATAAGGGCCACACAAGGTTTGCTAATAGCACTAGTGAACTGTACGACAGCCTGGGGCCCAAGGGTTTGCTCGACACATAGTTAACAGTTTTGCCACCAATCTTGGACACAGTATCAGTACAAAAACTAACACAGGTCAGTGAAATTTCACATATGAGGACATTTTTTGGACGGCTTTGTTTCTTAATGCAGATAAATGCATCTATCTACACAGACTTTTGCTCTTCAGGGGAGACCTAGGTGTTCCTTGTTGGTATTTGATTACAAGTGCACTGCTATACTATTTGGAATCACTCAACAGTAAAGGTTCTTAAAACTGTCAAGAACAATGGTCATAAGAAGCATGCTGACTTCAGTCAGAAAAGGGGCTGTGGTTTGGGAGGAAAGCTACAACTGTAGAGCAGCACCTACAAATGAAGCAACACGTGGATCCTCTGAGGACTTGGAGAAGAGGTAATATGGGTGCCCAAGACCTAAATGGAATTTCTAAACCTGACCCTGGCTCTCCTTATGCCTTGAACCAGCGGCGTAACAGCAGACTTCCTTTGTCCATTCCGGTTTCTTGTCTAAAGGTTTATCCTAGACTGCCACTAATAAGGTATTGGATTTAGAAATGGAAGGAAGGAAGAAAGGGAGGAAGGGAGGGAAGGAGGGAGGAAAGAAGGGAAGGAAATGGTGAAGGAAAGGGAAAGGGAAAGAAAGAGGAAGAGAAGGAAAGAAGGAAGGAAGGGAGGGAGGGAAGAAGGAAAGGAAATGGTGAGGAAAAGGGAAAGAAAGATGAAGGAACGAAGGAGGAAGGGAGGGAGGGAGGGAAGGAAGGAAGGAAGGAAGGAAAAGGAAGTGGGAAGAAAAGACATTTATGGTATCAAAACATCCTATTCACTTTTTATCTAAAATGTATCTGGGTGTCTTGTGGTTTGCCTAAAATCCTTTAGCCCTTAAAAAAACATCAAACGTATAATGAACATATCAGGTCTGTCTCCGTTTCAGGAGGTGGGGTGGCAGGAGGAGAGGAGAGGGGAAACAGAGAAGGGAGAGAGAAGAGGTTACAGTTAATCCCAGCTCACCAAGAGCCAGCGAATCCTCACAGCAGAGGTGGGGAGCCAGAACAACCACAAACATCCTTAAATGGAAGATGGGGGTAGGCCTGCACCTTCTCCCTGCTCCTAAGTGCAGGGAAGACCCGCCCCTACCCCAACCTGTTAGTACCTGGGGTGGGGGTTGGGTGAGAGTTGGAGAAGAGGAAGATGCCCTGAGGGGAAGGCTGCATTGCAGGAAAAACTCCGCAGTTCCCAGAAGATCCAGGAATTGTAATGAAAATATTAGAGATTCTCAACACAGCCTTCAAATCCCACTGAAAATAGATTGTGCTTGTCCCAGTGAGGGCCCTGCTTAAGACGGCTCGGCTCGGCTCCTTTACTTCAGGTCTTTTGCAATTTATTCCTAGACTGGGGAACCCTCTTGTAGGCAGGTGGAAGTGGGAATAAGTGGGCTGATAACACTTCCAAGTGGACCCGGATTTTGCCCATGGGGAAGGGCTATTGCTACAGGGATTTCAGAAATGGATGGGCAAACACAGAGCAATGTCACTAAAGGCCCCAGGATCCTGCTGTTCCAGAAGTCAGCAGGAAATGAGTGACTTGGGCTCTCAGTCTGCTTGCATGCAGGGCCTTCTCCAGCCAGGAGTCCAGGGCCAAGGTGTAGAAACTCACACGTGTGGGTTTCGGAGCCTGACGGCTTGGGCGGCGCACGGGCGGCCAGCAGATGGCGCTGCGTAGCACGATATGGACCGTCCTGTGCCCGGCCAGCTACTGCCCAAAGTTCTTGCCTGTGTGTGCAATTCCTGCGCTGAAAAATGTTTGTGGAATTAAGTAGTGATTTCCTTTAGTCTGCACCACTCCTGCTGGCTGTGTGTTCGGGACTAGACGTTAACATACGCCTCATAGAGCTTCCTCTGGTGAAACCAGGAGCTTGCAACCACACTTATCTTCCACACCCTTACTGTTCATGCCAACTGGCCTGGCTCTGTCTGTTCTGATCATATGGCTTTGTATACTAATAACTTCCATACTGAAAACTAACACGGTCTGGAAGACAAAGAAATGCTGAAAAAAAAGTAAGTAAATAGAGCGCCTAAGACTTTTTTTTTCTTACACAACAAACATAAAAGGGCACAACAGGTTTTGCTGTTTGGATGATGTCTTTTCTAAAAAAGGCTCAAAAATAAAAGTGTGTTTGGAAGAAACTCAAGCCATTTTCTGGAAAAAAAAATAAGTTGCAGGCTGCTGGGACATGGGGGCTGTTATGTGATTTCTGGAAACACTTGGGTGAAATGATCATAAATGTATAACTGTGGAGAAAATTTAGGAAACATGTGGGACACCCATGGGTTTTTAAGCACCAAGCTAAACAGCCATGGATTAAGGGGGTGCTAGGAGTTGCCAGTGAGATCACTTCACCATGCCAAGTGGCTCCATTAGTGAGGGCTCAGTATGTATTTAATGTTACCATAAAATCCGTCTTTTCAATATAAACAAGGCCAGTGTGCATCTCCAACAAGACGTATGTAGCTTTGTTTGGGATAATGGATTTGACGTGAGTAAAAACAGTGGGGATTAAATGGACCCAGCACGGATAAATATAACTAATTGTCATCTCCTCCTATCAGTGTAAACATCTCTAGCACTACAGACTGGGAGGATATGGCAGAGTGAGGAGGGGACTCTCTGCAAACTGATTCATAACTGATAGATCCATCAGACGTGGGTGGAACACTGAGTCCCCCCCTCCCCAGCCGAATTTCCAGGCAGTTCATTGCTTAAATTGGCTGTGCGTCCCAGCCCTACAGAGTTGCGTCCGCAGCTATGCTGTTATGTGCAGAGTAACTTGGGACTTCATTTTCTTCAGTTTGCTGATAAAACTTTTGATGCTGGCAGAATGACCAGCTTCTTCTGAAAGCACAAGCCCTGAGTTCTTGTTTAAGGTTTGCAGCCAGGGGCCAAATGATTACATCGCTATACGAGATAATATTAACTGCCATAACCAAATGTTCCTGATTGATTTCATATATCAAAACTGTTGCTGAATGGTCATGAATGCACACATTTCTTCGAAGTAAGAAATATTCTCTTTGTTTCTAAGCAGTAATTTTAAAGTTACTATATTTTAGGTGACTCAATAGAATAATGAGGGTATATTCATTTACTTACATCTGGTTTTTAACATTTGATGCCCCCTTTTAACCTGTTTTCACTGCTGAAGATAAAGTTCAAAGACATTTTTCCTAACCACATGTCATTTGTCAAGGCACGCTATTCATACATGAATATTACTAACGAGCGAGGTGAAACTACAGTTCTGTGGATAATAGCAATGTTTAAGGCTTCCTTAATATTACAAACATGGCAAATTCGATCTGTAATATCCACAAGCTGATTTTGGATCAAAATGTAGAGCTGTCTTTCAAACAGACTCACATTAAATTTAAAATTAGCTAAGGATTGCAGTTTGCGATGAGGACCGTCTCCACCTCCAGTGTCATCAAAGTGAAGGGGAAGGAGAGAAGAAAAGAAGTGATTGTTTTGACACCAGTAGAGAAGCTTAGTGTCGGTTCATTTTTAACCTCATTTCAAATTATCTTTTAACCACCCTGGTATTTCAGCATGGAGATAATCACATTTCATCAGCCTGCTCCAAACCCGGCAGCTACGTACCCAGAGTGAATGCCTCCAGTTAAATCATATCGCTAAACAAACCCTTACAGAGCTGACGACGGCTGATGTAAATCAGTGTGACTGGACAGCTTTTTGTCCCCCATCATTTTATTTTCTTTCTTTGAGTAATTTAAATCTTGTATCAGATGTGGTGTCTTTTTTCCCCCCTAGAAAAGAAAGATGCAAGGTTTTGAAATATATAACCAGTTCTCCCTCTAGGGGAAAGTGAAGACCTGTTGATGTGTGGGAATATGCACATGGGTCCACACCCACACTTACTGAAAAAAAAAAAAATCATGGGAAACCTAATGAGATTGTAGGTGTTGGAGAGAAGGAAAGGAGACCCTGGTTTTAGACATAGTATAAATCATTTAGAAATTCCCTGTCATGGAGGGTTAACAGACACAAAAGGACGCTGGGCTGAGTTTAGTAGTTCTGCACCTGCAGACAGAAAATCAAATCCTCAGCTTAGCATTTGAAGAGCTTCTATGCAAATGACTCACTGCCTTATCTTGACACCATTTGCTTTAACTTTGCTTCCTCTCACTTCAGTCATTTAATTTGTATAGTTTCCAAATCAGAGTGACTGTCATCTATTAGTTTCCTTGGTGACAGAGGGCAGGGCACCGTTGTATTGGAGTTAATAAAGCAGAAACACAGCCTAATTATTGGGGAGATAAGCCGTGCTGGTGGGGGAAGGGGGTGTTGGCCTTTAGGTCTGGAGGTCTCAGCACCCAGATGTTTCTGGAGTGAACCTGTATGTACCCAGCAGTCAGTCAGCACCAGGCGGAGGCACACTTGTTTTCATATTAGCAACACTGATAAGTTTCAGGAGCCACCTTCGCCAGAGGACGGAGTGGTAAACTGCGGGGGGGGGGGGGGGGGGGGCGGACAAATACATCATCATTAACCAAATGAGATAATGGGAGGGGGCAAGGTGCTTCACGAATGCAAAGGGCAAAACAAGTAGAAAGTGGCATTTTTGTTACAAAGCTAAGTAGGTGCATTTCAGTACAGTCTACATATGTATGCATTGAATAGCTTAGTAGAGAGAGAGAGATTGTATCCAAGAGAGAGAGAATAAGAAAGGGAAATCAACTCTCTAATCACACACCATGGAAGACATCACTGCAGAAAAATTTAAATATGTTTCTATCTAGATAAACATGTACATTACTATAGAGAGTCTATTAGGGTTTCACATTGTATATAGCATAGCAACTGAAACCATTTACAGCATAGTACCTGACTGAAAGCTCAATTTATTGATTCTGAGGGACCCAGTGGTGTTTGGTCAGCTGATGTGTACACATGTGCATACACTTATGCAAAGTATACATGCCTATGAGCAATTTCACCATCTCATGTACTTTTTCATATGTATTTATGCACAGCTCTAATACCATCATCAATACTGTCTCTCTCCCTCCCTCCCACTCTCTCTCTTAAATCAAAAAACAAAAACAGACAAAAAAAAAAAACCCTACCTGTGCACTTAAAATCATGACTAAACAGTCATAAAGAAGAGAAAACAATAGTGCAATTCTTGTCACTCATCTGGATGTTGACAATTTTTAACGGATATGTTAGCAAAAGTGAAAACTGGGTCCAGAGAATCAGTCTCTTAATCCAGCTCTGTCCAACAAATATTAAAATTGCAAAGTAATTTGCCCGTTTGAGAATGGCTAATGAACTTAAGTACAGAGAATGAACTTTAATAATTGAGGAAATTGCACAATTAAACTAAAAGCAGCTGAAAAATTACAAATAAAATTAACTCCCTGGCTTAGCAAGAATGTTACTGCGTTCAATATCTACTAGTGTGGGTCTCGCAAGAAAGATTGGAGTGATTGTATATCTTATTGCAATGATAGGCCGTAAGGATATTGACCTCATTTAAAAAAAATAAAAGAAAACTAAAAGGACCACTAATAATTCTTTTCCACAATATTTTTCAGAATGACCATGTGGTTGGAATTACACACAAATGTCTCATTGGTAGGATATGTTTTAATTTAGATTTGAGGCTTATGATCCTATCTATGTCTCCTTCTAATTTAAGTGGATTACATTTAGCAAAGATCCTGGCTCGGCTGTCACACTGGTAGGCTGTCTGCGTTCAGCTTCTGCAAATCGGTAATACATAAAACCATCAGAAGCCTCTTAGGTTTGAACCAGGTTAGACTGTAGACACTCGATTAATATTTGATAATGTAGAAGGGCTCTTAATCAGATTTGCTTATTTCGCAACAGAATGTTTCTGCAATTATGATAATTGTTGTGCTAAATTTGTTTGTCTTTGGATCTGGCTTTGGGCATAATCTTCTCTCTTGAAAAGCCACTCAATGTGGGACTTGAGATTCCTGCACAAAACCCAATTAATATTAAGATGACAAGCCTTGATGAGCTCCCAAAGAGACAACAGCTGAACAGACTCTAACATTCTTAAGTACAGATACTTGAGTGATCAAGTACATCTGAGGGAGACACACAATTCAATAATCCCTTTCTCAAGAAAGTCAAGAGCCCTGTGAGATACGAGGGAAATCAAAGGAACACATCAGAAAGAAAATGACGGGTCTGGTCCTGTAGTGTCTCTATTAAAATGCAAAAGTTATGGATTTTTTTCGGGGTGATGGGAACCTTTTCTGTTTTTATTGATTTCTTTTTATAGCTTGATGATTTCTCTAAGATTATCTTAAAAGCTTAAAGAAAAAAGGGGTCTCATCAAAAGGTATCTTACATGACAAGCGCATAGATAGTTTTGGTTAACATGATGTAGCGGAGGCACAGCGCATCTGGGAGAGACAGATCTCACTTGCTCACCAGTGGGGCATCGGCTGCAGCGCAGCGTGCAGGACGAGATGGAAAAATTTACAACCACGTTTGACCCACGTGGTCAACATACCGTGGGCCAGTGAGGAGAGAGGGGCAGCGGCCCGGAGCTTCCTGGTTTTCCCCCAGGAATGGAGATGAAAGGTGCAGTGTAGCACATGTATTTTCATTCTCCTTGTACAAAGCAATCATCTTTACTCTCTGACCCCCAATTTCCAAGCATCATGGGCGACTCAGGATTTACGGCTACATTCACTGTCTGGAGGTGACATCCTAACCCATTGATTTGTAATCAGAAATTGGTTTCCTGTCACTTTAAAAGTAAGGCACTAAGGGGCAGTAAAAACAAGGCTTTGGAGCTAAATGGAGCTATGGTTCGGGCTCTGGGCCATTATACACTACCTTTCGAATGTATTTCTTACTTTAAAAAAAAAAGTAAAACCCTCTGTGGGGCACTTTCAATGGCTGGTGACACCCTCTTCAGTTGTTTGAAACTCTTTCACCTGGGCCAAAAATCAAACCTCTCCCACCCCACACACACATGCACACGCCATGCAAGTGCAAAACATACACACGTGCAAAACTAGCGTAGCCATATCTGTGCAAAAAAAAAAAAAAATGTACCACTAGCAGTCCATAGAGTTCCTGCCCACTGTCTAGGTGACAGGAAGCCCCCACATTCGGCAGGGCCCTGGCCTACAGCTGACTTTGCCCCACATAAAGTGAAACCAAATGGCATGGCCCTTGCCAGTTGCCTGATGAAACGTGAGGAGCCTTCCAGATCTTTAGTTCAGTTTCAGGCTTTGTCCCACCCGGAGAGAGATGAGGGTGCTCCCCCCACCCCCATCCACACTCCTACACACCCCCTCCCACAGACAAGTTCTGCAGAAATCTCTTCAGACTTCCCATTTGTAGTAAGCAGTGGGGAAGCAGGATTATTAGTGTTGAAACTACTGAGACAGGGCAGATCATAGATTTCCACATTTCAAAGACACAAGGACCAGAGCACTACTGAAATAGTTTCATTCTAGAAGCAAGATATATTCCATACAGACTGCCCTGTTGGTCCTACAAGAGCCAAATTTCCTTCCTCTTCCTGTCTCGCCCAGGCAACCCTCACCCTGGGAGCAGTCAAGGAGCAGGGTCTGTGACATCTAGTTAATCTCTGCCACAGAGGCGTGGGCAGCTCCACTTGCTGTGACTTGTCCCACATTTTGAGATCTTTGAAACAAAATGTGTCCCTGTTGCCTTCTGAGGTTCCTGCTAATTAATATTCAAAAGAGTCAAAGAGGAAAAATGGATACCTACATCATACATATGTATATGCCTTTTAAGCTTTATTATAAAGGCAAAATAACCCCTTACTTGGTTAAAATCCAACTTGAGTCAACATACAAAGGTGACTGCACTGTAATAGTAGGCATATCTGCATTATGTAGGCATGGTACTGCGCCACCAGAATCTCTCAATAGTAATTATTATGCCAAGCGCCCTGTTGGCTCAATTATACTAAAGCTCTAATTAGTAGCAGTAAGATTAGAACCCCTACATGTTAAATCTGTAGAAGCAACGCTGAGTGAAGGATTTAAAACAGTTTCAAAACATTGTATTGTCTTTATTACAGTCTTTATACTTCAGTAAAGAAGGGTTTTCTATAAAATGCACTTAAAATAATCTAGTCCTGTCACTAAAAATAGGAAAGATAAGGTAATTGCAGTCAAACCTAGTGAGTCGGCTTGCTACATAGGTGCATTAAATCGAAAATGACAAAGCAGGAGAGCTACAGAGGGGGAGACGTACTTCCTCCCTGCTGGACACACTGCTACTTTTCCAGCCATCAGCTAGGGGGAAGCGCAGGGACCACATCTGTCATGGGTCTGCCTTCTGCACTTCCCACATGCCTCTGTCACCACCTCGGAGAATGAGCTCCAGGCAGACAAGTTGCATCCCGAGAGAATCTTCCTCACCAATCTGATTTCAGCATCAGGAGATCTACCTGTCTTCTCAGGGACTGGCACTTCCTGGGAACACAGCACTGGGCTGCCTCCCACCTCCCTCCCTCCCCACCAGGCAGAGTGGTGGTACCTACTCGCTGGGAAGCTGGAAGTTCCGGGCCTAGAGCTGTGGTTCCCAAGAGGACGGCAGCCTGGGGTGAAGAGGGGGGGAAGTGCTGCGAGGCTCATCACTCAGGGCAGAGGACAGAGGTAAGCTGGTGTAGGTGTCGGTTTCTCAGCATCCACCTGAGCAGTCAAGGAAAGCACAGTGGCCATGGTGAGTTAGAATCCCAGCTGCAGGCGGGAAGGGAAGAAGGTATGGATCACCAAATGCCAGGTACACATTTGGGCCCAGGGAACTCTTCATTGGATTTCCCCTTGCAATAGTGCACCCAGAACTTCATAAACTGTTTTAAGGGAGAAAACCTAGCCCAGACAAAGGAATAAGAGAGAGTTGATGGAAATCTGCCTGGTTCTTCCCACTCCCTGCCCAGTCCACCACCTTCCAGAAACAAACATGACTTGCTCACGTGCAACCACCGGTAGCCAGGACTCTACCCAGTTACTTAAGGCACCTGCCTTTCTGCCTATCTTGTTCCTTGGGACACATAGTAGTAGGAAGGCTGCAGGAGCTAGAGGTAAACTGAGTCTGTGAACACTTCAGCTGCCCTGTGGACAGACTTGACCTTCCTTGTTTGAGTGTATAGGAACACTGGTCACACGGTGATATGGAGTAATCAGTTTGTACACTTCTAGATGCTAGAGAAATGCCAGAAACACTAACCTAGGCTTTTCTACTGAAGCAAACACATTTCTTTTGCTTCTGAACCACTAATCCCAACATCCTTGGCCAACTTTATGATGAATATAAGAGCCAGAACTCCCAAAATGTTACTGTAGTTCTACATTATCATCACTCA
The DNA here is from genome assembly GCA_036346955.1 of Dipus sagitta. Taxonomy (NCBI): domain Eukaryota; kingdom Metazoa; phylum Chordata; class Mammalia; order Rodentia; family Dipodidae; genus Dipus; species Dipus sagitta. The sequence goes on along the minus strand of CM070770.1, from coordinate 232,926,774 downwards.
GTGCAGTGATTCCCCTCCACCACTAAGCTTCCCATAATTACAGTGATACTCAGTGAGGGGCTATTTGTATACCACACATACATAGACCCGAAACTGCATAGCCTGAGAGCTATAAAGCTGTCTGCAGGATGCATAGTGGGAAGAGGGCAGGAGTCACAGGGCAGCCCCTGAATCTTCATAACTGTGTGTATTCAGCCATACTTTATATCGAGAAGTGCTATTTACTGTAAAATTGAAGACTGGGAGGGTATGATACATTCTGGCATCTATATTTTATGCTGACTTCTCTTTCATAGCCTCAGACTAGAGGAAGGAAGTGAAAACATCCCCCTGCCTGATAGGTTATCTAATTGCTGTCATAATTCCTTTATTTATATGCATGTATGTTTTTATCTGCAAAAGATATCCACAGGAGAGCTGATCTTTCTGTCACTGTTACAGAACTATTAAATGTATATTAGTGTGGTCATTTTTATTTAATGGAAACAAATAACAGTTAATCTTATTGGAAGGGTTAAGTGGGTTTACTTGGTGAAGGGCAAATCCCTTCGGATGCTTAAAAAAAAAACAGACTAGCCTCAGTTGCTGACAGATGGTCTTTGTCTGAGTGTAGCTGAGGACAGATACAGTTTCTTTTTACACGTTTATGAAACTTGTAGATATAGATGCTTGGTAATATGCGGTGGCCCAGGACAAAGAGAAGCTTGGTGGACAGAGAGGATTAGATTTCAGATAAGTGACAGATGGCTGGCTTAGGAGAGTCAGATAAAATTAAAAGGGGGAGGTGGGAAGAAAGAAACCACTTTCCGTGTAAAAGTTGCATCTCTTAAGACAACGGAAACATACAATGTCCGGCTTTCTTCCCAACCTTGTACTCAGTTCCTGGATTTCAGTTTCTCCTGCAAGAACTCATTTCATGTTTGCCTCTACAGAAGAGAGGAGCTTACTTCTTTTTGGTCAAGCTTATCAGAAGGAAAGGAAGAAATGAAAGAATAAAACATTTGCTTTTCAGCTTGGCTAGTCAAGAGCTCTTCCGTTTACAGATCCAACTGGATATTTGCATGGGAGCCCCAGCGCACACCACTCCTCCCTAGCCTGAACAGCTTTTTTAAAAGTCCACCATTGAGAAATCCACGTTGTTTTTGCTTACTCCATATGTACAATTTAAACTCATAACATCACTATAACCTTCGTCAAATAACCATACAACATATTTAGTGGTAATTTGTCACGCTGAAATTATTCATCGGTGTCGTGAGTGAGTTCGATAATATTTATGGGCTCTGCCATTCCATGTTTTCTGGCGATACAGATTTCATAGATTTACTGTGTCTGCTTTTTTATGACTGACATAGCAATAACCAGATTGCAAAGATATTTATGTTGTTTGTGGCTTAGCAAGATAATTAAAGGATATAAATTAATCAAGTGCAATTAATTAGAAACTTTATGTTCGCAGCAGTCCTTCTTTGCATGTATAATTTATATTTATTGATTTTCTGGCTTTCATTAGCCTATGAGATAACAGCAAAAATGCATTAGAGAAGAAAATGTACAATTAGCGTGAGAGTGAACCTTGGCATAATGGATAGATCAGCACATGTTTGGGGCAAACATAAAGCTTTGTTAACTGTCATAAGCAGTTACAATTGATGACTGGCATTTCACTACATATCTTTCGGCTGATTAACGGCGTTTTTAAAGAGTCCTCTTAATGGGAAGCTGATAGGTTGGCTAAATTTACATTTTAATCAGAGTATTTATGATAGAGGCTGAGGGTAGGGGACGTTCCCTGAGGGACCTTGGTAAGGAGGAGGTTTGGGAGCATGCCTACTCACCTATTCCTTCTCTTGTTTTTTTGTCCAAAAATATCCGTGTGGGGGAGGAAAAAGAAACCCAGTGGCCTCCTTATGACTGGCTACATACCAATTAATCTCCAAGAAAGGGGGCTAAATGCACAAGATGCCAAGAGAAGGGAACCCTGGTCATATTTTATGTCTTCTGTCACTGGGTGTCAAATGCCAGCCTCTGGGCAGCACTACTGGCTCCTGAGCATCCTAACCAGGGCACTTCATATAGGAGGGAGGGATGGCTCGGTGTTAGGCAGGGTAATGCCTTAGTAAGCCTGCTTCTCTTGTTTCTTATCTGGGTTGAGAGCTGGTCCTATGGAGTTCCAAGAAGACCACCTAACAGGCCACAGTTCCAGGAAGCAGCCACGCACGTGCGCATGTGCCACGGAAAGCTGCCATTTTGAACCACCGCCTGCATAGTAAGCCAGTACAATTTCAGTTCTTTCCTCAGGCACGGAAGTCTGCATGTAGAACAGCAGCGAAAACTCTTCTCTTTCCTTCACCACAGGGGACAGGAAGTTCTGTAGGAGACAGGAAGCTCCTCCACTGAATTCCCAGAGAAGACGGAAAGGGAATCTCCCATCGCCGTTCTCCTGCACGTGGGTGCCCAGGTATCTTCCAGAAGGAATGAAAGCTGTCTCCTCGGCCAGATGTGTTTCCTCATCGCAGAGCCCGCAAGGGCAGGTTAGGTCTTCTGTCCGTTAAAAGCGAGTCCTTAAGATGGTGTCGTGGGCAGCACACAACAAAAACACCTCAGGCTTGGACAATTAGTGAGGCCACAGAGTGGAATTCATGTCCGGCTGGTGTCATGGCCCATAATGGGCATCTCTGCAGGAGAGGACCCATTTCTCCTCATTCCCACGTGGAGATGGGACAATGGGCTGGACAGCCGTGTTATATGTTTAGTGGTGATTCCCAACATGTTCTTTATACTAAAGAATGTCAGGAGGCCCTTTGGAAAGAGCAACAAAAGGGCATTCTCCCAAGGGGCCTCATTCCTGATTCAGAGTCTAACTGAGGAGACCTTCAGTTCTGTTCAGAAAAGGACTTGAACAGAGTGAGGCTGGGGGTCTGGTCTTTCTCAAGTAAGGACAAAGCCACCATCCTGAGCCTTGCTAAGTGCTTTTCCTGCTTCCTCTGGATTTGACTCCAATGCAGCCTAAAGTCCCAGAACCCCCACCTCCACTTGCTTGTGACATTCCATACTGGGTACTGAGTATCGATAGAATTTTCCAAGTTTCTATCTCCTTGCCCTGGGCTAATTAGAGTTGAATTACATACACCAAAACTAGGCTACAAATAAGAAATTACTTTTCATTTATCTCCATGAGAAGACTCCCTTATTAGACCCTAAAGAGAAAAAAAATGAACAAATATGAGATTAATATAAATGAAGGAGGATAGTTTCTGCTTTATATAGTGATAAGCCCTTTTCCCTCTTTTCATACTAATTATTATTATTATTAGTATCATTTCACCCCTCAATTGCCTGAGGATGTTATCCAAAAGGAAGAGCTTTATCGTCTGCAGAAAGTGCCATGGTATTATTTATTTCATGTAATAAAATGTATGTAATGATCATGATTAATGTTTGTTTATTGTTGTACCATTGTGTTTTTCTTCCAGGCTCAGTGTGATACTGGTTTAATTAAACTTGGGAGAGGGGTGGGTGTGGGCTTGGGTGCCAGTCTCTGGAACTTTACGCAATAATGGAGTGCAACATTCACATGTTGGTTAGGATGAAGATGTCCCCATTCATGACTGATTCTGTTTGTTCTCTTCAAGGGAAGTCCATTCCTTATCCTTTACTGCATAATTTACAGATAAATTTGTTGTTCCTTAGACCAAATGCTGTCATGTAGGGAAGTGGCAACGACAGGAAAAGTTATGATAATTGAAGAGTGTTCTATTTGGGGTTTTTCTCAGATCACGACTTGAAATATCATCAACATTGTGGCCCCAACTATGCCCCAGATTCCAAATTATTTTTTATTAGTTTGTTATCCAGCTTAGTCATTTGTTCAAGACAGAGAGAGGCTGAGAGAAAACAGAGATGGCACTGCTAGTTAAAATCTTCCCCGAGGAAAAGGAAAACTGGGAAGGCCAAGTGGGGTCATTTCTCTATTTCTAGAACCCCCAGAAGCTGGTAGTCAAGATTCCCTCTATGCATTCTTTTGCATCTGTGTAGGAAAGTCAGGTGGGGATCTTCAGTGGAAGGTGTAGGGCTTTGGAATAAACTAATCTGCTACAAGAAGTTTTCAAAGCTGTGTATAGATGTGCCTTGCTTGAATATCATAGTGTCTTACAGCTTTCAAAGCTCTTTAAAATATGATATCTTAGTTTTGCATTATAGCCTTTGAAGAGGGCAGGACACAGCATTTCCTATATCATATAATATACATCATAATTTAAAATACATATGAGCCTGGCGTAGTTGGTCACACCTTTAATCCCAGCACTCAGGAGGCAGCGGTAAGAGTCTTGCCCTGAGTTCAAGGCCACCAGAGACTACATAGTGAATTCCAGGCTAGAGACCCTACCTCAAAAAAAAAACAGAGCAAAATAAAGTAAAATAAAATATATGTGATACTGTATATATATGTGTGTATATATATATATATACATATATATATATATATATATATGCATATATGTGTGTGTGTGTGTGTGTGTGTGTGTATTTTGCAACTTATTTTTTCTCTCTTGGTAACATATTATGGATAGCCTTCATATTGCTATAGAGAATTTTGTTTTCATTAGCGGTGTGTAGGATGCCTTCAAATTTCTCTAATTATACAAAATGTTGAATTAATATTATTTTGGAAGAATATATATGCATATATATATGCTTTCATACATAGATACATATACACATTTATACATGGACTATGTACATATACAGGTGAGAAAGTGTTACTATAAGTATGTTAGTGATACAGAGTGTTTTTGATCAAAATACATAAAATTTAAATTTTTGAAACAATCCACCAAATAAGGCCTCCAGACCTGTGCCCATTTGGGTTCCCTGCAACAACATATGCAACATATAGTCACCCACATTACTAGCTCTAGAAAAATGTACATCTTAAAATGTTCACCAACTTAAGTAAAATAATAAATGTCAGGATTATATACTTTGTGTTTTCTCCACCTTATGCACAAATTTTTTTAAGTTAATATTTGACATAGCCAAATTCGAAGAGAGATTTTAGGTGAGCTTGGTGGCTCACACCTTTAATACTAGCACTTGGGAAGCAGAGATAAAAGGATTACCATGAGTTCGAGGCCAGCCTGAGACTACATAATGAATTCCAGGTCAGCCTGGGATTGAGTGAAACCCTACTTCAAAAAATAAGTAAATAAATAAATAAATAAAGAGAGAGTGATTTTTATGAAATCCAGAGCCCAAACTTATTCTGACTCTCATTGGGGGAAAATAATTTGAAATACAAAGTTTGTATCAGACCATTCTCTATTACTTCTCTGTGGATGCTACCATGGCTTTAGTCTGTAAATATGAACAAAAATGTGTGAATTGCAGATTGCAGATTCCCTGCTTTAGCTGCTGGCCTAGGACTTCTCCTCAGTCCCTTCTTACCTGCGGAAAACCCTTTGCCTAACCCTCAGAATGTGGCTCCAGTCACACTCCATGGAAGCCTTTGCAGATGCCCCCAAGTCAGACTTTTCCTGTTCTGTCATCAGGTGATGGTGGTCTGAGCCTCCAGCCCAGCATCTATCAATGTCTGCTTGGTGAGAAAGATGTTTATGTCATGTGTCCCTCCAACCCTAGAGAAGTCTTCATAAGTTACAGGTCTAGGGAAAATTAATTGAGTTAATCAGCAGATCTTCTCTTGTATTCATGACCTGGCAACATGCTCATCATATCAAAAGACGAAGTCTACTTCTCTACCCTGAATCTGGAATGGGCTTGATACTTGCTTTGGGCAATGGGTTGTAGCAAAAGGTCTTACATACTTCCACTCTTGGTGCGCTCTGAGTACTCTAGCACTGGTTCCATGTGAGCAAGCCCAAGTTGACCTGCTGAAGGATGATGGAGGGCACACAGAGGAGAACCATCCCAGAGAAGACTATCCTAAACAAGTCAGTGTCCTATTAAAAACAGTCAGATTAGCCAGGCGTGGTGGCACGTGCCTCTAATCCCAGTCCTTGGGAGGCAGAGGTAGGAGGATCACTTTGAGTTTGAGGCCAGCCTGAGACTACATAGTGAGTTCCAGGTCAACCTGTACCAGAGTGAGACCCTACCTCAAAACAAACAAGCAAACAACAACAACAACAACAACAACAACAGTTATATAAGGGCTTGAGATATGGCTGAAAACCTAACGACCTTACAATTCCCCAGTACCCACCTAAAGCCATATGTGCAAAGTGGCAAGTGCATCTGGAGTTCATTTGCAGAAGCTAGAGGCCCTAGTACTCTCTCTCTCTCTCCTTGCAAATAAATGTATTAAAATATCTTTAAAACTTAGGAAAAAAAAAACAATCATATGATCCTTCTACTTAGTATGTACCCAAAGGTTGTAGAAAACATCTATACTCCCATATTAATGATACTATCTCAAATAATGTAATATGGTAAGTTTCCTATAAGTAAGCAGCAATCAGAATTGTGCAAACTATTGCTAAGATTTCATGTCTTAGATATTATTTTTAAAATTAAATAAAGTTCACTTTCCAGCTTTTGTCCTTCACTGTGATCTTGCAGTTTGGGGAACATATTGACACTTTAGGACAGGATCTCAGCAAAATGGTGATGATATCAGAACTAATTTCATAATAGTACTAAGATATTAGCAAAAATTTTGTTCATTATTTTTCTTCAAATGAATTAGCAAATAACTATTTCCAAATTTTATTGTTCCGCATATTATATTGAAAGTAACAATAGTTATAAGCTACAAAAAACATAGCTCTTTGAAGCCTAAATAAGTCTGTGCTGGTTTGATTCAGGTGTCCCCCATAAACTTAGGTGTTCTGGATGCTAGGTTCCCCAGCTGATGGCAATTAGAAATTAAAGCCTCCTGGAGGCAATGTATTATTGGGGGTGGGATTATGGGTGTTATAGCCAGTTTCCCCATGCCAGTGTTTGGCACACTCTTCTGTTGCTATTGTCCACCTGATGTTGGCCAGGGGGTGATGTCCACCCTTTGCTCATGCCATCATTTTCCCCTGCCATCGTGGAGCTTCCCCTCGAGCCTCTAAGCTAAAATAAACCTCTTTTTCCCACAAGCTGCTCTTGGTTGGGTGATTTCTACCAGCCATGAGAACCTGACTACAACAAAGCCTTAAAAAAATAAAGGCAGTAGCTATTATTTAAAATTCTTGTGCAGAGATGGGGAGATGGCTCAGTGGTTAAAAATACTTGTTATAAAGCCTGAAGACCTGGGTTCAATTCCCCAGTACCCATATAAAGCCAGATGCACAAAATGGTACATACATCTTAAGTTTGTTTGCAGCAGCAGGAGGCCCTGTCGTGCCTATACTGACTTTCTGTCACTGTCTCTTTCTCTCAAATTAAAAAAAAAATATTAAGTAAAAAAAAAAGATTTGTAAAATACATGTGCACTTGGAATGTTGCTTTAATTGAAATCTAGCAACTTCTAGGCAAATTGACTGGGATTGAGACTGTACACTAGGCTTATCTATGAAGTCTTATTTAAAAATATACACTATGAGAGCCCGGCGTGGTGGCGCACGCCTTTAATCCCAGCACTCAGGAGGCGGAGGTAGGAGGATCGCCAAGAGTTCGAGGCCACCCTGAGACTACATAGTGAATTCCAGGTCAGCCTGAGCCAGAGTGAGACCCTACCTCAAAAAAAAAAAAATACATATACACACTATGAGCTGGGCATCATGGCACACGCCTTTAATCCCAGCCCTCGGGAGGCAGAGGTAGGAGGATAACTGTAAGTTCGAGGCCACCCTGAGACTACATAGTGAATTCCAGGTCAGCCTGGGCTAGAGTGAAACCCTAGCTCAAAACAGTAACAACAAAAGAATATATATATATATATATATATATATATATATATATATATATATATATATGCACACACACACACACAAACACACATATATATGTTGCTTCACGCCCTAATTACTGAAAATGTTTACTTACCTATTTATTCAGTAAAATTTTAATATATACCAGGATATACCTTTCAAGCCACGTTTCACATGTTCTGACTTGCCACAGGCCCAAAATAATGGGACCAAGCAACCATGGGCTGAAGTCTTTGAGACCATAAGCCAAAATAAACTTTTACTCCTTTAAGTTGATTCTTCTTGGGCATTTGGTCACAGCAATGGAAAGCTGACTAGCAAATGAGTTTAATAAGACACACACACACACACACGCACACACACACACAACATTCACTAATTTCTTTATAAAGATCTAGGGCTGGAGAGATGGCTCAGCAGTTAAAGGTACTTGTTTACTTGTTTGCAAATCCTGTTGGCATGGGTTCTGTTTCCCAGTATGCAAGTAAAGTGGCACATTCATATGGAGTTCAGTTATACTGGAAATAGGTCCTAGCAAGTCCATACTCTCTCTCTCTCTCTCTCTCTCAATCTCTCTCTGCAAATAAATAATACAAAAATTAAAAAATAAATTTAAAAAGAGGTAGGTCACTATCCTTAAAGATAACACTTACAGTGACCTTGTCATCTTGTTTTATGCAACACAGAAACAAATCTTTGTCAATTGGTTTATTTTCTTCTTGTTATGCAGTCTCATCAGGCCTTTCACCTTTGAAAATTACTAGTGATAAATGAACCATAGCCATGTAAAATCCCATTGTCCACAGAGAGGTTTTTCTGCTCCTGCTGCTGCAAAATTCCAGATTTACATGGAGACCACATCTTCACAAGAGAAGGCTATAAATACAAAAAGACATCAGCACTTTGGGCAAAAGACTCTATGCAGCACTTCAAAGCACTGAAACTTCTGCAAGTAGCATTAGGAGAAGGCTCCTGATGTCATCCCTACAGAACTTTCACACTCTTTCCATGGGGCAAGTAGTGAATTTCTCTAGTTTCTTGTTGCTTCAGCATCCTTTCTGAATATAAGTCCAATTTTCTCATCCTAGAAGCATACTCAGTCTCCATTTCTGAACTCTCTCCTGGATTCCTCAAGGCTCTCCACCTAGATACCTCCCCTTATCCATCTTCTTGGAGCTTAGCTCCCATGGGAATGCTAGATCATTCTACTTCACTGACCACTCTGATCCTCACTCCCTGCATGGGCTGTGCATACATTCTCAATGGGATGGCTTCCATGTCATAGAATAGCTTCCTAGAATTAAAAGTCTCCACTGAAAACCTGTTTGCATGATGGTAACCCCAACTTCTCTCTCTCTCTCTCTCTCTCCCTTTCCCCTCCTCCAAACCATCCATGTGTATGTGGCCTCCAGCCATACCAAATACTTTCCAGGTCCTACATACTATTAATATTTTAGTACTACCCAGGTCTCTCCTGAGTATTGAAGGTGCTGCCATCATAAACATCCCAAATCAGAGGAGAGCTGGATTTCCAGGACTTTTAATTTGGAAACAGTTGTGTTCATGAGATAACTAACACAATGGGGAAAGAATGTTCTGAGTGTTCCAGTGAAGCACACTTTATTGGAGTGATCTGTTCAGACTGCTTCTGATGTTATGTGATTTATTTCATTTTGGGGATATAGAAGGAAGTTGGTTTTCTTGCTTGCCAAGTCTCTTTAGCCTGAAAACAATAGCTTAGTACATTCTGCTTTTGAAAACTTGAGTGAAACAGTTAAAGGTAACATTTCACTGGTACTCTTCAAATCATAAACATTAATTTTATATCCTTGCTGTTCATGGTAATATGATCATTTGCATAGGTTCAACAAGAATCTGTCATTATTTACCACGATAGAGGTTTAAAAAAAAGGTTATATAGTCACTTTGCTTAAAAGGTCATTATTTTGGAATAATGCCCATTTAATCAAGAAAAATGCCAGTAGTGGTGGCTCACATCTATAATTTCAGAATTTTGGAACCCGGAGGCAGAAGAATTATAACAAGTTCAAGATCAGTCTGGGCTACACAGTGAGACCCCGTTTAAAAAAATAAACAAATAGTGCTCAGTGGTTAAAGACACTTGCTTGCAAACGCTGACAGCCCAGGTTCAATTTCCCAGTATACATGTAAAGCCAGATGCACAAAGTGGTACATCTGGAGTACATTTGCAGAGGCAAAAGGCCCTGGTATACAGATTCTCCCCCCATTTTTTCTCTCTCTCTCCTCTCTCTCTCCTCTCTCTCTCCTCTCTCTCTCCCTTACTCTCTCTCCCTCTCTAGTAAATAAATAAAAAGGCCACTTCTAAGGAACTAAGGATGACTTTATGAAGCCAATGCTAATTCAAGCCTTCCAGGAAAGCTGGTGGATCCAGTCTTAATGAAGACCTCCTTCTAGTATACTGAGAACACCGGAATATTTTGGAGAAAGGAATTCAACATTTACAAGTTCTGCAGGTGAAATCTAATGGAGAGCCTTTTGGTGGGCTTGGCTTCCTAGCCTCAGGATACCAAATAATAGAGGCTTTAAAAAAATCCAATCTAATATTTCATATGGAAACTTCCAGAAAAGCAACCTTAAGAAAGCCTCATGGGAAATTAATGACCTTGTTGCCCTTATGTAAATAATCAGGCCAGAGCTGAGGAGACCAGACTTACTTTGTGATCTGGAACCGTCGCTCTTTGACAGTAGAATGTAAAGTTTGAAATCAGCACAAAAGGTTATGGAGGATCTTGAGTGGAAAATTGTATGGTGTGGGGCATCCTTCTGGGTTTCCTGATTCAACTTTTGTTGCCTTTGAGGTATAAAGTATGAAGACCCAATGGGAAGGAGTGGTCCTTTCCACAGACGTGCAGTTACGTGGAGGACCCAGCTCCCCCACTGCGGAGGCTGCTTTAAGACCCTTCCCAAGCTCGTTTCCCAGATCCTGATCTAATACTCTAGTTGTTCCGTGACTTCTCCTCTGAACTGCTTGTGACATCTGCATTGTTCCTTCATTCTGTTTAATGACTTGAATAAAATTTTGACATGTGTTCACTGTATATATGCATTAAAATCATAGCATTACCTTTTTTTCTTTTTCTTTTTGAATATCACCTTTTAACAACAGACAGTGAGCTATGATGACACTATTCTATGTCTGTAACAGCAGACACAAACATCCTCATTCTCGATCTTTTCCAGAGACCCATTTTTTCACATCTTGGGATAAAGGCCAATGCACCTTCCCAAGCTTTACCTGATATATTTCTAGTGGGGCTGGAGATATTTCCACAAGGAGGGCTGGCTACATGTTGGCCAATCAGTGTCAGGTTCACCATGTCCAATACAACTGCAGAAGGGCTGAGAATCTGTCCAAGCTAGTCAAGCCAGTCAGCGAGACTCAGTTCTATCATTTTGGCTGGACAAAGCAATATCTTTCTGCTGGATTTAAGGACAGAATACTTTATGAGCCTATACATGCTAATGACCTTCAATGGCAGGCAGCCTCTTCTGAAAGAGACAGTGTTGCAGTTTCCTTCTCAACTTACCCATCCAGGATCCGTCTATTTTGGCTTATAGGCTAAGGGGAAGCTTCATCATGCAGGGACAGCATGGCAGGCAAAGGCGGAGTATCACATTTTGTACCATCAGCTGAGAGGTAGCAGCAAAAGGGAACTCCCTCCAAACTCCTACTGGCCTGGACTAATAAAACTTAAGGCCCACCCCAGTGACACACCTCCTCCAGCAAGGCTCCACCTCCAAAAGCCCCACTAGTTTGGCATTGCGTATGAGGCTTCAGCTCAGATGCATGAGGCTATGGGGGATATTTCACATCCAAACCACCACGAGTCCTCACAGGTGAAAATGTAACCATGAGGCAGAGAAGATGTCTCATTGGTTAAAGGCGCTTGCTTGCAAAGCCTGCCAGCTAAGGTTCAATTTATAAGCCACCCATGTGCATACATGGGTGTGAAGTGCTGTTCAAGTGTCTGCTGCTCATTTTCAGTGGCAAGAGATCCTGGCCCACCTGTACACACACACATAGACAGAGAGATGCAAATTTAAAAAAAAAAAGTTTTTAAAAATGTGAATGAATCCAAAATGTAAAATAAGCTGGGTGTGGTGGCACACGCCTTTAATCCCAGCACGGAGGAGGCAGAGGTAGGTGGATCGCCATGAGTTTGAGGCCACCCTGAGACTACATAGCACATTCCAGGTCAGCCTGGGCTAGAGCAAGACCCTGCCTTGAAAACAAACAAACAAAAAAAAGTAAAATAAAAAATTAAAATGCAAAACACAAGAGACTAAGTCCCTTCCATGTGCTTTGGCTTGTTTTTGTTTTGCTGTATGCAAAAGGAAGAGTCCTAATTAATCCAGTTCTACACAGTTCATTGGATCTAAGACCTGCTTAGAGTCAAAGGGGGTAGGTTTTCAAATTGACATTGTAACAAGAGGCTACCATAATATTATATGTAAGTGTTCTAGTGAATTTGGTTCAAAACCGACTTCGTTTTGAAATTCTATACCTGAGTCTTAGTACCCCCGCCTGGCTGACGTGCACCCCTGGCTGCTGCAGAGTGCTGAGGGGGACGCAGTGGCAACAGGTTCTTTGCAAACAGCCTGCGAGATCTTTCCCGGCCAGCACACTCCCACACTCCCACTTCCTTGCTCCATCAAAGCCCCACCATGGAAGACTCTGGTTTCCTTATAGTCACTGTAGCTTGAGGCAGACAGAAGGCCCACAGACGTGGTTCCTCGTCAGCTCCTGGGAGGATGGACGGAGATCCTATGGCAATGATTAACAGGGGAAGTTTTGCCCCGGGTTTCACACACCGAAGCTAAATTCTAAATCAGTTATAAATACTTGATGTTAATGCAGGTGTTTCTTAATTGCACTGTAAAAAAAAAAATGTTTGGAAATTGTAAACAGACACAGAGCAATGCAAACAATGCAGAAGGTGGACCTGGAAATTCAGTTTACTCACACATGCATCATAACGAATTATCCCAACTGCTAAAGGTTGAAAGATGATTTGCACGTATGGGCCTTCATTGAATGATGATCAAGAAAGTGTGTTGGCCTGGAGGGATACCTTAGCAGATAAGGCCTACAAAGCCAAAGGACCCAGGTTTAATTCTCCAGGACCCAGGTAAGCCAGATTCACAAGGTGGCACATGCTTCTAGAGTTCGTTTGCAAAGGCTGAATGCCCTGGCATGCCCATTCTCTCTCTGTATTGACCTTCCTCTCTCTCCCTCTCTCAAATAAATAAAATAAAAATTAACTTAAATTTTAAAAAAGAAAGTAGTGTTGGGGCTGGGGAGATGGCTTAGCCATTAAGGCACTTGCCTACAAAACCTAATGACCAGAATTTGATTCCCCAGTGCCTATATACAGCCAGATGCAAAAAGCGGTGCATGTGTTCTGAGTTCATTTGCAGCAGCTAGAGACCGTGGCAGGCCCATTCTTTCTGCCACTCTTCTCTATCACTCTACTTGTACATAAATAAATAAATAAATAAATAAATAAATACACACAAATATTTTTAAAACTTAGGACTGGAGAGAGGGCTTAGCAGCTAAGGCACTTGCCTGCAAAGCCAAAGGACGTAGATTCAATTCCCCAGTACCCACATAAAGCCAGATGAACAAGGTGGCACATGTGTTTGGAGTTCGTTTGCTATAGCTTGAGGCCCTGGTGTGCCCATTCATTCTCTCTCTCTCTCCCTCTTTGTCTCTCAAATGAATAAATTAAATGAAAACAAGAAAGGAGTGTTGGATAGTGCCCACTTACTTTTGCATGGATAGTGTAAGTCATGCGACTTTTACAGACATTTTCTTGACAATTTTCATACATATACATAATATATTTGATCATAATCCCCTACCATTGCCTTTTCTTGTTCCCTCTCTTTCACTTAACCCTTCTTCTTTCCAACTAGTCTCTCTTCTACCTTGATGTCTTTTTTTTCCCTCCTCTATTATCCATGGCAGAATGCTGATAGGCCCAATATTGTGCAGGTCTTATACATGCAACAACAGTCACTGCCTGGTCATGAATGCAATGGCCAGTTCTCTGGCTCTTACATTCTTTCTGGCCCCTTTTTCACAATGAGTCTGAGTCTTGGAGCAAGTAACATAGATGTCTCATTGAACACTGAGCACTCGAGAGTCACTTTTTTCTCAGCACTTTGATGAGCTTTGAATTTTCCCAGTAGTTACCACCAACTCAAAAAGAAGCTTCTCTGACCAAAGGTGAGAACAGGACTAATCTATAGGCGTAAACATAGATTTGTATAGAGCAATGTGATGGGCCCAATATATCTGTTTATCCAAACAACAGTAGTGGCTTCCCTCCTCAAGTATATGACCTTCACACTCTTAGGTTTTTGACTACATTTTCAGTACCTGCTATGAATTCCTTCCCAGGGAGCGGGGCTCAAATCCAACTGTGTAAGAATGGGTGAGACTGTTGATGACTTTTCTTCCCCAGCATCATGGAGAGCACTTTCCAACACTAACTTGATGGCCATTTTGATATGAGTCTTTTATTCCCCTGATAATAAGGAATAATTGACCATCACGTGTACATACGTGTGTGTGTTCTGGAACCATTGGTCTGGGTCACTGGTTTACTGATAAAGGCTGAGTATTCATTTTTGGAAATGCATAGAACCAGACGTGCATATGATTTTAGGATTGTTTTACAGATTTTGGAATTCTTGCATATACCAAATGATATATCTTAAGGATGGAACTCAAGTCTAATTGTGAAATTCATTCATATTTTGTTGCAGTTACCTTTTTGTTGCTAGGACAAACACCCCACCAGAAGCAGCTTATGGGAAGAAAGGGTTTATTGCAGGCTTACAGATTCCAGGGGAAGCTCCATCACGGCAGAGGGAGCTGGCTCACTTTAGCACACACAGCGGACAGAGACAACTACTGGCAAGCACTCACAACCAGAGCTCACGCTGGCTCTCTACATATCTACTAAGGTTGGACTCAAGTCCGTCCCAGTGACATCCTGCTCCAGCAGTGTTCTGCATGCTGAAGGCTAAGGAAGCTTAATCAAAAATACTTGAGTGTACGGGGGACATATATTTGCCTTCAAACCACCTGTTTCACATGTACCTACTTCATGTACATAGTCTGAAGGCCATTTTAAGTACACCTGGAGTTTGACTAAAACCTAGCCAATGAGATCAGCTATGGAATTTTCTCATGTGGAATTATATTGATAGTCAAAACCTTTTGGGATTTTGGAATGTTGTGGGTTTGGAATTATTGGATTAGGGACACTCAGTTCTAATGGAATTTTAAAGGAGGACTGGGGAGATGGCTCAGTGGGTAAGAGCACTTTCTACACAAGCATGAGGGACTGAGGGATCCTAAAACCATCTGAGTTGGACTCCTCAGCACTCATGTAAACATCTGGGAGTGGCCATTCATATCTGTAACCCCAGTCCTGTGGGAAACAGAAACAGGACAATTACTGGGGCTTGGCAAAGTCTGGGATCAGTGAGAGATTCTGTTTTATGGACACATGTAGATTAGAGACAGGGGTGTGGGGGAGGTACCTCCCCCCCCACACACCGCATCACATATACCACACATATGTACAGTCATAGAACAAGGGGTAAAGGTAAGCTGATTGCTTACAAAATGAAAGAAGTTTGAAAAAATTTTGTCCCAGAGAAGAAATTGTGATATTTTCTGTGCTTAATAGTGATATTGTGAAACTATTCCTTTGTAGAATTTGAAAACAAGACCACCAGCAGGCCTTCAGGGTCACTTCTAAGGACAACCCCACTCACCCCCTACAGTAGTTCCATCACATCTGTCCTATTGTATCTCCTTATAATGACACCACTCTGAAGGTTGTCTCCACCACCAGCTTCCAGTCTTGCTCTCAGGGATCTGCCAAGATCTCGGCCACATTTCTAGAAAAAAAAAAAAAAAAATGTCTTTAATGAAATCGAGTTGCATGGTTTTCTATAGTTGGTATCTACAGCCCACTTCCAAGTAAACTAGGTTCAAATGTGAAATTCTAAGTGGATATCTGACTTCAAAGAAGGAAATTAATGAAATCTGTCTACAGATGTAAGAATGATCATAGAGGCAGCCTGCAGGATTTCTGTCTACAGGACTGTGTTAAAACGCTATGAAATGAAATATTGCTGTTTGTTTAACATATGGGTAAAAATATTTTAAATAAATAAATGTTTCCTTGGATCTCAGCTTACAATACAAGTGCATTTGATGCTGGTGCTGCCAGGGACCAGGGCTCACAGAATGCATAATGTTGCCCTCTTGTTTGATATGATATTGTGGGAAACCTTACAACCTCCCACTCAGAATAAAAAATGAAATGTTTTGGAAGGGACATAGAGATTCGGTGCCAAAGTATGTAGCCATCTCCTGTGGAAGTATTTAAGGTACTGGATAGTTTTTCAACTAGATATGTATCAGTTTTAATTATAATCTTAAGTAGTTCTCCTATTTTGACTACACATACTTATTATAAATAAACCTGATTCATCTATGAAATTTCACTCCAAGATAAGAATTGTGATTTGGTTTGAATTATCATAATGTACCAATCATCCTAAACTTTTCCCAGGCAGGCTTATTTCTAGGGCACCTTTTGGAAATTAATGCATAGCAACTTGCACCCTCACCCCCAAGCCAGGAAGCTGCTGTTGGAAAGTTGAAGGGCTCAGGTGCTAAAGGTTACAGACAGACTACAATCCTTAGGGGCCTACATGCCTACTTTGAATATAGCTTTTAACTCCCCTTGGTCCTACATCCTTACCCAAGTCACAATGCCTCGGGGTATCTCAGTCCCTCCTTAGTTCACTGGGGACAGAAACATTCCCAAGGTGTGTGGCTCAGGCTGGCCTTATGTTCATGTGATATGAGCAGTCTTGCTGCCATCAACCTGAGACTCTTGATTATTTTAAAAATAAGGAGCTCTGGGGGGCTGGAGAGATGGTTTAGTGGTTAAGGTCATTGCCTACAAAGTCTAGTGACCCAGGTTTGATTCCCCAGTAACCATATAAAACTAGATGCACAGAGTGATGCCTGCATATGGAGTTTGTTTGCAGTGGCTAGAGGCCCTGGTGTGCCCATTTTCTGTCTCTCTCCCCCCCATCTCTCTCTGTCCCTTTTCTCTCTGTCTCTGTCTGTTTTCAAATAAGTTTTTAAAATAATTAAAAATATAAGAGCTCTACAATGTTTTTTACATTGACCCACCCCCACCCTGATTAGGTCCCGACATGGTACTGAGGCAGCCAATTGTACCATGAAATCTTGGACTTGTGGCCTTTCATAGACAGCACTGACCCTGCCTAGAGGATGTGGAGTGACCCTCAGAGCTGCCCCCACTGTATCTCAAAAGCAATCTGAGGGGCATGGCATGGTCCTTGCCTCTTGTGCCATGTACCCAGCCTGAGGAAGGCTGTGCCTAGAGGTTACACATGAGAAAGATCCTCACTTTAATATTTATCTTTCTGCTCCATTTAGTTTATGTCCTTAAAAATGCTTTTGTATTTTAACAAAAGAAAAAGAAATGACAGGATAAGAGGGTTAAGAATTCTAATCAAGTCTGGAGAGATGGCTTAGTGGTTAAGGTGCTTGCCTGCAAAGCCTAGCAACCTGAGTTCAATTCAACCCAGTACCCATGTCAATCCAGATGGACAAAGTAGCACATGCATCTGGAGTCTGTTTGCAGTGGGTGGAGGCCATGGCTTGTCTATTCTCTCTGTCCATCTCTCTCTGATTGGAAATACATAATATTTTTTTTAAAAATTCTAATCAAAATTCTTGGGTAGATATACAATTACTTTGCAGCATATCGAGTCTCAACCAAAAACCTCAGGTCTCCTAAAGTGTGACTGCAGTTTTAACTTTAACCCCTCCTGCCTTCAATTCTACTACCGGTCATGTTAAAAACAAATATGACTGAGGCTAAGTAAATTATTCAGTGAGTAAGAGTGCTGTGAGGACCTTAGCATCCCAAGCATGGAAAAAAATCCCACCCATGTAGAAACATCTGGGTGTCACCACACATGCTTATAATCCCATTCCTGTGGGGAATAGACATTCAAGAATCTGCCAGTCTGGCTAATACATATAGATTGCAGCTCCAAGTTCAGTGAGAGACACTGTCTCAAGGAAATAAAGCAGAAGAGTCATAGAGGAGAGCACCCAGTGTTCTCTGGCCTTCACAGGCATGTGCATGGTATGCATACATATAGTGTACATACACACACCATACCATGTACACTATACACATACCCCCCAAAATATGATGAAAGCAACACCCCTTCTGGATTGCAGAAAAGGTCTTTTCACTTGTTCCCGTAGCCCTGCATTCTTTCCCTCTCTCCTCCTGCCTCTTTCAGCACATCTGTCACACAGGTGTCTTCACTCTTTCTCTTCTTCTCTCCGGACGTTTGGAAGGATATTGGGAGGAACTAATGAAAGCTGAGTGTAATCACTATGAGGATCTATTTTTATCAGAAAACGTTGCCACTGCCCTGCTATACACAGGTCCTAGTCGAGAGTTTGTACATAGTCAGGTTAGGAAATCCACTTGAAGGTCATGCCTTCGTCTGCTTGTGCACCAGTGTGGACCACACATCATTATGTGGAGTCACAGCATGGGCAAGGCGTCACTACCAACACGCACCTTCACAGCTCTGAGATCGGCAAGTCCCGAGACTACGCCAGGAGAAAGCACCTTTCTTCTGTGCTATTCATTGTGCTTATTGTGTCTTTCACTTGCAAATTCTTGATCACAGATTTTTTTCCAGTGTTTACATTGATCATACGGTTCTCATGGTGTCTCTGGGACAAGTGAAATCTCACAACTAATCTCCTTGCTCCTTCCATCTCAGACCTGATTCACAGCAAAAGCTTCCTGGTTGCTATTTAAATCAAGTCACGTACAGATATATATATTTTTTCCATCCACATCCATAGATGTCTGAGGCCGCACCTGCTGGGGAGCCGTTACGTCATCTTTCTGGGAGGTGTACGCTCTCCCCAGTAAACCTCTTCATGTTTACCCAGAGCCGTAGTTTATGGTGTAAGAGTTGCTCTGCCTCTGAGTGTGAAAGGCCACTTCGCACCTGGCATCAAGAGGAGTTTTAGGAAGGAAGGAAGAGCTTCATGAGTTTGCTGAATACCTTTCAGGGAAATTTCCTACAGTTAAACTAAACCTACAGTTCTCCCACTCCTTCCAAGCCGGAGCACATAGCTCTTAAACCACTGCATAGAGGTGTTCTGAGCAGAAAGACTTCTGCACTGTTTTAATTGCAGGCTGACAAAGATGGGGCTTGGTACAAAGCTTCCATCAGACACCACAGAGCGAGGCGCTGAGCCGCAGCAGGGAAGGGTTCTGCAGTGGATGTACGATCCCATCACAATATTTGAGAAGTTGGGTTTTGATACTGGCTTCAGGGAACCAGACAAGAGTGGCTTTGTTAAAAGCAGTAGTTTGACTGGAAGGGTGAGGCTGCCCCCATCTGCATGGCAGCCCAGGGTACTATCATGCATAATGACGTGGGGCACTGTTTTCATGAATAATGCCAGGAGCTGGCAGAGGGGAGGGAAGGGGGTCACTTGATAACTCTTAAAATTCTTTGTCACAGAAGCTTGCCAAAATAATGTGCATTGAGACTTCCCCACACCGGGAGACCTCACGACTTAGGTCAATGGAGTAGAATGGAAACCTGCAGAAAAGGGTAAAAGAAGACACCAAGGTCATGACTGTCAAATTTGGCTGTGGAGTAAAACCTGGACATCGACCATTTCGACAACTTCCCAGGTAAGTCACAGCTCTGAGAACCAGTACCCAATGCGGTTCTGGCGGAAACTTCTCCAAGTTACTCTCAGATGTATGCCCAGATGGGACATGCAGTCCTACAGAAGTCCACTTCCCCAGAACTGGACCAAAAAAAGGTAATGATTAAATGACTTATAATGGCAGTGACTGCCCTGTGACCTGGTGGCCACAGCAACAGGGACCCAAGCAGAGGAATGTGAGTCAAGGATGGGGTGTTAGGGGAGGGAAAGTCTTTTGGAGAACAGCTTCGAAATTAATACTTGTAAATCATTGGTGTTTAGAAGGGGGTCAGTAATTCAGATGTCATAAAACATTTATTATAAAGTGTCAGTTCCTAAATCCCACCATCACCAAAAAGACAAAGAAGCAAAACCAATCAACCAAACAACAAACTGACCGAGTCTGTGGGCCTCAAATGTAAGAAGGGCTTTGCTCCTTCTTAGGAATGAAGGAGGGTGGGAGGGAGGATGGAAGGAAAAGCTTTTTGTGTACTATTTGCTCACTTTGCTGAGGGCTTCATAGGCCAAATCGATGTAAAGGTTTGAAAACAGATTATTTGATGAGGAAATGAATCTCTGCTCAAAATGAATGGATACTCTTGCTTTTGCTGAGTGGTGGTTATAAGAGACAGGTGTTTACTTTGAAACACAGCTGGCTCTGCAGAGTTAGCAGAAAAGTTGACTTGGTCCTGTTCAGCCTACAAGATAAGAGTATGAAAAACTTCATTTGGGAGGCTCATTAAATGCGCTCTTGCCTGCAGACTCCCAGCGGCAGAGATGGGAGAGTACTCAAAGTGGAGGCTAGACAACCAGTCAGGGTTGAGAATGAAATTGCTCACCTTGTCCAGCCACACAGTAATGGCTACGCCACCGTGCATTTGGAGCCAGATTTCTATCTCCTTACCTTCTACAACACCCTAATCCCTTTGTTTTCCTTCTAAAATCTCTTCAAATCTCTGTTCTTATCTCTGTAAAGCAGAAAGTAAAACTCTGACATCATGACATTAGCATTCCTTTCAAGATCTTTAAAACAAAACTTACGTCTTAAGCCAACGAAAGGCTTGAGAGGCTGTGTGGTGTCATTTGCTGTTCACTTCAGTACACTCAAGAGTATCCTGCATCCTTGCAGGTCCACACTGTTGTGTTTTCAAGAGTCCTCACATCTCTAAGTACTCCTCACTTGACTTTGTGTTTCCTTAAGCAAAGGAAACATGCCACCATTGGATTCTGAGTGAACTCAGAGACCAACATATCCCACTTAAGGCTCAGAGAGATTCCTGGCTCTAGAAAATCCTGGTGCCTATCCATTTCAGAACTCCAACTAGCTATGTATATCCATAACCCAGCATCCGGTCTTCCAAACATAGTGCTCTAAAAAAATTCCTTCCACTTCTTTAATTTGGCAGAAATGGAAAAAATGAAATTCACAGTACTCTCTTCTATTACACTAGGCAAATCCCTTTAAAGAAAAAAAAATCCATTTAAGAGGTGGTAGTAAATCTACATCCCCAAACTGAATTCTTTGCATAAACCCCGGAATTCTAAACCTCTGGGTGGCTGGAATCTGGGGTAATTACACCTAAGGGCCAGACCTGCAGTAATGCCCCAAATTACTTTCTGGAAGGGGTGGCCCGGGGGTGGAGGGGGGCTCCCATTATTTTAAAGGCAAGACTTCAAACCAAATGTCCCTCTCTTTATTGATCTGCTTTCATCTCCCTTCATTGCATTTCCTGTTTGGCTTTTTCTTCCTTTTTTTTTCCCTTCCCCTACCCTGGTGGTGAACAGTCTCAAATTGGTGATTGAAGGTCTTGAAGGTGCTGTTTACAAAGGCTATTAATGCCCCTGTCCTCATTTCCTGTTTTACTGCCAACAAGCTTGACACAAAGCCCTCCTCGGTAGACACTAAAATGCTGGAGAGGCCCCACTGAGTTTCTCAGCTTGCAGATAGTGGCGGGGTTGCAACCGAAGGCGCCCGCTTTCCCCAGGCTGCAAACAAGGCTCCCATTCCATGGCTGTTTGAAGAAATGTTTTAGGTCACAGCGTGATTCAGCCATCAGGTGCTCCACAGATCTGTGGGGTCCAAGGATTGTTGACAGGCCTCTGAGAACCTGGGGTGTTATGTGCCACTGTTGCATGGGTGTGTATGTATGGTCTGGAGAAGGGAGTCTATGTATGATCTGAAAAACATACAGATCACCTGATGGCCACAGATATAGAAACAGAGAAGCCCACAAAATGGGATTTCCCCAGTCAATAATACCTTAGTCTGTTATGCTTATAACTTATTATCCATGTGGTGAGCTGGCTTGATCCAGATTGCATAACTCTATCTCTGCTTTAGAAGTTCAGTGCCCATGCCTCTAAAGCAATCAGCTTGTCTTAAGCCAGAACAATCCAAGTCTTAAAGATAAGGAGAGGCTAGACATGCAGGCTCTAGAGCCAGCTTGATCACTTGTGAGAAATAAAAGCCTTCATGATATTTCATATCATTTCAAAACTGCCATGTTTTCATCACTAAAATAAAGGAAATAGAACCTATATCCTTAGGTTATCATAAGAACTGAATGACATGTATCCATGGTAAATCCTATGCACTCAGTGAACACTACCACATTCTTTTTTTTGTTGTTGTTCATTCTAGTAAGTTTTATTTGCAGACTGATAGTCAGTTTATCTAATCTTATGTTTATCAAGAGCTCTACTGTGTGCCAGCATGCTGTCTGTCTCGTGGTTTGATTTTAAAGACAGACAGAATATTGCTATGACCCTGTTCTTTTCTATTCTGTTCTATTATTTTCTATTCATCTATTAGGTGCTAGATTCTCTCATTATTGTTTAATCTTCACTAAAAAGAAAATCCTTAATGATAAGGTACCCTCTCAATTTCATGACCAAACTCATGGAGGGCTCAGATAAATATGTATATGTATCACAGAACTAGTAAGTAATAAAATTAAGTTGAAATTTAGGTGTCTTTGGTTGCAATATAATGTTGTTTATTGTATAGAAACAAACACTGCGAAACACGGGACTTCAGAGCTCTTGATAAATGACGACTGTCAGGTTAAGGTGGACAGAATGAATGCTATACAGCCACAGAACACTTCCAGGGGAACATCCAGATTCTATAGAAAGGAAATCACCCCCCCCCCCAAGAATATTTCAGTAGAAACCATCATATTATGTATATAAGTACTCTCATTGTTCAAGTGTTGCCACAGCTATGGGAAGAGAGAGGCACAGCCGGGCTGGCTCGGGATGGTGAACACCGCATCCTGCGGTAGGTACAGTCTCTAGCTCCTTCCCCTGGGGACAAAGTAGATGCTGCGGCCGCCCCGTGAAGGTGACATGGAAGCAGAAAGAACCTTCATTCTTCTCTGATGGATAGTTTTCTCAGGAAAACCATTCGCCAGCTTTGGAATATTATTATCGGGAATAAGTAACATTTTAGTAGCGCGTGACAGAGTACACCAGTTCTCTCACTATCACCACAGTCAGCATTTCAGCTGTCCACTTATTACTTGAGAATCCCTGTAGAAGATTACGTTCAAGATTCTTTCTTATGTCTGAACCTCTGTCATATTTCAAAACCTTTCCAAAAGATCATGTTTAACAATTCAAAAAGGTCATATGAAAATTTTAAGAACAGATAAAATAAGAAAAAGTAAAATAAAATAGCTCATGTACCAGCCCGTTAAGAAATAAATGAGCAGTGAGTCTAACACTGCCGATCACAGTGTCTGATCACTCCTGTTTCCAGCCTCCACCGGTTCAGTCACATGTGCTCATGAGAACTCCCATGTGAGGTTACCAGCAGTGACTGTCCACTCAGCATTTCATCTTCAACTCCAGCCATGCTAATGGTTCAATCATCACTTTTTGGTTGCGTTCATCTACACTTCTATCCCCATTCTACCGTCCATAGGCATTTCTGTCTGTTCACATTCTTTGTTTGGCTTTTAATAACAAATGTTTTGTTACTTAATTGCCATGCAAATGCTTCCATGAGAAGCTTTCCAGGTTGTGCACCTAGGAGTGAAATATAGTTTCTCAGGCATTTGCTCTTTTCAACTTTACTGAATCACAAACACAAAATTGTTTTCCAAACTGGCTATGCTAACTCACATTCCATCCACAAGTGTAAAATACTTAATATTCACACTGACACTGGATACAACCAGGCATTTACGCTTTTTCTTTTTTTGCCAATTGTTAATGGGCAAAATAAGATCTCATGGTGTTTTGCGTGCAATTTTCTGATCTCTAATGGTCACCAGCATTTTCCACATGTTTATTGGCAATTCAGGATTATTGTCTTGAAGAATCTGGTCAAAAAAATTATATTTTTCTGTGAGATATTTTTCTCACTGGAAACACTTGATTTTATCAGATTATGTATAATATATGTTATATATTATTTTATATACATTTAATTATATATACAAAACTCCTCTCATTTAGGAATTGTTTTTACTCTCTTTATAGAGACTTCTGATAAAATTGTCAATATTTTCCCTTGGGTTTTGTGCTTTTATTTTAATGTTTTCTAAAACTTCACAAAATATTTCTCCAAAAGTTTTGTAGTGCCTTTTATACTGAAGTCATGAGTATGCCTGGGATTGGCTTTTGTAACAGGAGGAGAGAAGGGCCCCATTTCATACGCTCACAGAGGGATAACTTCATTGATCTGAGGGGGCACTGTGGGCTCAACCTATGTGGGGATCAGCTTCTGGAAGTTGCTTATGGTCTCCAGATTGGTGTTCTTGCCTTCTCTTGCATCAGTATTTTGTTGTCTATGTTTCTCCAGCTCTCTGAGTAGTCAACATGTGGCTGGGCAATTTCACTTCCTAAGACTAAATATTTGAGGCATTTTCACTTCAGTATGAATGTCACTTGAATGTCAAATTCAAATTCCACTGGCATTTTTAGTGAAATTACAATCAATCTATAGGAAACACTAGGGATAAATTATATTCTTATTGCACTAGTCTTTTCTATTCCATAACTAAAATGATCTTTCAATACAATTTCATATTTTTTCTATAAGGATCTTATACATCTTTTGCTTGATTCATTAATACACATTTGGTTTTATGTTGCTATTATAAATAGTTTTTCCAAAAATATTTAACTGTTAATATAAATGTTACTGGGTTCTATGCCATTATTATCTTCAAATAGGCAACTTTGTCAAACATCTTAATTTTCATAACTTTTTGGCAGGTAATTTTGGCTTTCCTGTATGCAAACTATACCTTCCACAAGGCAGGGATATTTTTGTTTGCTTTCTCACTTTTATATTTCAATTTCTAAATTTAGTTTTCATTTAAATTTTTTCAAATGTCCCTTATCTTACCTTACTTTCCAGATTTTTCAGTGTAGTCTTGAGTAGAAATTGTGTCCTAACTTTCTGTCTTGAACTTTCCTCTTGTGTGATTTTAAATAGAGTGAATTTGTCATGTCACCGTTCAATAAAAAGCTTGCTTTGATTTCCTTTTTAATGCTCCCTTTGTCAGATTAAGAAGGTCCCTGTTTCTCCTCGCGTGATGAGCACTTTTTCACTGAACAGACCACAGGGCATATTGAACATTAATTTTTCTGTGTCTGACAACATGATCATGTAATTTCTCTTCTTCATTTTCTTAACATGGTAAATTAAGCCCCTGATTTCCGAACGTGAATTCAAACTTGAATCTCAGGAATAAATCCAACTTGTTCTGATGAATGATCTATTTTACACATGATTGAATTTTCTTCACTAATATTTCCTGTAAGGTTTTTGTTAATTGTTCCTTACTGAGATAGCACTGTTTTCCTATTCTCTCTGGAACTGATGTGGGACTCACATTTATTAGTCTCATAAAGTGTGCTGGAATTTTTTTTCTTTTATTTATCTCTGGAAAGTTTTGTGTCAGCTGGGAATTATTTGTTTTTTTTTTTTCAAGCTAGCAAATTTACTTGGAAACAGTCTGGAAATAAATTTTTCTTTTCTTTTTCTTTCCTTTTTTTTGGGGGGGGGGAATGGTTTCTAACCAGAGACCATTTTCTATAATGATTATGATTGCCAATTTTGCATTTGTAAGAATGGAAGGGCTAATGCATACAGGATACAGCAACTGCATGCTTAGCTATCTGAGGAGTTGCTGGGTTGGTTTTCAAAAGATCTCCCTGAGCAGGGTGTTAGGGTCCTAATGTATCCAGATCCTTGTCAGCACTCTCTATGAACTTTCTTCTTATCATAGTCACCATGGGAGTGGGATGATATCTCAGTGTGGTTTTGATTCATGTCCCCCTGAGGTCAGTGATGTTGTGAATCCTTCTGTGTGCAAGCCAAGTGTCTCCTCTGGAGAACTGCCTGCTCATTTCCCTTGTCCATTGTTAATTGGCTTATTTTATTATTGAATTGTTCACATTCTTTATACCTAGACACAAGTTACTTACCAGATATGTGATTTGCAAATGATATTTTACCTCCTGTGGGTTTCCTTTCACTCTCTTTGTTATCACATATATATGTTTTGCTGATATATCACTGATGTTTTTATATATGTAAGTATGAAGGAATTATAAAATCATGTTCATAACCATATTCATCACCTCATCTACATATCACTTTTGGGATGAGAAGTTTTAAATACACTTTCTTAACAACTTTTGAATAC
This sequence comes from Dipus sagitta, assembly GCA_036346955.1. Taxonomy (NCBI): domain Eukaryota; kingdom Metazoa; phylum Chordata; class Mammalia; order Rodentia; family Dipodidae; genus Dipus; species Dipus sagitta. The sequence goes on along the minus strand of CM070770.1, from coordinate 232,900,369 downwards.
AGTATCTTATTATTAACTGTAGTCCATAGGAGGAACAGGAATCAAAACCATATTGAGATACTATCCCACCAAAAATTAAGAGATGAAGACAAATGGGAGTCTGAAAGGCCTCCTGCTTTTAGAAGTATGGCAGCATACATTACCTCTATAGACTTGACAAAAATCACTGCAAATTTCTCTCTTTCTTTCTCTTACACACACACACACACACACACACACACACACATACATACACACACACACACTCATGCATGCAACAAAAGTGGAGTACTATTCAGCTTAAGAACAGAAAATTATGCTATGTGAAAACAAGTTAGGCATGGGGGACAGGGGAGCCATGTGTCGCTCTACATGATTTTGTTTACATGGAGACTCTAAAATGGTGAACCGGTAGAAAAGAAACAGCTCTTCAGAACTAATTCTGCCTGCCTAATTGAAATTTTGTGCCTGCCACCAACATTCCCCACCCCTGGTAATTTCCATTCTGCTCTATTTCTTGTGAAAATAAATTATTTTTTTAATTTTATTTTTATTTATCTGATAGTGACAGAGAGAGAGAGAAAGGCAGATAGAGAGAGAGAGAGAATGGATGCGCCAGGGCTTCCAGCCACTGCAAATGAACTCCAGATGCATGTGCCACCTTGTGCATCTGGTTTACATGGGTCCTTGGGAATTAAGCCTCAAAATGGGGTTCTTAGGCTTCACAGGCAAGCGCTTAACCACTAAACCATCTCTCAAGCCCCCAAATAAATTATTTTCTGATACCTCTTAGATGCATATTCATATGTTCCCACTTGTCCAGTGAAATAGCAAAATCAAACTCAGACATCTTGGACAATATGCCCAATTTTTTATTTTAGGAGTTCATGCAAGCTATCTTTACTACAACTACACCTGTCTTTATAATGCCTAAGAGAAAGCAAGATAAAATAAAACCAGTATTGGTTAGAAAGAAAGCTGAGATATCCTACTGAGGTATCAGGTAAATCAAAAGGGGAGGGAGACAAGAGACTAGGAATTTCAAACCAGTGTTATAGCCCTGAGCCAGGCTCCTGTGTAGGGCATGGAATTTACTACATGAAACCTATTAATGGAGAATACAGAGCAGTGAACTCTGAGTCTTAGGTACCTTAGGGTTTGGGATAGTAGTGAGCCCTTGCTAGTGACATTGTACAATGATGGTGAAGATCACAGATACTAGAATCAGATGGGCCAAGGTCAGAACCCCTTACTATTTTGCTAATACCTTCTTTCCTGAAAAGGTAGGTGGCATGAGCACCTTCCTCATAGAGCAATTAGGAGAACTGGCAAGTGCCTTCTGCGGCTTATGACACACTGTTATGTGTCACTCACATGAAGAGATTCACTTTGTTTGTCCAGGTCACTTCACCTTCAATGTGAACCAGCCTACCAGCAGTTGGGCCAACTATTCTAATTCCTCCACAGAGTCACAGTTTCACAGTGCCCACCTCCTGGCCAAAGATGCTGGAGCACTTCTCAAACATCCTTAAAATTAAAGTGTTTTCAATCCACAATCCAAAATGTTTAGATTATAAGCCATCATGCTGGAGAAAAAAGAAAAAGGACCAAGGCGAATTACAAAACTGAATAGCAAATTCCAGGTCAGCCTGGGCTAGAGTGAGACCCTACCTTGAAAAACCAAAACAAACAAACAAACAAACAAAAAAGTGAACAGCCTAGACCACCTCCCAATGTCTATATAGCTAGAACCCTGTTCTATGCTATATCAGAGGGGTAGGCTCAGCCCCTTGTTTTATGGGATCTATGCTAAGCAAAGAAAGGGAGGGAATCTCTGTTATTAGATGAGTTTGCTGGCTAGTTTGAAGAGCTTATACTTTGAGACATAAAAGGACCTAAAACGTGTTTGATTGTAGTGATGCTAAAAGCATGCAATATATATGCGCCAATAGTGCAACCTGATCCAGACTGCATTTGGGCTGAGGCTGTAATAAATTGTCCGAGCTGGTCTTTGCGCTCACTTAAGCTAATACGGAGTGTCTCATTTCTACAAAGTAAATCACCATGCTTTGGTACTTTATTTTCCACCTTGTGTATAAGTAAACTGCAGGATCAATTGGGAGGTAGAATCAATCTGCTATTTATTACCTCGAAATGTGACACCCTATTTTAAGTGCCCTATTCCCTTATGAGTTCACTTGAGAACAGTGTTATGTCCAAACAATATAGAAACCAGCTTTACAGCTCCTGTTTTTTGTTTTTCTTTTAACTTCAGCCTGGATGGATTTACATTATATACCACTGCTGAAGCCCAAATAAGTTACTTCGTGGATGTTAAAACAAGTATGTAAAGGAATAAGGGTCATTTGGGTGATTTTTGGTCTTAAATCTTAGTAAAATTCACTTGTGACTAGAACAACATTTTTTTCATTAAAAAAGAAAAATGAAAAACAAAATAATGTAGGGCTGCTGTTGGCCCACCAATCATGGCTTAATGTTCCAAGGAAAATAAATAAAATTCTCATGTCCAGGGACAAGAGTTAGGCCTCATGGGGTTCTGCCATCTTGTCATTATACTTTGCAACTAAACCTTGCTCTCTAATTTATGGGTTTCAGAAAGACTGCCTTCTCACACTGCTGGAAGGGTGAAAGGGCACAGGATCCGGCGTATATCAGGAAGGTTAAACCTAATCTCTGTGACCTGCCACCCGCCTTTCCTGATTAAAACATGAGGGGACAGGGCCCCTCAAAGACCCTCTCTCCAAAGCGCTACCCATATCTCAGTCACTCATCTGAGTCTCGGGTCTCGGCTTCTGTCAAAATGGTCATTATTTAGCTTGCTGGTGACTCCACAGAATGTCCCTACCAAGCGTGATAAAACATTTTTAAATGCCCCAAACTGAATTAGATGAAACTGAAGAGAAGCTGACAGTAATGAAAGGCTGGTGACAAGCTTGATCCCCATAAATTTGGATTTTATTAGGGCTTAAACTTAAGGTTAACCAGAAAATGAAGGAAAGAAAGAGGTTGAAATCTTAAAGGTGGTCCAAGAAGGATTGTAACCACACCCCCATATCTTCCTAGCTGTGACAACAGGGAAAGGTTCTTGCTTCCTCCCACATACCCTTTCTTTCTCCCTTCTTTCCTTCATTTCATCCTTTTTACTTTCCCTCCCTCTTTTCTTCCTCCATTCCTCCCTTTCTCCCTCTCTTTCTTTCTTTCTTCCTTCCTCCTTCCTTCTCTCCTTCCCTCCTTCTTTCCCTGACTTTCTCTTGCTTCTCTCTTTTTCTCCCTCTCCTTCTCTTTCTCCTTCTTCCTCCCTCTTCCTCCTTCTCTTCCTTTCTCTCCCCTTTACAGACTTGTACATTGCATTATATGTAAGTTGAAGACTTGGTGCTCAACTGTGCCTCTAATGGACTCTATTGAGGGTTTCTTAGAAGATGACTCTGGAACTCCAAAAAGGATGTTTGTCACCTTGGTAAATAAATCCATTAAAATGAATCCTTTAACACTTCAGGGTATCACTCACCTCAGCCTCTCTTTATCCCTTTGTAAAGCTGAACTGTACATTCCAAGCTTTTGACATTATCCCCTATAGATCATCAAAACATAAATAAAAGAGCATTGACATAGACTTCATGTTGGAGCTTAGACCAGAGCACAAAAGTGTGTGTGTGAGTGTGTGTGTGTGTGTGTGTGTGAAAAATATTCCTCCTCTCCCTTCAGACACTCAAAACTTGTCTAAAACAGCTAATGTGTTCTGGGATTTATAGGAAAAATTTATTATCTCAAAGATAAAATAAAATTTTACATTGTATACAGCCTAGGACAGACTTTGAGAATAAATGTAATTCTCTTAAATTATCAGGAACCATAACTTCTGGGGAGTTCTTATATCAATTCCATGTAACTTTCAATCATTTGCTTGGAAATCCCAAGGGACTTTTGCTTCTGAACAATAAAGTTAGAGAGATAGATAGACATATATCCAGAGGGACCACATTTGAAGGGTTGCTTAATGACCAAAGGTTTATGGGTTGTAGAGATGGACAGAAAACGGACAGATAGACAATTGGTTCATTTCTTATCATAATCAGCCAATGTTAATTAAAACATCATTGCAAATGTATAGCAGCAAGGAGAGTCTGTGTCTATGTAACCATAAAGATATCTTGATTATTTATCTGCCATTTGGATCTTATCCTTTGAGTCCTGCTCCACCCCCCTCCCCTGCCCTCATTTTATTACAGGCCCTCCATATATTCTACCATAAAGAGGAAAGAAACATATGGGTCCTTGTTTGAACTTCTGTAATGAATCCTTCCAATATATTGTTTCCTTCAAAAGTTATTTTTAATTTTATTGCATTGTGTTTGTGTATTCTCCCCAGCAATCACTTGGACAAAATTTGAATTGGGAAAACGACTCTGAAATGTCCTTACCTTTTAGAACACCACTGATTTAGATGGCATGCCAAGGATGAGGTGGCCTTCTATGGCTGGGCATGCTGGCAGCCTCCCCGGCATGGGGGAGGAGGATGGCTTTCCTTCCCAGAGCCCCCATTCCTCCTTGTGGTTGTTTAGATGTGTTTTCTTTCCAACAAAAGATTTGCCACCATTTATTCACACTCTTCAACTCCAAATCCCCTTCGCTCCTTTCAAACAAACAAACTAGAGGCCTGGACACTACCCACACAGGGGTGGGAAGATGGCTTAGTAGATAAAGTGCAGTGCTAGTGGTGACAGCAGTTCCGATCCTCAGCACCCATGTAAATGCCAGATGGGCATGGCAGAAGAGTCCCAGAGGCAAGATGGCTAGCTATACTAGTTGAATCAACTAACTGAGCTCTGGGCTCAAGTGAGAGACCTTGTATTGGTAAATAAGGAATAGAGTAATTGAGGAAGATACCCAATGCCCACCCTTTGGTCTCCACATGCACACACATACACACACACACACACACACACACACACACACACATGCATGTGTACCCACACACATGCAAACATCCATACGCCCAGGTTGACTCCCAGCTGGGTTAGGGTGGACAGTTATAAAACCATTTTTTAAAGAATTTGTTTAAAAATAATAGTCTCATATGAAAATCTCAGTGTATAGAATAGCCAATAGATTTTTTCCCCAAGTATGAAAACTATGGTGTGAATACTTTTCTCTTGACAAGTGAGAATAACTGGCCAGCTGGGGCCTCCTCCCCACATGGTAGCCATCTCTGCTCACGAAGGGTCCACATGCAATCTGGTATTCAGGTTGTGGACTGCAAAGGCTGCAGAACAGGCCTGGCTCCATCCTGGGCACTGACTTTGACAGTTCTAGAGACAATAATGAGAAGGTTTGTTCGGTGGTGGTAGAGCTTAGGCGATGGATATCTGAGATTTACTATGCTCCCTGCTTCCTTAGAAGGTCTTTAGGAATTCTGAATCTTCTAGGGAAAAAAAAAAAACTTACATTATCATAAATATCATCGGAAAGGAAGAACGTACCCATCTTTGTCTTCCCCCCGCCCCAGATATGATGATGCGTGGCTCTGTGCTCCATGTATGCTCTGAGTTGAGTTGAATGGATGAGTGAGTGAACGAGGCTCATTGGAATCTAACACAATTGCATGACCTGAGCCTCTCCAAACTAGCACTCCCTTCCTGGTGATCTTTTGGTGCTAGTTAGGTCTTCCCTCTATGTTATACTCAATCCCCTGAAGCCTTGACCCACAACAGGGACTGACCACAGGAAGGGCTTATTGAATAAATTCACTAACTGATGGAATTTTAAGAACAGCAGCTTTCTTGTCAGGCATGTGTTATTCACCTCATATCCTAGTACTCTGGGTACCTAGACAAGCAGACCCTAAGTTCAGGATCAGTCTAGGCTACAGAGAGAGCCTAAGTTTAGCCTGGATTGCATAGCAACACCATGTCTCGAAAAAGAAATACTAGCTTGGATTTTGTTTTAGCACTTTAACGTGGCAGGCACTGATGTAGCTACTGTACATAAATTAACTCAAAATTTTACTCATATTTTACAGTTGAGAAAACAAAAGGCAAAGGTTTTTCATCAACTGGTTTTTTTTTGGTTTGTTTATTTGGTCTGGGAACTGGCATATGAAGCTATACCAGCGTTGCGTAGCACTCACACTGTGCGAGGCATTCTAAGTCATGTAGAGATGGTTACAGTGTACTGTGAAGACGTACCTATGCCCATGCACATATAGGTAGCTCTCAGGTTATGATCCTTGCTCTCTGTGATGGTGTGGAGGCAATGCCACTCAGTAGGAAGAGAATCTTGAGGTTTGAGTTTTGAACTTTGCCTGGACTAGTACTAACTGGGATGCTTCATTGTTCACTGGGAGCAGCAGTGAGCCAACACTCTTACTCAGCTATACTTTCACCATGGTTGACAAATGATGCCCAACAATGTACTATGTTTACTATAATAAGGTGTCATAAATGCACATTTGTCGCAAGATATTTTCAGTTGTAGTGAAGTCCCTGGGCCATAACTCCATTGCAAGGCAAAGAGCATATGCACCACACTCTTCATGTAACAGGTTTGTGCCTCCCAGAAGTTTGTTATCCTCTGGGACCCCTGGCAGATAGCAAGGGACAACTACTGCTGTGCATATTCCTCAGTGCTACTTGGCTTCCGTAATCCCAATTTCATTTTCTCAAGTCAATGTAATCTTATGAGTAGCAAATCTGAACCTATGCAGTACCCTTCAAATTTAATTCCAACAGAAAATTTGAAACCAGTGGAAGGAGGTAGGTATAGGGATGGATGAACTGGGAGCATCTGGTCCTGGCAGACTCACTCTACTTTGACACATGGACCCTTGATGTAACGGGATGGTGCGAACATTGCTAATAAGTAGACTCGGACACCCATAAAGCTCAAAAGTAACAAAAGTGTACTCTTAGCAAGGGGGAGAAAGGAAGCAGCTGGCTTTCATACAAACATTCAGGGATTTGGCGAATGGAGTGTCCACCTCTAACTAGATGCCCACAGGATTAGGATGGTGGGGTCCCTTCCGCAATCCAGGGGCAATGGTGAGAAGAGAACTTCAGCAGTCACTTTATACTCAAAGCTCCACAGTGGTCAACCACTGAGTGAATGAATACTGGACGCCATCACAGGTTTTAGTTTTTACTTTTTCCTTCACATTTAAAACATTTTTTTCCACCAGAAACAATATTAGCACATGTCAGAGGAGTTCCTTTGGAGATGGCTGTGGATACTGGGGAGTCTCACAACCCATGAAGGTGCTGAAAACAAGAGGCTCTCAAGAACACATCACGACATGTGACATCTCTATTACACCCTCACAGGCTCAGAAGAAGGGGCAGAAAGAACGTAAGACTCAGGGTAGGGAGGAGTACTTTTGGACACTCTCCCCCAGACATGAAGAACGGGAACATGGATGACCTCACAGTGGAGGTCGCTGCCTCCTCCTCACATGAAGGGACTGGAGCATGGAGGACCTCACAGTTGAGGTCACTGCCTCCTCCTCACATGAAGGGATTGGAACATGGAGGACCTCACAGTGGAGGTAACTACCTCCACAACACTTGCACAATATGGAGCCCATCAACATTTTGCCATAGATGATGTAGGAGAGGGGAGAAAGAAGGAGTCAACAAAATGGAAGGGGGAGTCCATGGAAAGAGAAGCGGTTTACTGGAATTGGGGTGGGAGATTGATAGTAATGGGAGGGGGCTACAATCTAAGTACCGTATGCTCGTGCATTCAAATTTTCAATAAGAACAAGTAAACCTTTTTACTATATATAGATATACATATATGCAGATGTTTGTGTGTAGTGTGTGTGGTGTGTGCATGACCACCTGTGTGAGGTGGTACATGCTATGGATATAGAGATGCATTCTCCAGTGTATACATGTGTAAAGCCAGAGGAGGACTTTAGGTTCTCTCTCCTTATATATGTCATTTCCTTGAAACAGTATCTTATTGAACATAGAGCTTGTTACTGCTCCCCCCCCCCAACCCCGCCACACATACACACACAGCTAGACTGGCTATGGAACCCCAGAAATTCTCCTATGTCTGTCCCTCTCAGCTCTGGGATTACCAGTTTACATAGGTGCTGGGGACGGAACTCTGGTCCACATGCTTGCATACCAATGTCAGGAGTTGTGTCTGATATTCTTCATAGTGTCTACCAGCACTGCAGACATAGCCAGTGCTCCATAAAGACTCCCTAGTCAGGGCTGGAGAGATGGCTTAGTGGTTAAGTGCTTGCCTGTGAAGCCTAAGGACCCCAGTTCGAGGCTTGATTCCACAGGACTCACGTTAGCCAGATGCACAAGGGGGCGCACGTGTCTGTCTAGAGTTCATTTGCTGTGGCTGGAGGCCCTGGCATGCCCATTCTCTCTCTCTCTCTCTCTGCCTCTTTCTCTCTGTGTCGGTCTCAAATAAATAAATAAATAAATTTTTTAAAAAAAGACTCCCTAGTCACTTGTTCCAGAAGGGAGTTCAGTAACAACCTGTGGGTTTAAGCATAGCAACTCTCTTTATTATTATTATTATTATTATTATTATTATTATTACTACTACTTATGGTCAAAAATATCTAGGTTAGCAAATCCAATTATAAGGACTGTCTTTAAGTAGGCAAAACTACTTTCAGCAGAATCTTCTGTAATTGTTTTTCTTGTTTTTATTCTTTTGTTATTTTTATTTTATTTATTTATTTGTAAGCAAAGAGAGACATGGAGAATGGGTGCACCAGGGCCTCCAACTACTATGAACAAATTCCAGAGACATGCACCACTTTGTTTATCTGCTTTTGTGTGGGCACTAGGGAATCAAACCCAGGTCATTAGGCTTTGCAGGCAAGTGTCTTAACTGCTGAGCGATCTCTCCAGCCCCTCCTTTTAGCAGCATCTTTAATGTCTTTGAACATCTCAGCATGGCTGCACTTGATGCATGCCGCTCCCTGCGGAGCCTTGTTTGCTTTCAAAGTGGAGACAAGGCCAGGTGCCAGGGCATCTGCTAAGGCCTTGGAGTCTCTGCTCTGTCAGTTCAGAGTTGGGCACAGTCTGGGCTGGCCTCAGAAAAATGGGAGAGAGGTGATTCTCTCATCCTTGTCTTTTACAAACTCCAGACCTAGCTACATAGAAACCGGGTGGGTGGCTCATACCTCCAAGAGAGCACATATAACATTATGCACTAGGGATTTGTCTTTGATGCTTTCTCATGATGTTTTATTTTATTTTATTTATTATTGTTGTTATTATTATTATTTTTGTTGACCGAGTTAAGGTCTCGCTGTAGCTGAGGCTGACCTGGAATTCACTGTGTAGTCTCAGGGTGGCCTCTAATTCACAATAATCCTCTTACCTCTGCCAAGTGCTGGGATTAGAGGAGTGCACCACCACTATGCCTGGGTTCTCATGATGTTTTAAACATGCTGAGTTTATTTTACAAATAATTCAGCGGGAGGATCTTCTAATTGAGCTAATATAGTGGTATACAGCTATACCACTGTAATGTTTCCTCTCACTTTCTCCCTATCCTAGTTCTTGGGCTCCTCAGGGACTCCGATGCCCATGTTTCCCCTCAGGGAATAGGAGAGACTGCCCCCTCTGTGCAACTTAATCCACCGCTTCTCCAGAAAGTAAATATCCTGCCCAGTCTTCTCACTGCCATTGCCATGATCAGCATCCGGTATTTCCATCTTAAACATTCACAAGTCTGCTCCGTCCAAGAGCTCACCAAGCCTTTGAAATCTCCCAAGCTCTTGTATTACAGATGGGCTTTTCCCAAAGCTTCTGTATGCTGTGTAAAGATGAATGGCTTTGGTAGGGGAAAGTCTTTTCAGTTCTATACATTTCAAAAGCGCACTGTGCTGGATGTTGGAGACACTGTCAATGGAAGAGAATGGAAGCCCTGGCCCCACAGAAAATCATAGATCTCAGATGACAGTCATGCAAATATGAGCAGGAATAGCCACTCCTTGTCCTAGGGTGTCCTACAGAAAGGTCTGGGACCTAGGTCCAGCTGGAGCCCCACCTTGCAGAGTGACCTTCACTCTGTTTCTTCACCAAGTCTGCTTGTCATTGTGAACAGAAACCTTCATCAACCTTTTCTCTGAAGGTTGCCTGTATCAGATGAGGCCATCCATCCTTGGGCAGAGCTTTGGGAAAAGGAAGACCCTGCAGGGAAGGCAAGAGATTCCAATGACCTGAAGTGGCTTCTCTGGTACATTCTTTTCCTCTGGGATTTGTTTTTTTTTTAGATGGGATCAACCCACATAGCCCAGGTTGGACCTGTGACTCTCCCGTGTTAAGATTGTGGTTATATGCCATCACAATGGACTGCCTGTAGTACTCTTTTGTTTTGAAGTGGAGCTTACAACTGGGTGACCCCCAAGAGAGTAGACAGATTGGGGTATAGCAACATCCCTTCTTGGAAAGAGGCAGTTTCTCTCCCTAGCAGTTTGGTGCACCTGATGGATGGCAGTGCTGGGAGAACGGGACAACTATGGACAGCGCCACCCGCAGGAGGGACTGTCCTTGGATGGTAGTTCTTTGTTTTCATTCTTGACATCTCATCCCTTTCCATGAAGGCCATTTTTTCATGCTTGCGTACAGTGATTGCCTCGAATGTCAACCACATAGTTTCAGACAATGGTCATTTTGCATGCTCAAGGAAGAGCTGAATGTAGAGCATTTGTGGACATGGGCATAGTCATCATTTAATGGCAATGACAATAATAGCAACAATGCCAACTATAACTTCTGTGGTCAGCCATTAAGCCCTCCTTCCTCTTAGGACAGCAAGGGGAACATTTCCCAAATTCCTGGTATGCAGCTTACTCACTGCTCACAGTGGGGTGAGGTACATAGAATGATTGTTTCTGAGGGCATTGTCTCACCAATCTCGAAGACATTCATACTGTGGGACAGTAGTAGAGATTGTCATAACCAGAACATCTGTTCTGAACTAAGCACCATGCTCAGTGTGTTATGTCATGACTTATGATCTTATGACAGCACCTCTGCAGAGTGAAAACTAGGGCCCAAAGATAGCACACAAGTTACTATGCCCAAAAAGCAAAAGTCGAATGGCTGGCAAGTCCCAGAGCTCTCTGGTTTTGAACCCACCCTCTAGCTCACCCAAGGTTGTCTCTCCAGATGAATACGTTTGCCTTGGGCATCTGGTATCTTAAGGGTTGGTGGCTGTCCTGAATTAACATTCAAAGCAACCCCCTTCTGTGGGCAGTAGGATACCATTATCATTTTCTTTTTTTTTTTAAGATGTGACTCTTTATTATTATTATTATTATTATTATTTTATTTGTTTATTTGAGAGTGACAGAGAGAGAGAGAAAGAGGCAGATAGATAGAGAGAGAATGGGCGTGCCAGGGCTTCCAGCCACTGCAAACGAACTCCAGACGCATGCGCCCCCTTGTGCATCTGGTTAACGTGGGTCCTGGGGAATCTAGCCTCGAACCCGAGTCCTTAGCCTTCACAGGCAAGCGCTTAACAGCTAAGCCATCTCTCCAGCCACCCATTATCATTTTCTTGAACACCTGTCCTAACTACGTCTTGGATACACACTTTGTGATTGACGAGTCTCATTTTCCTTTCTCAACATTGCCTTGGACAGCTGTGCAGACTGGGAATGAGGGTCTACTGTACTGATCCAGAAAGGACTGTTGGTCTTTGTGGTGAAGTTTCATGGACCCAGAAGCTTGGGGATGTCCACATCATGGAAAAGCTCTTCAGACTCTCAGAATGATCGCCAGCTACTAGGTTTCTAACAAGCACCTCTGCGGACAGCTTGGCTGGTCAGACTGCTGTACCCACACTGGCCCACAAATGAATGCCTATTTCTGCTGTGCCTTCACTGTGCCCCTAGGGGCAGCATTCTGTTTGCCTTCTCTGCTGACTGCATGCAGGCTTGAGAAGGCTAAACCCCACCTTGTGGCTCTGGCCAAGGAAGTTCTGCCAATGGAAGGGAATTACTGCTCTCATCACCTTGTGAGTCAGAAACCCCATCCTGGCTCTCCTGAGAAAGCAAGGAGATAGACCTAGAATGCTACCCAGTGCTCATTCCTCCAGTCTTATCCCACCTCTGTCCTCAAGTCTTGGGCAAGTCTTTCTACTTTGGATTTTCATATTAAAACACAAGTGATCACTTCCAGGTCAGTGCCTAATTCTTCTTGAGATAATTGGCATAAATGAGGTGAGGACTGGACAGTTATCCAGCCGCTGGGCTGGCCCTCCCCTTGCCTCATACCTCAGACAGAGCTCATTTTATTTCTGCTTTTACAGGGTGCATTTATTATTACCCTTTGGGTTGCTGGTGACTCTTATGCCCAGTATGGGGTTTTATGTGGATACTAGCCCTGATCGCCCTTTAGAGAGTTTCTGCTTTTAATTAAGCCTTTTTCCTCCCGTGGAGCACTGGGCTTTGCATTTTAGTGCTTTAAAAATAAACATTTATTATCAGTTCTTAAATGATCTTTATTATTATATATCCATAATTATCTCCATGCCTAAGACTTCCTGTCTCTGTATAGCCCCATAGAGTCAGAAAACCCCCTGTTCTAGATGGCAGACAGCCGTGTACAGCCAGAGGCCCGGTGACTTCCTCACAGTTTCTCTTGGTGGGAGTTCCCCAGGAGAAAGGCAGACAGACAAGCCTCCATGTGACATCTTGGATTCTCTCTAATTCACCTCCTTCCTGTACCCCCGTTCAGAGTGGCCACACAGATCTTGCCGCCGTCTGCCTTATTGCTTTGCCTTATGCTTGTTTCATGTATTTGTCTACTGTCCCTACTAAGACTCCCTCCATACTCACTCACTGACTCAGCAGACATTGACTGAGCACCAAATATATGTTAGACCCTGAAAATAGAGGAGTAATTTAGCAAATATGCTCTACCCTCTTGGAGCTTATAGTCTCAAGTAATTAGTTAATGGCAATGGTGGGAACTGTTGTGACAGACAAGTATGTAATAGAGATGATGACACATCAGGAATTGCATTTTTTTTTTTGAGACTAGACCATGCATTTTATTAGTTTGAGACAAGGAATGATCTTGGCCTTGTGAAAGAGTAAGAAAGCATGGCTTTGGTAATTCCCAACGATGGCCTACCTGTATCCCCCTCCTCCAGCACAACCAGGAGCCATGGGCTCACCCCACATTCTCTGTGTCAGATATGTACCATGGGGTGTCTCTCTGTCTTCTCCCTCCCACTGGGGTTGAAAACAGGTAAACTCTGTCACCTAGGTCACCTAGCCAGCTAGGTTCCAGGTAAGTTCCACTGGGAAAGCCTTCTCAATGGGTTTGAGGTAGAAGGAGCGAGAAGCCTGTCTGATTCTGGGGACAGCTCTGCAGACAGTAACACCTGGGTTCCCAGCAGTATGTTCCTGGTGTTCGTATCTGTAGTGCCCATCATTAGCTGGCGCAGTAAGTTTGTCTTCTGGTAACAAAAGTCCAGGAATCCCACAAGCATGCTTGTAGCTCTTCCAGCTGTCCCAAACTGGATGCAACCAATATCTTGAATTAAATTCTCCTCATTTAAAATCCGAACAGCTTCCTGTTATCCTGATAGAACAGAGGTTGATAAATCCACCATCACTTCAAACAGCCATCTGAACACCAACTCACCAATTCCTATCACTTGTACTCCTTACTTGAAGGTCCAGTGTTCCTCTATTTGCTGTCATGTCTATGCACTTGGCTTCAAGCGCATTTTCTGGACACTCAACAAAACCACATAGACAGGATACACATTGCTCTCAAGCATGTGAGATATTTACCAATATACAGACATTTCCTCCAGACTAAATTACTCAGAAGTCAGAGCACCCTCTGAGTGTGTGTCATTCTGTCTTTCCCCATAGTGTGCCCTTGGCATCAGAGCCCTTCACTCTTTACCAATGCTCACCCACCTACCTGGCTGACATCACTACTTCCACTATGAGGTCTTCTTCCACTACGTCAAATAAGCTCCTTTCTCCTCTGCCTGACTGGGATACTTTCTACATACATTCATCCTTATTTATATCAAAGTATACTAAATGGCATGTGTACTTTTTTAATCTCTCCTATCCAATTACACTGACAAGATGGAGGATAAAATCACATTACTATGAATTAACTGCCTATACTATAATTTATGATGGCTACCTGTCATACGAGAACTCCTAATGTGTCAAGCATTAATGGTATCTTTAAATTGTTTATTTATTTATTTATTTGTATTAAGATATATACACACACAAACAAGTGTGTGCATTGGGTTTGTGGATGTGTGTGCGCTCATGTGGAAGTCAGAGGAAAATGTCGAGGTGTCTGTGTTTTACCTTCTTTGAGACAGGATCTCTTGCCACTGCCAGACCACAAATGAAATAGCTGGAACATAAGCTTTGGATTCGTTACGTTTTTTGGGATCCCAGATGCATGGACCACTTTATATCCAGCTTTCCATGAGTGCTGGGGAATTTTGCCCAGGCTGGCATGCTTTGCAAGCGAGTGTTGAACCATTTTTCATGCCCCTATGCTGAAGTTTTGTTGAAGAAAATCATTAAGAAAGCACTTATATAATAAGTGCTATGTGTTGTACACTGGGGCAGTTGGAGGGTTTTACGGGCAAGGTGATTAGACCGTACCAAATGACCTTTTATAAAAATAAGCTTATACATTAGCGTAATTTTCAAAAAAATAAAAATAAACAGAAATAGTTTTAGATTGGCATGTGTCACACCCCATAAATAAATCATCAAGTACTGGAAAAAAAAATTACTATCTTTCTTTAGGTTTCTCTTCAATTACATGACAGGACAGGAATCTGAGTATAGGGGTACGGGCTGATGTGGGTTGGCTCCAATCATAAGTGCCCCACAGTGAGAGAGCCAATGGAGCAAGAACCGTCCCCAGATCCCTTGTCCAGTGGATAAGAATAAATCACCTCCTTCCATAGGGGAGAGAACTTTTGATTCATTGATGCTCACAGCCATTCAATATTTCCAATTGTCTCTTGCCTGTAACCTTTCGCTTTAGAAGGAGAAAATGTCCTCACCAAGAAGGCCTACTGCACATCTCACAAACTTGGCATTTGATTTATCTGTTGCCAGCCAAAGAGAAAACCCAGATATTTCATCCAACTTGCCCTTAAGTTGCCCAAGTCCTCCCTCGTCCACAGCATCATTCACACAAGAGAAAAGCAGTCATTTGATATCAGATTTAGCCTTGGCTCCTGGTAACACCATCATAATGTCTGTGTTGGCTTGACTGGATGGGTCAGAAAGTTTGATTCACTTTTCCTGCTGCAGAAGTCTTTAGTTATTAGACTAGAAATGAAAACCATTTTTCTTACTCAGTCAGGGAAAAAAAGTTTGCCAGAAATCATTATATATAACAGATTGTAGTGAGATTGTGCTTAGAAAAACGCCCCAGGCCGATGGTTACCACCCAACACCAAGGCCAAACTTAATTGCCATAGCAAAGGAAATACGCCACATCTTCTCCAGCTACAGACTTTGTCCCTCAGAAAAATTTCTGAGAATCTTCCATTTAGGCAAAAATGACACCTACACTGTCATCCTGGGAGTCCAGGACATGTTCGTCCTTGCTGATGAAACTGACCTCCAACTTCAGTATTCAGTGTGTCGAGAACCTGGTGGGTAAAATTCGCCCTTATAAACTCATGGCTCTGAAGACAGCTAGACCTGGTGGCTCCAGAAATGTGGAATGCTGAAGTTTCACACCAAAATACTGCAAGGGGTGAAACAGCATGAAAGCTGCCCAAAATGGTGGGAGTCAAGGTCATGGACAACAAAGGCCAAGCTAGTAGCTGGCTTTCTCCTGGTTGGTTTTTCTCTCCATGGAGAAACTATTTGGGACTCCTCTAATCAATTGGTATTGATTAATTGTTAATTTGGTTATTTTCTTTTTTATATATAATTCAAGATAGAATTCTAGGTTATTGTCACAGTCAGCCAGTCAGTTTATCACAGATAAATGTGTCTGCCCTTTCTTCCCTCCCCTTCTCCCTTCTTCCCTTCCTTCTTTCTCACCTTTATCCTCCACTCTGTTCCTTTCCTTCCTCCATTTTGTCCTGTCTCATTCCCTTTCACCATCACAAAAACCTTTGTGGATCACAGGGCATGGCTAAAAGTCTTCATTAACCATAACTGTGCTGTTCAAGGCCAGCTTCTGATGCTCACTGGACAATTTTCTTTACTTCCACATGCCTTTATTTTAAGGACATCTAATAATTTTTCATGAAACTGTGGTTTTGGGGGGTAAAGGCATCACTTCTTCTGTTTGTCATGTAACACATCCCCTGGAACAAGGTAGGTGCTTAACAGGTAATTCTTAAATGATTCTGCATTTACTTCATATCAGAAAGTTTCGTGGGAGATGAAGAAAATGATGCATATGAAATCACTTTGAAAAATTGAAAAACACTGGAAATAAAGATCTGTAATAACTAAAGCTAAACAATAATCTAATACAATCAGAATAACTAAAAATTTTCGTAGCAAAAGAAAAAGGCCTAAAGGCCTTAATCAGAACATGTTAGAAGTAGATTATATGCATGGGTAATTACATGACACATATGGATGAAATATATAAATTGCATGGATTATATATGAATGATTTTTTGATTATATGTATGGATGAAGAAATCAAGGAGGAATGTGGTTTTTGTTGTTACTAGTAATACACAATAATTATTATGAACTTATGTTTCTGGTGAATCTATGTCTTCCTATTTAAACCTCACAGCACCCCCTGTAAAGTGTAGCCTATTATTACTCTCATTTACTAGAAAAGGTACAGAGAAGTTTAAATTAAAAAATTGACCAAAGCTACTACCTAACAAGAACTGAGCCAGAAAGCATTTCCAGTCAGGGAAATGGAAACCTACCCTGAGGGCGGTCCTGTTTACATGCATTTCCATCAAATTTAATTCCTGGAACTAAATTTTCTGTCTCAACATAATTAGGCTCCATCAGTCCAGTGTTCTTCAGTTCCAATAAATATGTGAGAATGTGAGACTTGTGTGCAAGACTCACCCATATCCATCATTGGAACCAATTGCATTGTTTATCTAAGAAAACAAATACTTTACAATGCACTGTTTCTGGCTCTGGCTATTCAAGGCAGGTCTGTCATTCCATCATGAGGCTGCTGGGGCTGTTTAAGTAGATCTCTCTTCCTCTCAGCTTTGTCCTCAGATCTTAATTGAAATTTCTGTGCCATTAACATCATCAAGTCAATCTCACCTGTAAAATGAGAATAAACACACAAAATAAACTGACATGTTGCAAAGATTCGTCAAGGTAATGTAAAATATGTCATACCATAACCAACTCAGAAGATGTCCCCTAGTCCCATTTACATGGTGTTTGCAGTAACTTAAAGGCCAAACTTCACTATATCCAGACAGAGAAGATTTCAAGGGAAAAATTTTTTCAAGCATTTTAAACTTGAAGTCTTGCAAGAAGACAAGCTAGTGCATGTTTTCTGCTTCTTTATTATGATAGAGTCTTTGATGACAGCTGTCGTGATAGTCCCTCTTTATGTGATTCCAGGTATAACTCAAATGACTCAACTGCAAACATATTTATTTTAAACAATATACAAAGTAGATTTTCCCTAATTGAGTACATACAATCAATTCACGTCTGTGAGGTTTTGGAACAGATCAAATAATCCTGAAGAATGTGTCACCACCCACCGAGCAGGGACCCAGGGGCTGGCATATTCTTGACATGAGCCTGGGAATGTGCACGGGAACCATCAAAATATGCCACCTTGACTTCTGTGGACCTTACATGCGGAGACAGTCATGCTGACATGCTCTTGGCAAGCAGTGTGAGAACGAGCCAGAGTATAGACACAGTGAGACTATGAGGGAGACATCCTTAGTTCTCACCTTTAAAACAATACCAAAGAAGATTTTTCTTTCAAAATTAAAATACAAATAGGTAAGCTTAATTTGTGCTCAGTTTACCTAGTTATTTGTTTTTCTACATCAGCTAACTATGGTAGTGCTGCATACTTTGTGCCTGGTGATGTGATGTGATGTGTGTGTGTGTGTGTGTGTGAGAGAGAGAGAGAGAGAGAGAGAGAGAGAGAGAGAGAGGTGTCTTCTGTGCATGAGTGGTGTACAAATACAATAAAGTGTATATGTAGCCACCATGAAAGCATGCATGCAATTTCAGGAACGTCCTGCTCTTTGAACGAAGCTGAAGCGTGTGTACAAACTATATGTAGCTTGTATGTGTCCCTTAGACAACTAGCATGACAGTAAACAAACACATCCTGCATTTTGGTTTGTTGAAATCTTTGGACAGAAGAGAGGAATCAATTCAGTGTGATTTGCTCTTCATGTTTAATTGCTTTAAAAAAGAAAGGTTTAAGTAAGGGGAAAAGACTTTGAAATGGATGTAAAAGGGTAGAAAATATGAATGAAGAATGTTTTTCAAAAAGAGAGTAGATATTTTAAATATTTACTTATTTATTTATTCATTCATTCATTCATTCATTCATTTGAAAGAGAGAATGGGCATGCTAGCCACTGTAAACAAGCTCCAGACTCATGTTCCACCTTATACCTCTGTTGTTACATGGGTACCAGCCAATTGAACTTGTGTCCTTAGGCTTTGTAGGCAAGCGCCTTAACTGCAGAGCCCCCTTCCCAGCCCAAGAAATTTGTAATAGAATTGGGTAGTGAGAGGATTGAGGGTGTTAAGTAAATAATCTTTAAAGCCATAAGTCAATCCCATGCCCTCACTCAGCATCCAATGTTCCCACCCAATCCTGAGCTAACTGGTTTAGAATGATATTAAGGCCTTAACCTATGAGCTTTGACCTTGGCAGGGATCTCAGACTCGAGACCCCGTTCTAGTGGAAAATAAGGCAGAATGGAGGGGAATGGGCAAAGGATGGAGAGGAACCTTGCTGTTGCTTGTAAGCAAATGCAGGAAATGGGTTAAGTTGGATCAAAAAAGATCTAAGTTCTCCCGTACTAATTGTGTCTCAGTGCTGGGAAGGAGAAGGGATTTTGTGGCTCTCTCTTGGCATTCACTATTAGCTGAAAAAGAGCCAGGGAATTTTTTTTTTTTTTTTAATAGAGGCTCTTCTGTAAAGAAAGCGAGGAAACAATAGCTAGCTGTCACAGCCAGCTGATATCTACCTTTGATCAGCCAAATGAATGTTGCAGGCATTTCTTATAGAGAGGAGATTGCTTATCGATCTATATCAAAATATGCATGCTAATCCTGGACAGCAGAGAGTATGTCCAAGTGGAGTTAATAATCTGATTGCTGCCCTGTCTGGAGCAATTCTCTGAACTCGGAGCTATAATCAGTCCAGGGTCTTGCAGTCAAATGTACTTTGCTGTTTAAATTTGGATTTGTGACATTGATTGAGGAGCCCTTGTAAAGGTGTTGACAAATCAAATTGTTTGTTCCAGTCGTGTTTTGCCAGAGATCAAGTCCAAAGTAATACGCAGTGAATTTGTTCATTACTAGTAGAGTGAAAGGAATGATAAAATTCACCTGCATCATTATCACAGACACGAGCCCAATAAAAGATGTGTTCTGTCTGAAGAAAATGTAGTTTTGTGGGTGCACCTGTGAGTGATATGAGCGGGGGGGGGGGGGTGGCCCCGCTAGACCTGCAGGATATTAGATATGTTGTAAGAAAGATAGACAAATAAATGTATTCCATGTTTAGAATGAGGGCGCTTTGTTTATTTGGTTGGGAAACAAATAAGAAAGATGGGCAGAAAGATGACGTGCTTTATTTGAAGCCTTGGACACACAGTACAAGGACGTGGACAAAAGACCCAGGTGACGAGGTGTTCAAAGCTGCTCCCTATTCACGTGTGATAAGGAGATCATCTTTACCTGCTTATAAATGACTTAGCCACTGAGATTCTGTTAAGTCTGTTGGGATTAAAACAGCAATGGCCGCAGAGACTCTGAGGTGGTCAGTACTGTAAGGACAGACAAAGCACACAGGGCTGTCTCAGGCTAGGTTCTCCCACAAGCCCATCCTGAGCCTAGAACATGAGTGCAGTGTGCATTTTGGAGATGAGTCTAGGAAGTAGTGGTAGAGCAGAGAACGTGATCCTTGGAAAGGAAGGAATTCAACAGGGCACATATTAAGAACAGGTTGATGCTCCATCCCTCTTGGAACTCAGAAATAACAGAAAGATGAGGAAGAGAGAGATGCTGACCTTGACAGAGGTAGAAAGAAAAGAGTTGAAGGTACGAGGGTGGGGGGAGGAACTGATCCTCAGGTAAGCATTTGCTTCTCATAAGTATGTAAGGAAACTGCTTTGACCTGGCCAGTTGAAAAACTGAAATGCTACTGTTTTGTTAGAGGTGGGACTGTCTCAGTTAGGGGAGAACTAAGCCATTGGGCTCATGGGAATCTTGGGAGAATGTTGTTTAATATTCTAACTTTTTGCACCACTCTGCCATAGTTAATAATATCAAAAACAATATTATCAGCTAGCATGTACTGTGTATCTCATGTACCAACCATACTTGTATGTGTTTAAACTTTTAAATGTGTTTTATCTTTACTCTGGAGGTTGGTAGTCTTAAATAGGAATAAATTTAATTTGCTACATTACATGTGTGTGTGTGTGTGTGTGTGTGTTTTGAGGTAAGGTTTCACTCTAGCTCAGGCTGATCTGAAATTCACTACATAGTCTCAAGGTGGCCTTGAACTCACAGAAATCCTCCTACCTCTGCCTCCCAAGTGTATATTGCTTTTGAAATAAAAAAAAAATCCACCATAGAGTAGATTTATTAGACTGAAAAACAGCAAAGGCTATCGTGAGGATTAGCTTTGTTTAACGAGCATTTTCAGCGATGCCTGCATCTACAGTACACACAGGAGCCAGAAAATATATGTCTTTCACCAGTCAAGAATAGTTAGAGGAAGACTCTACATTTTTCATTTAAATTTCATAATGGTTAGTCCCATTTTACAGGTAGAACACCAAGATGCCAAGAGGCTCAATAGCCCACCCAAGTACGCAGAGCAAGACAGTCAGTGTGCCAGGGTTCAGCATCACCCACAGAGCGTTCTCTCGCCCCAGTAATACCCTAACCCAGTGAACTCTGTGCAAGCAAGGAACATGGAGACCACGGAGACCCTGTAACTTTCTAAGAGCCTGCGCCGGGGAGCCTCGGAGACCATCTGTTCCCCTCCAGAAGGCTTGCAACTGTTCTTTTCATGTTTGTAAGAAGAGTTTGGTAACAAAACCCACTTAATATCAAACTGGAAGACAGCAAAGAGCTCCTTGGTGTTATAGCATTGTTGATGTCGACTTAATTTATCACATGGCAAATGGTTAGGCAGATGGCATTTAATATATTCCCAGACATAAACATGAGGATTAAGTTGTATATGGTGTGGGTTCCTGGGCTCCATAAACTCTGTAGGAGGTAAGCCCGTCTCATCCTCCTCCCCCTCCTTCTGCTCATGAGCTGTGTTAACCATTCCAAGGCACAGGAAGGACATACAGAACCGGCCCAAGTTATAAGAAAAGTTAACGACTAGTTTATGTGACATGCTTTCCAATTCACCCCAAGGCAACAGTGGCCATGACCGAAATATTTCATATTAGCCAATAATGGCAAAAAGCGTGGCAACTTCTATGCCATCGAAGGAGCCTGAGCCTGGTGGGGGGAGGGGCGGGGCAAAGAGTGCAGACCTCATCTCTGGGTCTCACAAGTCATGCAATGTTATTTTTCAATTAGCAGGCTTTCTGCTTTCCATGGTGTGTGTGTGTGCACGTGTGTAGTACGTGGGCGTGCAGCTGTGTGTGCCCTATGAGGAGGTAAGGGAGGTCAGTAGCCCTCCTATGCTGCTCTATTTCTTTATTTCCTTGAGATGGAGTCTCTCACAGAACCTGGAGCAGCTGTGCTTTCTCTGTCAGTCAGACTGGTTGAGCAGAAAACCTCCACCATCCTGTGGTCTCTGTTCCCACAGGACTAGGGTTACAGGCATGTGTGGCCACATCAAGTTCTTTACATAGGTCATGGGATCAAACTCCAACTCTCTCTCTCTCTAAGGTCCTCATGCTTGCACAGCAAGCACTGTTAACCACTAAGTCATTTCATCAGCCCCTGTAGACTTTCTTTCTGAGAAAAGTTTTATATTTGCATAAACATTGAGCGTGGGATGGAGAGATGGCTTAACAGTTCAGGTGCTTGCCAGCAAAGCCTAAGGACCCAGGTTTGATTCCCCGGTACTCAGGTAAGCCAGATGCACAAAGTGGTGAATGCATCTGGAGTTTGTTTATAGTGGCTAGAGGCCCTGTTGCATCCTTTCTCTCTCAAATAAATAAAAAAAATATTTTTAAATGGAGTGTATAATACAGAGTATCCCTCTATTCACACACACACACACACAGACACACACACACACACACACACAGTTCCCCCTCTTATTAAGATCTTAGGTCAGTGTAATATTTGTCACAATTACTGAACTAATATTGTTATATTATTAATTAAAGTCATAATTGTCTAGTTTTTAACCTAACATTCTAGACCCTATCCAAGACACCTTATTACGTTTAGTTATTACATCCCATGATATGGTTCAAATATGGAATGTCCCCCAAAGACTCAGATATTAAAATCTTAAACCCTAGCTGTGACACTATTTCGGGAGGAGGTAGAAATTTTAGGAGATGGGGTCTAGATACAGGAAATAGGTCACTGGAGTATGTCTTTGAAGATAGTGCCTGGTCTCTTTGCTTACCCCCACAGCTTCCTGTCTACCATAAGTGAGTAGCCACTACTACCTGTTCTCACCTCCATGATGTCCTGCCTCAGCAGGGTCAAGACTCAACAGCCAGAGACTATGGACTGAAACCTCTGACTCCATGAGCCAAAACCTTCTAAGTTGATTTTGTCAAGCGTTCTGCCAGGGATGGCATTCTGAAAGGCATGTCACAGCATCTCAGTTTTAATGGGCAAGTTGCTGGTGACAAATGCTGTTTGGCATTTTTCACATGTTCATTTGTCATTTTTGTATGTCTTCTTTGGTGAAGTGTCCATTCAGAGTTTTCCATTTGTGTACTTGGGCTATTTCTTTTTGTTTTTGCTTTTTTGTGGTTGTTTTTGAAGTAAGTCCAACACACTGGTCTTTTTTAATGCAAGAGATAGATAGAGACAGAGAGGTGGGGAGAGAATTGGCAAGCCAGGTGCCTCCAGCCACTGTAATTGAACTCCAAATGCGTGTGCCACCTTGTGTGCATGTGTGACCTTGCATGCTTGCATCACATTGTGTGTCTGGCTTATGTGGGATCTGGAGAGTCAAACATGGGTTCTTATGCTTTGCAGGCAAGTGCCTTAAGTGCTAAACCATCTCATCCATCCCTGTTTGTCTCATTTATTGTTACACTTTCACAGATCTTCGTACAACTTGGATCACGTTTGTGTTTCACAAAGTAGTTCCCCCATCTGGAGCCTGTATTTCCATTGCCTTAATGGTCATTGTTTTTGCAAAGCACATGTTTTAGCTGTTAAAAATCCAAATTATCATGATAGAGTCTTCTGTTGGTTGTGTTTTTAGGGTTGGATCTAAAAGCTTATTACATGATTTTCTGTGTTGTCTTCTAGACGTTTTTAGTTTTAAGTTTCTTACCTTAGTCTACGATCTGCTTGGAGTCAATGCTTAAAAGTTGTAAGGGCTGTGCATCTTTTGATTCTGCATGTGGAAGGCAAGACAGTCCAAGTACCATTTCTAGAAATGACTTTCTTTTCTCCATCGAGTTGCCTTTGCTTCTTTGTCAAAGTCACTGAATATGTGTTGGGGTGCGGGTCATTTGGGAACCCTCAGTCTGTACCACGGCTTTAGCTAGCTCTTCTTCGTCTAATACCATGGTGTTTAAAGGACAGCTGTAGGTTTCCAGTCATGAGGCCAAGTGGAGTCAACCCTTCCATTCTGTTTTCCATTGTTAGTAGTGAATCAGCTATCTGAATATTTTCCTTTTCTATATAGTTTAGATTTATTCCTAGAACCTGTAGCCATAAAATAGTGTGCTGGGACTGTGATAGGAATTATTGGGAAATTGAGAATGGTTGAACTGACAACACTGAATCTTGTAACATGTAACCTTTGCCTTTTTTTTAAAAACCAGTTTTACTAGGGCATAAGTGACAGATAATAAGCTAAATGTAAACTACACAAGGGTAAAATGTACAATTAATAAATTCTGGTGTGTGTAGGCATGTTTGACACTGCTACAAAGATCAATATAACAAATAAATTTTATCACCTGCAAAACTTTATTTTTTTTTTTTGCAATAAGACCCATCTTCCCCTTAGCCCCAGGCAAACCCTGGCCTAATTTTTAATACTATATATTTTATATAGATAGAGTTATACAGCATGTGTTATTTCTGGTTTGATGTACTTTCATATAGCATAATTATGAGATTTATAAATATTATGCATCCCTAGTTTATTCTTTTCCATGGATCTATAATATATTGTATGAGTGACTTACATAGATATTCTATAGGCTGTATTGGACTCTTTCCAGCTTTTAGATGAGGCTGCTACAAATGATTGTGGACAAGTCTTGGTATCACTATATGTGGTGGTTTGATTCCGGTGTCTCCCATAAACTTGGGTGTTCTAAATGCTGGGTTCCCAGATGATAGAGATTTGGGAATTGATGCCTCCTGGAGACAGTGTATTGTTGGGGGTGGCCTTATGGATATTGTACTTAGTTTTCCCTTACCAGTATTTGGCATACTCTTCTGTTCCTGTTGTCCACCTGACATTGGTGAGGGTGTGATGTCCACTCTCTGCTCATGCTGTCGTTTGCCCCCGCCATCATGGAGCTTCCCCTTGAGTCTGTAAGCCAAAATAAACCCTTTTTTTCCAAAAGTTGTTCTTGGTCAGGTGATTTCTGCCGGCAACACGAACCTGACTGCAACACTGTAGGCTTTCATTTTCTTGTGCAAATGCGTGTGAGTGGAATATGTTGCTCATGTACGTTGTATAAGTTCATCGTTTGAAGAAACTGTCACACTGTCTTCCAAAGTGGTGATATCTGCAGTAGAGCATAAGTTCAAGTTCCACCACATCTCACCAACACTCGGCTGGTTGAGTCACGGTAGTGTTAGCCATTCTGCAGGTATGTCAAGGTAGCATTATTGTTTGCACTTGTGTGCCTGGATATACTTGTATTTCTATAAATAATGCTGAAATTTATTCTGGAATACATTTGTGTTGCTTGGAAATAGTTCATATCTTTTGAGCCATACACACACACACACACATACACACATATGGTTTGTTGAGAAGACATAAGCAGTACTTATTTGCGGACATACTAGTCCCCATCCTTGAGTGCAAATGTTCCTAAGTACTCTACTCAGTGTCCCATAAAAGTAGCAGGTCCCTGTCTGAACTATGGGAACATGCACTGTTCCCAGTCCTGTGTGAGCACTTAGCCTTTTTTTGCTCTCATCTTTTTTAAAGTTTCATTCTACTGCTTTGCATAGTTTTCTCACTTGCTTGCACCAATCCCTACCCTGATTAATACTCCAAGGGGACACTCTAAATCAATCTCTCTCTCTTTCTCTCTCCCTCCTTCCCTCTCTCCTCTCTATTATTCTGTCCTATGAACTTGAGCTTCTGCATGTCTCTGGATCCAGCTCCCTTCATGGGCTCCTCTGAGTATTTTCAGTCTAGACCATGACCTGGAATGCTCTCAAGGAAGGAAGTTGGGGCAATCGTAGGGCTTACCTGGCTTGTTTCTCATCTCTTAGGAATCAGCTTATATGTCCTTATGTCTGGTGCCTTAAAACTCATTGCATAATAGTTTGTCTGCTTATGTTGGTGCGAAGCATGAGGACACACCTACATCTTGCTGAGAAGAACATCATGGCCACTGGTGATGTGGTGTGACTGCGTGACAATAATGACATGAGTGCTATCATTTAAAGGGCCTTCACAAGGCTGGAGAGATGGCTGAGTCAGCAAAGTGCTTGCTGTGCAAGCATAACGACCTGAGTTCAATCCCTAGTACCTAAGTAATAGGCAGGCCTAGTGGTGCACACCTGCAACCTGCAATCCCAGTCCTGGGGAGATGGAGATAGAAGGATCCCTGAGACTTGCTGGCCACTTAGACTAGATGAATCGGGTATATTTCAGACTCAGTGAGAGATCCAATCTCAAAATATAAGATGGAGAGTGATAATCTGACTTCGACCTCTGGCCTCCACATGCATACACATATGTTTGTGCAGTGTGTGCATGCACATATGCGCACACATATACACACACATGCAGTCACAGAAGAAAAATGGTATAAAATATAAAACAATAAAGGATGTGTCCCTGCTCACATACATTATGTTTCCTTTTTGGTCTTCATCTTTCTTGTCTGACCATGGAGATCTTAATTCCTGCTCTGTCCTAATGAATATCATAAAGATTAATTGTGATTGGTCAGACAATGCTGTGTGGTGATGTCATTGTGAAAATAGCAGTGGTGAATGACAAAGTTCTCTTCCCAATGAGGCATGCTTCTTATCTTCAAACCCCAAGGTTCTCAAAACTAGGAACTGTATTGCAAATATGTTTTACTGAGCCCTAGACAGAAACCAGTTCCTTAGTCTGTCTTTTTTTTTTTCTGAACCCCCGACATTTCTAATGCTGGAGGCTCAAGTATTTCATTAGAAATATTTGAAAAAGACTACTCCTGCTGATTCTCACTCTCATTGAGACACAGTGATTTTCCATATTAACCAACTTGCTGATTGAGCCCAGTAGGTTGAGGCAGGGTACATTTCCATGCCCGGCAGGGAGCAGAAGTGTGGAAGCATCTGATAGGTCACAGATACAACTAGTTTCAAGGATACCAAGTGTGCACTCTTAGGAGAGGGAAGAGAAAAGCATGGGAAAGGATTTCTTCCTCTTCCACTAGCTTGCCGGCAGAGATGGATCTGTGGAAATTCTATCCTTCCCTGCAGTAAGTGCACTGGTTTGAATGAAACTAATGTTCTTACAAGGACTAGATATGGACCCTGACTGGTCCAAGAAACATCACTCCCTTGTAAAGTACATCACTCCTTGTGGTTAGGAGCTGGGAGGGGGAGCATGTCCTTTAATGCCCCTCAGAGTGAAGCTCAGAGCTTCGCTAGATGTTTGCAGAGAGCTATGCTTTTGCAGTGTGTGGTGGTTTGGATGGCTCATGTGTTTTGAACACTTGGTCCCCTGCTGGTGGCCATTTCAGAAAGTTGTTGGGCCTTGGCAGGGGTGGGGGGGGGAGCCTTGCTGGAGGAGTTGTGTTGCTGGGAGGGGGCTTAGGGTGGTAAGAGCCAGCTTACCCCTTGCAAGAGCTTCTTCACTCTATTTCCTTCCCACTATCTGTCCATGCTATGGTTTCCCTGTCCTGAAGAAAAGTCCCCTTGAAACTGTAAACTGACATAAACCCTTTCCTTCCTGAAACTGCTTCTGGCTGGTTACTGTGTCCGAGCAGTGAGAAAGAAACTGCTGCACGATGAATGGCAGAGCGCTTGCCTCCAGGGCCTGCTGGCAGACACTTGCAACCATGAGCCAAGTGAAGGTAAGATCTGAGCTAAACTGTGAGTAGGGGAAAAATTGAGACTTACGAAGAAATGAAGGCAGCTCTCTAATAAAACGGCCACGCTGTTGTTTTCTTCCTAGGTGAACCAGTAAATTTATTTTGCTATTGTACTAATTTGGGGTTTTTTTGTGTGTGGTTAGGTACCCTAAGGACTTCTAATATTTGTAGAGCCAATAACTAGAATATTGACTCTGCCTATACCCATGAATGCGTTCATTGGTTTCAATGCGATTCCAAAGAGCACTGTAAGATGATACAAGTGAATGTCTTCAAGCTCTAAGTGGTAGGAAGAGGAAATGGTGTGACACTAGCTGGAGAGGACAAGAAAGCCAAATGTTTCCACCACTGTCTTTCCCATTCTTGCCCAGTGACATTTGGTACTATTCCATCGTGAGATAGAAAGGCTTACTCTGTCTCATACAAATCAGGCCCCTCCAATGGAGCTATACTTTTGCTTTAGGTCTGTCTGTAGTGGTGTCAAAATCATTCTAGTACAGTTTCAGTCATGAATCATTTAAATTTTGCCCATACTATGTTGCTTATTATAAACCTTGCACATCTCATCCTCTCTTCCCGGAGATGTTGGGAGTCAGGTATGGTGTCCCTCATTTGAAATACAAGCACTTGGGAAGCAGAAGCAGGAGAATCAAGAGTTTAAGTCTTCACCTACATAGCAAGTTCAAGGCCAGCCTGGACTACCTGAGACCCTGACACAAACAGACAAACAAACAAACAACAAAAAAGATATTGGGATCTCAATGCCTCCTTCTATGGAGTTCTTGAACCTGGGTTGCTTTTTTCTTACAATTAGTTCATATCTTGGAGTAAAAGTTTTTATTGATTAATTATCTATTTGGGGGAAAGTTTGCATCCAATATTGATAATTTGATATCAACTCAGCTTTATTAGAGCTGGTGCCTGTTGAAATCTCTCTGTATTAGTTACTCTCCTTTTTACAGTGAGAAAAAGCAACTTATGGGCGGAAGGGTTAATTTCTGGCTTCCCGTTCGAGGGTACAGCCCAGCATGGTGGCAGAAGCATGCAGCCGCTGGTCACATTGTATGCACCGTCAGGAAGTGGAGAGTGACAGTGACGAAGGCCAGTGTCCAGCTGGATGTTCCCTTTTGAGTCAGTCCAGGACCTGAGCCCATGGACTGTCTCCCTCACAGACATGCCCAGGGACTTCACTAGATCCTATCAAATTGACAGCATTTATCATCACACTGTGTTTTTTTTTCTTTTATATTTTTGCTCTCTGTAACTGACCAGTCATTAAGCTTCCCACTGAGGTGGAATTAATTATGGGTAATTGGGAGAGTGGCCACCTGGCTCTGGACTTCTCTTTGGTTTAGCTTCTTTCAGTAGTGTGACCCTTGCACCCCAGGCAACCGGTTTGCAGCAGCCTTTCCTCTCGTGCGATCTGCAGAACAGCCCTGCCTTACAGGGCTCTCCGCTATGGCAGGCTGCAGCTCCCCTCAACCTCCTCACCCTCACTTCCCACCGCACTTTGCCTCTGCGTGCTCACTGCAGGCTCTGTGTGAGCCGCTGCCCGTGTTGAGTGTGAAAGACCCTGAAGAGCCATGAAGATGATTCCAGTTTACGGTTTTAATTTTTTTAATTTTTATTTATTTATTTGAGAGCAGCAGAGGAAGAGAGAGAGAGAGAGAGAGAATGGGTGCATCAGGGCCTCCAACCACTACAAACAAACTCCAGATGCATATACCACCTTGTGTATCTGGCTTACATGGGTACTGGGGAATCAAGCCTCCAACTGGGATCCTTAGGTTTCATAGACAAGCACTTAACTGATAAGCCATCTCTCCTGCTCCTCTATTATATATTTTTATTTCTTTAATATTTTATTTTTATTTATTTCTTTATTTGATGGAGATAAAGGGAGAGAGAGAGAGAGAGAATGGGCGCACCAGGGCCTCCATCTACTGCAAACGAACTCCAGACATGTGCGCCCCCTTGTGCATCTGGCTAACGTGGGTCCTAGGGAATCGAACCTGGGTCCTTTAGCTTTGCAGGCAAATGCCTTAACCACTAAACCATCCCTCCATCCCTATTTTATTTTTTGAGGCAGAATCACACTCTAGCCCAGGTTGACCTGTAACTCACTCTTGCAGCCCAGCCCAGATTGGCCATGAACTCACGACAATAATCCATCCAACTGAGCCTTCTGAGTTCTGGGATTAAAGGAGTGAGCCGCCACCACTCTTGGATAATGCTGATTCTTTTTTCTAAATTTTTTTTGTTTATTTATTTATTTGAGAGTGACAGAGAGAAGGAGGCAGAGAGAAAGAGAGAGAATGGGTGTGCCAGAGCTTCCAGCCTCTGTAAACGAACTCCAGATGCATGCGCCCCCTTGTGCATCTGGCTAACGTGGGTCCTGGGGAATTAAGCCTTGAACCAGGGCCTTAGGCTTCACAGGCAAGCGCTTAACTGCTAAGCCATCTCTCCAGCCCTAATGCTGATTCTTGATTGTGTCTCATGGTAGTAATAGACTCTAACGGTAGTCTTGAATATTTTCTACTTCCTCATGGTCACAGGTAGAACTACATGCTCACTCCCTTTCTTCATATTGGGATATACAATAAATATCATTTGATCACTAACCTCTGAAATTAAAACTGGATTAAAATAACAAGTCACCCTTTCTTCCTGTCTTCTTGTACTTAGGAGACATTTTGGAACTTATCTTACCCTCCAAATTCCCCTCTGTAAACTGGGATTGTGAGTGGCGTTCATGGCACATTCATTCTCGGAGCTGTGTGAGAGTTCAAGTTCACACTGCCTATCAGAGAGGAGACTATTACGTGAGGTCTGGAGCTGTGGAGGGGTCATCCCCCTGTCAAGTCTATGCAAGTGTAGAGTCGGCCTCTAGAGTGTCCACCTCCTGACATGCTGTGCCCTGTAAGCCTCTGGTGCCTCAGGATGTTGCAAGCGAAACCAAGGCACTTACATGGCACCAAGATCAGTGTGGAACTGAACTTCTTCAGATGGGTGTTTCCTCCATGGTGGGGGCAGGCTACGAACCTTCAGCCACAGTGTTTCCTCTGAAAACCACCCAGAGTGAATTTCTCACATCCCTGAACCCGGAAGCCCAGAGAAGACTTTGGTTGGCCTTTATAGACTGACAACTCTACTCCTATCCCCTGCCTGGCACTGGAGGCCAGCTCTCCCCACATCAGGCTCACTCTTAAACATCTGTCTGTGGCGTGATTTATTCTGTTTTAAAATGAGGTTTTCAAACAACTCACTATCTTAATTTTAGCAGTTCAGCTCCTTTGTATGCTAACAATACCAAACATGCAAATGAGCTACCACTTTGCTTTCTAGCAAAAATGTTTCTGTACAAACACTTGATTTTATAACGCACTTTGCAGCCTTCTCCTATAATTAGTTGTTAAATCTATATTTGACTTTGTCTAAGTGGTTACATTGCAAGGCTGTTTTTCTTGCTTCTCACTTTGGCTGGTCCGTTTTATCCATAACCATGTATCTGCTTGAGTAGCAATATGGTTTCTGGCTAGATTTTAGATTGAACGTTAACATCAGGAAACATGCCTAGAGTCAGGATGCAGCAGTTTTCCAGAGGCCCAAAGGCTGAAGGCTGGGTTCGGGCTTACTCCTCTCCTCCCTCCTCATGAGGACCAGCCAAGGATGAGCCAGAATATTCCTTCTCTATGAGATCACAGCATCCCATGGGTAAGTTTACTATTAGAGGAGGGGAATGAATATTCCTGCTATGGCACTGAAGGTACCCTGCAGTAGGTACAATAATCTGATCTGTCATCAGATCCAAAGAATTCTCATGGCGAATCAGTCTGGAAGCCTGGTTATTAGTTCATGCAGTGGCCTTATTGAGTGACTGCTTCCCACAGACCATGAAGGGGTGTTACAGACATAAAGGGTTACACAAAAGCGAACATAAACCTGCTCTTTGCTGTGCTCACTGTTGAGAGTAAAGAGCCTCCAAGGCCAACCTCAAACCTTCCAGCCACTTACAGATATGGTGGGGACAGACATAGTGCGTGCCACTTCAGAGCTTTGTCAAGCCAAAGAAAGAGGCACAAACTTAGGCACAAATAATGTGCTTTTAGAATAGGAAATGAGGCCAAAATGCCACTTTTCCTAAGCTGGAAAATTAAGAAAATATAACCACAACATCAAGAAAAGAAAAACCACATTATTACTATTATTAATTATTATCGTCGTTATTTTTGATGTGGGTGGATGTGTGCCACCATGCATGTATGGAGATCAGAGGAAAGCCTCTGGGTGCTGGTCTTCTTCTACCTTATTTGAGACAGGGTCTCTCTTATTTTGCTGCAGGGGAAGGCCATTCTAACTGATCTGTGAGTGTCAGGCCTCCTGACTCGGCTTTCCATTGCCCCATTGCTATGGGTGCTTGTGTGGCTGAGGGAGAGGCTTTTATACAGTGGGGAGAAACTGCTCTGTGAAGGAGGTGGTGTGCAGAAGTATAGGGCTGGGGGAAGGTGGTCTTTTCTCCTGTTAGCTTAGAGGTAACTTCAGTTATCATACCCAGAGCCCCAGATCTAGCATGACCAGGTGGTAGTGGGGAGAAGGGGCTCTAACACATATGCTCTGATCATACATTTTTTTCTACAAGTTGACTCTTACAGTCTGCATCTTCCTATGACAATAGCTTTGTAATTGTTCCTATGGAGAAAAAGAGAAAAATAATTCAGTTTTCTCTCTAGTATGGCTGACCAAAGTAATAAAAACATGATACTTGGAATTCATAAAACATTCAACTTTATAGACAGATATACTCACTGAAGAATACAGGGTTGTATCCTTCAAACATAATATTTCTGATAAATTATATTTCATAGGATTTAATAAAAAGTACAGTAGGTTTATAATTATATAGTCAATAAAATGCTACTTTTCAGAGCATATTCTGACAGGAAAGAACTTCTATTTTGACTAGGAATCAATTGAACAGAAGTTTCTGCTCATCATTGTTCATGTCTGATGAATATAGAAACTTAGCTTCTGACACTCAGATTTCAAATGTTTCTTTTTTCCTTCTCTTTATCCTCTTATCTACTCCCAATTCTGGCACTAAGTACCAAAGGGAAGATTCCTTTGGTAATATGGTCTCTAGACACACAGCCTCATGTCACCATGGGGTCAGTTAGCCTGGTGGGAAGAGGAGGGTCACTGGACCCTCAAGTTCACCAAATATGTGCTGAGTGTAGCTACAACGCAGGCTCCCTTTGACCAGTGTGTAACAAGGCTCATTGACAATAGCAGGTAGGTAGTAGGATAGAGGGGAGGTTTGAAGTTGAAGTTGGAAGATTTTGCAAATATTGTAGAAACAGAGACCCATATGAAGCTACTGCCATGGCCCCTCCCCAGACCTTGGAAGGGGTTGCTATGCAAGTGAGGGACCAACAATTAGCTGCATGGCTAGCACATCGACTTCCATTTTAAGAGAGTTTCCTGGCTTAAGAACCCATATTCCAGTCCCCAGTCCCTACATAAGCCAGATGCACAAGGTAGCGCATGTGTCTGGAGTTTATTTGTGTCTGGAGTTTATTTGCAGTAGCTACAGGCCCTGGTACCCCCATTCTCTCTTTCTCTTTCTCTGCCTGTTTTCCCTTTTCTCCCTCCCTCCTTCCCTCTCTCTCTGTCTCTCTCTCTCTCTCTCTCTCTCTCTCTCTCTCTCTCTCTCTCTCTGCCTCTTTCTCCCTCTCTCCCTCTCTCTCTTTCTCTCTTACAAATAAATAAATCAAAACATTAAAAAGAGAGAGAGAGAAAGCCAGGCATGGTGGCACATGCCTTTAATCCCAGCACTAGGGAGGCAGAGGTAGGAGGATCCTTGTGAGTTCGAGGCGACCCTGAGATTCTATAGTGAATTCTAGGTCAGCCTGGGCTAGAGTGAGACCCTACCTCAAAAAAAAAAAAAAATTAAAAGAGAGAGCGCTTCCTGCCCAAGATTACATGCTCCTTGGAGGGCCTGTTCCAGTAGAACGTAACAAGAACCACAAAGTGTCCAGAGCCTTCTTGGTCTTTGCAATTATGGATCGACATGTCCCAGGTCTCATTCTTTCTCTTTCTCTGTTGTTCAGTCACTTCTAACCACTGAACTTGCAATTTGTTCTCTGTGTTCAGCTTGTACTTGATGTTTAGTTCTGACTTCAGAGGCCATGACCTCCCTGAGGAAAGTTTAACCCAGCTTTCCCTCATCCCAGGACCTTTTCCAGAGCAGAAGTTCTTCCTGTGCTTATGAAGAACAGTTCTAGCTCAGTGAAGAGCAGGACAATGCTGAGTGAACCCACAATAAGATATCATCATGGTCTTATAATACTGGAAATGTTAAAAGAATATTTTTTAATTTTTATTTATTTGAGAGAGAGAGAAAGAGGGGGGAGAGAATGGGCGTGCCAGGACCTCTAGCTGCTGCACATGAACTCCAGACTCATATGCCACCTTCTGCATGTGGCTTACATAGGTCCTAGGGAGTTAAACTTGGGTCCTTTGGCTTTGTGCACAAGCATCTTGGCCGCTAAGCCATCTCTCCAGCCCAAGGTCCAAATTTAAAGACCAAGCAGAGTTGCTGGCCAGTAAGTTGTATCTTGGGGAAGTATTATTGGGGAAGCCTTTATTGGGCTGTCAAAACTTTAATTTTCATAACCTACGACCCGTGTAGTTTTCTTTTTTTGTGGAGCTACAACTTCAGCTCATATTATTTATTTATTGCTATCTTCATGATGCTGGGGCTCAAACCTGGGGCCAGCTGCTGTCCATTTCTAAGAACTTACAATACAAAAATGATATATACTTGTTACTCAAAAAGATAACAAAGTTTTTATTGCAGAATTAGAATGAAAAAAGTTGAGCTTGTATAAATTTCCACCAACCAGAAACAGGTTAAATCAATTATGGTTTATCCACATTCTAGAATAATCTCATCTAAAAAAAAAAAAAAAAACCTGAGATACATTCTGATGGAAAACTACCTCAAGATGTACTAATTTGTGATAAAATCAAGTCCAAACATTATGAATGTGGTGTAGTGTAGTCTCGTTTTTCATGATAAAGACACTTTAAACAAATTGATTTACTTAAAGAGAATTCTTCCTGCTTCCCAGATATTAGAGAATTAAAAGCAACAATAGACATAAAATAATTCTATATATTTTAGTTATATAAAATCCACTTCCAAATAGTGCACCAAATAAGTGAAAATTCTGAGTCTCCAAATTTTTGAATTTCTATAGTTTTTTTATTTTTTGAGAGAGAGAGAATGGGTGCACCGGGGCCTCCAGCAACTGCAAACAAACTCCAGATGCATGTGCCACCTTGTGCATCTGGCTTACATGGGACATGGGGAATTGAACCAGGGTCCGTTGGCTTTGCAGGCAAATGCCTTAACTGAAAAGCCATCTTCTCCAGCTTTTTAATTTTGGAAGCTTCCTATTATTGTCTTAAGAAATAGATCAGCTTGCTTTCTGATGGAACTAAACATCATAGCATAGTTAAATTAAGCATACCCAGCAAGGGTCCACTGCACAATAAACCCTCAAAAAGTATGTGCGGAATGAACCTCTAAATCCTTGAATATAAGACTGAATGGTGAGTCAGGATGTTTTCCAGAAAAGACAGTGCTAATCCTGGAAGTTTCATTGATACCAGTCACACTAATGACTCTGGAACAAGAGGCGACGTCCACCTTGATGGACTATTGCATGATCATCAGCACAAAATACTCCCTGGAAAGAACCAAAAGAAAGTACCTGCCATGACTTCCACTGTGGGGAAAGGCATTATTTTTAGGAGATAGGCCCTGGGAGGCAAATGCAAAATTGAAAGCAGTTGGTTTAGAGTGGTGACCCTGTGGGTTGTTTTATTTTAAAATTCTAAGGCTGTTATAATGTGTTAGGCAATGTACATTTTGCTTCCTCAAATTTCTTTTAAAACCAAACACCTTTTTATTATGACAGAAACAGGCATCCCTCATAGAAAAATTAAGAGACTAGAGGGGAACTGGAGGACACAATTTGCTCACAGACCCATCAACAGGAGACAGCTGCTATTGCAAGGTTGTACCTTCCTTTGAGGGTTAGCCACTCTTTTATTTTTAACATTTTTGGAAGATGAATATTTATACCTGAGTCTTATGTTTACCACATAGAAATGTTTTCACTATACCAGAGTAGTATGTCCTGATGCAAAGCTTGTGTTCAGAGTCACTGGATTCTGGTTTGGTCATGTACCAACTCTTCCCCATCCGAGAGCCAGTAAGCCTTAGATTCCTCACATGTAAAAATAAGCTGCTCTGAGTCCACAGTCCATATATGAGTTACTTCATGTAAATCCTAGAACTCCATCCCAGTTATGTAACAGGCACACCAGACGTGTGTATATGAGTGTGTGTACATGTGAATACTCCAGAGCACATGTGAGGTCAGAGGACACCATGGAGGTGTTTGGACTCTTCTGCTTTCTTTGAGACTGGTTCTCTTGCTGGTACAAATGAACATGAATTTAGCTGGCATGTGAGCTTCAGATTCTCCTGGCTGCGCCTCACGTTGGCTTAGGGATGTTGGAATCATGAAAGCACATACCATTCTGCATCCAGTTTTATATAAGTGCTGAGGAATCAAACCCCAGAAACCAGATTTTGCAAGCAAGTGTCTTTAACCACTGAACCATCTCTCCAGTCCCCCAGAAGTGTAATTTGGGGATACAGGATGAATGAACTGAGAAGTGGAACTTGACCTGCTTCAGGAGGTCAAGGAAGCTCTTCCTGAAAAAGTGACTTTTGATCTGGGGTCTGAAGGATGAGGAGGAAGTTTACCAGGTAGAGGGCTGTGGGGGTGAGGGGAAGAGGCAGGATAATTCCAGGCTAAGGACACAGCATATGTTCCAGTTACATGGGAAGCTGGCTGCAGCAAGGACCCAAAAGGGGGTCAGTGAGAAACAGAGTCAGGGAGCAAGGGGTGACGCACGCAGGCCAGGGATGTCAGCCAAGATGGTGCACCACTTTGGAGATGGGGCTGAGAGGAGGCTTGTGCTGGAGAACAATGGCAGCCTCCTGGAATGCTCTCAGTAGGTAAAGACATAATATTTAGGAATGTTCTCTCCCTGCAGGGTGAAGGATGGATTAAGAGTGAAGGCAGAGAAGAAACTGGGAGACCTTCTAGGAGGCAAAAGCTTCATTCCTGACAAGAAATGACCATGGCTTGAGCCATTGGACTTGCCAGCCCAGAGTTTCCCTACGTGAATAAACAAATGCCAGCCCCAGCCTGGCTACTGGCTGCTGCCTGGCTCTTGGCTTCCCATGCATCTAAAATTGCATATTGCTCAGCCTACCTGGCGTCCTGGTGCTTAGAATCTGCAGGTGTCCTGAGGCTGGGTTGAAAGAGTAAGGAGGCTTATTTCTGTGAAGCCTGAGGACGGCACAGAAAGTGCTACCGTCCATGGCGAGGGCTGACCTGCAGGCATGCAGCAAGCGGCTGGTTTATATTCCAGACCACCAGCCACTGTAATTATACATCTCGCGGGCCCCGGCCAGGCTCAGTATAGATGCTCGCAGCCAGGGTCTCTGTTGTAAAGGCTCTGGTATTGGTTGGTTATTAACTATACTGTACGAAGCCTCATAAACACCTTTTTACACATACAGTGCAACCTTTCAATACAACAGTCAAATGCTTCTCAACAAATTACAGTCTCCTAGAAAACTGAGCCCTTGATTGCTTCCCAGAAAGAGGTGGAAAGGAAACTTTAGACAGAACTTCTTGGAAGTCTGATGTTTAGATCTGTGTTTGTTTTGGGCTGGAAATGCTAGCCTGGAGTTCAGACCTTGAGTGGCTCTGGGGAAATCAGTGCTAATTAATCCAACCTTGACCAGAGGAGAAATCAAGCCACAGAACTAATTTAACCAACTCAGCCTACTTTACAGATGAGCCGAATGACTTCACAGGGGGCAACCACTTTCCAAAGTCACCTGGGAATTCAGGAGTGGAACTGGAATAAGAATTTCAGGACCAGCTGTTATCACCCTCCAGGAACATTGCAGTGGTCTTCAGATCTTGTCTTGGGTCAATGCTGTTAGCTGGAAGTCTACCATTTGGGAAACAGGAAGGAGGTCAAGAGCTTATCCTCCAATACCTTCTATTATCATTTCTTATACTCTTACAGGAACAAATCTTGTAAATTTCACAGACCAGTACAATCTGCAAAAGGACAACTACAAGCCGGGCATGGTGGCGCACACCTTCAATCCCCATACTCGGGAGGCAGAGGTAGAAGGGTCACCGTGAGTTCGAGAGGCCACCCTGAGACTACATAGTGAATTCCAGGTCAGCCTGGACCAGAGTGAAAGCCTAGTAGAAACAAAACAAAACAAAACAAAACAAAAAAAGTACAACTACACAGCCATACGTGCAAATGGCATGATGAGCCTTCCTAGAATAAAGGAACCATTATCATGCAGAGAAGGATATACAAAAGAAGAAAAGGCAGAGAGAGAGAAGGAAGCTAGACATGCCACTGGCCATGAGCTGGGAAGGTATACAGGTGTCGTGACACTGCAGAGGAACACGGAGCTTCTGGGAAATAGGGGTGCTCTCTATCTTGGTTGACATCTGATTACATAACTATATATGTTTGCTAAAAAGTCACTGCTGATCGGGCATGGTAGTGGGTATCATGATGCCAGCTGTGCCACAGAAACACAAGCACTCTGGGCCCCACCATCCCTTTTCCCCACAGACAAGTTACCACCATGCAGGATAAGTGGAGGAAGTGCAGGAAGGGGAGCTCACAGAAGCCTTGGAGACTTGTCTTCTTTGATATCACGGTGGTGTGTCATAGGGCCAGTCACTCCACCCTATTATGTCCCCTTCTCCTCTTCTATATGAAGACATCACAGGATCTCACAGAGACATTGTGAGGACAAAAATATGATCACAAGTAGAGAGACCCCAGCTCATGTTCTGCCAAATGGCCAGAGCTGAGTATATACAGGGCATGCTTGGCATTTCTCCCAGGAGTGATGGGTACCATGAAGGTGGAGCTCATCAGCTGTTCCTCCTGCACCCTGGCTTATGCCAGAAATGGAAGAGCTTGCGGGAGCTGGTCCTGCAACTCAAAAGCAGTAAGAAGCAAGGGCATGACCTGTGGTGGAATGCTGCACCAAGGGTGATGGCTTATATTGACTGTCAACTTGGCAAAACCTAGAATCACCTGGGAGGGATTATCTAAATTAAGTTTGCTTTGGGCATGTCCATGAGGAAATTTCCTGATTAGGTTAACTGAAGTGGGAAGCCCTACCTTAACTGTAAAGTCCTGGGCTATATTAAAAGGAGAGAAATAGGGCTAGAGGGATGGCTTAGCTGTTAAGATGCTTGTCTGCAAAGCGAAAGGACCCAAGTTTGATTCCTCAGGACCCACATAAGCCAGATGCACAAGGTGGTGCATGAGTCTGGAGTTTGTTTGCTGGCTAGAGGATCTGATGCACCCATTCTCTCTCTCTCTTTCTCTCTCTCTCTCAAATAAGTAAAATTACAAAAGACTTTAAAATTTTTTAAAGGAGAGAAGTGATTGAGCACATCAGCATTCATCACTCTGCTTCTGACTAAGGACACAATGAGACTAGCTCTGCTTCAAGCACCTACCTCTGTGCCTTCCTCACCGTGACGGACTGCAACCTGGACCTGTAAGCTGAAATAACCCTTCCTCCCTTGATCTGTCAGGTACTTTATCACAGCAAGGAGACGGTGACCGCTATCATGCCTGACACGTGGCATCTGCATTGGTCACACTCATCTGCACTGTTGCAGGTTGTCTCACAGAAACAACTTAAGGAACGTTTTTATTTGGCTGACAGTTTCAGAAGGTTCAGCCCGTGGCTGCCTGGCCCCATGTGCCTGGGCAAGAGCTCATGACAGCATGTGGTGCAGGCGAGTGTTCACTTCTTGGGGGTTAAGAAACAGAGAGAGGGCCAGGGTAAGGTATCGCCCCAAGGACTACTTACTCCAACTAGACCCCACCTCTCAAAAACGCCACCGTCATGAGATTGTTCTATTCATTAGGTCAGAGCTCTCCTGCTCATCTCTGGAAATGCCTTCCCAGACCCTCCCAGAAGTGTGTTTCACTGATCTCCTAGTGATTCTCATTTAACCACCATCGTGGCTGCTCACTACCTGGGAACCATTAACTGTGCTGACAGGAAGCTCACCTTCCTTTTGGCCAAATGTGGCCAGCTGTGAGATGGACACTAATTGTTCCACTGTTCTGTCAGTCAACACACTTCTCCCTGGGCTTTTGAAAAGATTAAATAGAAATGACTAGAGCCTTGTGCTGAAACAGAGTGTAAAATCAGAGTCCTGGGCTTTTTGGTCTTTGATTGTTAAGTAGGTGGGAGTTTCAGCTCCTTCAGTGCCAGGCCCAGTGCTGGCATGTCACAAGCAAACAGCAAATATCGCCAAGCAGACAAATGACCCACTAGGGCCGGGCATGGTGGCACACGCCTTTAATTCCAGCACTGTGGAGACTGAGTTGGGAGGATCACTGAGTTCAAGGCCAGCCTGAGACTGCATAGTGAGTTCCAGATCACCCTGTTCTAGAGTGAGACCCTACCTCAAAAAAAAAAAAAAGAAAAAAGCCCCACTCATAAAAGAATAAAGGAAAATGATAGATCTGAGCTTGTTCATTTTCTTTAGTCACCTAAATATGACTGTCTACAGACACATAGCTAAAGCAGGGAATGGGCATAAACATTGGAGAGAGATTTTCAAGTGAATGCCTATGGTGTGGAATCTAAACTCAGGATTGCTTTCCTAGCATTCAATCTGGCTTGAGGGCTTTCAGGCAGCTTGAGAGAAATACACACTGTTTCTGTAATTCCCAGAGTACTTCACACATTAGAAAGTTCCAGGATCAATGTCCCAAGTTACTGAAAAAGGGTAGCAACCTAGTTAACTGACCTCTCTCTCCCTCAAACCATAATGTAACAGTAAACTCGTGAGGATTTGCAAGCGAAGACTTTCAGCATCACATGAAACCAAAGCCCAGCCAGCAATCAACAAAAATCAAAAATCAAAACTACTAAGCACATTTTAGCTACACAGAACACTTTCCTATTTGGGCTTGAGTTTTAACATTCCCCAAGACAACAGGAGAGCTCTAATTGGAGCCTGGGAGGAGGTACAACGTGGCCAGTTGCTAGTAAAACCAAAAGCATTTATTTATTATTTAATTTGTTTGCCCAGGAGACTTCACTCCTGATGGAACATCTGGTTTTCATTGTAGCCCAACTTTTACCTAATTGTACAGCTGGAGAGATTAAGACACAAGGGGTCACAGGCCGAGCCCAGCCAGGACCCAGCTCCCATGAGGGCTCGGCTCCTTGCTCCAGGGTAGAGACCACACTCCTTGCCTCTGGTCCTCCGGTGGAGACCTATAAATAAGAAGGAAGTACTCTCTCAAGTCCCCACTCCCTCCTTCTGAGTCTCATTAATGGTGGGAGTGGAGGAGGGGAGGAGGGGACCTGGGAAATGGGAGATGCAAGGGGAATGGGCTGCAGCCACAGAGGTTCCAGGCCACAGGCAAGGGCTGGGGGGCAGCAGGGACTGGCGCGGTTCTTCCAGGGTCCTTTGTCAAATCCTGGCTCCTCTGGTACAAAGAAGCTGGCACAGTCCATTTTATAACTTCAAA